>LFJQ01000074.1:0-600000 GCA_001182835.1 Oropetium thomaeum | reverse complement strand
ATCTTCGTGGCAGTGGCAGACTTATGGGAGATATGCATTGATTTGATATATATACTTTTTTGTGTTGTCCTTTTGATGATTAAGAAAAGGCAATCCACTTCAAGAAATGGAAACACAAATTCCCCAACGAACCGTTCTCGACTACAAAAACTTACCACGATGAATGCTACATCTTCATGGGCGCAGATGGTTATGGATCTATATCCTCCAGGGTCAAGCAACAGGTACATCTATGAATATTGAGAAATTTTACTTCTCTTTTGGGGAAGGAAAGACTGCTACATCCCTTGAATAATGCAGTTTATAGTATGCTCTCATAGTCTGATATCCTTTAATTGTCTTCAGGGATTGGACTTGCACTTACTGCAAAGTTATTCAGGTATTTTTATCCAAATATATGGAAGTGTTAAATGTTCTACAGTTTTCGTGCAAATATTTGTCAGTGCACCTTGCATGAAGTCCAATCCAAATACACTTAACAGGAATGGCATAACGTCTTTAGTGCTAAGTATTAATATATTTCTTCCATAATTCGAAAGATGAAACTGTGGGGTCTAGTATATTTGTTGATGCAGTTGAATTTGTCTATTAATATCTTGTCTCTCTGCATCCTTGCCTGAATAGCTGTTTCTTTGTAGAGCTTTGCTCTGCAGACCCTTCCTTGAGTACTAGTTTCTCTATCCGTCATACTATTCTGATATCCATTTATGATCTCTTAGACCATTGTACTAGTTAGAATCTTCTGTAACTTAACACTTCATTCAAGTTTTTACCTATTCCTACTAGTGACAATATCGATTTTTACAGAGAAAACTTATGCCATATTGTTAGTGTAGAACTTCTGTTCACAAATGTCATTTTATGATTATTTCATTCTTCATTCTTTATTTCATGTTATGTTGCTGCTAACTGTCAAAATTATAATTTTGATAGTAATGTCCTTGCAGCCACCTCGTACCAGGCACTGTCACGACTGTGATAAATGCGTCCTTCAATTTGATCATCACTGCATATGGCTTGGAACATGCATTGGAAAAAACAACCATTGCCGATTTTGGTAAGTTTTGAATGTGCCTCATTACTGGATCATTTTTTTAAGCTTATTTGGCCTCGTCAAAACCCAGGCTTACCTCCTTGACTCGCCCAGATTTTAAGCTCCCCAATTGACTCAAAATGCATTTTGATATTCCTATTTGGCCTTTTCTTCAGTTTTGCTCTAACTGTGTTAAGTGGGAGATGAAAAGACCATTTTACAATTGGGCCAAATAAGGAACCTAGGCATCAAATTTAGTAGTAGTATAGAGTTCACTTTGTCTATTGCATCTGTTGCATGGGAGCATTTTTTTCCTTTTTTCCCATGGTTTGAGAAGGTGGAGCTCTGGCCGGCGGTGCCCCCCTTGGATTGTGGTGCCCCTGCCTGTGCCTAGTTGGCCTGTCTTTCTTTCATGTGGTGTCTGGTGTCACCCTCCCTTGCAGCTGCACTCTTGGTCGGAGCAAGTCCCCCTGGATCTGCTGTACAAATCCGCCTAGGGTTCCCTGACACAAGCTACAAGCATGTTGTTAGAGCTACTGGCTTCTCAAATTTGGAAGCGATCCATGGTCGGATATCCCAAAAGCCAACCAGCAAAAGTGACAAAAAGCTCAAACAAACACACATTCAAGGGGGAGGGTAGGATTGCCATTTTGCGGCACTGCAAACAGCACGGTATCACTGAACATACCTGATCATAGGGCTTAACAGGGAATCAAAAATGCATTTTGGGTCACAAATCTGGGAGGGCCATGGAGGGAACTTTGGGTTTTAACAGGGCAAATAAGTTATTCTCTGTTTCTTTTTTGTTTTCGAGTTTTATGGCCTCCAAGATGCAACTTTAATATCTATGTATTCAGTATTTTTGTTTCCATGAAGCGAACAGTAACGATGACAGAATGTCATGACTGAAGGTAGCATTCTTGTTTTTTTCATAGTCTTGTCTTGCCCTAACATGTTCATCCAGAGGGAGTAGTTATTTCCAAGATAAGAAGTATCAGAAGTTCCTATTTGATCTATAATTGGCACTTCACTAGTTGTAGTATTTTTGAAGTTATTGTTTTTGTGATTGCTTAGGAATGCAAAACTGTGCCTGTGAATCTTGTCAGAACCCAGAAGACACTGGGTAATGTGGGCCTAATGTATTTCTAAAATGCTGCCATTACAAATTTAGATGTTCATATCATGATTCCTTCTGCTGTTCTATGACAGTCTTTGTGCTGTTCTATGACACTACTGTAGAGCCTTTGTCTTTACTAACTATCCTTTCACAGGTGGTATATATTTGAAGAAACAATCCTATGTATCTGGACAGTTGCTCTCTACATTGAATCTGTACGTTTAGATATTGACAAGGCCTGGTAAGGACCAAGTTCCCTTTAAAACCTTAATTCTTCAATGATGCGAATCTTATGCTTCTAGTCGTGCCATTGGTTTTCCTCCTCTCGTTGCTAACATCCTTTTATCACCCTAACAGGTGGAAGGATTTTGGTGGTGTCATTATGGTTGCAGCATTAATCTTTATTCTTATTTTCCTACTGCTGCTGTGGCTATTTCACTCGTAAGTTTTCTCTATTCTGAAATATTCATTGTTACAGGCTCTTTTTTGTAATCATTTCTCTGTTCTCATTTTAAAGAAATCATTAGCTCTATTTTGTTGAATTATAGAGAAGTAGAAGTGATAATACAGGAGGAAGGGATAACTATAATCGGAAAACAAAAGGCCAAACAAGACAAATAAAATAAAAATAGTGACATTACGATTTACAAGAGGGCAATAACACTAACGAGATGAATAAAACAAAAAATAATGAAATTAGTATCGGGCAGTATGTAGTTTAAAAAAGCTCTCTATTTTGAAATAATGCTGCTTTGATATCTTCCAGGTGCATGCAGTCAGAGCACTAAAATTATTTCATAACTGAAAGATTATTATGGACATTTTACTTTGTTCATTGTACTATATGTGCTTTATAAGCACGTCAGATGAATAACACCTTATATAATGCTTGTCTCTTGTCTTTTCCAGCTACATTGCTCTTACAAATCAGACAACATATGAAGTTGCCAGAAGAAGGCGGATATTCTATTTAAGGTGAGAAATATAGGAGCATCTCCATTTTCTGTTGGTGACTTGGTATGCATTTTTCTTGTCATTTAGATAATGTCAGTGGTGAATTGTTTGTTCTATAATCTATACAACTTGCAGGGGAGTCCCAGACAGAGTTCATCCATTCAGCAGAGGTATCTGTAGAAATATCTACGATTTCTGCTCACCTAGTCGGAAGGGTTTTGTTCTTGAAGCCGTGCCCCCGCTTGAGGAGTTGGAAGCCAGAGCTGCTCGTTACACATGCCGAGATATAATTTGCTGCCGTTGCTGCTGATATCTTTGTACCATAGATCCCTCTACCCTCTAGCCTGTTTTAGTAATTCTCTTTCTTTTTAGCCATATGTTAATGGAAGCATAACTTAAGTGAACTGCATCCGTTATATGTCCTCAGCCTTCACTTCATTCATGTATAGTTCCTGTACATTTTGAAGCTCTTTACAGTTGCCTTTTATGATTGTCGTTTTCATATAGGAGGGACACCCTAATTTTGGAGCGGACTCTTGTACACGTACAAAGAAGCTGGTTACGAAGCTATTACGAAATAGATTTTTTTTTTTTCACTTTAGCCCCTAGCCTTTCCTTTCCTCCTTCGTTCTCCTTCTTTCTGAAGAAATCAGGATCCACAAGCTACACAGTTGAACATGCAAACATGGAGTGGTGCTCGGCCGTGTACGGCAGTCTGCTCTCTCTACTACCGAATCCCACGGTATGAATGTTATGGCTGGTATATAACGCTCCATCTCTTGGTTGCTTCTTCCTATCAAGCGTCTCCTGGAAGCCTCGCCTCACCGTGCTCCTCCGCAGCCTGCACACCAGTCACCATCTCATCTCCATGGATGAGCAGTCGTCGCCTCCATCTGATGTGCCTCAAGGTCTCCAATCGTCATTGATGAAATCGCTGCCGTAGTCCGTAAAGAAGATGTAAGCAAAACAGAGGAAGAAGACAAGGACGGACAGGTGCCGCGAGCCGTAGGATTCATACGGTGGGATTCAACGGTGAAGAAGAAGGGGGATCGCATTTAGTAACGGCTTCGTAACTAGGAGTTTAGTATGCATAGACTTTTCCTTTTGGAGCATAGTGGTGCAGAACTTTGTTCATATACTTGTGTTAATATTTATTCCCTCTGTTTAACTGAAAAAACAATTTGGTCATGAAAAATTCTTCTGCAGTCCTGCAATGCACGACATAAATTTAAAAACTAGAGTGAAGTGCACTAGAGGTATAGACCTTTTTTTTTACTCGTCACTAATATCCTTTTTAAAATATTATTATTGATTAATTTAAATTTAAACTAATTTTGATAATTTAAAAAAACGGAGGTAGTAGAAGTTTGGTACGGGCTATGGATGTCACCTTGCTCACAAGTCGCAATTATGGCCTAGTCGCAATTGCAACTTCGTCGATTAGCAGGTTTCAGTTCTTTTCTTTGTGACTCCAGACCTGTGAATCTGCATCAAAAGGGCACACCACCACCAAGAGTGTGCCGAAAGCTGTGCGCGAACACAGACAGTATTTTTATTTACTAATACTATCTGCTGTAGGTTCAGCTGCTTCGCCTCTCTTTTTGTTTTATTATAAACAGTTCTTTTGCTTTCGCATTTCAACTTTGGCATGCCCAGTTTATCAAAAAAAAAAATTGTCATGCCCAGTTTATCAAAAAAAAAAAAAAGAAAAGAATTTGACATGCCCAGGTTACATCCAGTAGAGATCACACTACTGCATGACATCTACCAACTTGCAAAGATTTTCCCTTCCTAAGGTCCGTAGTAAAACGGTCCACATCTATTCAACATTTCTAGGGGAATATTACAAAGAATAATCGTGTGAGTTACCAGAAAAATATTCATTAATTTACTCTTGATTGCATTATTTCACCTAATTCTTGGACTAATAAGATATTGTTCAGATGACATCACTGATCTCCCCAGCTTGCACCTCAAAGAACTCTTCAACGGATCATCAAACTCACTGACCCTTCGTGCATGGCAACAAAACGTGCTGACAAAAGCACACACTTGCCCGTCTTCTGAATATAAAAGAGTTTGAGATCAGACACGTTCGTTTTAAAGAAATAGACGGGGAAGAAAAATATTATAGTACTAGAGTATGTCAAATCTTCTTCCGTTCTCAGCGATCCTGCTCAAACCCTTGACTTTCAGTTAGACCAAGCCCACTTGAAAAAGTGATGCCTACTACTCTAAGGAAGAGGCATCAATAGCTTGAAACACACAGTCATCTCAACAAACTTTCTTGATACCTGATTGAGACCCAATCTAGGCTGAGATGAGTTCAGACGTTGAAGTTTGAGCAAACTGGAAACAAAAAACAGAGGTGAACACAAAAACAATAAATCACGAGGAAAATTTAATTAACGCTAGTTGTTCATCACTTGTTCCTTTTTCAGCTGGCAAGCAAGTCTCAAGATATTGGTTTCGTCCAGCTGATCTAATTAATGGACAGATTACTTTTTGAGACGGTGTGTTGGCAAGTTGCACGAGTGCTTTGTTTGTTTTTTTGTGCAAGCGGGATATAGTTTATCGTGCAGCGGAATGTTTCACGGGGGCTTGTATGGCTGAGATGACAACACGGCAGCCGGCCGGCAGGACGATGCCGAACAGCGGTTTAAAATTAGCTTGTGGTTGTTCATGAATATTAGGCAGTGCCCTTATTCTTATTGTCAGCGACGTGTGACTAATTGCGTGCATCATATGTCTTATTATTATTATTATTTTGCTCTGAGAGAGCGTACACTCCATGCTTTCATGCTGCCGGGAAGCTAGTTTTAAATCATACCTCTACCTCCATGCTGGCCTAGTTGCGCAAGGATCTTTCGGTTTCATCAGCAGCGCGTGTCCTCATATTAGATTTAGTATAAAGCTTCACGAATTATTAACTGTGACCTAAACTGTCCGCATGCAGCAGGAGCGATGCACGTCGCACTCGTTGGAATTCAGAAACAGGAGATCCACTGAACTTGGCCAGGCGGCGGCAGATGTTCTGGATGCGCCAGTGAACTCGTGTTTCCGGTCTGAATGAACCGTCCTCGTCCTCGTCCAGTTCAGACGATGAAGTTAATTTCAGTCAAGTCATCATCGAGCGGACGACGGCTATGGGACGACGCTGACTGAGGACTTCCTTCAATCCTGCGGTTCGGTTGATGCCGCCACACTCTACTTACCCAGTCAGTGATGTGAAACGAAACCGAATCGTTTCTTAGCTCGGCAAATTTAGGTGAGCTCAAGTAGATCTATGTAGTCGCCCGAGAGGTGCAGGAGGACAAATTGGGACCGCCACGAGGAGACTTTCAGGTGGATCAATCAACAAGTCTGGTCCCTGCATCACACCGTTTACTCACCGCTTCTCTGCTTACTCAGAACTTCTTTTCTATATTTGGCTAGCGTACAAACTGAGCTTAGCTCAGATGATTAGGCTCGTTTGGTGGAATCGACTTATCCAAGTAAAAATTTTTAGATTTGACACAGATGTTGTATTTATGACTAATTATTCGTTCAGTGGTAGACGATGTTTTCGTCGATAGCATGGCACCCGTGATAACTTCGTGGAATCTCAAAAACAGTCGGTTAGTTTTTCGTTGATGCTCGTAGAGATAAGGTATGCGTGTGTGTATTCTTAGAAATGAGTAGTTATGCGTGTATATAAGTGTCTATATTTATACGTGTAACACTCCGTTCCGTCATCGGGTAAAAGAGTGGTTAAATCAAATTAAGCAAATTCACAAAAGAAAAATTTAAAGGTTAAATAACTAACAAAAGTTTTGGGTAATTTGTTAAAAACTATCTCTTTGGGTCCAAGAAACTAGTTAAACATTTGCAAAAAGAAACCTCGCGAATTAACAACTATTCAAATTTGAATTGGTTAGCTTAAAAACTTTGAATTTGCCAATCCAAATTTATTTAATACTTGAAACCAAATTTTCTGGACTCCTGTCAAAATTCTGGATTTTTGTGGGTTTTTCTGCAAAAATCACCACCAGTGGGACCCACTAGTCAGTGGACCCCACTGGGCAGCCTCTTCATTTCTTCTCCTTTTCTCTCTCTCTGTTTCTTCTCTCCCGCGCGAGTGTTGGCAGAGATGAGCCGCCACCTGCCGAGCGCCGAGCGCAGCCGCCGCATGCACGAGTGGCGTGTCGCTCGCGTGCGCGTGCAGTGCCGCGGGTTAAACCCCCCAACCTCGGCCGCTCCGCTCCTTCTTCCTCCCTCTTTCTCCTCGCGCCGTCTCCTCTGTTCTTTCCTTCTCCACCGAGCGGCCGCACCGCATCATCGAGCCGGTCGAGCTCGCCGAAGCCGGCCCTTCTTCCACGTGAAATCGACGCGCCGCAGCTTTTCCTTCCCTCTCGAGCTCCACCGTGCCACTGATTTTTCCCGAGGCTCGCCGGATTGGAGCCGCCACCGTCGTTCTCCCTCGACCGACGGAGCTCCTCGACGAACTCCGTTCTCCGGTGAGCCGGCAAGCCACTTTTCCTTTCTCCTAGTTTCCCCGCGCCGCAAGGAAGCTCCCGGGCAAGGCCAGGCACGCCGCCGCCCGCCGGAGCACCGCCGCGCCGAATGCCAGACCCGGCAGAACGCCGCCGCCGTCGCCGCCGTTTTGCCGACGCCGCCGTGGGTCCCACCCGAGCAGAACGAGCTCGCCACGGCGAGCTCTGGCCGAAGGTGCCCGCGCCGCCCACCGCCGACGCCGGCAACGCCGCCGTCCGCCGTCGGCCGGGCTAGGGCAGATGCCCTGATTAGGGTTTTACACTTTTACTGTTCCATTGCTTTTAAAAATTGAATTATAGCGGCTGGTAAATCAATAATTCACAAAAAATTGATCCTAGCTCCAAAAATTATAAGTCCAAATGTTTTGGGACCAGTTAATAAAAATATAAAACTTCATTGTATAAAATTATTAATTTTGGGGATTTATTTAATTAATCATAAAATGACCAAAACCCTAATTAATTAATTACAACTATTAAAAATTTGGGAAAAATTTGTAGAACCCTAAGTTCAACCCTGGCTGCTTACTTGTGTTGCGATAGCTTTGGTTAGGGTTGTTTTGATTACCCTTTTCGGTCAATACTTGGGTTTAGGTCAAAAATCAAAAGCGCTCCTCGACAAAACCCTAGCTACCCTTTATCGTTAGCGCTCCTTTCAATCTGCAAAAAATTGTTAACTATTAACGACACCTTTGTAATTGCATCATGTAGACGCTGACGTGAACGAGGTAGCGGTCGAGGCGGACCCCGCTTTTTCTGAAGACACCACCGTTGCCGACCCAGAAGACTATCCACAAGGCAAGCTTCGGTGCACTACTATTTTCAAATTTTCCCCTTTATAACAGTATTGTGGATCATGTGATGTGCATTTAGGTTAATAGGAGTTGAATGCAACCCTAGATGCATATGTTTCCAGTAGTACCCAGTCTGGAATATTGGTACAGGTAGCTCGATGTAGCCGCTATGCTTAGGATTACTCTTCGGTAGAAGTCGAGCAGATTGGACCCTGCTCGCGATATGTTAGGAGTTGATTGAAACTTCCACCTTACTAGAGAATTATGGAGCAGGTTCAGGTTTAATGACAAGAAATCGGGGTCAGACAGAGGGTGATAGGAAGGCAACAGACCGGGGTTCTGTGTGCGGTAGCTCTGTCTGATCCGTGGGGCACAGTTGGTTGAGTATTGAATGTACTGCTCACATGCTGAAACTATGGGAACCAGTAAACCTAGGTAGCCTAGAGAAGGCAAAGCTGAACCTACCTTACGGTGTCTGATTGGCGGCGGTCTGGGGTGGACAGTGTGTGAACTCCACAGGCACCGTCCGGGACGGGTGATCTGGTGGGACGCGGCACTGTTAAGGTAGCGTAAGAGGGAATTAGCTTTGCTAGATCTGGAGCGAACGGTTGCCACGTGCGCTCCGGGACGCGCACGTGTCGTGTGACCAGGTTAACCCTGCAGGTGTAAATCGATTCGAACCGCTGATACTCTCAGTCTAGAGTAGTACTCGATCTCTCTGTCGCATACGATAATACGTGAACAAAAAGTGAGGTTATGATTATGATTGAAATGCTTGTATTGATTAATGTTTGTCAACTTGATTGCTTAGTTACGGTGCCTACTAAAGTTTATTTTTCTCAAACTTAATTTGAGCTAAAACTGGAAAGTAGGAATTAAATTAGTAAGCGTGTCTTTTGCAATTTCCCCTACCCCGTGTCGGCCGTGCATGTCTAGGTGTCGGCTGTAGACAGCCTGTTGACGGGTTAGTCTTGCTGAGCTTCTTAGAAGCTCACGCTTTGCGACTTGTGATTTTCAGGAGGGTTCCATGCGACCGGTGGTAGTGGTGGCCAGTTTTGGGAGGAGTCGTCTCCGGGCTGGGGTAGTTTCCAGTGGGAGCCGCTTGAGTAGCCGCTGCTTGTGTGTGGCTAGTAGCAGGGAGCCGTTGGGCAAGGCCCCTTGCTTTTGCTTAGAGTCAGAGTCGGAGTCTGTATCTTTACCTTTCACTTCCGCTTGAGAATCTGTAATCGTTCCACTGTTTTTATTGAAAACTGCTCCCGTGAACTGAAGACTCTGTAATAACTCTCATGTAATACTTTTCTTCTGTCTGTAATCCGTGCTTTTTACTGCCTGTGTTGTACCCTGTGAACGTTCGCTTCGACGAACGTCGCCCAGAATGGATCCCGGGAGGAGGATCTCTCCCGTTTCAGGGACGGTCCGCCACGGATGGTACGAATAAAATATTTGATTGTTAAATATGTTCGAAGGTTTTAATAGTTCTCAAAATAATCCTATGAGATCTGATAATGATACCATGACACAGATGGAGTTAAAAGGTATCATATTAACGATCTGAATGAGCGGATAATAAAAATAGACAATAGACATTTATTTTTGAAGTATAGTAAAAGTCTTTCAAGTACTCAACCATTTAGTTCATCCACAGAGCTCCGAGGTATAGCTGGCCAAAAGGGCCAGGCTAAAAGGGCCGGCACGGAGCACGGTTTTTGGCCCGACCCGAGCACAGCCCAGCACGGTTCTTAGAAGCTCACGCTTTGCGACTTGTGGTTTTCAGGAGGTTTCGATGCGACCGGTGGTTTTGTTGGCCAGCAGTGGGAGGAGTCGTCTCCAGGTTGGGGTAGTTTTCAGTGGGAGCCGCTCGATTAGTTGCCGCTTTGTGTGTGTGGCTAGTAGCAAGGCGCCGTTGGGCAAGGCCCTTGCTTTTGCTGAGAGTCAGAGTCGTAGTCTGTACCGTTAACTCTCGTTTCCGCTGTATTGAAAAAAAAAACCAGGTTTGGATTCAAACTCTGTAATAACTCATGTAATATTTCTTTCTATCCTTAATTCATGCTTTTTACTGCCTGTGTTGTACTCTGTGAACGTTCGCTTCGACGAACGTCGCCCAGAATGGATCCCGGGAGGAGGATCTCCCCCGTTTCAGGGGCGGTCCGCCACAATACAGTATTCGTATAAAACAATATTTAACCAGAAAATTTTTTTTTCTGTTTGGGGGATTTTTTTAAGAACCGAAGAAATTGAGGCCCCACGGGCCACGGCACACCCGTTCCGCCGGTCACGGAGCACGAAAAAGTTTCGCCGCTGGGACTGGGACGAACCAACCAGCCAGCGCCACCCACCCACCCCTCCTCCGCTCCGCTCCACCACGCCGACCCCGCCCGAGATGGAAGCGTTCTTTTCTTTTCTTCTTCTTCAGCTGGAGCAGTGGAGCGTGCCTGCCTGATCGGCGTGGTGGCGGCGTCACGGAATCGGTCCAGAGCGCTGGCGACCGGTTCACCACCGCGCCATCCTTTTCCTCTTCTCCCGCTCCCTTTTATATCCACCGCGCCCGATCGATCGATCGATCCCATCTCAATCCCGCGACCCGCCACGCCTTCCTCGAGCGTTCCATTTCCATTCCGTGCTGAGCCCTACTCCGGTCTCCCCTTTAAAAACGTGCCCCTTCCCCCCTGCGCCGTCCTCCAGACCAACCAACCCAAAACAATCAGCCATCGTTCGGGAATTCATCATCGGTAGATCGATTCGAGTAACGGCACTGCGTTGAAGGAAGAAGAGAGAGGACCATCTATTAGCCATGGTGGTCGGGTTCCGCCGCACGATCTCGTTCCCGGCGCCCAAGTCCCCAACGGGCAACGACAAGTCGGCGGCGTACCGTGCCCGCTCCGCGAGCCTGCCGTGCCGGTTCCACCCGCTGGTGCTCCAGCTCGACGACGACGTCGCGGACCTACGGGCGACGGTGGGCCGCCTGGCCGCCGCCGCGACGGCGGCGTCGGTGGCCGAAGCCGCGGAGCAACTGACCCAGGTTCTGGTCTCGCTGTCCGAGCTGCTGCACCACCCGCAGGCGCAGGACCCGCTGCGGCGCCTGGGCCGGTCGCCGCTCGCGGAGCGCCTGCTCGACGACTTCCTCCGCCTCGCCGACGCGCACGGCAGCTTCCGCGCCGCGATGGTCTCGCTGGCCGCGCTCCAGGCCGAGGCCCGCGCCGCGCTGCGCCGGGAGGACCCGGCGCGCCTCGCGTCCGCCGCGCGCTCGCTGCGCCGGTCGGGCCGCGACCTCCCGCGGATCGCGTCCTCGGCGCGCGCCGTGGCGGCCAAGGCGCCGCCCGCCGCATCCACCGACCTGCCCGCGGACGCGGCCGCCATCGCCGCCGCCGTCGTCGACGCGGCGGCGGCCGTGGCCTCGGCCTCCGCGGCCGTCTTCTCCGGCGTCTCCGCCCTCTCCATCGCCGCGTCCACTGCCCGCGTCGAGGTCGAGGCCGCGACGCCATGCTGGATGCCCTCCCCCGCGCGGTTCGGCGGCACGCCCGCCAGCGCCGTGCCGAGACCCGCCCACCACGTCGTCACCACCACCAGGTCGCCTCGCATCTGGTGGGTCGCCGACCTGATGCGCTGGATGTCGCGCGCGAAGCGTAGGTCATCAGCCAAGAAGCGGAACGCCGACGATCGCTGCTCCACGTCCGCCACGCAGCGCCAGCACGACGCCTCCGTGGACCCGGATGAGAAGGAACGGGCGGTCGCGTTCGAGCGCCTGGATAACCTGGAGCGGTGCATCGTGGACGTCGAGAGCAGTGGCGAGAAGGTGTTCAGGGCCCTGGTCAACACCAGAGTTTCCCTGCTCAACATTCTGACCCCAGCCTTCTGATTCCTGAACCGAGTCCCAAACATTAGCACCAGCCCTGCAAACTCGATCGAAAGTCGCAACTTTGGATTGATTTTGTACATAGTACTGTAGTAGAAAAAAAATGGGCTGATGAGATACAGCAATGCTACTGTACGTTTTTTTAGACTTTTTAGGGTGATCCATTTTGTTTGTAACTCAGAATTCAGAACCAGTAGTTGCAAGGAAAAGGATTGTTGAACTGTTTTTCTTGTCCGTTAGCTCGCTTCAGTGAGTACATACTCTCTCGCAGTCGCAGCTTCATTCATGGCTGCTTCTGAAGCACCGGTTTCCTCCTAAAGCCCTGGAGACTTGAGCAGGTGCACGGCGGTTACGACGAGTTCGTTGCGACTGCCGATGCAGGCGGCTGCTTCCCTTCCCTATCGTTGGTTGGGAGTCACGTGGACGGGTCATGGATGGATGGCAGAGCTGATGCGACGAGATCGGGATGGCGATCTGCACCAGCCTTTTTCCAGCGCGATCCGCAGCAGAGAACGATGAAGTGGAGCGCGCGAGCTAACGACGATGCTGCAGACGCCAATCGCGCCGGTCCGGTGCTCTGAGGTGCCGGAGATGGGGCTCTGGTGGTGCTGTTGCTTGTAGTGGGCAGTGGCCGCCAGGCCAGGTCTTGCGTTGAGATGCCTGACCGTTTTGCCTTTTCTACATGTGGCCGTACCATGAGAGGAATATGACAGGACTCTGCTGAAGTCTGAAGAACCCCGTGTGGTGATGATGTTCATGCGCAGGAGACGGCAACGCTTCCACGCCAAATCGATCGAGGATATGCGCGATCCTGAAATTTTCTGCTGGTGATGACCTCAGAATAATGTAGTCGATCAAGAGATTAGGGGAATCCTCTGGCTCCGAACTAGCATATCGATCTTCAATTCCTCATTGCCGAGCTAACATTCACCGAACATTAGACGATAAGCAGAACAGAAAGCAACACGAGGAAAAATTACCATAACACGTCACAGCACAACTAGGGACTGGAGGATTCACGAGGTGCTGACTACTTCTAAGTTTCTACCCGCACGGACCCTTTTTTTCCCCCATGTGTAGATTTCCACGGCCAGACGTTTACTGGACTCAGTAGGTTAATCTAAGATCCGGGGTATCTTAAATTAATATCCTTCCTAATTGGCGCGTAGCTAGTATCTTCGTTCAGCAAAAAGGACACGAGCTTCGTTACACGAAAATTTAAACGATGAAGAGAGGATGGCGCTTGCTTCTTTAGATAGGCCGAGCGTTCCAACTCCCCTGTTGTAAGTGACGATTGAATGATAACACACTGTATCATAGCAGCAAAGCCCAACCGAAAGCAAGTCATATACATCAGCACACGCTTCAGGGTGTGTAATAACACACTCTCCCTTCCTCAGGTGATACCTTCTGGATACGTCGTCCATTTTGCCCCATTCCTTGAAGCAAAAGGTTCCGGCTTAACTTGTGGCGTTAACTCTTGTGCGAAACTCCATACGGATGGTGCAGGCTTCTTTGCGTCTCTTTCTGAATCCGTCAGCGAGCTCATCAAATCACCGTTGCCACCCTTCAAAAAAATAACAATAAATAACAAAAAATCACCGTTGCTAGGTAGTATAAGAAACGTGCGGAACGGCGGAGACGCGATGAAGGGCTCGTGCGTCATGCACAACTGAGCTGTAACCTTGGGATTATTAAAACTTCATTCTGATATACTATAGGTAGTAAGTTACAGCACTCTTCCCTTGCTTGATTTGTTCTTTGTTTAATTTTGGGGACGACGTGACGGGATTTAAGGTAGCACCAACTGGCCATGTGCCGCGCATCCATTCCGCCCCGTGTGCCATTCCAACAACTCCTCTGTTGTTCATTACCTGGGACAACAAAAAATCACAAGGCACGGCTCTGCAAGGCACTCCAGGTGGGCGCGCGCGACGAACCCTGGCAGATTCCGTATCCACGCTAGCCGATACGCCGCACATGAAAAAGTCTCGGTTTGGCACGTCCGCGCCTCGGTTTTCCCGGGTCGCCGGACGTGGCCACCACCGGTCACCTGATAGCTTGCGCTGGCAGCTTGCTTGCTTGCCCGCTTCGATAGTTCGATGCTCGTTCGCACGTAGCAACCATCGGCCCCCGTCCGGATTCCATCCATGGCTAGCTTGCTCTCCCGAGTCCCGCCCGTGTGGATTCGGGGATCTCGCCCAAGTCAAACCCTCTCCTCGTCTTTTAGTATAATTTACGCCACGCGACGACGGAAGAAGCTGCCAGGCGGGCGGACGATGGAAGCGTCGGAATAGGAAATGCGAGCTCTGGTTCTGGTAGGGTGGGTACCCAACATGTTGCCCCCTCCCTCATCCTGGTGTTCGCTCCGTCGCTGGCCGTGTGGAGGGGTGGACTTCCTGGGTCGCTGCATCGTTTGCTCGGGATCGGTGCATTTAGCGCTGTCCGAGCTGTGTTGACTGTTGAGCCAGTGCTCCGTCCACGGCCCGTTCTCCATAAAGGACCAGTTTAGCTAGCAACTGTGCTAGGGTAGTGCTAGATTTCACTATACTACTACTTCAAAAGGCTAGCGTTGAATTCAAAAGGCTATAAGAGCGCTGATCACAGGCTATTCCGGCACGGGATCAAACCTGTTGGGACGCTGCGCCGGCGCTAAATTTCAAGAGCTGCTAATACGGGCAACATTTGCTGGAAGCATAGGTGTCTCTGGTTGAAAGAAGTTCAACTACTTTTTCCCTGGGTTGAAACTAAAAAAAAAAAATCAACTAATAATAGTGCAGATCTGAAGCAGAATGCAGAAAAAGGAAAATCGCCAGCCTCCGAGAAAGCCCACAAACATAACAACACTGTTTTGCTCAACATCAGTAGTACTGGGCTGTAATCATTTTAGCCTACCGTACAATAGGCCTTTTCTAGCCCACTCCTGCCTGCTATTACAATTTGGAGGCGCAATTCAAAGCACGCATTGGGCCAAATGATCTGTAGTCCAATCTGAAGCAACTGTGCTAGGCCACGCATTCATGTCCTCAACTTTGAAACAGACTCTATCATGTCTTCTAAAACGATATGATAAACTGTAACCTTGTAGTGGCATTTACAGTCTGCTCTAGCTCTAACGGTTATTATTTCCTACAGAATGATTCCCTGGGGATTAGGATCACCTCTACTACTAGGTCCACGCCGCAAGATCTTCATGTCTATTGTCTATGTTGGTTATTGCGATCCGTCTTTGGACGAACCTGTGCCACCCTTTTGTCACTGCTACAGTATTTCACCAGCCACACACTGTTCCATCCCTAAGTCGTAGGCCTCGTGGACATGTGCTGTGCCGCGCATGCTCGTCCTCGATTCGTCGATCATGGCGGCTACAGTTCAGTCCACCAGTTGCTGACAAGAGATGGCACTAGCACTGTACGCATCATTCCGTAACCGGACCAGGTGTTCTCCAGAGGCATCTGTATCGGTATGTAAATGTGAGAAAGAATCCCTGGAAAGCTGGTCAGACGCCAACCGCTCCGCCATCATGGTACGCAGATCAGAATTCGGATTATTTAAAACTGGCATGGTCGTGCTCATTATTCTTGTGTATACAGTATATACCACTAGTAGTTTCATGTGGCAATTTTGGCTCTTCTGGACATTGGCACGGTGGCAGTAAAACACCCTGGTAGTTGGCCACACGTGCGTACAAGCAAGGAGCCACAACGAATGCTGTAGGATGGATGAGCAGAGAGGCACAGCGAAAGCCGTACTAGGTGTTCAGTGAACCGAACGCTGTTCGCTCTCATAAATCTTTACTTGTATTTTTAGACAGGACAAGGTTTCGTGTATGCTTGTGCAAACCTGGAAATGTAGGTGTTGGGCTCATGGGGTGAGTGATTCGACTGCGTCCTTTGCGCATCGACCGCCGTGCAAATCTTGACCACTCCAGCAAAGGTGTGTGAATTGATTAACATGCATGACCTAGTACTACCGGTTTTTAACGGTTTTAGGCATTCCTACCCTGCACAGCAGCAGTGTGCTACGCTCCCTTTACCCATGCTGTGTGTTTCAGTGCGGCACTGTAAAAACAACAGCGCGAGAGAGTGCGTGCGTGCGTGTTTCGTGTGATCATGTTTGCACCGCATGGGGACTAGTAGTATACTTTTCTTCCGGAATCCTAAACTGAATCATGTCTCCCTAGCTCCAATTTACCTTGAATTCGATAGTTCAGAGCTGAGCTAGCTGCCACAGGGGCCACACCGCCCGTATCCACTACGCAGCGCGACGGCTTTGGCCCGACTTTTGGGCCTGAAAAGATGAAATGCCAAGGAAAGGTAAAAGATGGAGAAGAAAGAAGAAGATCAGCGGGGGCAAGAACAAAAAAGCAAGAAAGCGAGGCCAAATCCATGGCGAAAGCTGGCTACAAGATTCAAGTGCAAAAGCGCAGAGGGGGCAAAGCGAGCGAAAGGATATGCTCATCCGTCCGTCCGTCAGTACGTGGCCTGCACGAGGCGACCCGGGCTGTGGCTTTTACTTCGAGGTAAAAGGAGTATAAGACTTGACCAACCGCAAACTGCACTTCACTGCGAATTGGAGTACGGGAAAGTGAAAAGCAGCACTGTACTGTACTCCCATACTAGTAGCATCTTCTTTGCTGGCGGTGTGTGAATTGCTGTAAAAAAAAGTTCGGAAGACTGCATGCATGGACTTTAACCTGGTCAAGTGAATACTTGATGGCGATGAATTCCAGAGTTTACCCGGCAACGTTGAAGTTTGACTGCCTCGGTGAAATAGAAGGATAAACCGGCCGGTGTGGGTTAACTGATGAAAGACGAAGAAAAGCTACTCTCTTTGCTTCAATTAACTGACGACTTCCAAGTGTACGTGTGCTCTGGCCTCTGGATGATTCACGGAGTATAATACTCACGTGCTACTGACAAGAGTTAATCCTGAAGTTGAATTCCAACTGCTGATCAGTTATAGTAATAATCGAACATGCATCTGAGTATGGGTAGTAGCAGCAGTTCTTGCTCCTAGATGAAAGAATATGCGTTTTAGAGCTGCAAAATACAGTAAGAACAGCATTTTGCTCTTTATACAAACCACAGGAGGAGTACGTACATTGGCTACCACAAACGTGGGATGAAGAGCGTCCTGTCTGACAGGATTAGACGGCCTTTTAGTAGTACTCCGTATTTAAAATTTTTTCTTAGGAGTTGAGTATATTTAGAAGCTTCGGACGCTGAACTGGCCAGTGTGAGTATAGTATTGCGTTCCCTATGCACGTAGGCTCGGAGAGCAACAAAAATTGCTCTACGGAGTACTACTAGTACTAGAAGTCTAGAAGTGGTACCAGCAGCGCTGGGCTACTAGTAGCACATGAGTGCTGGGGACTGGGGTTACCTTCAATGCTCAAACAGCATTACTGTCAAAACATTACGCTAAGGACCCGTTGCGACGTTTGTGCTTGAAACCAAGCGGCTTGAATTTGATTTTTCATCTTTTTTTTTACAGTGCACAAAATATTAGGAGGTAAACTATCGCGCGAGGGCAGATTTCATTGCTTGTTCAACTTTCTGCGCTTCAGTTGTCTGCATTCGGTTGTTTCTCAGTTCCCTGATTCACAATCATGTGCTCTACTAGGAAATATATACTTCACCCCATCCACACTCATTCACCTTTCTTTATAGTGTGACAATACACTGTCGGAGTAGGTAGTAACTAGGTCTAGGCTGATCGTCATGCAGCTGGTCTGGGACTGAAAGGAAAAGTAAAAGAGTTCACTACAGTTCGGTACTCTACCTGTTCACTGTTTTCTTATTCGCACAGCATATAATCGCCCATGCTTTTAATTTTGGACACACTTGGGTTCATGCATAATGCATGGCCTATATCATTTCCTTAGTGCGGAGCAAAATTGACGTCTCAGATCCTGTTTTGGATTCAGAAAACTGATTGTGTAGCTAACTAATTTGAATTAAAAAAAAACAGTAGTGTGAGCGAGACTTCATGCAGTACCATTTGATTTGACATTGAACATTCAAGCTCCTTTCTTCTTGTTAAAATCAAAATTTCACAAAGTTGCGAAAGAAGGTAGCCCACGTCCGCATAGAGCCCACGTGCTTTGTTACAAATCTTATCTATTACAATTAAAGAGTTATTAAGTATTGCTGAGGCAATCACGGTGAAATCGTGCAGGTACGGTCGCCTGTTCCACAAAGCACAACAACAATCATATAATGTTAGCTAATATTAGAGACTAGACTTGTCAGTGTGACAGTACTAACTATAGCTTGTTAGTGTGACAGCCCTACTAGCATATTTAAGTGGTGTACAACTAGTATTCATCCTCGTCAGAAATTTTTGCTGCATATCCACAGGCAGTACACCTGTTGTAAGTATGATACGTATAGGAGGTAAACTATACTACAAGTAGCTACTAGTACGTTGTCCACTACTCCAAGCACAAGACAACGTTGTTGTCAACGTTTTCTACTCAATATGAGCAGTTTCCATTCCTCTGCTAGCTTGGGTAGGCGTGCCTGACAAATGCGTGTGCAAGCGTGAACGTGGGGTAAAAAAAATTACTCGTAGCACAAACATGTATAAAGCGCTGGTCCCAATGGAGGAGAGAAGTGGGTTATCTTTGAGTACTGCTAGCTATACGTGCACCCCTCCTGCTTTTTGGGCCAGCATGGCCAGCTGAGAGGTGGTGCGTGAGGATGAGCGCGTCGCTTTGTTCCATGTCTCTACAGTGAGCCGTGCTGGAAGAGTTGCCGGGTTGCTCTTGTTGCCCTCCGGTGTGGGGCGCCAGCATGGCCATGCTGAGCTGCTTTTTCTCAAACCATTCGTTCGGCCACTATCACCAACCTAAACGTCTACGGCTGGATACACCGTTGCGTGGATTCTTTTGTCTGTGGCCCCCCAAAACCCCCCAAAGTAGAATATGCAGTCAACTTTGTGTGACCAGTGGTTAACTATGTGCAAGCTCTGACCTTTCTTATTTTTCTCCTCCTTGGACGATGGCTTGCATGAAAAGTTGAAGAGAGACCATTATCAGATTCGTAGGGAATGCTGACCTGGATGGACGGCTTTTAGAGAGATGCATATGCAGGAGATCTAAATGCAATCTATAGTGTTTGACAGCTTGTAACGATGAGACAATTTCATCTAAAAGAAATGAACACAATGAGATAATTCTGCAAAGAAATAGAAAGGAATTGTAAGCATATCCTACATACGTTTTGGGTCGATATCACAAGAACATAACATTTGGAGTGGAGGGAGAGGCACGATAGTTGGCTAGATGACAATATTGGACAGATTGAGCGTGGTGGACAACACACATGGTGGGCGGAATAATATGAGGATCGTTGAAAGGTATCCTCCAAAACATCATAAGCAAAGTGAGAGAAGCAATGGATGGAGACCGACCGATGTGCCGTTAGCGATAGAGTTAGATAGAACATGTCGGCAGGGTAAAGGAAGAGGAAGACATAGTAGTAAGTTAAAACTCCCTTGTTATGTGTGACACTTCTAAATACCATAGGTTGTATGATGCTACCAATTCAATGTACTCCCTCCGTTTTTGCAATATAATTGTTAGGAGAATAGTTTTTTTTCTTTTGAAATAGAGTTATTATTATTGTAACGATTGCATTTGAAAGACACAAGGGAGCAAAATAAAATACGATGGACCCAAAATTCATTTTGTTTTATTTATTGTTCTTATTCATAAGTGTTAAGTAAACCTGTTGGAACAAATGTTAGCACTTGTTCTTATTAACTCTTTGTGTCTTTAGAATCTGGTTAATAATTTGGTTTGCGGATGCCGCAAACAACCAGAGGGAAAATGTACAGAGAAGTATCTGTTGCTCCCTGCACGGCCGCATGCCGATGGACTTACGAGACCAGATACCGCCTCGCGCTAGATTACCGATGAATCCGTCCTCCGAGGCTGGACCAAGGCACAGCTAGCCAGAGCTCAATGAGCCTTCGGGAGCTAGCGCTCCGTCCGTTTGTAATCATGAACCGGGCACGTTACGAGCGCCTGAGCAACAAGGGGATCGATCGATGCAGAGGCCTCGCCGAGCCTGCCTCCGCACGACATGCTACAGTCGGTTTGGTGCAAGAAAAACAGTCCCGTCCTCGTAATGGAGGAGGAGGAGGAGCTCCATCCTGGATGCAATAAGACGCGCACGCTCGACCGAGCCTGGCCAACAGTGCCCAAAGATCGCCGAGCTGTCAGAGAGACGATAATTGAACCGAAAAACCACAACGAGAACAGTGGTTGATATAAAAGGCCAGGAGGATGTTCCGGTCCCCACGAAAATGATCGGATGGCCCTGCGTCCGGGTAGTATTTTAAATCCTCCTGCTTTTTACTCTGCGCAAGTCGAGTTTGGTTCCCGCGATGATAATCATCGGCTGCCCAGTCCTCGGCGCCTCCGTTTTGCCGTTCCCGAAGAGAGACTACTCTACTATCAAGGTGGTGGTGCGGTGCAGTGCAGTGCAGAGGGTCCACTTTCCGGACGGAGTAGCGAAACAGAAACAGTGACAGGAAATGGGGCGATGGAAAGAGGACCGACGGGGTGAGAAAAGAAAAAAAAAAAAGAACATGAGAGGAAAAGAAAAGGAAAAAGCGGGGCCTGTCATTGGCGTATGATCATTTCCTGGCCATCATTGTGGCGACTTTCTTTTTCCTTGTTCGGGCTCTGTTTCAAGTTGATGAATATTTTAGTACTACCACTGTTGATAAAAAGTGATAAATACAGTAGTATCGGATTTGTTGAAATGTGACCGTTTGCACGGTTCGACTCGTGTACCGATCACTTCACTCCGAGACACGGTCTTAAAGAAAAGAAATCCCACGGACACGGGCGAGCGAAGTCGCGAAGAAGAAAAGGGAAGAAAAGAAAAAAAAAAGTCATCGTTGCCACCGCAGCGGATCGCTGGCGAGCAGGCGCGGCGCCTGACGCCTGTTCGATCAATCCGGCGCGTGATCGAGACCGGTCAAGCCCCGTACCCGTACGTGGAGCCGTGGAGGTGAGCGCGGGCGCCATCAAGACGGGCGTCAATGCCTGCCACCAAACCCGCGCCCTGCGAATGCGCTCTCCACTCTGCTTGCTGTTGCCTTGCCGACCCCCGCCCCGCTCCGCTCCACTGCTGTCCAAACGAAAGCGGACAAAAGGAAGGAGGAGGCCTTGGGCCTTGGCCTCGTGCTGCCGTGTTGCCTGCGCCTGCCTCTCTCCTCTTCCCCACTCACCAGTCTCACGCTCGTCTCACGTTGCCAGCACCAGCACTCGGGCGAGAAGACATCGTCCTTGTCTGTCTTTCCCATCCCCCACCCCGCAAGCCAACAACAACAAAGCCGGCTGTTGCTGCTGCCACATCAAGCCCGGAAAAAGCAAGGCCCCGCGCGGGGTGCAAACAAACCAAAGAGAAGATTCGCACTCCTGTCGCCACCAAACCAAAGCCCAAGCGCCGGCCGGCGAGAAATCCGTCCGTCCGTCCGTCTCACTCTCATCACACCACCGCGCGCTGCTTCCACGTTATTAATCCCCGCCCGCTGTTCGTTCGTTGCTTCGCGGTGTCAGTCAGCATCGTTTCGTTTCGTCCCCCCCCAGCCCCATCACTTCACAATTAACAGGTCCAGAGCGACGAAGCACCCATGGCGCGCCAGGGTTTGGGGTTTTAGGCGGCGTGCCGTGCCCGTGCCGTGCCGAGCGCAGCCTGCCTGACGAGGGAGCGTGGGGGGAAAGGGAAACCCGAGCGGGACGGACGGAGGCCATGGGGTGCAAGGGCTCCAAGCTGGACGACCAGGAGGCCGTGGCTCTCTGCCGCGCCCGCGCCGAACTGCTCGCGGCGGCCGTGCGGTATCGGTACGCGCTGGCCGACGCGCACGGCCCGCTCGCCGACTCCCAAGCGTCCGTGGCCGCCGCGCTCCACGTCCTCGTGACCGCCCACCGGACGCTCTCGCTCCCCACCGACGGCAAGGGCGTCGACGACGACGCGCCAGTGCTGCCGCCCCTGCAGCAGCAGCACCAGCAACAGAAGCCCGACTCCTCCTCGCCGCCGCACCCTTCGTCGCACATCGACTTCGCGCCCTCGTCTGACTCCGAGTCGGGCTCCTCCGCGTCGTCCTCGCCTCGCCGCCGCGCCCACCTCCCCCACCCCCACCCCCACCCCCAGCACCCGACCCCGAACGCGTTACCGTTCCTGCATTACGGATACGGCGGCTACGGATACGTCGGCGAGCCCCCGTACGGCGTGTACGCGCCGGGATCGCTGCGGGTCTACTACGCGCGGAGCCGCCCGCCGCCGGCCTCCGTCGCCGTCGAGCAGCGCGCGGTCCTCCCGGAGCGCGTGTACTTCGGCTACTCTGAGTCCGCGGCGGCGCGTGGGTACCCGCAGTATCACTCGTACGGCGGCGAGACGGTGAAGGCGACGAGGACGGCTACGCCGCCACCGCCGCCGTCGCCGCCAAGGGAGAGCTCGTGGGACTTCTTCAACGTGTTCGGCGACTACGACGTCTACGACAACTACTTTTACGATACCGGCGGTGCGGGGGCCACGGCGTACACCCCGAGCAGGAGCTCCTGGGAGGTGCGGCAGGAAGAGGGCATCCCGGACCTCGAGGAAGACGTTGTCGTCAAGCAAGTGGACAGCGAGTACTCCGGGCCCGGGAGCGGCGCCCTCAGCCGACGCAGCTCGCTCGGCGGTGGCACTGCCGAAGTCGACCAAGTGGAGAATTCTATAGTCGATGATAAGGAAGTGATTGGCAAGGGCAACGTGGCTCACCAAAAGGCGACGACGCAACGCAATGTTGCGCCGGCTGCTGCTCGGGGGCCTGTTGAGGGTTCAGACGTTGCCGGACAGATCAAACGGCAGTTTGTTCGAGCTTCAGACGCCGTCAGGACTCTTGCGCCGATTCTTGAGGTCGGGACACGGAGGCACCATTCCCGCAGCTCAGTTTACCATGGTGAGCTATTATTTCTGCTTCCCTGAATCGTCTGCTTTCTTGTATCCAATGCTTGCTGGCACTGATTGATTGATTTATGCCCGGAAGTTGTTTCATCTCGGGTGGTGTCAGCTATTGCCGTTCCCCATCCAGACCTTGGGCCTGTTGAACTATTGGACATTGGAGAGGAGAAGGTGATGGGAGGAAGGAGCTTGTCGTTGACGCTGCAGAAGCTCTACATCTGGGAGAAGAAATTGTACCACGAGGTTAAGGTATGTGCTCCTTGTTTACTGATGAAGAATTAGTCTGTGGCACAGCATTATGTAGGAATAGACTATCTGACTATGAACTGTCAACCTGAATAGTTTTGAATGGCCATGAAATCGCTATTCAGGTCGGTCAGGATGCAAATGTGGCTCCATTGGTTGTTACTTAAACTACGCCTCCTCTGGAAGAGAGTAAAGCCATTCATTTTATTACCCACATTTTGCATATTGACAGCAGGGTTAAGCTTGAATGGATAAGCGCCTATAAACAAAGATAGAAAGAACCATTCGGAAAAATTCCAGTCTTGGATTAGATGTGCTACAAGCTATCTTATCTATTGCAAATTGTGGTGTTATGTTTATCCTTTGACGGTCCAGTAGTGCCTATTTTATAAGGATTGTTTTAAACTCTAAATGATTTTCTATGTCCTAAATCAATAGTCTTTGTGGTCAGACTGTATTTATCACTCGTTTTAGCAATGCAGCTTATTCTTTCGTTGCAGCTCACCCCGGTGGTTGCTATATACTACTTTAGTATTGATAATTGTTTCTTCTTCTCTTTCAGGCTGAAGAAAAAATGCGCCTCCTTCTAGCAAAGAACGCCAAGCGCCTGAAGTTCTTGGATCTAAAAGGTGCTGAAACTGACAAGATCGACAAGACTCGAAATCTGGTGAAGAAACTGTCAACAAAACTCAGAATATCTGTTAGGGTAATCACTAAGGTTTCAAAAAAGATAATCAGAATAAGAGACGATGAATTATGGCCACAGATTAAGGCCTTAGTCCAGGGGTATGCTCTGCTCTTTCGCTCTGACATATTTGGGCAAATACTTTAGTGTTGCTCCGGTCTTATTACTAGTTTTGGATTCAGTTATGCGGATTGTCTTCTTGTTTAGGATGCCAGTTATATAGATGCAGCATGATAACGAAAAGAATGGCTATTAGTACAAGCCAATCGTATGAAAGCACCCTATATACCTGTACTTACTATTGTGCAGGGTTGTTAAAATTTGCACCTACCGTGTACTCTTTTATCATTCATGGAGACTCTGATAATTCAAACTGTGTACATAGTGTTCCATTTCATATTTCTGCGAACGCTATTGCATATCTGGAAACTGATTTCATATTTCTGTAGGTTTTTGAGAATGTGGCAAGACAAACTGGATTGCTACCAGATACAGTATCAAGTGATGTCAGATGTGAAAGACTTGGATTTTGTTTCTGGAAGAAGCAGTCGAGAATCAGCAATGGAGCTTGAGCTAGAGTTGATCAAGTGGATTTTCAATTTTTCCTGTTGGGTAAATGCGCAGAGGAGTTTCATAAAAGCGCTGAATGGATGGCTAGCACTTTGTATTAACTATAAGGTTGAAGAGACTTCTGATGGAGTCCCTGCTTCCCCTGGAAGAGTGGGTGCTCCCCTAGTATTTGTCATCTGCAACAGCTGGTCTCAAGCCATGGATCGTATTTCTGAGAAGGAAGTGGTAACTTCTCTCCAAGCTCTTGTGTCTACTGTGCGGAAGCTGTTTGAACAACACATTGTTGAACCAACAGACCTTTTCATTGCAACCCGGGAAAGAGAAAAATGGAGCAAGATATTGGAGAGGAAGACCCTGGAGATTAACAAGGAGGCAGATACACTGAACAGGAAGCTAGCCCTGGTTCCTGGCCGGCAAAGCCTGCTTCCAAGTGCACATTCATATCAGGAGCATCACCTCGAAGCAAGCAGTTTGCAGGCAAGTTTGAGGCGTGTTGTTCAAGCACTAGAAAGTTTTGCTTCCAATTCCATGAAAGCTTTTGAGGAGATCTCGAGACATGCTGAGGGGGGAACAGTGCCCAGAGCGGATGCCAAAGCTTCATAGCCTGATGTTGCATCTGACATGGACAACACTGTACACAAACACCTTGTACATGGGTGTTATCGCCGTGGAATGCAAACGCTGCTCACTGGAATGTCCTTTTGTTGGAGAGATCCTGACTCCTGAGTTTTTGCTAACAGATCTAGGTTTGTCAATGTAGTTCATTTAAATGTTCTCGGCTTTGTCGGTCATATTAGGTATTGTATACTGTTTGTTAATCTGTTACAGTTGCAGCAGGTATATATAATAGATGCAGTGTCCGTTTTGGTGATATGGTTACGCGGTACACAAAGTTTGCATGCTATTTCGTTCTTTCCTGATGCAACAGCAGAACCATCTAACCATGGAATGGAATGTAAGCATGTATGCATACTGCTTTGTGAGGATCAGAGCTTCAGGTTGTTTCACTGGGATATTATTATTATGAATGTTTACCAAGGATCGGCAGCCTTTGGCGAGAAAATGAAACGAGATTAGTAATGGCTAGATTGGATCGAGTAGGATAATTTGAATTAAGTTCACTCAAAGGAAGGTAAGAGAGAGAGGTACCAACGTTTGGCAAAAGAACCAAGAACTGGCGTGCACTCAGTTGCAGTTCCACAAACAGCCGAACTCCTACGTCACGGCGGCAATTTCAGTTGAGAAGACCATGGTTTGGAGGAGCGCGACGGTGGATCCGCCGATAGCTTACGGCGCGCAACCAGATGTTGCCGGCCGCTATTGTGGACTTGATTTGGTTGGTGACCAAGGACAGCGCGGCCCAGCAGGGAAGCGGGGATTGATACAGCCGAGATTGGAAGACGCGACGGATAAATGGCCATTTTCTGCGCCTTTTGCTGCGTCCTGCGCTCCGCTGCTGCACGCTGCAGCCTGCAGACCTGTAGAAGTCAAGGGCTTCTGACGAAACAAAACAAAAACGACAGAACTCGCAATCCCAATTTAGAGGAGCGATACACGAGGATAAAACGTTTATCGATGTAATGATCATGGAGACTAGGCAAGTTTACTGCAAATATATTGAAGGAAACGATCAGCACATCGAAATGCCTGAAAGAATATGAAAATAGCAATATGCACGAATGCTCTTGTGATCCGTTCAGCACATTCAAAGCACAATTGTGCGGGGTCAGTATCCTAAACAATTTCAAAATGAAAATAATAATGTCAACAGCAAGAATATATGATACAGTATATGAACACTTTTATTAAGAGACGAAACAAATGGAGGGAATAATGTAAAATAACCTGAGCACACTTTTAAAGGTAAGGTCAGCATGTACAATTTATTGTCCCCGGGTGCATGCAGGAATAAGCAGACAGAAAATATTATGCTATATACACACTCTACCCCACAAATGATTTAGTGTATGGCACAACTAGACTTCATACTAAAAATGACGAAGTTCATCAGCTGCACATGTATTCCACGGCTTCAAGGAGGGAGAACAAAAGGCAGGATCATAATCTCTTAATTTCCCAACGCCGACCTCGTATGACATAACCATCAGGTGCTTGATCACTACCTTCCCAGCTGTCCACAGCACCAGCTGAGCTTGAATCTCTGCGATGCCTTTTCCCTTTACTGATCCCACTGTCACTGGTGCTTCCACTTATAAGAGGATCATCAATACCACGGATTGTCCTCTCTGGGGTAGATGCGCTCACCCAATTGTCATCTTGGCTTTGCTTGAGTTTCCTGTTCTTTTTCATTTTATCGAACCGCTTCTCCACTGGACGTACTGCATGCTTAACAGTGAACTTGAAATCTTTTACCACCTAGTAAAAACAGATAACATCACAAACGTTCGACAATGACACATCTTAAACTACTGCAAGGTATGGTTTGCATATAAGAACTCACATATTCTCTGCTGCCAATTACAAAGTCTCGAGCACTCTCTTTTATATTAGTTGCATATATTTCATCTGGCTCCACCTGTGGGAACCTCATTTTGGTAGGCCGAGTGATATCCTTTATCTCATCAGGATCCACAGGATCAGAAGCGGCATAGTCCCCAAGTACCGAAATGTTTTCAGGCGAATAATGTCTTCCTAATAGCTCATAAGGTTTTGCAGGGAACACGTACAGGTGAACTATTGATGCAATGCCCATCTGTGCTGGAGGCAGACATGCAACATTAGGAAATAAGAACGATATTTTTATTGAAAGCCTGTATAACATGAAAAGGTAAGGTACCTCTATACAAATGATGAAATCCTGGATACTTGTTTTCAACTCCAAGCTCTGTGCTAACGGACTTCTAACCAAGCCCAAAGAATACATGATAGCAATTATCACACCTTGCCACCATGTCAAAAATACTATTGACTTGAAGGAAAGAAATTTAGCCAAAGGATTGATGTGTGCCAGTTCATCCTTAGTAGCCGCGTACCATTCCACTAAACAGTATAGGGCCCAGTATTGACTGAAGTTCAGAACTACAGCAAAGTATGGGTACCTGCAGGATACAGCCATGGACTGAATTTAAAAGGTGCAGTTGAAACAAGGCCCAAGTGCAGAATTTTTTTATGAGCAGTGGTACCAATCATTTTATTATTACATCAAAGGAGTATAATGCAAGATGTGAGTATGTTTTCTTGGGACAAGGTTATGACTATCACAGCTCATACAGGTAGACTGGTCATCATCAAGATGGCAAAGAATCTGTTATGCATTTATGCCTTTGCTATCAGTCTTTCTTTGCCAATCTTGAAAATAAAGTAATAACTATTAAATGAAACTCAACCACTGAGGTGGGGTCATTGTTTTCATTTTAGAATCAAGTAGTAAATTTTTCTGATATCACCCTAATGAAGAAAATGAAAATTATCTTACCCACATCTCCAGTTGAATTCTCCATCACAATATACACCAAACGGTTGAAGAATAAGAGATAAGCTAGCCGTGAGTGTCTTTATAATCACCTGCACATGTACAACATACTTTAGCAAAGTTGCTTGAAAATTCCAGACGTTCTGATTCAACTAGCTGGTAAGTGGTCATACATATTGAAATATACCAAATTTTATAATCTGGTAAAAGCGAACACCGAGTCTCCATGGTTTCAGTATGTAATTCACAGGAAAGTGATGGTGAATGATTCCCTTTTCGGAGGCATGATGCAAAAGAGGCTCCCCAGAATCCTCACCACCTTCCCTCTTCAAAAATTCAATTGTCCTATCTTCACCACCTATATTTAGAATTGCAGTAAATAGTGAAATGCAACAAACAAGCAACAACTGAACAAACTAGATAAAAAAACTGAACAAAATGAGCAACCTATTCAAACTATACCAGACACGTAACTATGCTAATGAACAAGAATGGAACTGAACCCTGCTGAGAGAAAATTAACTACCTTGCCTAACTATTAGTGTATCAGTCTAGCGCAATAAATCTAGAAGTTAATGCTACTTTTGTATTATCAAGAAGTAAGCCCGATGGGAGTAAGGATAGTATTAGCCAAAACCTAAACAAAGTAAACATGAATGTCTGTAGAAGGGTTCTTGTTGCTTTGCATGAACGGGTTTTCACAAGGGGACTCCTTGGAAGATCTATAAAGCTGCCATTTACAGGAACAGGATTGATCCACTGATACCAACAGACAATACAGCTGTCATATTCGGGGACGGGAATAGCTACCACTCAAGAATTATTAAGCCACTTCTGACCATATATAGCTTCCATCCAACAATGCAATAGGGTAGTTTTGTATGAATTTAACCTATATTTATGGTTGTGAAACATGTTTCCCAGTGTGCTTATTTGATACTCCCTCCTTCCCACTATCTCCCTTGTATTACAAAAAATAAAAATTCCTGAAATCTCCCTTGTATTACTTGTGTAATTGTTGCTGTAGTAATGAATTCCCAAGTTCCTAGAATAGCTCCTCATATTTGAGGCAGAGTAAATGGATTATGGTGACTTTTCATGCTGTTTGGACTACTGCACTTGCCAATGTCATGTGGGCCCAAGCACTTTGACACAATATTTAAGTGAGTTTAGTGAGAAATAAATTACTTGCTCTACCCTTTATTGTGGCTGCTAATTCTTTTCTTGGTCACCATGTCAGAGTCTAATATTAGGGAGATAGTGGGATGGAGGGAGTATCACAGCTACATCAACAAATGAAATCATGCCCCACTTCAGGACCAAATAATTCCTTATCAGGAATATTTCTTACCTATGTGCCCTCAAAAAGGTGAAAATATGTCACAGATTTACAACAGAAAGGATAGGCTTTCCCTATAAGTGCACCAAACAATAAGTACAGCTTATGTAGGTGGCAAGAGAGGTTAACACTCAGAAAACAGCTCACCTAAACAAGCAGTAATATATCTTCCAAAGCAATACATAGCAAATGCTTCATAGCCATCACGCAAGATGCCACAATAGACGCTAGTGTCTGGATTTACCAATGAAACATACTGTTGCAGGAGTACAAAGATCATCAAATAAGTTATAAAATCTAGTTGCTTCAACCCAAAGTTAGAACTTGGCTCAAGAAACTACCGATTCTATTGCATAGCAAGGGACCATTAAGATAACACCAAGAATGAATGTCTGTTCCTGTAACAAAGAAAACATTACAAGATGGATATCTGGTTACTCACATGCATGATCAACAATACCGTATATGGCATGGTCAGAAAACAAACCTCTGGATTGTTGTATGCCGAGAGGTGCTCAAATATCAAGTACATCGCGAGGGAAACAGAAAGCAGCATGAAGAATCCTGATATCAGTATGGCCCATGTGGGCGCTGCGTAGTTGGCCGTCAAGGGCAAAAGAAGCCCAAGATTGCCCCTCATGGAAGCTGATAAGACTTTTTTGACCTCCTATCGTCTTAGTCATCAACATCGTATAGCTACGCATCCACCATAGGTCATAGCATGCCCAGAGAATGAACAAATTTTCAGTCCTGTTTAAAGTATACTATCTGCAAAACAAAAGTATAGTAAAGAAAAGGGTGTAAATAATCAGAAGCTAAACAGGTTCATGAGGTACTTCAGATGACAAACAGGCAGTCAACCACATAATTCGTTCATAAACAAAGATAGGGAAATGAATTGTTTTGCACGTATAATAACTTAATAGACAGCCCTTGCATTCAAATGAAAAGAAAATGAGTAATCAGTGAGTGAAATATGAAAACTGAAAAAAAAAACACTTGGGGAGCATAAGTAAAATTCCTTGTCCTAGAATACTCCTCTCACAAATATAAATAGGCATGCCAACAGCCAGCAGAACGTGTCGAACTAACGAAGTCAGTGCTTGGCTATTATTATTATTATTATTATTATTATTATTATTATTATTATTATTATTATTATTATTATTATTATTATTATTATTATTTGAAAGAACGGCTAGTATTATTGTTACTGCAGCAATCGACAATCAACATGATGCAAGTCCAACATGGGCCGCCCACAAGGCCGCAACCAGTAGCATGGACGCGAACAACTACCAGTACTCCTTGCGTGGGGGAAGGGAAAATTAAAGCGCATCTAAAATTCCTTCTGAGTATGAATCCTCATCATGCAAAACTTTCACTCAATTGCTTTCTATTCTCTCGAATTATTCGATGGGCGGAGTGGAAGGATTATCCGCAATTCAATTCGAAACATGTGAGAGATTTGAGCAGAAGAGGCGGCCAAACCAAACCTGAAAGGCTGCGCGAACTCCGCACCGCCGATTCGATTCAACGATCGAACCGAAGGGATTTTGGCCGCGCCTGGCGGGCAGAGGCGCCTAGCGCCTTGCTTGATTCCGCGAGAGTTGGGGAGCGGAACTGCGTCGGCACCCCGTCGTCGTGGAGGCCGGCGGATGCGGGGAGGAGGGGCTGATGTGGCGTCGATTACTACTTTCGGAACGACACGGCTCCAGCAGTCCAGCAGGTTTTCTTGATGGAGAAACCCAAGTACCCGTCCGACACATTTCCTTTTTTTTATCTCCAAAAAACTAAAAAAAACAATGTTTTTTCACTACGTGTATATAGCGGTGATGACTCACGCTCCTACTCTAACCAGAAATGTATTCGAGCCGTCAGCCGTGTGCTTACAATTACGTTCAGATGTGAGTCTTTTTTATTTTTTGAATGAGATAAACCCCACTTCCATTTTATGTCACGTGAGTTTCATATATTATCGACAAAAAGAAAATGCGAGTTTCATATATATTCCACACTAGCGCGTGGGTGTCATCTGAGCCGGTCAAAACTTTTGGCACTAGTGTCATACTTATCCCACCGGTCAAAACAAGATAATGAATCTATTTTATTAACAAGAATTTTTAGTTAAAGACAATAATTTTAAAAATAAAGGGAGTATATGTGAAAAGAGTAACCCTAAATTGCTTGTGAGCTCATATAAGCTCATGGCAACACCATCAAATTAATCCGTGAAAAGAAAAAAAATACTATCACATAATAATAGATGTGCATAAATGTTTTTCCTATTTTACGAAACAAGTGTGCAGTATCCTTTTGACATTTCGACACGTTTTAAAATAAAAAATAAAGTTTTTCCGTTGTATATGAAGTATCCAGTTCTTTCGGTTGGCTACTATTTTTATCATTTATACACAATGATGAAGCATGAGTCATCTTCCGTACAAAAACAATGTAGAAACGTCTTTTCCGTGGCCGTATACAACAAAAAGTCTATGAAACGCTCCCGACAAACGGCAGAACCATCATAAAATACAGTAGCGTCGCGCTACCGTACTATTGGAGACGGGTGGCTGCTACGCGCCGCTGGGCTAGCAGAGCCAGGTACCGACCCCGATCCTGGCCGTTGGCTGTGACTGTGATGACCGCTCCGTCGCGCCGCGGGGCGCGGGGACGCCGATCCCGAGCCGTCCGTCCTCGCGGCGGTCCTGGACATGGCCTCGATCTCCTGCAGCACGGCGACGACCTCGCTCATGGAGGGCCGGTTCTTGTGGTCGGCGGCGAGGCACCGATGCGTGAGCTGCGCCGCGCGCTGCGCGCCCCGCGACGGGTACTGCCCCTCCAGGCGCGGGTCGACGAGCCGGGCCAGCTTCCGCCGGTCCGCTAGGTACGGCTTGGCCCAGTCCACCAGGTTGTGCTGCGCGGCGGGGCGGTCCGTGTCCAGCGCGCGAAGGCCCGTCAGGATCTCGAGGAGCACCACGCCGAACCCGTACACGTCGCTCTTCACGTATAGGTGACCTGCACGTACGACAGCACAACAAACGCGCGCGCGCGCGGCCCGGTCCGTGTAAACAACTTGCTCTGGTAACCAAACCGTTTGCGTGCGCCAGCGAACAGAACAGTGGACGTGATGTGCTAGTAGTACTAACCTGTGGCGACGTATTCGGGGGCGGCGTAGCCGTAGGTGCCCATGACGCGGGTGGTGACGTGGCTGCTGCCGCCGGCGGGGCCGTCCTTGGCGAGCCCGAAGTCGGAGAGCTTGGCGTTGAAGTGCTGCAGAGAGCGTGAAGAGGAGGGTTAACAAGTTAGTTAAAGGCCTGCGCGTGATCAGATCGACCGAGCGTGCGCGTACCGTGTCGAGGAGGATGTTGGAGGCCTTGAAGTCCCTGTAGATGACGTGCTTCTCCGCCGAGTGCAGGAACGCCAGCCCGCGGGCCGCGCCGATCGCGATGCGCAACCGGAGGCTCCACGACAGGGGCTGCGCGGCGGCTCCGCCCTCTGCTTGTTGGTTGCACGGAAAGGAAAAAAAAAATTTGAAAAGTGCGTTATTATACTGCAGTAATGTGTACGTCTCCATGAAATGGAGACAAAAGCGACGGATCCATGTGCCACAGCACAATGATCAACAAACAATTCAGGTGCCACCATAACAGGTCCAAGTCAACTCGACAGGCCAGCGACCAAAATAAGCATCTTGTTCGTTCAGCAAGAAGAAGAAGAAGATGATAGGCAATCCAATAACTCACTGCGTGTCTCGGTTCTGAAGAGGTGGTTCTCCAGGCTGGCATTGGCCATGTACTCGTACACGAGCAGGAGCTCCTTGTCCTCCCAGCAGTACCCAAGCAGCCTCACCAGATTGGGATGCGAAAGCCGCCCCAGGAAATTCACCTCGGACTGCACGAGAAATTCAGCCGTGGTGGTGAGCCCAGACGTAAAAAAAAAAAACAAAAACAACTTGCAGCATCAACTCAGAGAATAAACAAAGCTAAAGCTAAACGTGCCGATCACTACTGAGCACGCATCTATCGTGCCTACTAAAATGTCCGGCATTTTGCGCGCGGATCTCGGTGCAATCGCAAATGTCAACTCCCATTTTATTATTGTGCTGTGTTGTCGTGTGAAGGTGGATTAGCATGTCAGCGAATTCCGGGAAAATTATATGATCAAACGCATACTCCGTAGCTGTTGAGAATTGCAAGCATTATACCTATTCCCGGAGGCTGCTAAGCCTGCAGTGCTACTATAACTAGAAGATCATTTCTACTGGTTAGTACACACAAGAGAAACCTTTGCAGAAGTTGCAGGTGTCAGACATTCAGAAAATTCAGAAGAAAACGACTTCACTAGAAAACATTTTCACCTGCCATTCTTGCACGCCCTGCAAGCTCTCCGGGTTGAGCTTCTTGACGGCGACGGGCACGCCGGCGCCACTCTTCGCGGGGCTCATGGTCCTCTCGTCGACCCAGCCCTTGTACACCCGTCCGAACCCGCCCTCGCCGAGCACGGTGTCCGACTTGAAGTTCCTGGTGGCCGCCTTGAGCTCCGCGAACGTGAAGACGCGGAGGTTGGCCGCCTCCAGGATCCTCCCCTCACTGGTGGGCGCGCTGCCTGAACTCTCCGCCGGGCGCCTGCTACCGCCGCTGCTCGTCGTCGTAGTAGGCGCTCTCGCCGGGGATTTTCCAGGCGTCCCTGGGCTCACGACGGCGTGGGCATTGGGCGCAGCCATGACGCGCTTGGCCATTGCGACTGCAAGGATGAATGAGTTGGCACGAAGTCTGTCAGAACCAGAACCAGCATGATAAATTCAGACGAGCTGTTATAGGACGAGGAAAGCGTCAGCTATTGCGATGTGAGTGACCGTACCTTGAGGGTGCGCGTGATGGGCATGGGCTATTACCTTGACGGCCTCCACCTCGGGCACCTCGGAACCGAAGCAGCAATTACCCATGCCGGCGGCAAGACTGACTAGCACTGCTTCCGTTCTTCCTTCTCGTCTTCCTGCACAGTTCAGGGGAGATGGTTATATGCGCTGCTCGGCTCTGTCTCCACTCTCCAAGTCGTGCTCGTGCCCCAACCCACGCTCCAGCTACTTCCCACGATTTTATCATAGCAAAGAAGTGACTCGGCCGCGGCCGCGGACAGAAGATTGAGATCTTCCTCGAATAAAAAAACAGGATTTGGCCTTCATTTTCAAAAAAAATTTAGACAATGATTTTAGTTGCATTTGAATTAAAATTATGTGTTCTATCTAGTGCTAACAAATATAAAAATGAAGAGAGGAGTAGGACAGACGGCCCACATACACCCCGGTCCGGCGAGCAAACAATCCCCAATATCCGGCCCGCCTCTTCGAGGTTCCGGAGCCCAGACTCGATTGCGATCGCAACCACGCGTCGCGAATGTCGAACCCACCCGGTCGCTGTCTCTGCTTTTTCCCGTTTCCGCACATACCAGTATACCACGCGGCCACGCACCGCATACACACGCTCTCCCCCAAAAAAGCAGCCAACCACCAGCACCAGTCTCCACCACCCTCTCTCGCCTCCGCTCCCGATTCGAAAGTCGAAACCTTCGTCCCTCCCCGTCCTGTCCCCCACCAAAACCCTAGCGCCTACCACCGCCCGCCTCCGTCATGAAGGGCAAGGCTGATACTTCCAGCAAAGGCGACGGCAGGTGTGTTCTCCGCGCCTTGCGCCTGTTTTGTTGTAGCGGGAGCGATGGTTTCGTTTAGGGTGGCTGAATGCTTTTTTTTTTTTCGGTTGCGTCTGGTGGTTGTCCTTGCAGGCTCAAGGCCGCCGGTGGTGCCGGCAAGCGGAAGAACGCCGCCGCTAGTGGCAAGCCCAAGCGCCCGCCATCCGCCTTCTTCGTCTTCATGTCAGTTCTCACTTCCAGCTTCCTCGGCTAGTCATTTACTCGCTCAGATCTCTAGATCTGTTCTCAGGATTTGTTGATGTTTTCCTGGAGATTTCTCTCCTTTAAGTTAGCATGTTTTAAGGGTTGTATTTCCTGCAGGTCTGAATTCAGGAAGGAGTACCAGGCGCAGAATCCTGGTAATAAGAGCGTCGCCAACGTGAGTCACCTAGCAGGCTTGCACTCTATCCTTTCTGTTTGGCAACTCGCAGATGTCTTATTTGTTCCCGTTTGTTGATTAGGTGAGCAAGGCAGCTGGGGAGAAATGGAGATCTATGTCTGAGGAAGTGAGTAGATCTCTCTCTGATTAGTTGTTTTTGCTTTGATATTAGATCTTACTAAATATACACGTGTCAATTCCTTAATACTTTCTTAGCATGACCCACTTAATTAGATCTGATTTTTGTATGCATGTCCATTTATATTTGGATGAAAGGTTGAATCGCATTAAGAGTTACCTAGATTAAAAATTACGAGGGCATATCTATTTGTTATTTGTGCATGAAGCTTTGTGGTGGTGAATTGAGGTGATACAGGCCCTAAAATATGTCCAAATGGGTTTTTGTTGTCTTGTTTTCTTTTTGAACAAATGGATCGGTAGCGTTCGTGCCATTTTAAGTGATACAGTAGCAAGTTTTTGAAGCGTGCGATTCTATAAAAATCACTCACGCATGGCATATATGATAGCGACTGATGACAATGTTGTTGTTTGTTTTTTGAATGTTAAATAATCAGGAGAAGGCACCATACCAGCAGCAGGCTGGGCAGAAAAAGCAGGACTATGAGGATAGTAAGGCCAGTTTTGATAAGAAGGTAATAATTGTTTTTTCCTACTCAAACAAAATAAAAGTTCTCCTTGCTTGTCATTACCTGATTTGGGTTGAATATTTGTGTCAGGAGAGTACAAGCTCAAAGAAGGCTAAGACTGAGGATGAGGAGGGCACAAAATCCGAGGTCGATGATGATGAAGGTGGCAGTGATGAGGTATAGAAATTTAGATTTTTTGTGGCTGATGTATGCTTACTTGCTTAGAACGGCCTCGTGAATATTAGTGTTGCTAGTCAATAATGACCACTTTCAATTTTCTTTTTGCAGGAAAACGAGGAAGATGAGTAGATAGAATCCCCCTGGTTATGAGATAGCAAATTGAGTGTGAGGTCCCCGACTAGCTAGGTTTGCTATCTTATGTTGCTGGAAACAGTTTGTATGAAGGGGGCCTATTGTTGTGTTTATTGAGGATGTTAATTTAGTGCATTAGCAAAGAAAAAGCCGAATGATGTTAGCTGTTCTGTTGCTTTTCTTTTGCTAACCACTGGTTTTACAAGTTGCTGGATATGTTTGGTTCCCTAATGTAATGACTAGTCAGTTCTTAACTTTAAGTTAATTGCATTCTACACTTGCATCGTTTCTTGTGTGCAATATTGTATTTTTGTGAACTTTTCCATTTGTTTGGTGAATCTTTTGCCTTTTTTTGTGTAATTCTAGGGGAGGGAAACCCCACCTTCCTCAAATTATCGAAGAGCACTGTAAACTGTTGCGAAACAGATAGCTTGGCATACCAAGCCGAGATTACGAGATGGGAAAGGAGAGGGGAGAGAAACATGATCAAACATAATCAGTTGGTAACATTTGGTTCGTGGGTTTGTATGCCTGAGTACTGCTAGTTGCTTAATTCAGGTTGAAAATCTGTAGATGTCGTTTGAAATTTATCCTACTATGGTTATATATGTTCACAGATTACCATCTTTGATTAATAATAATGCTCCTTTGGACACTTGATTATTGGAGCCATTTTTATTCCCCACCGTCACGGGTGCATTCCGTCAGATGTGTATGCGTGTTCACAATGTTACAGCCTCATGTTGGTGAATCGATTCTACTATTGTGCCATGCGTTCGATTAGGAGGAACGATGCTGTTGTATCACAATCGTGGCAGCCGTTTATTCATGATCAAGTAGGGGGACTGCTGAACCGCATCCAGTGCGAACGGTTTGGATTGCGCTATAAGAACACCTTTGAGACGGTGTATGTTTATGTTGTGTATTGCTTTGGTAATCTTCAGTAGGGTCCGTGAATTCGTCGATCGCATGTGAACCTTGTGCTGTTGTGCAGAACGTGGGAAGTAGGGACGCAGCAAGCAAGGGACGAAGGTTATCAGCGGCTAGTTGATTTGTGGATATCCTCTTCCAAGGAGCGAACGAAAGAAAAGGTTCAGACCCCACATTGAGGGGAACATTTACGTTTGACATAGTTCTATTGACTGAATATTGAAGGTCTACACAATATCAAGGTGAAGCGGTTGTTGGGCCTTCTACATTCTACTATCTAGACATGCTCCTTGTCGATAATAAGTTTATAAGGGCATTTACATGAAAAACTGAAAACAACTTGCTTCCGTAGCATAGTGGTAGTGCGTTCGCTTCGTAAGCGAAAGGTCGCGAGTTCGATCCTCGCCGGGAGCTTTTTTAACTTTTAGCATGAAAAAAAATGAAAATCATCAAACTGTATCGAATTATATTTATTTATTTATTTTTGTTCAAGAGGCAATAGCAGGTAAGGCAAGGTTCATGAGCGACAGGTTCGTTCCTCGGCGTCGGCGATAGCCGCATGCAGATGCAGTACCAATTCCCTGAACTTGCTAGTTGCCGACTCAAGGCTCGGACCAGGTGACCCGTGACCACCAAAGCTATTATACTGACAACTGACATAGAAAATCCATTACACTAGAAATCTCAAATTATTATTCTCGTAACTAGACGTCGAGGTTAACGCAAGGCCAACTTGGGCACAACTATAACCTGTTCACATGGAAGGCAACATTCTTGGGGATAACTACTGGCCAACTGACATCTTATTTATGCAACGGGGTTCAATGTTGCTCTATGCGAGACGTCGGTCTCATTCTCTCTAAGTTAAGCTGGCTGAACTATTGTTATTCCTAATAGCAAAATGATGACAGGGCCCAAGTGAATTGTATCGGCGACTCAGCGTATTGTCGTGTTTGTCCGATCATGCCGCCGGCTGGATACGGACAGCAGTATATCCATCGAGCCGACATCAGCAAACTTTGGGCCATTTCACTTTCACAGGCAGAGGAGCAGGACCCAGTCGACAACCCTCACTTCGAGAAACAGAGGTGATTCTCAGCATACAATACAATTGTGGTCGTACTAAGGCTGTGAAAAATTACGGTGTGCGTATCAGCAGCTCACGCCGCCAACTACAATTCCAACTCCCTACCGTGGCCTTGGCTTGAATGGGCGACTGACGATTCTATCGAATTCACCCGTTTCCTTTGCGTGCTGAAGCTGCGTAGAACAATTTCTCTTCCCTCTACCGTTTCAGGAGTAGCATCTAACTTTCCGACGTAACAGCAGAATCACATCCGATTGTTTGATCTAGGGTGGTCATCGAAATCGAAAGGACAGCTGTACTGCGTAACTACTGACGTCTAATACCTACATATCAAATGAGGATGTACACATCCCACGGCGGCGAAACTCGCACCTGCACACGCAATATGAAAGTCGCGTCTAGTAATCGGGTATATAATTCGCTGTGTTTTTTGTGGACTTAGACATACGGTGGCTAAAAGAAGAAACCGCGTTTATATCTCACAAAGATATACGAAGTTATGAATGTGCACAACAAGAGCGCGACTACTTTTTTTTTTAAGAAGCTAATAATTCATTTATCTCGCAGCCATACTTTTTTAAAACAATAAAATGAATGTACACACGTGGATCAAATGAATACACATGGAATATTTTTTGTTCAAGCTGAAACAAATATATATTGAATTTAGAATGTTTTTATTATTCACTGAATGAAGTATAGAATTGAAAATCTAAACAGCATCTACATCCAATTACTGAAAAAGTGATTGAGAGGTGAGAAACCTTTTTCTTTCCTTTCATGGCACAGCACAAACTGAGATAGCACACATGAAAAAGCACAAACTGATAAGGACACCAAAATCTGCCAAAAAGATGGCGCAAAGACGAGCTAATAAGTAACAAAGGTGCCGTTTGAAGTAAAAATCCGGATTATATAATCCTGGATTCTTATGGGTTTCTAGAATCCAGATTTTAAGATTTCAAAATCCAAAACGTTTGGCACAAGAGATTCTATTATCAGTTTCTTGTTATTTTAAAATTATTTTCTCCAAAATACCCCGAAACCATTTCCGTTCTCAACAAACCGGATATTACATCCTCAGCAAATCGCGCATGAAGAGTTTGTCTACAAGAAATAGTGCAGCATCAGCATAGCCTTTTATTACATTTCATCAGACAGGGAATCATTTAAAAGCCACTAATAGCTAACAAAATGGAAACAGGAATTAGGGGAACTCCTAGATTGCTGGAGTAGTTCGGCAGCATGATTTCAGAGGATCAAACTACCAGAAACATCTATGAACAATGAGAACAGGCAATAATCATCATGCAACACCTGTAGACGTCCGTGCTGCAAGACAGGGTGTTGCAGGCTTGTAGCCAGGCAAGGTATGCTAGACGGATGGGACACGAAGGATCTCGGTGTAGGACTCCAAGTCGGGCAACATGGTGAGGAGCAACACTAAACTCGCGCACGGAAAGAACCAGCCTCGTCCGAGAAGAAGAAGTTCCGACCGGCGTTGTTAGCCAGAAGCGCATCTTCTTCTCCGTGTGATTCAAAATCCATCAGGGCTACTTGAGTAGAGATTTCGACTCAAGGGTCGGCGCCGATTTGGACTGCAAGCAGAGGGGCGAGCGAGGTTGCGGGAGGAGCGGCAGTGAGGTGGTCGCGCCAGCGAGTCGCCGGCGACGGGTGCGTTCGAGGCGAGATATGTGAGGACAGGCGAGCGATGCATTGTTTTTTTTCCTGTGGAAGACGAGCGTGCTTGAAAAAAGATGAGGGACATCGATGACTTTTGGAGTTTCAGACTCAGAAAAAACCCGAACTATCCTGGCCCAGGATTCCTAGATTCTTCAGTTTCGGCCTGGAGATTTTTCTAACCCCTACAAGAAACTGGCCCGTTTAGTGACTTGCGGGATCTTTTTTACCCCGATTTCAGAATCCGGCCGTGATTCAAACGGGCCCTAAAATCAGACAAAATTTGCCAGCCTGTGAATGATTTCACATGTGGCCACATTGCGGTGCGACCGTGGGAAAGCACCAGTGGAACGCCGACACACGCCTCTCATACGCGAGCTGCTGAGGTCCATGATTATTTCCTGCCCAAATGGTATGCCGTCTTCTCGACAAAGAGGCCGGCCACGGGAAGGAGAGCTGCCAAACGCAGCGTTCTCCTCCGTTCACCATCATCGGCGCACCGGGATCCTGCAGGCCATTCTCTCCTCCTCGATTTCTCCCTTGCCGGATCGCCGGATCTCTCGCTCGGTACCCGGCGGCCGGAAAAAGAGGACGAGGAGGAGGAGACGGTCTGATTGGATTGGGGCTCCTGTAGTTTGTCTGTGTTTTCGATTCGGCGCTGAGCTTGATTTCTGGGCGAATCTGAAATGGGGTTGGGGTTGGGGAACGGGGCGAGCTCGTCTTCGTCGCGGCTGGACCCCGCGCCGCTGCTGCCGCACCAGGGGGCGGGGAGATAGGCCTTTCGTCGCAGCCCAAGACGTTCGCAAACGTCTTCATCGCGGTGGTCGGCGCCGGTGTGCTGGGTCTGCCGTACACCTTCTCGCACACCGGGTGGGCGGCGGGGACGCTGCTGCTCCTCGCCGTCGCCGCGCTCACGTTCTACTGCATATGCTGCTCGTCGCGTGCCGCCGCCGCCTCGCCGACGAGCACCCTAAGATCTCCTCGTTCGGTGACCTGGGGCACGCCGTGTTCGGCGCGCACGGTCGATTCGCCGTCGACTCCATGCTCGTGCTCAGCCAGGCCAGCTTCTGCGTCGGTTACCTCATCTTCATCTCGAACACCATGGCGCACCTCTACCCCATCTTTGCGCCGTCCTCCTCCGCGCTCCTCTCCCCCAAGGCGCTCTTCATCTGGGCCATGCTGCCGTTCCAGCTGGGGCTCAATTCCATCAAGACGCTCACGCTACTCGCGCCGCTTAGCATCTTCGCTGATGTCGTCGACCTCGGCGCCATGGGGGTCGTCCTCGGCGAGGACGTTGCCGCCTGGCTCGCCAATCCCCCGCCTGTAATGGCCTTTGGCGGCCCAGCCGCGCTCTTCTACGGGATCGGCGTCTCCGTTTACGCCTTCGAGGGCATCGGGATGGTGCTTCCCCTGGAGGCAGAGGCCGCGGACAAGAAGAAGTTCGGCATCACGCTCGGGCTGTCCATGACGTTCATCGCCGTTATTTACGGTCTGTTCGGCGCCATGGGGTACATCGCGTTCGGCGACGCCACCAGGGACATCATCACCACCAACCTCGGCGCAGGGTGGCTGTCGGCCACCGTGCAGCTGGGGCTCTGCATCAATCTCTTCTTCACCATGCCCGTGATGATGCACCCGGTCTACGAGGTCGCTGAGCGCCTACTCCACGGCAAGCGCTACTGCTGGTGGCTCCGGTGGCTGCTCGTCATTGCCGTCGGGCTCTCCGCCATGTACGTGCCCAACTTCACCGATTTCCTGGCGCTTGTCGGGAGCAGCGTCTGCGTCCTCCTCGGGTTCGTGCTGCCAGCCTCCTTCCACCTCCAGGTGTTCGGCGCCGAGATGAGCTGGCCCGGGGTGCTCTCCGACGTCCTGCTGACCGTGCTTGGCCTCGCTCTCGCCGTATTCGGGACCTACACGTCGGTTCTGCAGATCTTGCACTCGTCCAGCGCTTGATCTACACACCGGCAATTTCCTATGCGCCAAAGTCCAAGAATTAATTCACGCGGCGCGTTAGTTCCAGGCAACATGGAGATCAGAGGAGGAACGGATCCCTTGGCCATTCATTGATTTTGGGCGTGCATTCTGTGGTGATCTCCATTTGTTTTGCGTAGCAGATTACGATTCAGATGATGTACTACTATGAATGGCTTGTATAGCAGGTAGCAGCATGGGAAAATTCTGTTTGCTTTTGCTATGACAGATTCCCGTTGCTCCCGGTAGCAATCTACTGCTTCTATGTACTACATGTCCTTGATGTTTCTCTTGCAAGGCGCAATGGATTCGATGAAAGGACGTATTTCTGTCCACAGAAATTGTCAGGCAGGCAATTAGGACGACTTCGAATTATTAATGATTAATATCACTAGTCTTCAAAGTAAGGTCTGGTCTTACTATTAACTGGCGGGCCATTGTGGCTGCAGCGAGTTACCATGCTTGTTTTGTGATGTTTGAATCTGATCTAATAATTGTCATCTGGCCAATCAATTGGGAATAATAATGACATAATGTTAATAACATGTGTCAATCAGTCACCCCATTTGATTGGCCTAAACTGAGTGGACTGCTAGTGACTTCATTTCATTTTCGGAGAGTGGGCTCCTGTGGTCCTTTTAGTGTTTTACATCGCTAATACTAGTTGTTACTTAGATGTGGGAATACAAGGAAGTATCGAAAAACTAGCTAAACCCGTAGGTCTAGTTGGGTTGGGTTAGCGCCCATAGTGGACCATGGTTCAGTTCCAAGTTTCCATGCGGCCCAACGAGTATACAAAGAAATTGTAACTGAAGATGATTTTTTTTTTTTAAGGGCTGAAGATGATTGGTTTGTTTTCTTTTTCCTTTTTTTCATTCTGTAGTTTTCAAGCCGTTTAATATGGGTTTACTGAGGGTAGGGGGATTCTCTTCAATGTTTTTTTTTTCTTTCTTCATACCAGAGAATAACTCTCCACAAGACGATGGTGCCCAGATGATCCATCCTCTCACCAAAAAAATAGCTGGAAACTTGCCAGCCAGCCCCTGATTTTGGCTGTTTTCGGTACAAGTCGACAGCCTTCCAGCCTCGCGCTCCAGCAAGTAAAGCTCAGGATCCACCGGGGCCGGCACTGCCAAACCGAAGCCAGAAAATGTGGCGGGCAAAGCGAATATGCCGTTCTGAAGCTGAGGGTAGCGTGCACTGAAATGAACTGAAGTGGTAAGCAGCGAGATAGCGAGGACCACTTGAAGACAGCGTGAAGCGATGGGAGTCGGCCAGAGACTACTCCACACGACGGACTCGTGCAGCACTAAACCCAGCGGACGGCAGCCGATAGACGAGCCAGCCAGTCCGTTGATCTTTATCTTACCAACTGCATGCCGCGTGCCGCACAGCCGCGCTATAAAAAGGCAGCTCCGTCCCCGCTGGAGGTGGAGCCCATCGAGGCAGTAGTGAAGTGACATGGCCGAGGTGACGACTGAGGAGGAGGACGGGGGTGATCATCGGTGGTCGTCGCTCCTGCCTGAGCTCTTGCGTCTCATCTACCGGAAACTTCCGGACACGGGCGACTTCCTCCGGTTCCGCGCGGTCTGCACCGCGTGGCGCGACGCCGCGCCGGTCTCCGACCCGCCGTCGCATCTCCCCTGGGTCCTCGCCCACCACCACGCCAGCTCGTCCTACCGCCTGGCGAGGCCGCTGGTCCGCTTCCACTCCCCCAGCTCTAGCAGGCTGTACAGCTTCCGCAGGGCGGGCCGCCGGTCCTGGATCCTCGGGAGCGGCACGGGCCAGGGCCACGTCGTCGCCATCGTCGACCTGTCGTGGACCACGCTGCACAACCCCGTCACCGGCGAGGCGCGGGCGCTCCCGCCCGCGCCGTTCATGCCGTGGAGCGACGGCGTGTTCAGCGTGCATTTCGTGGACGACGGTGACGAGGCCGGCTGCGTCGTGGTGGTGAACACATGCACGGACAAGAGGCACTTCGCGTTCTGCTTCTGCCGATCCGACGGCGGCGGCGGCGGCGGGGCGTCAGAAGACGAAGCGACTGGTCATCAGTGGAGAGTGTTCGACAAGTGCGGGAACCTAGGCAGCACCGCGTACCATGGTGGGCGGTTCTACGCCAACGCTGCCTGCAAGGCGACCCTTGCCATCGACCCCGCCACCCTAGCGATCGAAGCCGTGGTGCCGCGGCCGCCGGGGGAGGACTTCAGCAGCGCCCGCGGCGACTACCTGGCCGTGGCAGCGGGGTCGTCGTCGCATGGGAATAAGAAGAAGAAGCCAGCGCTGCTTATTAGGGCTGTCAAGCACGCGCGTAGTATTAGCGATACGACGCAGCCGCAGACCGCATTGGCGGCACCGGACTTCTACTTCAACCTGTACCAGCTCGTGGACGTGCGTGCTGCAGCCGGCGCCGGCGGGAAACAGTGGACCAAGGTGGACAGCATCGGGGACGCCGTGCTCTTCTTCGACGACCAGGGGCACGGGTTCTCGCTCGAGCCCAACGACGCGGCCGGGCTGACGAGGGACTGCGTCTACTTTCTGCACGAGAGGAAGACGTGGCTGCGGACCGTATGGGCGGACCGCTTCCTGTGCCGCTACAACATCAAGGAAGGGAAGGTCGTCAGGACCGTGCCGCTGGGCGACGCGTTCGCGGATACATGGGTTATCCCGAACCTGTGCCGTTCGGACGATGAATGAGCTTAGACGAGGCGGCCAGGGTTTCTGCAGCGTTCGGGTCAGATGTGCGTGCTGTCTGAGAGTTTGGTTGCTTGTTACTACCTTGCTTGGGATGGGATCACATGAATGGTGTCGCCAGTACCTTTGTACTGAATTTATTTATTTAATTTCTGTAAGTTTCGAATAATGGATTAGTTTCCTCAAGTGTATTTAATTTATTTTAATTCTTCTGTACGTTCCTTTTCTTCTTCTATATCGACACGGTTGGGCACCCGCCACTTCCCATCAAAAACAGTGGTCGGTATCTCTAACCAAGTTACATTGGCATTATTCGAGTTCTTGTCAATGTGTAAAGTACGATGCCTTGTACATAATGAAAAGGCACAACACCTGTCACTTCCCGTTAAAAAAACTTGTCGGTTTCTCTAACGAATTTACATTGGCATTATTCAAGTTCTTGTCGACGTGCAAAGTTTGATTCCTTGACGTATTAAAAGCAGAATCCCTTCTTATGCTAGATTGAACCCTCAAAATTGGATAGTCACACAAGGACAGTGAGCCCCTCATGCTGAAGAAGAAAGCATGAGATAGACATATTGTAGAAGTAACCAATAGCATCAGAAATGGTAGTATTAGTATAGTATGGTGGTGTATGTGCATTCACCAATCACCAGGACTTCGAGAGTTAAACTGATGGTTATCTTTGTTTTAAAAATGATTTGCGTATGCTATGCTCTCACTGGGTTGCTGGGCCAGGTATAGTCTGGCCTGGCTGGCTTTGTCCATCTACTTATAGGCCTGCCGCATAGCACTCGCTAGTCGCTACCCACAAAATTCCACTTGTAACACAGGTCAGCAGGCCCAGCAACTTCTGTAACTTATCGCACGTCAGCGCCGAGTGGAATCTGGATGAGCCGAAACAGATATGGCGAGTCCGCGCGTGGCGTGCGTAGACGTGTCGACGAGAAATCACGAAGCCAGGGGCCCGAAGCCACCCAATCCTGCACGGCCAGCCATCCCCGGGTCAATGGCGCACGCGCGCACGCACGCAGTCACACAGGAAAGCGACGGTGCACCGCTTCCCGCAGAGCCACGGGAGCCAGTCAGCCAGCTGCCCCAGCGACGGCGAAGCGTGCGCCACGTCTTCCCTGGCCATTCCAGAACCGCCCATAAAACTGGGCATTCTCCGCCGCGTCGTCGTCCCGTGCCGCCCGCAGCCGAGACCCGATCCGAGACAACGCTTTCCCAATTCAGATTGCGATCGCCATGGCCGTCAGGGGCTGGTCCGACCTCCCCGCCGAGCTCCTCACGGACATCGCCGGCGGGATCACCGAGCTCGCCGACATCGCGCGCTTCCGCGCCGTCTGCTCCTCCTGGCGCGCGGCGGCGGCGGCCGCCGCGGCCGCGCCCCCGCCACAGCCGCCGTGGCTCCTCCTCCCGTCCTCCCCGTCCCGACTTTTCTTCTCGCCCCGGGAGGACCGCCTCTACCCTGACATCCTGCTGCCTCAACCCGGCGCGGAGGTCCTCCACCGCCGCCGCCGCCTCTACGCGTCCCCGCACGGGTGGATCCTAGCAATCGACCCCGCGGATCTCGCAGCATCCCTCCTACATCCCTTCACCGGCGCGACCCGCCCGCTCCCGCCGCTCCCCGCCTTCTTCGCAGAGACCGACGACCTGGCCTGGGACTGGTCCCCGTACGGCGTGATGGTGTCCTGCGGCGAGGGCCTCCTCTTCTGCGCCTCGGACCCGCCGTCCGATTCCTGGGTCCCGATCCCCGCCCTCCCCGATTGCAACGTGAGCAGCATCAACTACGCCGCCGGCGAATTCTTCGTCTTCGAGGAGGACGTCTGCCGCACCACCATCCTCGACGCGCTCACCCTCGACGTCGCCGCTGTCATCCCGGCGCCCGCCGTCGAGCTCCCATCCGAGGCGCGCGTTGTGGTGGCCGGCGACGAGCTCTTCCTCCTCGTGAAGTCCAAGTGGATGTACCTCTTCGGCGATGACATCGACTTCTCCAAGACGTTCCGCTTCAATCACCGCAGCGTCGATCCTGTCTGGCAGGAGCTCGACGTCATCGGCGACCGCGCTGTGTTTGTCGATTCCCTCCACGGGTTTGCGGTGCCCACGGCCGGGTTCGGCAATCTTGAGAGGAATACAATCTACTCGGTGACCTGCAAGGAGGTGAATAGCAGACGTCAGACCACGGTGAACTATAGCGTGTCAGCTTTTAGCCTGGAGAGCCGGAGCTCAAAGAAACTTGCGTGCCGTTTGGACGGCCGGAAAATGTCCGTGCGTGGCGAGGCGCCATCGTGGATCATACCGAGCTTGAATGAAGGCTGACATGTCAGCGGTGTTGTGGTCGTCGTATCTGGGCAAATTCTGATTATCTCTTGCTCTTGGTAATCCTTGTTGCATTACTTGAAAGTTTGGGCCAATAATTTCCTTGTATACTCTTTGCTTGTACACTCTTTTTGCTCATTCGAATTAAGCATTCTTGTCTAATCTAATGTGGATCATTATTCCTGATGTATTTCTTTACAAACTTCCATCAAGTTTCAGTCCCACCAAATCGGTGTTCATGTTTGTGATACTTTGGCTGTTCGGAATATAACGGGGAAAGTATACAGAAAAGACAGTTCATAGTTTGTTTCTATTTCTAGATATCGGTAGTGGAATTCAGTTCACTATTATGTTACCAAGTGTTTCTAGCATTCACTGAACAGAGTGGCCCGGGCTTTCAAGCGAGCATACTATGGTCTATGGCCCCCCCCTTTTTTTTTTCTTGTCAAATTTGGAACAGGCAATTTCTATAATATAGACATGACTCAGTGCACATAACAAAATGCCTGACAAGGATGGATACTGTATTTGCTCAGTCCGACAGGAGTATTGTTGGTGCTGTATTGAGGACATTGCGGGCCAATCTGTATAGGATGCAAATGTGTTGTGATTGTGTTGGATTTCTGGTGAAGCTTTGCTATCGCTTATTCAGCAATGACAGGCCATTTCTAAAGGGGAAAACGTTCTGAAAATGATGTCCCAATTCTGCAGGGCTAAGGAGGCAGACACCGCTGGGATAGATGGAAATTGATGCATGGGTATGGGCGGCAGGCAAAGGAATCATGGTGGATGGGTTTGCTTTTGCACGATAATGACGTGAACGTCACGTTCAGTTCTGTATATTCTTGCTCTTGTTCATCACTGCACAGAGAAATCACTAATTTTTCAATCTGAATGCGACTAGATAATGATAGCCGCAGCTGGAGGACGCGTGTTGAAGCGACGTGTCGTGAGGATGGTTTTACTTTGATTTAAAAAATCCCTATGTTTTTACAAAGTTTTTACTCCTTCGTCAAGTACCAAAGATGCTGACGGCGAGCGACCGATACTGAAGTTTTTGGTGGATACCAAAGCACCTCCAGTTCGATGAGCCCCATATTGCCTTTATGCTTGGACAATCATCTCATATCTTCTGATGGGTCAGTTCAGGGTCAGGTGCTCCAATAGATTAGTACCGCACAAATCTGATCACTGGCGCCTAAAGCTTAGTGATAATCAACCAGATCATCCATCGGTGTTATGAAATTTGTCGAATAGGGCCTCTCAATTCAGAAAGAAGCAAGCTACCTTTGGGCCAGGCCATGTCGATACTTTGGTCACTGCGCGTTTCAGTGCAAGGTAACCCATTTGGTAGCTTACGGGCCACACTACTAGGCCGACAAAATTGGGCCGAGCAACCACAGTACTAATAGTTCGACGGCTCGTCGGCTGCTGAAAGCGCGTCCTGTTCCTTGCCTCGCTGTAGCTAGGTGATTGTGTATTCATGCTGAGTAGACTTGCAATAGGGTCTTACTGATTTATTGAGTGCAGCATGATTAATTTAATTAAGTGTTTTAACTAGAATTAATCTAGGTTTATTAGAAAATTCCTTTTCTTTTCTTCCTCGTTGGCCAGCTACAGTACCAGCACTCAGCGGCAAGCCAGTCCGGCCTGCCACCGCAGCCCAACCCCGTAGCCCAGCCGAGCAAACCAGCCCGCGTGCCGCTCCGGGCCGCGTCGCGCCGCGCCGGCCCAGCTCCGCGACGGCACAGCTCCCCAGCACACGCACCGCCCACCGTTCGCACGCATAACGCAGCACCGTTCCCCATCGCGCGCCGTACCAAGTTTCGTAACGCCTGCCACCGCCGTCCAACCTCGAAGTGCGCGTCGAGAAGCCTCCCAAGCCCTTTAAACGGGATCCCCGCACCTTCCTCTCCCTTTTTCTCCACACCAACGCCGTTCCTCGTGCACCATATCCACCGCGCGCCACCGCCGTAGCTCCGCCAAGGCTCGTCGTCGTCGCCGACCGCCGACGGTCCCCGCCGGCGCCCACGGACCCCGTGCCGGTCTTCCCGCCACCCCGCCGCCTCCGTCGCACTTTGGATCGACTCGGATCGTGCTCGGAGTTGTTCCCGAGTCGTCGCCGAACCGCTGCCGCCGCTCGTCATCGTCGCCCGCCGTCACCGTCGGCCAATTGTCGCCGTTGATCCCACGGTGAGGATCCTCGTATCCCGCGCTCGCTTTTGGTGCATCCGGTGTCTAGAATCTTGCACCATAGCCTTAGATCGTGTCGCGCCGCCGCTCGACGGCGGAACGCCGCCGCCCTGCCGCTACCGCGCTGCTTCGCTGCCTGCGAGCCGTCGGTCCGACGGTTGGGGATTAATTCCCCCACGCCGCTCTGTAGGCCGGGTCCATGGACCCGTGGACTCGGTGCACCAGCCCCTCGTAGACCCAGTTCAATGATTTACTATATAAAAATAATTCAATTAAAAAGGAAAATCATTCCAGCCGTGTAGATTTTGCAGTTAGGTCCCTCTCGTTAGTAGTATTTACATATTAGTCCTTCTATACTGTTTGTAGGGTTAGATTTAATTTTTTATAATTGCAAATAAGTCCCTGGTAGCTCTGTTTTTGCAGATTAACCCTCACAACTTTAGAAGCTCATAACTTTTGATTCCTAACTTCGTTTTTAGCGGTTCTCGCGGCCACGTTCTCACCATTTCAAGTAGAATCTGTTAGAATTGTTTGTTTACTATTTTGTACCTGTTTGATGTACTGTTTTCTTAATTATTGACTGTGGCCTTATTTGATATTGTGTTCCGGCGGTAGAAGGACAGCCCGACCTGTAAAACTTTCAAGACCAGGAGTTTGGTCAGTGCGATGAGCAGCCGTCACCTCCGCAAGTCTACTTCCTGCAGCCACCGTTTGACCACCAGTAGTATTTCACTCTGCCTCCTTTTCCGCCGCAGTACTATTACCAGACCGGAGAGCTAGGCAAGTGTCCTTGACCATAATGCTCCTTCTTTTTTCTATCTGTCACTTTAATGCATGCAAGTTAATATGAATCCTATGGTCATGTCCTTCCTGATTTACTTGTCGCCTGTGGTTGGGTATTAGTACTGGGTAGACCATGCTTAGTATTGCTATAATTTGGGATGATTAAACAACGAATTTTATTTTAATCTTGATTAATGCTCAACTTCAACTAAGAATTACCATTGGGAAGGTAACCGTTAGCAACATGGCATAGGAGGTCCCGGCAGGTGGTTGTGGATGATGAGGTGGGTTTACACAGGTGTTCTCTGTAGTATCCAGTGGGGGATTGTGGTTGGTTCCTGTTCGGGATCATTTTTACCGGTTTATGGAATGCGTAACCATGACAACAGCACAAATCACAAGTTGAATATGGAAAACTTGATTAAGTAGTTTGTTGATTCGTTTGTACCACTACGATCAAGGGAAGGGTACGGATAGGTAGTCCGGACCCAGGGGATGTGTATGTGGGTAACATACACTACTCAAGGCGCAAAAGGGGGTTGCCGTGGAAACAGGAAGCTTCCACACCACTGAAACCTTAGCGGGATTACAGGCCGCCTAGGAATCACTTTCGAAAGATTATGCGGTGGTCTCTTGGCATCACACATAAGGAGGTGTGTGGTATCATGGAGACATAGTCACTGACGGATGACGAAATCACCGACCTGTGGGTACAGTTGTGCACCTCTGTAGAGTTTATAAACTGTCTAGATAGCCGCGCTCGCAGTCATGAGAGGCATGGACACTTCCATAATAGATAGCATGGTTTGGTTGGGATCTGGTGGGGTACACATGTCTGAGATGATGAAGGCGGGTAGCCTGTGACATGGTTGGAGGTAAGGTGGCCTCATTGTTGACAAGTGGATAACTTGTCATTGTGCACCGATGTGCACATTGGTAGATTCACCTAGTAATAGGTTGCTAAAATATGAACTAGACCTAGGTTGCTTCTTGCTTAAACCTTTTTAAGCCTTTCTTTTTGTTGAGCCACTCATGTTATATTTTTCTGCACTTGCAGAGTACAATAAATTGTACTCACCCTTGCTATACATCATCCGCCAATTTTTGCTGTTCAGAGGATGCACCCGAGGCAGGCTTCTTCGGTGGAGACTGTTCTTTCTAGGCAGGCGTTCCCCCGTTCGACTGCTGTGGCGTTGTGGGGCCTTCGTTCACTAGCTCCGTCCGTTGTCGCATTTTAGCCCTTGTGTGGCACCTTTGTACTTTTGACTCGAACTATGTAATAAAGACGGTGGAATACTTTGTACTGATATATTTCTGTCTCTCGTGTGATGAAATTTTTGGGCACGCTTGAGCTCGGTTTGTTGTCATGAAATCGGGTGTGACAGAAGTGGTATCAGAGCCACGTCGAGCGTAAGACGCTAGACTAGGAGGTTTAGTCTTGTTTCGAAGCCTATTTTCAGAACCTAACTATTTTCCAACTATTGCGAAATAGTCTTATTAAAGTATCTCCTTCTTATTCTTTCTTTTCTCTTCTAAGTTCCTATCTTTCTCTCGCCTATTCACTCTCTTTTTGAAAACTTGTTGAACTTCTTGAAATCTCCGCGAAAGTGTAAAATTTTTGTAGAAGGAGCAACTTCACTAGAGTGTGAGTTGGGTGTGGAGAGAGTAGACTGTTCCGTAGTCCTGGGGAGAGAGCTTTGTGCTGTAGCCCTCATCGAGTCTATAGCGATTTTTGTTAACGTTAGCTGTTAGACCGTGTGCTTTTGGTGTTAGCTGTAGGAGTGCTTGGTTGTTGATTGGTGCTATGCTTGATTTGGGACTTCTGCTTGGCGATGCTATGTGAGACTTGTCTTGCAGAAACATCTTTGTTAGCTATTTTATAGTGGGAGGGTTATCTTTCTTTTATCGTTTATTTCTTCGCATGTCCTCTATCTATATTCTTGTCATATCATCTGTCTTCTCATATCATTATCTCTATTACCGTGATCAGATCTTAAGCTATTCTCGTTGAATCATTACTTAACCTATCATTTTCATATCAAACAGATGGCTGGAGGAAAAGGAGCTCGTCAGAAGGGACCACCACCCCCTCCTCCCACGCCCCAGGAGCAGATGATGACCCAGATCCTTACGGGCCTGGCTCAGAACATGACTCAGCTCCAACAGTTGGTTCAGCAGAACATGGCGGCACCACCACCACCTCCTCCTTCACCGTCGCCACCAGCAAGGAACAAGCTGTTGGACTTCCAGGCCATCAAACCTCCCAGTTTTTCCCATTGTGTGGAACCGATGGATGCAGAGGACTGGTTGAGGACTATCGATAAAAAATTGCAGGTGATCCAGTGCTCTGACAGAGAGAAGGTCCTCTTCGCCTCTCATAAGCTGCTGGGGGTTGCTTCCGCATGGTGGGATGGTCTTGTGGAGAGCCATGAGACACCAGGTGCCATCACTGGCAGGAGTTCCAGGATGCTTTCAGGTCCAACTTTGTACCATGTGGGCTGGTGAAGATGAAGCGCAGAGAATTCCAGGAGCTGAAGCAGGGATCGATGTCAGTTCGGGAGTATGGGCCAAGTTCACTCAGTTGTCACGCTATGCTCCGACTGAAGTGAGCACAGATGAGGATAAGCAGCAGCATTTCATCAAGGGGCTGCAGCTAGACCTGGCATACGCGGCAGAGTCTCAGGATCACTCTAGTTTCCAAAAGCTGGTGGATACAGTTCTTGTCTTGGAAAACTTACAGCATCAGATGGATCCTTCTCTAAAGCGCAAGGCTCAGCCACAGTTTCAGCAGGGAGGCAGTAGTTCCAGACCTCGCATGGGGCCTCCCGTACCTGTGTCAGTATATTATCAGGGTTAGCAGTACCGTCAGGGCCAGCAATACTACCAGGGCCCGCAGTATTATCAAGGGCATCAGTACCACCAGGGCCAGTTGAGCCAACAGAGTGCTCAGTAGAGGGCTCAGCCTCCACCACAGGGATTCTAGACTCCACACCGCCCTGCACAGCGTCCCAGCAACCCGACTTCTCACCCTTCTGTGGCTCTACAGAAGTTTGGCTCTGGGCAGGGACCTTCTAGTTATGGCTCTTGTTTTGGCTGTGGATAGGTTGGGCACTATATCAACAAAATGTCTCCTGAAGCGTCAGGCTCAGTCTGTTGTTCCTTCTCCGAGAAGTGGAGCGAATGCTACTCCTGTTGTAGGCAAGCAGAATCAGGTTCGAGCTCATGTGAACCATGTTGCCTTGGATGATGCTCAAGAGGCAGCGGATGTTGTGATTGGTACGTTCCTCCTTAACGGGATTCCTGCAGTTGTTCTTTTTGATTCTGGTGCTTCTCATTCGTTTATATCTGCTGCATATGTCTCCAAGCATAATGTACCTATTACAATGCTTAAGCATGGTATGCTTGTTAATTCTCCTGGTGGAGAGCTGAGAGCTAGGCATGTATGCCCTAAGGTGAATCTTAGCATAAAGGGGGTAGATCTTCTTGCAAACCTGATAGTCTTGGATTCTTGTGGCATCGATGTGATTCTTGGCATGGATTGGCTAAAGAAGTTCAAGGGGCTTATCTGTTGTGATAGAAAGGTAGTCAAGCTCACCCTGGAGGATGGCTCAGAGTTGGAGTATGTGGCAGAACCTTTCATCACTAGCAAGGGGGCAGCTAATCCTATTGTGTTGAATGCTCTAGTGGATGGCACTGTGGACGATATCAGGGTGGTTAGTGAATTTCCAGATGTCTTCCCTGAGGAATTACCAAGTATGCCTCCAGACCATGACATTGAATTCGTTATTGAGTTGGTTTCTGGTACTTCTCCTATATCAAAGAGGCCATATAGGATGGATGCTAATCAATTAGCTAAACTTAAGGAGCAGCTGCAAGAGCTGCTAGAGAAGGGGTACATCCGCCCCAGCTCCTCTCCTTGGGGTGCTCTAGTTATCTTTGCGCCCAAGAAAGATGGCACTCAGCGTATGTGCGTGGATTATCGTGCATTAAATGATGCCACTATCAAAAACAAGTACCCTCTGCCAAGGATTGAGGACCTGTTCAACCAAATGAGAGGCGCTTGCGTCTTCTCCAAGATTGACCTCTGATCTGGATATCATCAATTGAAGATTAGAGCTTCAGACATACCGAAGATTGCCTTCGTCTCTCAGTATGGATTGTATGAGTACACGGTTATGTCGTTTGGACTAACCAATGCTCCTGCTTACTTCATGTATTTGATGAACAAAGTGTTCATGGAGTATCTGGACAAGTTCGTAGTGGTGTTCATTGATGATATTCTGGTGTTCTCAAAGAGTCACAAGGAGCATGAGGAACATCTTCGCTTGGTCTTGCAGAAACTACGAACCAACCAGCTCTATGCGAAACTCAAAAAGTGCAAGTTATAGTTGGACAAGGTGTCATTTCTAGGGCACGTGATCTCAGCTGGTGGAGTGTCAGTGGACCCTGGAAAAATCACTGACTTGTTGAATTGGAATGCTCCAAAGAATGTCTTTGAGGTCCGCAGTTTCCTGGGATTGGCAGGATATGACCGCCGTTTCATTGAGGGCTTCTCCAGGATTGCCAAACCAAGGACAGATCTATTGGTCAAAGACAAGGAATTCAAATGGACTCCTGCTTGTGAGTCAAGTTTTCTGGAGTTGAAGGATAGGCTGACGCGAGCTCCTGTACTCGTAATGCTTGATATGGCTAAGCCTTTCTCTATTTATTGCGACGCATCGCGTCGAGGTCTAGGATGTGTGCTCATGCAGGAAGGTCACGTGGTGGCCTATGCGTCTCGCCAGTTGAAAAGACATGAGTTGAACTACCCCACTCATGACTTAGAGTTGGCAGCTGTGGTTCATGCTCTTAAGCTTTGGCGGCACTATATCATTGGGAAACGTTGTGAGATCTACTCTGACCACAAAAGTCTCAAATATATATTCACACAGTCAGATTTGAACCTTAGACAGCGCAGATGGTTGGAGCTGATCAAAGATTATGATCTGGGGATAAACTACCATCCTGGAAGGACTAATGTTGTCGCGGATGCTTTGAGCAGGAAATCTCATGTGAGCATGTTGTTAACTAGAGTGACACCTTCTGAATTGTGCAAGGAGTTTGAGCGGATGAACCTTGGTTGGGTTTGTAATAATGAGGTTGTGACTATGGAGGTAGATTCCACTCTGGATCACGACATCAAGAAAGGTCAACTTAATGATGAGAAGATTCAGGAGTTCAAGCGGTTGATCAAGATTGGTAAAGCTCCAGGATTCTTTGAGGATGATCAGGGGGTTCTGTGGTACAAACAAAGTATCTGTGTGCTAGAGATTAAAGGAATTCGAGAGCTGATTCTGCGTGAGGCTCATGATTCATCATACTCCATTCATCCAGGAAGCACTAAGATGTATCAGGATCTCAAGACCCGCTATTGGTGGTATGGTATGAAGCGTGAAGTGGTTGAGTATGTGGCCTTGTGTGACACTTGTCAGAGGGTCAAAGGCGAACATCAAAGGCCCGTCGGGTTGCTTCATCCATTGAAAATCCCAGAGTGGAAGTGGGAAGAAATATCCATGGATTTCATTGTGGGGTTGCCTCGGACTCAGTCAAGCTACGATTCTATTTGGGTCATTGTTGATCATTTGATTAAGGTGGCCCACTTCATTCCCATCAAGACTTCCTATAATGGTGTGAAGTTGCCAAAATTATATATGTTCAGAATTGTCTGCCTGCATGGTGTACCCAAGACGATAGTATCTGATCGTGGTACCCAGTTCACCTCTCGCTTCTGGGAGCAGTTGCAGATATCATTGGGAACAAAGCTGAAATTCATTTCAGCTTATCACCCTCAGACAGATGGGTAGACAGAGCGGGTGAATCAGATTCTAGAAGCCATGTTGAGGGCTTGTGCTTTGAAGAATAGCCAGAGTTGGAATAAGAATCTTCCATATGCAGAGTTCTCCTACAACAACAGCTACCAAGCTAGCTTGAAGATGTCACCCTATGAAGCTTTGTATGGAAGGAAGTGCAGGACTCCGTTGTTTTGGAGTGAGACTGGTGAAAGCCAAGTCTTTGGTCCAGAAGTCTTGAGGGATGTAGAAAAACAAGTACAATTCATCAGGGAGAACTTGAGGACAGCTCAGTCTAGGCAGAAGAGTTACGCTGATTATAGGCGTCGTGAGCTAGCCTTTGAACTTGGTGACTTTGTCTACCTCAAGGTATCTCCTGTGAAGAGTCTCAAATGGTTCAAAGTCAAGGGAAAGCTGGCACCAAGATACATTGGCCCGTTCAAAATTTTGGGCCAGCGTGGTGAGGTGGCATACAAGCTTGAGCTACCTTCTCAATTGGCCGATGTACATGATGTGTTCCATGTATCACAGTTGAAGAAATGCCTTTGGATTCCTGAGGAGCAGTTGCCTGTGGAGGAGCTATCTATCTGTGAGGATCTTACTTATCGGGAACACCTAGTTAAGATTCTTGAGATTGCGGAGAGGGTCACCAGAAACCGGAAGATTTCGATGTGCAAGGTTCAATGGAGTCACCACACTGAAGAAGAAGCCACTTGGGAGCGCGAGGATTTTCTCAGAGCAGATTTCCCCGACTTCTTCTCCGAGCTGTCCGAATCTCGAGGGCGAGATTCCTCGTAAGGGGGGGTAGGTTTGTAACACCCTAAATTCCAGATTTCAAATTGTTATTAAAAAATTGCTTAGACATAGTGGTGTGTCTCATTGTTCTTTATTGCAAAGAGATTATTTTCTAAATAAATTAAATTGCTATAGAATATTAAGGTGATTGTACATTCATGCTAAGTAGACTTGCAATAGGGTCTTACTGATTTGTTGAGTGCAACATGATTAATTTAATTAAGTGTTTTAGCTAGAATTAATCTAGGTTTATTAGAAAATTCCTTTTCTTTTCTTCATTGTTGGCCAGCTACAGTACCAGCACTCAGCAGCAAGCCAGTTCGGCCCACACCCCAGCCGGCCTGCCGCTGCAGCCCAACCCCGCAGCCCAGCCGAGCAAACCAGCCCGCGCGCCACTCCGGGCCGCGTCGCGCCGCGCCGGCCCACCTCCACGACGGCACAGCTCCCCAGCACGCGCACTGCCCGCCATCGCACGCGTAACGCAGCACCGTTCCCCACCACGCGCCGTACCAAGTTCCGTAACGCCTGCCACTGCCGTCCAACCTCGGAGTGCGCGTCGATAAGCCTCCCAAGCCCTTTAAACGGGATCCCCACACCTTCCTCTCCCTTTTTCTCCAAACCGACGCTGTTCCTTGTGCATCGTATCCACCGCACACCGCCGCCGTAGCTCCGCCAAGGCTCGCCGCCGTCGCCGACCGCCGATGGTCCCCGCCGGCGCCCACGGACCCCGTGCCGGTCTTCTCGCCACCGCGCCGCTTCCGTCGTGCTTTGGATCGACTTGGATCGTGCTCAGAGTCGTCCCTGAGTCATCGCCGAACCGCTACCGCCGCTCGTTGCCGTCGCCCGCCGCCACCGTCGGCCGATCGTCGCCGTTGACCCCACGGTGAGGATCCCCGTATCCCGCGCTCGCTTTTGGTGCATCCGGTGTCTAGAATCTTGCACCATAGCCCTAGATCGCGTCGCACCGCCCTCGCCGGCCATGGCGCCGCCGCTCGACCGCGGAACGCCGCCGCCCCGCTGCTGGCGCGCCGCTTCGCTGCCTGCGCGCCGTCGGACCTGGATCCGACGACCGAGGATTAATTCCCCCACGCCGCTCCGTAGGCCGGGTCCACGGACTCGTGGACTCGGTGCACCAGCCCCTCATAGACCCGGTTCAAGGATTTACTATATAAAAAATAATTCAATTAAAAAGGAAATAATTCCAGCCGTGTAGATTTTGCAGTTAGGTCCCTCTCATTAGCAGTATTTTACATATTAGTCCTTCTGTCCTGTTTATAGGGTTATATTTAATTTTTGTAATTGCAAATAGGTCCCTGGTAGCTCTATTTTTGCAGATTAAGCCTCACAACTTTAGAAGCTCATAACTTTTGATTCCTAGCTCCGTTTTTAGCGGTTCTCGTGGCCACGTTCTCACCATTTCTAGTAGAATCTGTTAGAATTGTTTGTTTACTATTTTGTACCTGTTTGATGTACTGTTTTCTTAATTATTGACTGTGGCCTTATTTGATGTTGTGTTCCGACGGTAGAAGGACAGCCCGACCTGCAGAACTTTCAAGACCAGGAGTTTGGTCAGTGCGATCAGCAGCCACCACCTCCGCAAGTCTACTTCCTGCAGCCACCGTTTGACCAGTAGCAGTATTTCACTCTGCCTCCTTTTCCGCCGCAGTACTATTACCAGACCGGAGAGCTAGGCAAGTGTCCTTCATAATGCTCCTTCTTTTTTCTATCTGTTACTTTAATGCATGCAAGTTAATATGAATCCTATGGTCATGTCCTTCCTGATTTACTTGTCGCCTGTGGTTGGGTATTTGTATTGAGTAGACCATGCTTAGTATTGCTATAATTTGGGATGATTAAACAACGAATTTTATTGTTAATCTTGATTAATGCTCAACTTCAACTAAGAATTACCGTTGGGAAGGTAACAGTTAGCAACATGGCATAGGAGGTCCCGACAGGTGGTTGTGGATGATGAGGTGGCTTTAACAGGTATTCTGTGTAGTATCCAGTGGGAGATTATGGTTGGTTCTTGTTCGGGATTATTTTTACCATTTTATGGAATGCGTAACCATGACAACAACACAAATCACAAGTTGAATATAGAAAACTTGATTAAGTAGTTTGTTGATTCCTTTGTACCACTGCGATCAAGGGAAGGGTACGGATAGGTAGTCCGGACCCAAGGGATGTGTATGTGGTAACATACACTATCTAGGACACAAAAGGGGGTTGCCGTGGAAACAGGAAGCTTCCACGTCAGCGAAACCTTAGCAGGATTGCACACGGCCTAGGAATCACTTTTGAAATATCATGCGGTGGTCTCTTGGCTTTACACCTCAGGAAGTGTGTGGTATCACGGAGACATAGTCACTGATGGGTGACGAAATCACCGACTTATGGGTACAGTTGTGCACCTCTGCAGAGTTTATAAACTATCTAGATAGCCGCGCTCACGGTCATGAGCGGCATGGACACTTCCATAATAGATATCATAGTTTGATTGGGATCGGTGGGGTACACAGGTCTGAGATGATGAAGGTGGGTAGCCTGTGACATGGTTGGAGGTAAGGTGGCCTCATTGTTGACAAGTGGGTAACTTGTCATTGTGCACCGATGTGTACATTGATATATTCACCTTAATAGGTTGCTAAAATATGAACTAAACCTAGGTTGCTTCTTGCTTACACCTATTTAAGTCTTTCTTTTTGTTGAGCCACTCATATCATATTTTTCTACACTTGTGGAGTACAATTTATGTAAATAAATTGTACTCACCCTTGCTATACACCGTTCGTCAATTTTTACTGTTCAGAGGATGCACCCGAGACAGGCTTCTTCGGTGGAGACTGTTCTTCCTAGGCAGGCGTTCCCCCGTTCGTCTGCTGTGGCGTTGTGGGGCCTTCGTCCGCTAGCTCCGTCCGTTGTCGCATTTTAGCCCTTATGTGGTACTTTTATACTTTTGACTCGAACTATATAATAAAGACGCTGGAATACTTTGTACTGTTATATTTCTATCTCTCGTGTGATGAAATTTTTGGCACACTTAAGCTCGGTTTATTGTCATGAAACCGGGTGCTGACACTTGCCGACATGAGTCTCTGCGCCCGCCGGCTGTAATGCGTGCAGTCTCCGGCAGCTGGCGGTATTGCTCCTGGCTAGTACTGTAAGTATCTTCCATTGACATCGCCGGAGACTGCTAGGAAGTTGCCACTGCATGTTCACGTATGAGTCATTTTTTTTTTCTTTTGCAAAGGCACGCATGAGTCTGCATTCTGCAAGATTGGAGGCAGTATGTGCGACAAGCTGTTTGCCCACGGAGAGAGTACTATGTATACTTGCCTTACTGACACATTAAAAATAAAGAACTGCAACATAGTGCTATACATAATTTAGCTAATCCATTGAATAAATAAGTTTATGCTAATTCTGGTGCTGCAGTGCAGCACTATTACAAGTGTAAGCAGCTAAGATCGATTCCCTCATCATTCTTCAGCACTCATTACAAACCAACAAACATAAGAACTGATAAATAGGCAAACTAGCACGAATTAGCAACCACAAACAAATGTAGTGCCATCCTATATATACTCCTATTTCCCATTGTCAAAATGATGACGTCAGGACAGATGACTTTTAGTATAATTGCACACTAAATTAAATCACTTCTCCTAACGTCATCAATCTGAAAAATGGATGGGTATACTCTGTAAGCTCGGGGACAGGGCCACCGGTAAAGTGATCATTAGGCGCACATTTACTTTTTCCCACTAGTAGAGTCAGATGAGATCTCATCTCTACCGGTACAGGCAGCCCCTGTACGCTGGCGTCCAGTAGTCCATGGCAGTGCCATCGCGGTAGGCTTGAGGGGTCCAAGAGACAGGGACCAAGCAGAGCCCTCTGTCCCTCAGGTCGTGCTCTATCGCCTCTCCCTGCTGCTGTCTCGCCTCTGCTGCGTGGTCTCCCCATGGGATGTTACCCTAACATTAACATATAAAACCAGCTAGTGAATAATTCTGCCTAATTAAGATTAGCTCTTGGTCGGTGCTTGGCAATAACATATCGACGATCCTTACCTTATTCCTGCTCGAATTCGTGTACGGCTCGCTCAGTAGCTGCACACACACACACACACACACACACAAAAAGAAGGGTACCCATCAGCTTCATTCTCATATAGTACTAGTAGCTCAACTAAAGAAAAGGAGGGGTCCTGCGCGCGATTGCGACGTGCAACTATGCAAGCACGCACTGTCCTTTTCTCATGTTTTGGTACTAGTGTGTGTGGGACACGACAAGACGAAAACATTCTTTATGTTTCTTCTTGGCCGTGACTAGGAAGTCCACTTATAAAAGGGGTGTCCAACTAGGTCAATATCATATGTGGAACCAGCTAAACATCAGTCATCGCAGCGATTCATTGTACCTCTGAAGATACCGTGGATTCTATCGATCGATGGTGTCTCTCGTTTGTGCGTGCATACATTGCCCATCTGTAGCACACTCCCCTTTTTTACTACTATTGTCAGGATGAGCATAGGAATCTTCTACTTTTTCTCGAAGCTTTATAGTTAGGTCAAAATTACCTCTACAAAATTATTATCGCAAAAAAAGGTCAAAATTACCTCTACAACAATGCAAGGGATTTTGGCTATATTTGCATTAGGAACGGACTTATTATTACCTGTACTTGTTCATGCAGAAACTTGATGTACTTGATCGTTTCGAACAACACTGATGCTGTATCAGTCTGTAATAATTAATTAACAACACACGGTGCAAAAGACTTGTTAGACACTGTAACATTGTCTGGCGGTTTCTCTGCTTGATGAACAAAGCAGTTCTGTTGCAAAAAGATATGCACGTATGTACCTTCCCAAATGGTGAAACGATCTGTTGCAATGCTGAGATCTTCTCCCCGATCTTCACTTTAGGCACTTGTTGCTGCATTATTTGGATTCAATAATTGTTGTCGTTTCGTTGACATGCCGAATGCAAATGTTAATTTTACCATTTTTTTATCGACGAATTTGTTAAGTATTCAGATTCGTTGTTACCTTGGGAAGTGATGTTTTAGAACCCTCTTGCTTGGATTTCTTCACTTTGCTCGTCCTTTCCTCAGACGACCGCTTCTTACAGTCACTGGCCGCTCCACTGCCAGTGCTGCTACTCCTTGCCTGCAAGAAGAACATTTAAACGCAGTCAATTTCTGTACAAATATCGTTCATTATAGATGCCCCATCATTTTTCATACTAGTTCATCATTGGCAATTGCCATCAATGTTCATAACTTACTGGCACAATATCCTGCTCTGGTTTCCCTCTCTGTGATAAATCGGCGCGTCTCATGTATGGTTGTGCTGCCGTCGTTGTTTCTGCAGTCGGTTTGTAGCCACCAGCATAGGGCAAGCCCCTCATACTGACTGGACTCGGTCCCATTCCTCCACTCTCCCGGCAAATCTTGTCAAGTACCATGCCCGAATAATCCATACTACCATGCAAGCCGACACTGCCATTATTTGTGCTTAGTTGCTGAAGAAAGGAAGCCATGGCCGGGGCTGCAAGTTCTTGCTGCTGCTGCTGCTGTTGGTAGGTGCCTTCCTTCATCTGACGATGATGGTTGTCGTAGGCGTAGCGAGGCACGCAGCTCATCACCATGTTCGTTTCCGGGTGCATACCGGTAGTACTCCCAGCGAAAAGCGGCGAGCTTGTCATCTCGTACTTGACCGGCGAAACATCAGAGCCTGCACCAAACCGTCTCGACGGTGCCTGCGCCTGCGCGGCGTACTGGACGGATGGCACCTCCTCGAACAGTTCAGGCGTCATGTTCTTCGACGCGAGCAGGTCGAGGAAGTTCTCCCTGTAGCATGTGTTGTTGCTCCTGAGATGAAAGCAAGAACCATGACAGCTTAATTAACTCTCGATCTAGAGGCATGGGAGAGCGAGGACGACTGGACAGGTGTGCATGTGTACTTACTGTTCGCCGTGCTGGCCCCAAGTATGGCCGTGGACATGCTCCCCGCCGACAGCCGGAAGGCGCATGTCAGACGACGGCGACGAGTCCGCGGCGAAGCCCGAGCTGTTGGAGTCGAGGAGCGGCATGGTCGTCGCCGTCCCGGCGTAGGGACTCCAGGAGGGGAAGGAGAACGAGGAAGACGACGAGCTCTGCAACGCTGCCAGCTGGTGGTAATCCCACATGGTGGCCGGCGGCGGCGGCGAAGTTGACGAGCCACGGACGGCGGCAGGGTATTGCAAGTCGGTGGTGGTAGCTTCCGGATGGTGCGGCTGGGGCATGAAATACTGGAGGTGCACGGCGCCGCCTGCATGCAGATGCATCGCATGTGTCAACGGATCGAGGGAGCAGCAATGGTGCCGTGGACCAAAAGCTGATGCATGTGGGGGCCTATTTGTAGGCGCGTTTTGGAATATTTCAGGTGGGGTTTTTTAGGATGACACGGCTACGTCCGCATGACATCAGCATGCGGCAAGATATCTTTTTTTTTTGGGCTTATTTTCTCTTTTCGATCAAATATATTATATGAAAAGGTGCAATAATAGGGAACAGGTAAAGTGTATGTTTAGATAGGCAAACTAAAAGAAGAGGCTTATTGAAAACTAAAGTACAACTATGTGTACTACTGTGTTACTTAACAAGGAACCTAATGCAATGGTATTAATTATAGAGGTGAAAAACACCAAGGACTCCACTTCAAAAGCTGGACCTGCACCCAGTCCCTTCTCGAAAGTACAGTCGAAGCAGCATCTCGCAGCTCGGTGTATAGTATTTCATTAGCTAGGAGTGTCAATTGTTTGTATTAGTATTTGAACAGTCATAATGTGAATGGAAAAGGGTGTGCCCTACAAACCAAACTTTAATTAACCATTCAAAATATAATATAATCTCCACTATTTTTAAATTACTGACATTTGCTAGTTAAAATTTACAGGGGAGCTAGCTAATTAGGATTTATGCAGGATGAGACGATCGACTTTTAGAGGTATATATATACACGCATCAACTGCAATACTTTGAGATTTTCAGCAAGCTAGACAAGAAGGTGAGTCTGAATTCCCAAAGTGAGAGACCGAATTTCATAATAATATGGCAGCCTCACCAATGGTATATGAAAGGTACTTGACAGTTGACACAGGTCATGCCACTACCACATGGGAATTTTAGTGAAGGTTCAAAACCGCCACGGAGATACCAAATACAGTAACGAAAAAAATTCTCACGACGGCAAACCATATACCAACCAGAGTAAGCTGTATAGCCATAGGTTTTCCTCATGCACATTTTACAAGTTTTGAAGCAAATCTTCCTAATTATTAGATTATACATTATACATAGAGTTAACTGGGAGGAGTTTTTCCTGTTACCTTAATTACTTTTGCAACAATATCATCTTGCTTCATGTGTGCTGACATATTTTGCAGCTGCAAAGGACATTTATTCTAAAAAGTGTTACAAGAAAAAAAAAAGTGGCCATCATGACATTTTCTTACACGCACCATTAGAAGCTAGTCCCAGTCCTCAATTCCGTTACCAGATTCACCAACTTTTTTCCGTAACGCAAAGTATCCACTTCCGCATGACAACCATACCCTTCCTGCTGCACAGTCTCCACCCAACCATTCTTGTAGCGATAGATGCTTCTTGTGCACGAGTAGTAGGATGCGTCTTCCGGAGGGTAGGATCTACGCGCATAGTACGTTCCGAGTTAAAGGAGCCAGCCACTCAACCTTGAGACATCATATCATCACACTTTGGAGTTCGGCGATGCCAATCCTTGCTGACTTTTCCTCAGCTTTTATGCGACCATGGCAGCCGATTTATCATTGCTAAATGAAGTCGCAGACATCACAACTCCGCTTGTACCGTTAAAGAGAGAATATTCCTAGACAACAGTAAATCAGTGCCACTTCGCTCCGAGGTCTTTCTTCCACTTGAGTGGGTCAGCAGCCAGAAATATTGTACAGTGCATATCATTGACCATCAGAAACAAATCCCCTGTCGCTACTCATAGCTCTCTACGCTGTCGCTGCACCACCTTGTCCTGTTTCTGTTATTACTTGGTCAACATTAGAGCAGAGAGCTTGCAGTGCAGTAGAAAGGGCTCACCGTAGGGTTGGTGTGAGTGACGGTGGTGGTGCTGACAGTGGGCGAGAGGAAGGCTTTCAGGGCTGCAATCAGTTCCTCACCGACTCTTTGCGTCACGCAAGGTGTGTGAAAATCAGGAAAGGCTGGAACCTGCAGTCTGAACACATAATAAAATCAACAGCGGGTCAGTTGTTGAGCTGCGAAAAGGGAAGCACGCAAACAGCATAACATTTTGTTTACCTTTTCTTTTCATGTAATGGAGGATGCCCCATCTCTTTTCTGACAGGTGGTTTGGTCTGATGATATTGTAATTATGCAAGTAAATGTATAGTCGAAAAATGTAATTACTGTTCATTAGATAATCCAGTATGGTTAAATGTCATATTAGCAGGAAGGAAAAAGGGGTTGTTATTCCTTTTGAACACCAAGGTTAGGACATAATAGAATCAGACCAAACCGGTGATTGAATCTGATTGTAATGCTTTGTTGATAATGAATGAAAAATATCATCTACATCAAAGAGATTGCAATACTAGTAGAGTGATATCACATTCAGATTTCAAAACAGTGCTTGCTTATGACAGAAAATTGATGCAAGATCCTGGAGATGCGCATACCTTTTTATGAGGATCTGAGTGGTCGGCTAGCGATTGAAATCTGAGTGATAATCGAACTAAGACATAAATCAGACATTAGTATACATACCTCAGTACCGATAAGACTCCGGCACATGGCCACAAAAAAGTCCTGTAGTGGACTACAAGTTCAAATCGTATCCCATCACAACAAGCATGCTTCAGATAGCCTTTCCTCAAATCAATGATATCTTGGGACCCCCATAGGTTATAGAAAAAAAGAAGTGAAAAGACAGGCTGCGAATTTAATAAAAGAACTTCAGTGGAAACCAGAAATGACACTTGTCGGTATGAGAACATTTGGTCTGCAATCAAATGGAAGAACGACAGGTCTCCCATCTGCAAAAAAATGCAAAATCAGAGGTGGCTTCCTGAAAAAAAAAAATACTGTTGTATCCACTTCCGTTCTTAAATCCTTAAAGAACACATCACTTACTGCCGTCCTCCACGAAATTGGTACTCTTAATAATTCAAACAGAGGAAGAAGAAGCGTACAGCAACAATATTCAATAATGCAATTGTCTTCTGACGTCAGATCAGGAATGTTGTGAAAGGGACAGTCAGCACTTTTTGTTGGTTCTTGTTACAAAAGGATAAACATATGACTGATTTGCAGATTCACAATGCTGTCAAGGTGTCCACATTCCTGGTGCAGGGCACAAATTCTGGACTCTGGATACTTTACTGAAGAAAAACAAAACATGGATAGAGGAACTTGCTTCTAAGCCTCAAAGTTAACACTGTCATGGTGATTGCGGTGAGATGTCAACCTAATTGCGGCAGATAAGTTAACAACTTGACCTTTGACAAGAGAGGAGAATCACCCATTCATCCTCCTACCCTATCCACATATACAATATGTAGGGCCATAAACAATTACTTCATGCCCATCACGCCTGCTATAAAGCTTCTCAAGTGGCTATATTATACGCACACGAATGACTACATAAGGACCCTTGACCTTTAGGAAAAGGAAAAAGACAAAACAAGGATAGGCAGCATTAAGCACGCGCATCACATATTCTAATAGAAGAGGAAAGCACATCTGGAGGCGGCTTGTATATGGTTCAGCTAATGACAGGCAGACAAAGGAGTGCTTTAATTTTACTCAAGTTGACCCTCGTTGAAATGTGTCAACCACTATAATAAAATAAGAACAGAATTTTGAAAGCAAGGACAGACATCTTGCTCTAGCTCAATTTGAAAGACGTCAAAGACGCAAGCGTGAAGGTTCCCACCAGTGACCTTGCTAGGTTGGTGGCGGGTGACAATGATCGGTGAAAATGACATGTTCCACTGAGAATGTCGCTCTGTCATTCAGTTTTGAAAAATTATAAGAGGTGGTAAGTTATTCTTTGACTCTTGTGTCTTCCTCTGCCGTGATGTGGGCAAGGACAGGGTACACGGTCACTCTGATAAGGTCAAAGAAGTTGAAAAATATAAACGGGGAGAAGGTGCCAAAATGTCCGCCACATCTCTTGAAATGTCTTAAGTGGATGTGGATATCATCTCACAATACAGTCAGCGTATAAATAGATGCAGATTGCAGAAGAGGGCGGCCTTTTCACCAAGTCTAGTATATTAATATTCGAATTGCCACAACTGAAGATCATAAAAATGAAACATGTAAAAAAAAAAGGATATTCTGAAATAGAAACTTACCTAGAGATTACAAAACTGCAGAACGTTTTGTTTCACTTTCCTGAATGCATTTAGCATCAAGGATTCTCATATTACCTAGTATTGGTTTTGGAAACGCTCAAAGATAAAGATCATCCAACCAACACAAGATGAGGAGTTTCGCCACAGCCAACGTTTGGCGGGCAAGGAGCCTGCCATGTTCATGGACGTGACCTCTCGGGCTGTCAAGCTCAAGGCGCTGCACAACGCGCTCGACGCCTGCTCCAATGATCTCAGAAAGCATGTCGTGCGCCGTGGCCTCCTCGGCTGCAAAACGAAAGCCCTGTCTGCGCGTGACCTGCGCAAAGCAGCCCTCACGGTGGGGCTCAACGTCAAGGCTCAGAATGCCCTCGATCCGGTCCTGCGGCCCAGAAATGAAGATGCAACATGCAATTTCGCCCCTGACCGCGCACCCAGCTCAGCCGCCGTTCCAGCGAACACGGGCGTCCTGGCGTACTGCACGCTATACCCTTTTATCCTGTACTGTTTCAATTAACTCTAGTCTCTCTGGTGGTTGTACTGTTCCCCCATGAGTAACCCCTGTCGTGATTTCCGTTTAGTTTCCTGGAATGTGTATGGCCTTGGTGATAACGATAAGTGTAATCTTGTTCGTGATTCTCTGTTCTCTGCGGCCCCCTCCATTGTCTACCTCCATGTCAGACCCTATTTCTGAGATCTACTGTGTTTCCCGTACCAATCCCTGGATTAGTAGTTGATACGCACAGACAAAGTACATATCATGCAAATACTTCGAATTACAAGATATATACTACAGGCTTACAATCATTTGTCAGATTACAACCAAGAATGACTATCAGAGATAGACACAAAAACTTAAAGAAACGAAGCGAGCTTCACACCGAATCCACAGGCAAACTCAAGGCAGAATAAAACCCTATTCGTTAACGTCGTCTTCTACGCAGTCTTCATCTTCTGAATCCAACAAATGCAAGAACCTGAGTACATAAGGTACTCCGCAAGCCCTAACACTACTCAAAGGAAGTATAAATGCATATTTAGCATTAGCAAGGATAAAGCTCTAGGGCTTGCTTACATAAAGCAATATTTCATGCGGTGCTCTTTAGAAAATAGTTGAAATCACTTTCGGAAAAGTAATTTTGTTGTCAGTATTTTAATAGGTTGGCCCTGGGAGAGTTACTGTCCATCTCGCTAGTTCCCAATATTTTAATTGAGCCTTCAGACACCAAGGTCCTACCGACTTTGGCACACACTGCCAATACTCTCAAAACACGGGCCACTGCCCACACACACATCAAGGAGGTAAAACAGAGAGACTAATCGCTGTGAGCTCAAGACCATAGCGTGTCATGCCGTGACAACGGTTATCCGGATATACACTCTGCAGAGGTTGTACACTTTACCCACAGGCTATGCACTCTTTGCAAGGGAGTGACATAACGTTCAACCATCTTCTCCGAGTGGCTCCGCAATTCCACCTCAGGACGCACCCAGGGACATAACATGGCCCGTCGGAGCCACATGGGGCCTTTTTAACAGACGTTTACTTCTTCGATTCAGTCTCCTGGTCTCCTGTTGCCACCTACCAGCCTCCAGGCGGTTCATGCGGTAGACACCAAGAAGGTAGGAAGAGTCCTGCCCATCAGGTTCTATGGTTGTACGAAGATCACCAGGCTGAGGTCCAACAAACCAATCCTTATTTTGCGGCTAGGGCGAGCGCCATCATCCCACGACAGGTGGGCTATACCAAAGAACACATTACTATTCCACAATCACCATTGCCTGCCCTCAGCCAAGAACCACCACTTCACTTAATCACCATGTTGCTATCACCCATCCCACTTTGAAAGCACCACGAAACACATTTTACCCGTGTTCGCAAAAGAATGAGTTATGGTGTGGCAATGTTACCATAGCAGGTCATTGCAAGGATCCTAAGTAGTACTAATATCAAGGCACATTCCGTTCATTAAAAGAGTAATGACGGAGAAACCTATGCTTATCAAGAACAGGGTTATCAATGGATATTCAAGGAGGTCATGATATAATGTCTAACTATTGACATAACACCATCATAATAATTCAAGTAGGATCATAACTACTCAATCAGTAAAGTAATAAAATAACATGCATTATAATTTAAAAAAGGCTAATAGGTTCGATTGCAAAATATAGGATAAATATGGTCAAGGAACTTAGGGCTTGCCTGGCAAGTCGCTTTCCTAATTATTCTTCGAAGAATGGGTCTTCAATCTCTGTCTCGAATTCTGGATCTTCACGCTTGTCCTCGAACTCCGTGTCGTGATGATCGTCTCCGAAATCCATGTAATCTACGGTATGTAATTACTACCGTCACATTCTATCGCAAAAGAAATCCGAAATCGAATAATAAAATCGAATATAAAATCATCAAATAAAGCCTCAAATGAACTCCAAGCTAAGATCCAATAAAACAACGACAAGATGGAATATAAATCATGTTTAATTGGAAAGACATTAATTTTAGAAAATTATTAGCGAAAGAATCCTTAAAATTTGGAGTTAAAATGACTAAGTTATAAGCTTGGGAAGGTTTAATTAATTTTAGAAAGATTTTCTTATTATTTAATTATTTTAACTAAAGTCTATTAACTTATTGTATAAAAACATCATTTATTAACAGTAACCATTATTTCAGAAAAACTTCCTAGTTATACAGTTATTTGGAAGAAAGAGTACTAATTTTATTTTATAAAACATTGTTTACTAACACTAGTTATAATTTCTAAAAAGACTCCTAGTTACATAATTATTTTGAAGAACGATTATTAATTTGTTGTATAAAAATATCATTTACCAATACTAATCACAAAATATTTAGTTATAACAGTAAACAATTAAGTTAAATATAAAGGATTAAGATTTAAAGCATGAAAATCATAATTAGGGGTTAAAACATAATTATTCAAAAGATAAAAGGGTGTTAGCGCAAGTAAAACAGAACTGGAGAGGATGGCGGGTTGATTTGTAAAAAGAGCAGGGCTTCGGTGCAAAAGTGTGGATATTCTGGAGTTAAAGGAATTATTTTTATACTGGAAATATTGTGGAATAGGTCCATGGACCTCGTAGACCAGGAGCATAGCTCGGTCCATGAGTCCACGGTGAACCGGAACGAAGGGGTAAAGGGGATTTTAATCTAGGCCGTTGGCTTAAGATGGACGGCGAAGGCGTGTCGGCGAGGATGGCGGCGGCAGGACTGCAGCCAGGTGGCGCCTCGCCGGAATCATCGCCGCCGGCAGTGGCGCTGCTCAGTTCGGGTGAAGGAGTGCACGCATGGCATCTATGCGACGAGGCAGACCCGCGGGTGATGTTAACGGCCTGTGCCGGTGGCCAGAGCAGCAGCAGGAGGTCGCTGGAGTCGACGCTTTCCTGGCCACAGCGACCACCCAAACAGGTTACTCGCACCCCCGCGCAGCTCACTAACAATCGATGCCCTGGACCTTCTCGAGCTAACACTACTTGATCGTCTCTTCACCTGGACAAACAACCACGCACAACCCACGCTTGCCCGTCTCGATAGAGCCCTCCTCAATCTAGGAATGAGCAACATGTTCCCAAACTCCTCCCTAACCTCCCTACCTCGCACCACTTCTGACCACACGCCTCTCCTCACCACGCTCTCCACCACTATTCCCAAACCGTCCACCTTTCGTTTTGACACGTTCTGGCTTCATTTCCCTGATTTCCTCTCTTTCACCCACCCGGCTTGGTTCTACGAACGGTTCCCCGGCTCTTCCACAGGTCACCTCTCTCGGAGCCTCAAAGCGGTTCGGCATGCAGCAAAGGTATGGCGCAAAGGTAAACGGGCACCACCACAAATTATTCCAAACTGCAAATTCATCTTGTTTCTATTCGACTATCTCGAAGACCACCGTACTCTGTCTGCAGGGGAGCTGTATCTACGCCAAGCTTGCCAAGACCGCCTCACCGTCGAGATCAAAGCCCGCGCTGCTTACTGGAAACAGCGAAGCAAACAAAGAATCGTTAAAGCCGCTGATGCCAACACAGCATTCCACCACGCTCATGCCAGTCAACGCCTCCGCACAAACCAGATCAAGACCGTCACAGTAAATGGCTCGATCATTACCGCTCACGACGCCAAGCTACATGCCCTCACAGCTCACTTCGCAAGCATCATGGGAATGGAACACGCCACTTCCTGGAATTTGAACCTGCAAAATCTATACGCCACCTCGCCGTCTGTCCATGCACCGCCTTTGATCACACATTTCTCAAACTCAGAAGCCAAGGCCGTATTGCGCGGAATGAATAGCTACAGCGCACCAGGTCCAGATGGCATTGGCCCGAGTTTTTACAAAGCAGCTTGGAGCTCAATTGGCCTGCGGGTCATGAGTTTCCTTCGTGAGTTTCAGCTCGGCACCGCTGACCTGGACGGCATCAACCGTGCATACATGGTACTTCTGCCGAAGCAACTTGGAGCCACTGCTCCGTCAGCCTTCCGCCCGATCTGCCTTCAAAACTGCTCCATCAAACTGGCCACCAAAATGCTCACAACCAGACTGCAGCAACAAATCAGCCACCTCGTGGACATTGATCAAACCGGCTTCAAAAACATACAAGGCCGTTCCATCTCGGAAAATTTCGTCTAAGCCACCGAGCTGGTCCAGTGCTGCTACAAAAGGAAGATCCCTTGCCTTGTTCTAAAGCTGGATTTTGCTAAAGCCTTCGACTCAGTCAACTGGGACAGCCTCCTACAAATTCTCTCCGCCGGCTGTTTTCCGCTGTTATGGTGCACCTGGATTCAGAAGTTGCTCCAATCCTCCAAATCGGCAGTACTCATGAATGGGTGCGCTGGCCCGTGGTTCTCTTGCCAGCAAGGAGTGAGGCAGGGCGATCCGCAATCTCCCTATCTGTTCCTCCTGGTTGCTGATGTGCTGCAACAGAACTTAATCAAGGCCAGAGGGCCCGTCACCCAATCATACCAAGTGAGTCCTGCCCATCCTACAATACGCAGATGACACCCTCATTGTCCTCCGAGCAGATCCCCAGGATGCCCAACAGCTATGTTCTGCACTCCAAGACTTCTCAGCAGCCACCGGCCTGCAGATCAACTACCACAAGAGTACTGTTGTACCCATGCACGTGGAAGACCACACGCTGCAACAACTGCTTCACATCCTTCAGTGTACACAAGGCACCTTTCCACAAACATACCTGGGGCTACCCCTCTCCAACGAGAAGCTCAACCTTGGATCCCTATCCCCCCTCATCTGCAGGACGGATCGATTCCTCGCTGGATGGCAGGCTGGCCTGCTCAATGCCATGGGCCGAGCGGTTTTGGTTAACGCTGTGCTAGATAGTCTCCCCACCTACCTCATGTCAGCTCTGCAACTCCCACTCCGAGTTGTGGACATAATAGACACTAAGCGCCGTGGCTTCTTCTGGTCGGGCGACGAGCAGGCCGGCGGTGCCCAATGTTTGGTGGCCTGGGACACCGTCTGTATGCGCAAGGAACATGGAGGACTAGGACTCAAGGATCTCGCCTTACAGAATCAATGCCTACTACTCCTGCAGGGTCGGCATGGGCCGCTTGGGTACGCACACAGATTGACCCGATCACCCTCACTGGCCTTGAGGGCGAACACTGGAACAGCCTAAGACAGTTACTGCCAGCATACCGTGCCTTGACAATGGTTGAATTGCACAACGGCCGCAGCACCTCGTTTTGGGACGACAACTGGACAGGCGCTGCCCCCCTAGCAGAAGCGTTCCCAGCTCTACACAGCCACTGCAAAAAGAAAGAGGTTTCAGTGCACACAATCTGCGCCACCGGCCTGCACAACACCCTTGTTCCTCGGCTCTCTGCAACCGCCGCGCAGGAACTTGAAGAAGTTCAGCATATTGCTGACTCTAACCTTCTGGACGATACAGAGGACGTCAGGCGCTCCCCCCCTGTTCCAGGACGGACACCTAACATCTGCAGCCATCTACAGCACCGCCGTGGCGGCCGTTGGAACCCCCTGCCAGTTCTACAATGCGGTCTGGAGGAACCGTACCCTCCCCCACGCGCCCCCCCCCCCCCCCCCCCCCCCCCCCCCCCCCCGACTCCTCGTCCAGAATCGAATTCAGTGCAAAGGCAACCTATTCCGCAAGAATATACTTGACAATGACGTCTGCAACATATGCAATCTAAGTCCTGAATCAACGGAGCACATCATCTTTTGCTTGCCCTTTTGCCCACCAGTTCTAGGAGGCCATTCAGATTCAGCTCCCCCCCTCACCCCAGGCATGCCGATACTGGGACCTTCCAAGACCTGCGCAAGCACCTGCGCAACATTTCGACAACTTCATCCTCCTCTGCTGCTGGCAACTATGGAAGCACAGAAACGACGTCATCTTCCGCTCTGTGCAGCCCTCACTCCCCCGAATCCTTCAACACTGCAAGGAAGATGCCGCGCTCTGGCGGTGCCGGCTTCCAACGCGAGACGCGCATGTAGTTGACGCCTGGCGTTCACTTCTATCCTCCCTCTGTAAACCGTTTTTTCATGCTGCTCATGTAACAAAATACCCCGGCCTGTTGACGGCCCGTTTTAATGAAATCTCAGGTGGGGACTTAGTCCCCCTGTCGACCAATCAAAAAAAAAAAACACAAGATGAGGAATCAACCTTAAAAGAGAGAGAGAGAGAGAGAGAGAGAGAGTCCCCTCAGCTAGGGAGCAACAGTTGGTAGCAAGCAACAGAATAGCTATCAACTGCAGATTAGTGCTTGATACTGGACAACAAGCAAACGAGCAAGTAGAGAGTGCGGCACACTCCAAGCGTGGCCGTTGACCTCCCCCTTCGACGGAGATGCAGGCGGACGGCGAGTCGCGGGGCAAACGGCCTTGGCCGTTTAACGGGAGGCGGGGACGGGGACGCGCGCGTGCGGACTCCATGGGTTCCGCGGAGAGAAAACTGTTCGGGCTGGTTTGCCCACGGAGTTCGGAGCATCGAGACGACGTGGCGCGTCCCGCCGCCGGCTTGAGGCGGACGTTGCCGCCGCCGGCGGTGGGAGTTTCGATTGGTTTCCGGCTGGGGGGGCCGGCTGGGGGGGGGGGGGGGGGGGGGGAGGGGTGTTGTCCGCTGTCGCAGGCCGCAGCGCGGGTGATGGGCCGTAGCGGTGTGATTACTGCTTTGAGTGGGCGCCTGCGACGGGACGAAGTGGACGGATCAGGCAGGCCCAGTGAGCATCGCTGGGGAGACTAGTCGAATCATTCCTTCTACAATGGCCCGTAGGTTGACTAAAGTGGGCCGTAGATGGGCTTCTGTGATCGTCCTATATGAACCACGCAACAGAGACAAGGGGGGAATTGTACAAAAATCGAAAGACGGAAGCAATGCACTTGTAAACGTCCCTGCGATTGTACACGACATCCGCACATACTACCAAGTACAAGCACTGACGGGGCCGCGAATTGCATGCGTTCATCCATCCACTCCTCTCAATCTCTCATCCTCTGTCTCTTTCTCCATCGTCATCCCTTTTTCTTCCTCTGCTGCCAGTCTGTAGATCAAGTGCTTTCCAGTAAGTAGGTCATCACTCTACTCTATCCAGTGCGTGCGTGCCTGCCTGCCTGCAGATAGGTTGGTACACACTCCCAACGGGGGAATCTCTGCGTTGTGATCATTAGCCAGTGGGGTCGTGAAAATGAACCTGCTGGGCCTTCAAGTGCCCGTGAACCCTCCTCCTCTTCCTCCAGATCGAGCCCGGCGGACCCCCGCGAGATATATGTGTCTTCTTTCGCTTTACAAATCACCTTTAAGCTGTTAGTAGTCAAGCAGAATCTCTCTGGTGTAGGTTTCACAGAAAAGAAAGAGTACGCGCTCGACAGCTTACTCCTGCCGATCGAGATCTCTCTCTCTCTTAGACACTAGACAGAGGTGTAAGAAAAGACCCATACGGCCTTTAATTGTCGTCGCGCGCATCTGTGCGGTAATATGGTCGACGGCTCGGCGCATGTACGTATGCAATACAAGTCGTTTGCACAGAGATTAGCTGACGACATCACTACCGGTGGTACGCATGCCGGCCGGCCCTTGGACATCCAGGGATATAATAACTGCCTTTAATCCGAGACGACAGAGATCCATCTTGATGCAGTGCAGCACAGCAGCTACCCGCCGCCCGCTCAGCTCGTTTTCCTTTACACTGTGCGCGACACGGCCAAGAACACAGCGCCGCGCGCGCCACTTTAATTAAACCTTAGCGCTGCGCGCGTCGTCTCGCTCTGCTCCGCCGTTCCGGTCCCCGGCCGGCGTCGCCGCGCGCGGTCCCAATGCAAGACACTCCCTTGCCGATCTACGTACGTACTAATACTACGCGCCTTGGACCAATCAAGCAGAAAAAAGAGCCCCCTGCCGGGTCATACTCCTGCGCGCCTCGTTAAGCTCGGCGCTCGTGAACGTGAACCGGACAGCTAGCGGCGGGGTCTCTGCTGCACGCTGACAGGGGTTTGTTGCTAGCGACGGCGCTTTCGGAACCGCGATCGAGCTGCGTTCGCGTGAACGAGCGCGCAGCAGACGATGCTCATGCGCGCACGATGGCTTGTGCTGCCTCTGTGTACAGATCGACGATGCCAGAGCAGGCAAAGATCGTGGGCCTGTACGGCGACGCTACGTGCGCATGTGACTTCATTCACAGTTGCCCAGAAAAAAATGCTGCAACTATACCTCATGTGTTTGTTCGCCAAAAAGTTCGCGAGTCATGTGTTCAGAGGCCGGCCGGGCGCCTTCCCGCCCGCGTGTCCAGGACGCAAGAATAATTTTTCATACTTGTTTCATGCGAACCCCGACCAATAAGCCTCATCATCAGTGTCTGATATAGGATGACGAGACTTATCAGATCCGGAAAGGAAGAGCTAGCAGATATAGCACGTTGGGAGGACTAGGTCAGTCAGTGTGTGTGTGAATGATCAACGGAAAAGGCGTCTGAAGAAATATAAACCAACCAAGTTGGTATTGTACTATCACAGCAAGCAAAAGCGCGACTGCTAGCTGACTGTGGTTGATGTGCTGCGCTGGCACGTCCGGCCACTACATCTTCCGAGATCGAACGGAAATGTCATCGACTTCTTTTAAATTAGCCTAGCTCGCGGGTGAGTGACTCCATGGTCCAAGTAGACCATGATGTTACGTCGTCTGACAGTATAGTATACCGACTTAAATAATTTGGAGACCGAGCTCCCTTTTGTTTTTCTATGTTGGGGAATTACTGCTGACACACAATTTGTTGTCCCAGCTTGGACACGCCTTACTGTTCCTGCACAAAAAGCCGCTGATAATGCATGGTTATCACGGACCCACACGTCAGAAGGATACTAGCTAGTGGCAGCAATAGGATTTCTTGCACGAGCTAGCAAGAGCGCGGAGCACCGACCAGAGACCGCCATGACGACGAGAACGGAGAGAGGAGGTGTGCCCATCATCCCATTATACGGGGTTCGCATGGCTTCCACTCCAAGCTCCCGGACAAATTAAGTGCCACATCGTACAATGGGGCGACGACCGCAGATTCTTATTCCCTTATTATTCCCTCTCTCAGAGATTCGTCGTCCTGTGCGTGTATACTATATCAACCTCGAGAGGAACACGCAAGAATAATTTGAGGATAAAGTGGACACAACAGAGGAGGATTCGTGATGCTGTCATCTCATAACAGAGATGAGCTAGCTAGGGGACAGGGAAGAAACAACAGGGAACGAAGACAGGACCATGTTGTACTAAGTAGTAGTAGTAGTAATAGGGTGAGGTCACACGTCCAGAAATGCATCTCTGATAGTTTCTCCGCCATTTCAGTCCTTGTACTTGTACCCCCATCATCACCTCGTACTACTCTACAAAGAAGCAAAGCCACGTGGACCGTGCTTTACACAGACAATTGTGAGCAAGCCAATGTTCAAGTGTGAGCGTACACTATACATTAAAAAAAAAGGGAACAAAAAATTCAGGTCAAGTCTTGTACTACTACTAGTAGATCAAAGAAAAATTGTCAATGTGCAGTGCCGGAGCCGGACTGCCGGTAGGGAGAGAGGGGAGAGGTGATGAGCCTTCCACGGTTCCCATCCTAGAAGAAGCTAGCAACCAAACCAGAGGGAATCTCACATGGACACCGGGCCCGACCGCCACGATATTCCCTGCCTTCTGCGTGGTGCGTGCCCCCCTCGATCGCCTTGCGTCCGGTAAAATCCAAAGCCATTTTTCCGACGCATAAATCCAAGGCGCGCAAGCGAAATCATTCCCTCCTCTCCCTTCTCACACGCGAACAGATGGAAGCCTCTCGCTCCGCAGCTCGTCGTCGACGACGTGGAATCCATTGCGTACGACGGGGGGCCCCGCCGATGCTTCGCTTGCTTGCTGCTCGCTCGACGCGCTGGGCGCTGCTACTCCATGATGCATGCATGGCACGCTCTTCACCTCTTCGGGCGCCCTGCGCGTGATTTGTGTTGCGCACATGCAGCGAATGTTTTCTTTCAGCTCTCAGCAGCGCTGTGGATGTAACCTACACGCCGTTCCCTCACCAAATCTTAAGATAAAAATACTAGTACTACTATAGTAGTACGTATTAATTTTTTCTGCAACTGTAGGTTGCCGTGTCCTATCAAGGTGACGTCGCGGCTTATAGCTAGATTTTTTTTTTAAGGAGGCTTATAGGTATAGGGAATCCTTATTTTCAGTCAAACAAGCGGCTCTTATAAGGAGAGCGCGGCGGCAACGGGGTGGAGCCAGGCGCGTGCAGGCAGTGAGGCGAATTAACACCGGTGGTCTGTGCTTGGCGGCAGTCTATGTTCCTTAATCTTGAAACAAGCAAGGCAATTTTCTAGAATCTTCTACACTAATCATGAATATAGATATTTATTAAGAAGTATGTAGAGGTCTTATATTATAATAATATAAGAAAAATCTAGAACTAGATATTTTCTAGAAAGAGTGTAGAATTAGGTTACGCTGATGATAAGTGTCACTTATCCAATGGTTGTGTATGCCTAAGGGTGACCCCTACCATCCATATGCATCCACAAAAGGTATGGTGCTAGGTGAAGAGTGAGTTGTGTGTACACTCTTGTGTAATAGTTGTGTCACTAATAAAGAGTGAGTTATTATAAGTTCTAGTCTTCTGGTTCGGCCGTATAATTCTAAGTACTTGGCATATATATCTAGCTGTGATCTATCTAAAGGTTGGCTCTACCTCCCGGGATCACAAAGGGTTTGTTTTTCATCTGTAGGTAGGCTCTGCCTCCTGGAAGCTAAGAAGGTGGCTCGGCCGCCAAAGATCCGGTGCTAAGTACTTAGAGGTTATACGGCTAACCGACTTGAGTGAATTGGTTTAGCGTAGGTTTAGATCTTCATTGTGGGTGTTAGGTCCACCACTTTTCCAACAATTGGTATTAGAGCCGACGGGCCGGGACCGTCAGTAGGGAGAGGATCTAGTGAGCACAGGGTGTTTGCCGTCATCGGTGCATCAATTAGTGCTAAGAGGAGATTCTGTCGGTGCATAGTCTGGGACTGTGAAGCTCATTGGTCTGGGACCACAGAAGCTTATTGACACAGGGCATCAATCACCATGTCTGATCTCTTTAGCACAGGATCTGGGATCAAGAAGTTTAATAGCCATAACTATGGCTATTGGAAGACCTGCATGGAGTCCTATCTATAAGGTCAGGACTTATGGGAGATCATTGCAAGCATTGAAGTAGTGCCCCCGGCGAACTACGGAAGTGGCGCATCAAAGCTGGCAAAACTATGTTTGTGTTGAAGATAACAATTGAGGAGGACCTAGTAGAGGGCATCCGAGATGCTGAGACTCCAAAGATGGCCTGGAGACTTTGGGTAAATTGTTCTCCAAGAAGAATGAAACGCGCCTCCTACTACTCGAGAATGACCTCTCAGGTATCTCTCAAGGCAATATGACAATTTCTCAGTATTTCTCCAAGGCTAAGTCTATTTGTCGAGAGATATCACAACTCGAGCCGGAGGAAAAAGTGAGTGAGGCCCGCATGAAGAGAATCATCATTCATGGCCTTAGACCCGAATATAATGGGTTTATTGCCGCGATGAGGGGCTGGCCTACTCAACCATCACTGGTGGAGCTAGAAAAGCTGTTGGCTAATCAGGAGGAGCTAGCCAAGCAGATGAGAAATATCTCTATAAAGGAAGAGGAGGAGGCACTCTTTGCAAAAAAAAAAGTTTCCACCACGAGGACAAGGAAGGTTTAAACCAAGACTGGCAGAAGGTGGCAAAACTCATGAAAGAGAAAGGAGCAACATGTCAGGGGGAGCACAAGGGAGAAGGAAAGATCGACAAGTCAAGAAGCAAAATAATGGATGCTACAACTGTGGTAAGAAGGGTCATTTTGCTCGAGATTGTCGATTGCCAAGGAGGCGTTTTGAAGAAAATATGGCCACGACCTCAATGGAGAAAAAGGAGAAAGAAGTACCTAATAGTGATGATGAGTGGGATGCTGAAGCTAGGTTTTCTATAGAGATTGATAAAGATGATTTGAAAGAGGGCATGGAGGCCAAAGCTTTTGTAGCAACCACAGACCAAGACTTAAACTATAAGGAGGATTGGATCATTGATTCTGGATGTTCTAATCATATGATAAGTGATGACAAGAAGCTAAAGGATATGACTGACTATAAAGGAAAAAGAATGGTCTTGACTACTGACAACTCAAGACTTCCTATCTCCCATGTTGGAAAAACTTTCATCCCAAGGTATGGCCCTCATCAACTCCAACTCGAGAAGGTTTATCATGTTCCAGGCTTGAAGAAGAATTTGCTGTCAATTCCATAATTGATAGCAGAAGAAAAGTATGTTCTCTTTGGACCAGATAAAGTGGCTATTTTTAAAAGAGTAATGGTGGTTGGTACACCTATTATGGAAGGGCAAAGGCGACAATCTGTTTATATGCTCTCAGCAGAGTCTGCATATGTGGACAAAGCTCGGAGAAATGAGAATGGTGATCTCTGGCATGCTCGTCCTGGCCATGTGAATTATAATAAATTATAGGAGATGATGAAAAGACAGGCGTTGAAAGAGCTTCCTCTAATGGAGATTCGTACAGACACAGTTTGTGCTGGATGTCAGTATGGCAAGGCCCATCAATTGCCATACAAAGAGTCAGAGAATTGGTCCAAGACGACGTTGGAACTCATACACTCGGATGTATTCGGCCCAATCAAATAGACATCTATTGGAGGAATGAGGTACATGATTACCTTTATAGATGACTTTTCAAGGTATGTCTGGGTATACTTTAGAAGGAAAAGCCAAAGGCATTTATGAAGTTTCAAGAGCTCAAGAAGAAGGTAGAAGGTGAACCCAACAAGAAAATTAAGTGCCTACGCACTGATAATGGGAGAGAGTACTTATCCCATGAGTTTACTACATATCTCCATAAAAACAAAATAAGAAGCCAATTAACCTGCCCCAAAACTCTACAACAAAATGGGTTTTTGGAACGGAAGAATTGACATCTTGCTGAAACTTGTCGAAGCATGATCCACGCCAAGAATGTTCCTGTAAGGTTCTGGGCCGAGTGTATGAGGACAACAGCCTATGTGATTAATAGGCTATCACAGGATAAACTGGGGTTCAAATCACCTCATGAGATGTTCTGGAAGAAGAAGCCAGCAGTAAGTCATTTAAAAGTTTTTGTATGTGTCTGTTATGTGTTCGTACCAGATCATCTAAGGAGCAAGTTTGAGAAGAAGGCCATCAGATGCATTTTTGTTGGTTATGATGATGAACGGAAGGGTTGGAGGTGTTGTGATCCAACCACAGGAAAATGCCACACTTCAAGAGATGTTATATTTGATGAAGCATCTGCACGGTGGACACACGAAAGGACTGAGATACTAGATTCTCATGCCTTGGAGGAGATTCCAGAAGAGTCTAAAGAAAAGGAAGAAGAAGAGATGGAGGAAGTTGAGAAGGAGGCATCGACACGTAGTAAAAGTGGAGAAGGACCACCAACAAAGGCCAAAAGTCCATAGAAGACCGGTATACATGAATCATCTATTGAAGAACCTAAACCACAAGAGGATTTTGTGGAACCCTCACAGGAGCCACGGAGAACGGCAAGGCAACACAAGCCTAACCAGAAATATGAAAATGCTGCTATTATAGAGGAAAATATACCTTCTGAGCCATCTTCATACGAAGAAGCTACACAAGGCCCTCAATGGTCAAAAGCGATGGAGGAAGAGATTAAAGTACTAAATGAAAATCAAACATGGAATGTAGTGCCAAGATCAAAGGATATAAAGCCCATATCTTGCAAGTGGGTTTATAAAGTTAAGACCCGTCCAGATGGCTCGGTTGATAGGTATAAAGCTCGACTTGTTGCTCGGGGTTTCTCTCAACAATATGGGTTGGATTATGAAGAAACATTCAGCGCAGTTGCCAAGATTACAACTGTCCGTGTCCTAATTGCATTGGCTGCATGCAAGACATGGAAGTTATGGCAAATGGATGTGAAAAATACATTTCTACATAGGCAGCTTGACAAGGATATCTATGTGGAACAACCTAGAGGATTTGAGAGCAAGGCTCAGCCCGAGTACGTCTGCAAATTAAAGAAGGATCTCTATGGATTGAAGCAGGCCCCTCGAGCATGGTACAGGAAAATTGGTGAGTTTCTTGTACAAAGTGGTTTCAAAGTTGCTCCATCGGACTCTAGCTTATTTGTGAATGTCCATGACGGAAGACTAGCAATAGTATTAGTCTACGTCGATGACTTGATTATAATTGAAGACCATTTGGAGGAACACAAAGGACAAGAGAAAATCTCTCTGTCCGATTTCAAATAAAGGAGCTTGGAGAGTTAAAACATTTCCTTGGACTTGAGGTGGAGCGCACAAGGGGAAACATATTTCTAGGTTAGCAAAATGTGCTAAGGATCTTCTTCAAAGGTATGGCATGCTTGATTGCAAACCTATCTCCACTCCTATGGATCCCAATATGAGGCTACACGAACATGAAGGGAAGGATCTGGAAGATGTGACCATGTATCGACAATTGGTCGGGGATCTTATATATTTGACACTAACTCGACCGGACATATCTTACCCAGTTGGTGTAGTTAGTCGATACATGAGTAAACCAAAGAAGCCTCATCTTGATGTAGTTAGACGCATACTAAGGTATGTCAAAGGCACCATTAATTTTGGAATTCTAGACAAAAAAACAAAGGAATGCCAAGTTCATGTGTACTGTGATGCGGGTTATGCCGGAGATTGTGCCACAAGGAGATCAACATCGGGATATTTCTTTAGTCTTGGATCAGGAGCTATAACATGGTGCAGTAAAAGACAACCTACTGTGGCACTATCTAGTACCGAAGCAGAGTATCGTTCGGTAGCAACAGCAGCACAACAAAGTACTTGGCTCATGCAACTAACGGAGGACCTTCATCAACCAACAGTATATCAAGTAAGGATTTTCTGTGATAATTTGTCATCTATTCGTCTTGTAGAGAATCCAGTTTTTCATGCAAGAACCAAGCACATAGAGGTCCACTACCACTATATAAGAGAAAAGGTCCTTGAAGGAAAAATTGAGATGGTGCCTACGAGGACTGATGAGCAGAATGCCGATATTCTCACAAAGAGCCTTAGCGAGATAAAATTCGAGAAGTTTCGAGAAGCACTTGCATGGTGTGTAGGACAACTTTAGAAAGAAGTTTGCCTTGAGGGGGAGTGTTGAAACAAGCAAGACAATCTTCTAGAATCTTCTATACTAATCATAAATATAGATATTTACTAGGAAGTGTGTAGAGATCTTATATCATAATTATAAGAAAAATCTAGAACTAGATATCTTCTAACAAGAGTGTAAAATTAGGTTAGGATGATGACAAGTGTCACTCATCCAATGGTTGTATATGCCTATATAAGGAGGGCGACCCCCTTCCATCCATATGCATCCACAAAGGGTACGGTGAGTAGTAGTGAGTGTTAGGCGAAGAGTGAGTTGTGTGTACACTCTTGTGTAATAGTTGTGACATTAATAAAAAGTGAGTTATTATAAGCTTTAGTCTCCCGGTTCGGCCGTATAATTCTAAGTATTTGGTATATATATCTAGCTGTGATCTATCTGAAGGTTGCCTGTACCTCCCAGGATCATAAAGGGTTTGTGCTTCATCTGTAGGTAGGCTCCTCCCAGGATCATAAAGGGTTTGTGCTTCATCTGTAGGTAGGCTCTGCCTCCGGGAGCTAAGAAGGTGGCTCGGCCACCAAAGACCCGGTGCTAAGTACCTAGAGGTTATAAGTCTAAACCGACTTGAGTGAGTTGGTTTAGCGTAGGTTTAGGTCCTCATTGTGGGTGTTGGGTCCACCACTTTCCCAACACTCACTGAAGTACATAAAGAAGGGTTGGAGATGTTAATCAGACCGGCGGCGGGTGGTGGTGTGGCGAGGCGTCGTGGCGGCGCCGGAGCCGTGGATGGCCGGAGGGCGGCTGGACGGGAGGTTGAAGAAGACCGCTGCGCTGTCGGTCTCCATTCGACGGAGATTTTAGTTGCCTGAAAAGTAGACGCTCCGTATAGCTATAGATTGGGTTTTAGAATCGTGCAGCGTTTGTTTATTAGTACGTAGGTACTGTATCGGACAGCTAACAGTCCAGTTTAAGTAGTGTTGCGTAGACGTACGCGTTGACCCCACAGACTATACTCCGTCATTTCTGGTTAGTTGGTCAATAGTAGCGTACAAAAAAGAAAAGTTTGTACAGACACGCCGGCGGGCGTCCTACTCTAATAATGCACTGTCAAACCAAGTCGTTCCCCGAGTGATTTGACGCGTGCGCGCCTATATGCATTTGGCAAATCATCCACGAGGCTAATATCTATTTGTAGGTAATAATAAATAGGCACGATAAGGTTTGTACAATTAAACACCAAACCGGAGCAGTGTTGCATAAAGTGGTAATGTTGCTTTAGTTTTATCCAAAACTCCAAATGCTCTTTTGGTTGCAGAACTATTCCACGATTTGTCGGGTCGAAATCTGAGGGGCGTAATAATAAGATCAGTGATTTTCGAACTCGAACATGGTGGGCCACGAATGTGTCTGATACGCGCGGGCTGTGTGGTCTTTTCGCCATCATCGAAGAATGGATCGATGGATGGAAATCATCGAATGGAACTAGCCCAAGAATAGAGCACACGTGAACCCGTCGACTTGTTGGTATACGTATAGTTGGTGTACCGTCACACACAGGGCTCTCTCTCTCACACAGCTGTGGTCGGCTTAGTAGAGTGCCCCTCCGTCTCTTGGAGAATCTCTCACCTTTACAAATGCTCCGTCCGAGTTCTTTGTCTTCTTGTTTTTTTTTTAATCAACCCGTACGCCGCCGCAGCCGTGGTGTGCACGCACTCTTATGCCGTCTATCGTGTCAATCTGCCACTCCATTTTTGTGTGCTTTTGACACGGTTCGAAACCTGCATGCCTGGGGCCGGGAGGTCGATCGAACTCTCGTGGGCGCATTTTGTGAAAGTGAAAAAGAAATGCACGTATATAAGCAAGGATGGAGAGGGGGTGAAACAGTGTGCGCATCAGCTAAGGCTAAACGTGGGATGTTCAGCAACGATTTCATACGCTATAGATAAAGTACATACATGCACACTGCTGCAGAAATTGATACACATGGAGATCGCCCAATGACTACATAAATTCTTTTGATGAGTACCAACACATGGATTGTTTTCTTTTTAAAAAGGACAGCAGTGGTAAACCAGTATATGGTGGAGCAACAGCGTGTGGAAAAAAAAAACACTTAGCAACAACCACTTGGGTTTTTTTTGTTTAATTATTTTTCTTGTTTTATATGTTTATTTTGTTGATATCAAAGTAGCTCACCCTACAAGTGAACAAGGCCGGTCTTAAAATGTCAGTGACCCGAGAAGAAACAAAAGTTTACACATTGTTATGAATAAATATTTAGAGGTGCATCAAATGACATTCCTATCAAACATTTTTACATGTCATATTTAAATTTGTCTCCCATTTAAATCAAACTGGCTCAATGAAAAGATAGACAATAATTGGCGATAAAATTTTTATTTAGACAATCAATTAATTACTTATAATAAATCCACACAACATATAAAATATACACAGATATTATATAGGAAGAGAGCTTCAGATTCAAACCCTATCCAGGTGGACGTCTCACACCTACTAATGCCACATGTGAGCCTTATATATGATTCTGAATTTGTATGATCATGACATAGTATTTAATTTCATCTATGTTCGATAATACTTTACTATACTTTTCTCAATAATTTTACCTAAACACGGTGGGCTCTTTAACATTAAGGTTTAAACACACTATAATTATATCTCTTTATACTATCGAATGAATGTTAGTAGATAAACAATAAATATTTTTTTTGTGAAGGATAAACAATAAATATTGGATATTATATGATTTAAACATTACCTACCTATATGATTATAAAAAGTTAGACATAACAAACAAATATCTATTTATTCTAAATTATCCATTATGTCACTATAAACTATAAATAGTAAATTTAAAACACAATGTAAATACTAAAATTGGGAAACAAAAGAAACTTATAAGACCACAACCTTTTTGCATCAACCTCAAACATAAATATGTGGACATTTTTATAGTATATTGAGAATTTGTAGACCGCTCATCTTTTTATTAGATCGTCGAAGTATTACCTTCGACGAGGTAATATTTATAATTAAATATTTTATGAAATTAATGATTGTTGGTGGGATTTTTATTGTAAATTCATGAGAAGCAAGGGAGTTGAAGAAGATGGACACGTACTCCTACCTATGACAATGCCATTGCTACCTCAATGTGTTAGCGTCGATGTGTCACCGATGTACACTGGTCGAGCCTGTTTGGTGTTAATGAGGACTAGAACGTATAAATATATGTTTATAAAAACTCATAACAAGCAAAGTAAGTCTACAAATGATATAGAATGAAATTTATATATATTAGAAATTGGTTAATAAATTTGTACTCGGATTCTTATATGTGAAAATAATAGTTTTACATACATTCTTTAGAATATAGTACTATAGGAAGTGCATAGGCAGGTAATTGATTTGTACAAGAAGCATACTAAGATTACAGTTTTCACATATACATTCTCTACAATATACTAGTACTAAAAGCATATTCAGACTTTCTAAAGAATGCACTTGGGAGAAAAATATAAAACTCAAAAAAATGTATGCATAAAGGTAACAACACTTCATCCTCAATTGGATGTCAGCAGAGGAGAATATATAGCCAAGCAAAATCAGGAGGTGGTGGGGTGTTGATGACAACCATTGATTCCTGTGGTATTCTCGCAAAAAGCATTGATGCATGGTACATGAATGCAAAAGGATGAAGTTGAACACAAACAGTCTGTATTTCCCCCCTATTTACCTCTGAAAATTGAAAACTTATTCTTTCCTACGAGCCTCAAATTGAAAACCCATCATCGGCTCATGTGCGGTGTGCTTGCTGTGTCATGTGTGTGCGCGCACACACGGGTGGACGTGCCGAGTGTATGAGAGTGAGAAGGATATATGGCAAAGGTCCCAGGGTCGGTGGACCCAAATCATCAGCCGCTTGGCGACACGGCTCGCCTGCGTGAGCCTGTCCCCCCTCACATCATATGGCATCATCTGTACGCTGTCGCTACTCTCACGTCTCTCTCTTGTTCTGAGTTATATTAGTATTGTTTCTACTCTTTTTTATTTATTTTTAGGCCTTGGAAAAGGATCAGAGAGGAAGACTGTACAATGACTGTATGAAAAGGATATATGAAAGAACTCAGACAACAACCTTCTCTCAGCCACCCCTCTCCATATCCTCTCCTCTCCGCTTCTTCTTCTCCCTGGTCGTCATGAGTTTCTCTGCTAGCTACTAGCTAGTCCCAGAACAAGAGCAAACGCGGCGCAAGCTAGCAAAAACCAGCGGCAGCACTCGAGAAAGAGATCAGGAGGTACGGACAAGAAGCAAAGGTTCTCTTTCTTCTTCCTTGGGCTCTTGCATATACGTGTGGATTTTGGTGTTTGTGAGGCTTTTTCTTGTGTTCTCTCGCCTTTCCTCGCTTTGTTTTTGAGTGCAACTGCTCCTTTTGTATTTCACTGCGCTTTGTTCTTTTGTTAATCTTGGACGAGCCTCGACACTTGTTATTTTTCCTCATCTTCTTGTCCATTCCTTTGTTGTTTCAAATCAATTCTCAGCATAATAAATACATATATGAGGCAGGTATATATGCCTCTTCTTCCTTCAGTTATGTCTTTACTCTTAATTTCCTTTTGGTTCTTTCTTCCTCCTAGGAAAACAGCTTGATGACATCTTGCGCTTTCTAGCTAGCATGATAATAGATAGTCCCATAAATGATTCTTTCTTGATAAACTTGTGTTTGTTCTTGCCGTGACTTAATTAGAAACTACTGTTTGTTTTGGTGAAGAAAGGATAGCGAAGACAACTCGTCCTGCTAATCCAAGATAGAAACAAATTAAAGGGCTACCCAAGAGGAAAAGATTCCCTGTTCGTACGTTCTTGAGCAAAAGGAAATCAATCTGCGGCGATGGCATCCAATTCATCAGCGGCAGCTGTGGCAGCGTTATTTGGAATCAGGGATGGCGACCACCACGAGCAGATGAAGCCGCTGCTTGTGCAGCAGCACCAGCAGTCTCCTATGGCACCGTTCAACGGTGCTTCATCATCTTCGGCGGGGTCTGTGCAGGCGGCAGCGGCGCCACCACCAGTAGTGAAGAAGAAGAGAAACCTACCAGGCAAGTACCCTTTTCAATTCCAGTCATGCATGTTCTTCTACAAAATATATGACGTTTATTTTGCATATCTTCTTACAGCAGATCTTATAGTTTCAACATATATCTAGGAGCTCTAATACATCGTTTTCTATCCATTTTCACTACTCTCGATTTCCTAGCTTTTTGTTCCGAAATTTCAGCTCGTCTTCAACACAAAGCTGTTCGATTTCCGTCCGAGATTTACTCTTCACCGGATTTAAATCGCATGAATCGGTCCCATATACTCCCCATATTTGTTTTCGCCATATCCTAACCCACCTACTGTCTTCCACCCATCCCATGTCCTTTGAATTTCCTCGTCCACATCCTGATTCGGTTCAAGTTCAAAGGACTACTGGTGCCGTCACATGTAATTATTCACCAGACAAGCTCCTACTTCATTTAAGGCTTCTAGCCTCACCTGAGGTGAATACACTAGAGAGAGAGAGAGCACTCATCAATCTATCATTTGACTGATGAATCATCTTGCGCTCCGCACAGTTGTATTCCGTTCGAATTCATATAAATACTACTCCGTTGGATTTAATAAGAGCGTACAAAATTCATGTTTCAAATGAAACATGTACATACTTTTTACTTCTGTGTAATTAAGATTCCATGCATGCAATTCATGATGAGCTGTCGTTCTTCCTCTTCATACACTTTGGCTACATATCTCTCAGCTGTCTCTTATTATTGCCAATACAGATAGGTGCCATGACACACGATCTACGTCAATTCTTTTGTTCCCTATATCTCTTGCTGCAAATGCCTTTTGCCGCTTTCTTCCTCAAAGTCCCGTGAAAATATTCTGTCCGTCACTCGTGCCTTAGTTTGTCCATATCTCACCAAACCGAAAAGAAATAAAAAATATATTCCTTGTCTGCTCGTCTCTCATCATATACTATATTAACGCAACACGCTACTACTGACGCTCTAGTGCTATGACTGACTCAAACCACCATCATATGCATGCCTCACTTGCCACTTGATTTTTAGTCATCACCAGAGAGAACAGCTAGTTAATAGACAGTTATATCATTTATTTGGGAAAAATAAACATGCACAAATAGTTTTAATTCTTCTTTTACACAAATACTACAGTGTTGAGTGAAATAAGTTTATTTACTGATGATGACCAGAGATAGATGTGGATATATATTGACCTGTATATAATGAATGCAATAATGCATGCAGACCCTGACGCTGAGGTGATCTCTCTCTCCCCCAAGACCCTGATGGCAACGAACCGGTTCGTGTGCGAGGTATGCAACAAGGGTTTCCAGCGCGAGCAGAACCTGCAGCTGCACCGGCGCGGTCACAACCTGCCGTGGAAGCTGAAGCAGAAGGACCCGTTGCAGGCGCAGCGGCGGCGCGTGTACACCTGCCCGGAGCCGACGTGCGCGCACCACGACCCGGCGCGCGCCCTCGGGGACCTGACCGGGATCAAGAAGCACTTCTGCCGCAAGCACGGCGAGAAGAAGTGGAAGTGCGACAAGTGCAGCAAACGCTACGCCGTGCAGTCTGACTGGAAGGCGCACTCCAAGATATGCGGGACGCGCGAGTACCGCTGCGACTGCGGAACCCTCTTCTCACGGTACGTATTACGTCGTCGTATACTCTTCGATCGTCACCGTCGATCTAGCTGCTAGTTATATACGCCGTACGTATATAGGACCTTAGCTGCTCCCTATATATACGTATATGTAGTGCTCCATAATATATGCATCGTCGTCTCTCTGCGTAGTTATTTCCAGTACAATGCATGCATGCATCAACTCAACCCTATTAGTAATTAGTAGCTCGTTTCCGTACGTGCCGGCCTGTGTGTATTCTTAAGTCTTAACCACGCCTAACAAGGAGCATATATTTTGTTCGGTTCCTGCGTCGCAACTTTTTGCTTCGGTGGATGCACGAAGAATGTTTAGTGTTGCGTAATTCAGGGTTAGGGTTTTTGTCTCGATGCGCACCAACTTAAATTTGTTTTGTGTTGTGTGTGTGCGCGCTACCCGTGGAAGAGAGAGAAAAGTGTATAGCTGCACAGCCAGGCAGCCAGGCAGGCAACTGCATGCACGTGAAATGGCCATGGTTGTCCTGTACTGCTAGCCGCTGGATGCGATCGAATGTTTCCAAGTTTTTTTGTTACTATAGCTTAGAAAGCCAGAGGTCTGCGGTACAATCCCCCATTTATACGGCGATGGTGAAAAACTCCCACGGACCAGACCCCTACTTGTTTGCATTGGTTGCCTAAACAGACGACTAGCTACCCCTGTTTGCACATGAGCTATATACTGCAGGGGCCATCTCCGTTTTGGCCGTGCCACCAGAGAGCCAGGCCTGCTCCGCCTTCACATGTTTTACTTCAGGTTCACAGGCTCACAGCTTTTTACTTGGATGATATACGATGTCCTCCATCTGTCCAGGCCCTCACAGCTAGTAGCTATTCGAGGTTCACATGGCGCTGAAACATTCAGGAGCTAGTAGCAGAGATAAAGGGAGGGATCCCCACACACTCCCACACGCTGATTGATGAGTCGCCTAGCTGGGCGCTGGGGCAAGTGGTCACCCTCTCTTTCTTTCACAAACTTAGCACAAATCTATCTCAAAGGGAAAGGAACATATAGGGAATTCATTAACAACGTTGCGTGCAGACACACAGAGACGGGGAAAGTATCTTCCATTTCTATAAAATGGAATGCATTGACGAAAGCCACAAACATATGATTGGGGGTTCACATGCAAGTTTTTGCTTTTTCATGGCCTCTCAAGCCACTCTGTGGGAAGAGAGACCTAGCTAGCTAGCTAAGAATATATTTAGGTTCTGTTTGAGTGTTTTTTCTCTATCTCTCTCGCAAGGTAAACAAATGCACGATTGTGCTGGATTTCAATGTTATCCTACGTACCCATCATTCCTTTAAAATACTCCAAGCTTATATTTTTATTAAAAATATCATAATGAAAAAATAATTGAATTTGTATACATGCATTAACCTTAAGGCACACTTGTATTACATGCAGAAAAACTTACTATTGTTTCGGTGTTTCCTTATCCCTGTCTATTCCTCTTTATTCTATTGAGGCTGCTTTTTGACTTACTAGTGACTTTCTTGTTGTCTCTATGCTTTTGCCCATGACGACTAATCTCCATGTCAACCTGTACAATTTTTTATTCTGACTTTTCTCCTTGGAAGCTTGCACCTATTAGGAACCTGTTATCATCATCACTAGGAAAACGTATAGTAGCATGTGGCAACCTAGCTACCTGCTGGTACTCTATTTCTTTCCTCCATTTCCCCATTGATTGACATATGAGTTTCTGGGATCTCGAGTTGCCTTTGATGAATGTGGCAGAGTGCAATGAACACAAGTTTAATTAGCATTCGTCACTTATTAAAAATATTACTAGCATGTGATACAAAATAAAAAGTGTAAAAAAAGTTCATAGGTGCTTTTGGGGGAAGGCACCCTTTCACTCACAACAGAAAACTGAGTACCAAAATAACAGCTTCTGGACTATTGAGTTTGGAAACTGTCAGATTATTAATCATATATACTTATGTAACTCTACTACATATAAACAGATATAATAAATTTAGAGGCCCAATATGTCATTCCAAGATTTTTTTTGTTGTTTTTTGCCTGAGTGGAATACACATCAATAGCGAATTTTTTTTCTCCTCATACACAAGCTGTACAATAGGTATGTAGTACCTCTGGATTCTTTCTTGACGTTACGACATGATGTATAGTTAGCGCAAAATTGGAAGTAAGTCTTAACGTCAAAAAATCATTGAAATTGTAGCTTTTTTTGCGATTAAATTTCAATAGCTTTCTGCTATTGAAATTGTAGCTTAATTACTCTTCGGTCAAAAAACAATTTGTGGCTTAGTCAACTCGATCTCTCATAATATTTCCCTCACCGTGTAGGTTTACCAAAACAGTTCTCTATATGAGTAGTACTAGTACGTAGCAGAGAATGTTGCACTAATCTAATTCACGTGCATGATTTCACAGGAACGCAGTGTCCTTCCAGTTTTGTTGTGCACATTTCACGTGCAAACGTTCACTTGGGTTTCAGACTGTCACGAGCGTTTGATTCCAGCGCACAGTACAGAGGTTACTACAACTGTAACTGACTTGTCAATCACGTGATTGCATGCATCCATGCAGGAGGGACAGCTTCATCACCCACAGAGCCTTCTGTGACGCACTCGCCCAGGAGAGCGCCCGGCTGCCACCCACTGGCCTCACCGCCGGCCATTTCTACGGCGCCACCGGTGCGGCCAACATGGCGCTCAGCCTCTCGCAGGTTGGGTCTCACCTCGCGTCTACCCTTGGCGCGGATGCGCACGGCCACCACCATCAGGACCTCCTCCGCCTTGGCGGGACTCGTTTGGATCATCTTCTAGGGCCGTCATCCGGCGCCTCCGCGTTCCGACCCATGCCGCCTCCTCCGGCGTCAGCAGACTTCCTCATGGGAGCGCCGCAGGAGTTCGCCGACGGCACAGGATCCCAGGTGTTTCTGCAGGGCAAGCCGTTCCACGGCCTCATGCATCTTCCGGACCTACAAGGCAACGGCGCCGGAGGACACCCGGCACCTTCGTCGGCTCCAGGTATTTTCAACCTTGGCTACATTGCGAACAGCGGCAATAGCTCGGGTACTTCCAGCCATGGCCATGCGAGCCAGGGACACATTACAAGTGACCAGTTCAGTGAAGGGGGCGGAGGTGGAGGTGGTGGCGGCGGCGGTGGCTCTGAGTCATCGGCGGCTGCCGTGCTTTTCAACACTGGCGGGAATTTTTCCGGTGGCGACCACCAAGTTGCTCCTGGAACAGGCAGGATGTACAATGAACAGACCATGGTGCTGCCGCAGATGTCTGCGACCGCTTTACTCCAGAAGGCCTCGCAGATGGGTTCCAACACGAGCGCGCACGGCGGGGGAGCGTCGGTGTTCGGGGGCCTCGTCGGCTCGTCCGCACCGTCCGGCGGCCGGGTGCCCATGGTCGACCAGAGCCAGATGCACCTGCAAAGCCTGATGAATTCGCTAGCCGCTGGCGGTGGCATGTTTGTCGGCGCCAACAGCGGCAACATGATGGACCCGAGGTTGTATGACATGGATGACCAAGACGTGAAGTTTGGCCAGCAGGGCCGCGGTGGAGCCGAGATGACCCGAGACTTCCTTGGTGTCGGCGGCGGCGGTGTCATGAGGGGTGGTATGCCGGTGGCTGGAGGGGACCACCATGACGGTGCTGGTGACATGAGCTCGTTGGAGGCCGAGATGAAGTCAGCATCGTCGTCGTTCACTGGAGGCAGGATGCAGTAATCAAGCTTATGTGTTCGGCTCCTGAGCAAGTACTCCACCAATTAATCTGTGCTGGCGCAGCATGGCTGTAGTGAAACCCGTGACAGCAGGTTCTCGATCTTATACCAGTAGCGTGCATTGTACTACAATCCATGGGATGGGAGCAGTTATAAGTTTGACTGCATTTATTACCATGCAAAAGGGATATAAGGCGCAGGTCATCTGAAGAAATGGATGGCAGCATGGAAAGCAATGGACTTTTTTTTTTCTTAATTATGAAGAGGCTAGAGATCAACTAGAATCATGTGTGGTGACCTGATTACTTTCTTTCTTTGCTTGGTACCGTGGCTGTGGTTCCTGGCAAACGTTTTGTTGTTCTTGTTGGATGCTAATTAAATATAATTGGATTAAATTATACCGGAGGAGAATATAGCTGCAAGTGATATTGTAGCTACCAGCTAGGTCATTAGTATCGGCTTTTATTTGGGGACGGGAAGAACTTTATTATCCCTACTTTCTTTTATCATTTGTGTCTCATGTCAGACTTAACTGTTACTTTTTAGCCGAAACATTATTTTTTTTGAAGAAACAGGAGGAGCAAAAAGCTCCTACTGATTTATACATTAATTAATTATATATATATATATATATATATATATATATATATATATATATATATAATTGGTGTAGCAAAGAGCTCCTACTGATTCTAAACCTCACTCGTGTTTCTTAGAGAATAGGAAAAATAAAATATATGACCGCCGGTCAATTATAGATGTGAAACTGGCTAATGCATGTGTAGGATATCTATAGAAATATGGAATAATGTGGCATATATATTGATGGGAACGGGGTCCCGATCTTCCAATAGGTTCTGATAATCAACGATTGGGCGGAGTCGCGACACAAATCAATCCAGCTTCGGAACGGCACGTTCCGAACCCCGCAATCGCAGCACCACGTCTCCTCTGGTTATCACCCGCGTGAACACGGATGACCTCGTCGAGAAGGCTAGTCTTTGCCTGCGAATCGAAGAACACAAGTAAGAACAAAGTAGAAAGCAACCAAATTACAGATGAAGATTAAACTCACAAAGTTGGGGTTTCACAAACCGATGAAACGACAACACTGTCTTTAACAGTAATAATCTAAGTAAAATCCGAACCCTAATAGTGGGGTGACGACTGGATATAAAGGAATTGGAGATGTGCAAGTCCCTTAGACACAATCCTAACGGACTCTAACTCAGTACAAGGCCAACCGGCCCAAAGTCGGTGTCGCAGCACCCTGACAGATTCTGGACTATCCAATGTTTCGATGAGTCCCGTGGACTGGAGGAATTTGGACGTGGGACTTTTCCATGAAGTGGTAGATCGTCCAAAACGGAGTCCGTATGCGACACCCCATTATAGTACGGACTGCTCCTGGACTCCGAGTTGGATTCGAAGTCGACGTGAGTTGGATCTCCTACTTGGCTTTGGACGTCCTTGTCCGACTTATAGCTGGTCTCCAGGGCCTTTCTTGACCTCTTTATGATTCCTAATCATAATATAATCATTAGATAGCAATCTATTCTCCATAGTAACATATAAACTCGTACTTAAGAATGAGCTCACCTCTAGATTCAATTATCGTACCCGAGATCTAGTGATTGGTCCTTTATTTGTCGTAGCGGGAGAAGGATTGTATGTAATCATGGGTGCGATGTCCTCATCATCCTCCCCCTCTTGAAGCGGAGTTGTCCACAACTCCAGCTCATCATCTTCTTCCAAGTATGGCCCCCAATGGAAAGCAATACCCTTCTTTGTCAACTCAATCAGCAGCGTCGCTATGGTGCTGAATTACTTGACAAAACGGTGATAAAATCCTGCTAGGCCAAGAAAACTCCTCACATGCGAAACCATTGTGGGTGTAGGCCAACTATCAATAACCTCCACCTTAGCCTTATCAACCTCAATGCCCTGTGGAGTCACAACATAGCCAAGAAAAGAGACTCGATCGGTGCAAAAGGTGCACTTGTCGAAGTTACCAAACAGGCATGCATCACGTAAGCCGGAGAAAACAGCACGTAGATGATCCATATGTTCAGCCATAGACTTATAAATCAGGATATCATCACCATAAATTTACCAATGAATGAACGCAAAATTTCATGCATTAAGCTCATGAAAGTGCTAGATGTAGTTAAAACAAAAGGCATGACTAACCGTTCATACAACCCAAACTTAGTTTTAAATGCCTATTCATTACTGAGTTTCATTCTAATCTGGTGGTAACCACTACGTAAGTCAATTTTAGTGAAAACTATAGCACCACATAACTCATCAAGCATGTCATCTAGCCTACGAATAGGATGACGATACCGTATAGTAATGTTGTTTATGGCTCTACAATCTACATACATGCGCCACGAACCATCTTTTTTCGGAACCAAAAGAATAGGAACAGCACAAGGACTAAGGCTCTCACGTACGTACCCGCGGTCGAAAAGGTACTGAACTTGGCGGTGAATTTCCTTAGTCTCCTCAGGGTTGGTTCGGTACGCCGCACGGTTCGGTAAACTTGAACCAGGAATCAAGTCAATCTGGTGCTCGATCCCTCGAATGGGTGGTAGTCCTGGAGGGATCTCGTCAGGGAAAACATCGCGAAAATCTTGCAAAAGGTTAGCAACCGCAGGTGGCAATGTACAAGACAAATTATCCATTAAAAATAAGGCATCCTTGCATACTAGAACATAGCATGGAGAAGTACCATCAGAAATTTCAGTAAGGTCAGATTTTATAGCAAGCATGACAGGGGATTTCAAAGTGATATCTTGCTGAATTTCAGGTTTAGCATGAGGTGGTTGTTTAGCATTAGCAGCCCTCTCCCTATCAGATTCAATATTTTGAGCAGGTGTCATGGGTAACGAAGTAATTTTTTTCCCTTTATGCATGAACTATTACTACGACCATGATGCAAAGCATCATTATCATGTTCCCAAGGACGACCCAACAAAAGAGAGCATGCTTGCATAGGAACGACATCACAATTCATAGAATCACTATAAGTATCAAGGAAAAAAGGAACGCGACACGATTGTGTTACCTTAGCTTTTCCGGAGTCATTCAACCACTGATATGGTATGGATGTGGATGTGGTCGCGTGGCCAAGCCGAGCTTCTTGACCAAATCAGAACTCACCAAGTTGTTGCAGCTGCCCCCGTCAATGATCACATGTGTTCGCCGATTCTTGATCACGAACTCAATCTGAAACAAGTTATGGCGTTGGATCTGATCCGGTTCGCTTACCTGCGCATTGAGGACGCGCTGAACAACGATAGAGTGGTACAGGAGGCGTCATGGTTGCCGAGAACAACGCTGTCCGGAGATTGCGGAGCGTCGTCCTCCGCATCTTCAATGTCGGATGTACTCTCATAACCTCCGTCATGAGTGGCGATGTAGGCACGCTTGCTTGGGCAGTCACGCTGCACGTGCCCAAGTCCAAGACAGCGATGGCACTGGATGCCAGAGGTGCGCCCAGTGGATGTAGTGGAAGGCGAAGTCTTTGCTGGTCCCTGCACAAAAGATTTAGAAGACTACGCAGGATGTGTCGAGGGAGGCAGTGCTGTAGTGGAAGGTCGCTTGTTTGCTGGTGAAGGGGGTGGACGAAAACTGAAAGAAGAACGCGGTGCTCCGGTTCTTGACGTTCTCGCAGCTTTCTGGCGTCCCTGCAATTCCTTTTCCGCAAGCATAGCAAGGTGGAACAACTGGTTGACAGTGTTAAATGTCTCATAATCAACAATGTCCTGAATTTCACGCCTCAACCCCCCATAGAAATGACAGATCTTATCCTCATTATCCTCAACTACACCACAACACATCATACTCTTCTGCAGTTCAACGTAATAATCCTAGAACGAATTGCTACCTTGCTCTAAACGTTGCAGTTTGAGACGCATGTCTCGCTGAAAAGAAGGAACAAAGCGATTGCGCATAGCAGTTTTCAACTCATCCTAAGTAGCAGGCAACTGTCGTACAACAGCTAAACCAGTCCACCAAATAATAGCGTAGTCCTTAAATTTGCTAGAAGCTTGCCTAACTCTATGTTGTTCAAGGACTTGGTGAGCCTCAAATTTTTGTTGAACCATCATCTCCCAATCTAGATATATCTCAGCATTATATGAACCAGAAAAAGAGGGTATGAAAAATTTCACCTTAGCAAAGGGATCGTCCTGAGGTCAATGCTGGTTGTTACCTCCCATACCTTGGCGGTTTCTATGTAAGCGATGTTGAAGGCGTGCGTCCCAGTCGTCATCATCGTAAACGGTGTCCTCGTCGTCGTCGTAGTTGTTGCCTAGAGGTGGACGCCTTTCCAAATTGTCAAGCCGCGTTGAAATTGCGGCCAGCTGAGTGGTGATGCCTTGGAGAGTTGTTCCTATGTGCAGGCCCTTGAGGGTCTTCGTCATGGTCTCAGTGATCTTATCATCAATGCCTTCAAGCGTCTTGGTAATTGCTCCCTGCAATTGATCTTGGCTGACGCACTCGTTGAAGTCCGCCGGAGTCCTAGATTCCTAGGTGTCGGTGTTCGTTATCGCCGACTAGTAAATTTATCGTGGGATGCGCGTTTTGGGTTTCGATGGTTCGCGAGAGGACACAAGGATGTATACTGGTTCAGGCAACGATGCACTACGTCCAGTTTCGTACTGCTCGTGTTACTCGCGACTTGTTTGTAGTAGGGGATTACAAACGGGTGAGAGAGGGAGAACTTCCCAAGTCTCTGGATGAAAAAGAAGAATGTGGAGGAGTGCTCGTGCACTTGTTCGTTAGTTCGCTGGATGGTTGTCTTGTTTCGTGGATCGGTCCCCCTGTCGCCCCGGCTTCCTCCTCCTTTTATACCGTGAAAAAGGGAGGCCCGAGTTCGTGTTGCAGGTCGTGACCGTACGTCCAAGTTGGCTGCGCCATGGCGGATGACATCATCAGCGCAGTGCTGCCTCTCCTGTTCGACGACATGGCGAGTGTCGTCAATCGTGGGCGTCCCGTCCGTATGGAGGAACGGTTCCTGTTGTCGGTGACGGAATGGCGCCGCTGTCATGGCCGTCGTTCGGAGATGTCCCGTCACAGTGGAGTGATGGGCTTCTGACAGGAGCTGTAGCAGCGGCGCCCGTCCTTTGGACGGTGCACATCGTGTGCATTTATCGCCCACTTGCTTTGAGTAGTCGATGGCTCCATCTATCAGCGAACATGGAAGTGTCAGGCATTTATTACCCAACCGTCCCCGTCCTGCCTACTCGCGGCGTGGCAGGTGGCTCGCTCGACCCTAGGGTCGGGCGTGGCAGGTGGCTCGCCCGACCCTAGGGTCGGGCGAGGCGGAGGTGCGGTTCCCCCAACCCCAACGTGGATGGGGTCGAGCGCGTTGGCTGTGTCACGGAGGATCCGACCCCTCCCTTGGGGGGGGGGGGTCGGGCGAGGCGGTGATTCCCTGTCGATTCAGTCCGTCGAATGTCCGTACGTCATGAGGGTCGGTCGAGGCGGGAATCGTTCACGCCTTAATCACGTTGTTAAGGCCGTGGATCATTAAGATTAATTACTTTTGGTATTGACCCTCGACAGTAGCCCCCTTGTGAGGCCTGACCTCCATGCGTAGGCTTGCTTTGTGCCTTGTCGAGTCCACATGTCCTGCGATCCCGTAGTGGATCTCTTTTTGCGATTCCGTTCCCCGAGACCTCTGCTCGTTGCGATGGTCCGTTTGCGGACACGGTTCAACTTGTATCGTTCCTCCAGCGCGTCCGTTCGTCGGACGAGGAGGTTGAGCCGGGCCACGCTTTACCACGAAGGCCGAAGCGTGACGCTCATGGAGCTGCCAACGGGAGAGTTCAAGTGAGCCCCGGGGTCCCTTCGGGGGGGCCTCGACGGACCCGCTGGTGGTCGACCTCAATATTCCTGGTTGTCGTCCCAATCTGGTACTCGGATGCCGTTCGATAGCCTCCGGGGGCTCGTTGCCTTTCTGCGGTGAAATACCCATGGGTCGGTTCGAACCAGGACTTGAACGTGGATCGTGATGCCCTTGACGCTAGAACACCAGGGTACCGGGCGCTAGCGGGCCCATCTCTTTCCACCCCTCACTCTATTTTTGCCCCGAGAGGCTGTCGAACCCGTTTACTAGGCCAGCCTTCGAACTCTCTGGGCCGTCGGGGCATATTCTAGCCCAAGTTGCCGCCTATCAGCATTTATTTTGCGGCAGAGGCGCCTGCCGTGACGGGACGCACGGCAGCGTTTTTAGTCTTCGGGCCTAACGAGCGCACGCGCGCGCGCGCCCACCCACGTCGAGCGGAGCGGCCACATGGGCCCCGCTTGCAGCGACTGGGGGAAACCGCCAAGCAGGCGGGAGTTAATACCGCGCTGAGCGAGGCGCCATGGGGGGCCTCGTTTGCAGTGAGTGGGAAAGGAAGTCGAGCGGGCGGGTGACGTGACCGCCTGAGCGAGGCGGCCACGCGGGCCCCGCTTGCAGCAAGTGGAGAGAAAACGCCAAGCGAGTGGGAGATTTTCCCGCGCTGTGTGAGGCGGCAGTGCGGGCCTCGCTTGCAGTGAGTGGGAAGAGAGAAGCCGAGCAGGCGGGAGACGTGTCGGCGCTGAGCGAGGCGGCCACATGGGCCCCGCTTGCAGCGAGCGGGGAGGAAACGCCAAGCGGGCAGGGGGTATAAATACGCACCTCGTGTACCCTCGTTCGTCATCGTTTGTCATTTGCGTCCTTTCATCTCCCCACGCCGGTTCGCCTTCCGGCTTTCCGCTCTCCGCGCTTTCTCATCGCGCAGTCCTCCCCTCGCTTGCCCAACTCCTTTACGCCCCCTTCATCTTGCGCAAATGGTGAACTGGTGGAGGTCCAACATCCGAGAGGTGCGCCTAGACGGCCTGGTGAAGCGCGGCCTTCTCGTTGCGCAGACGGAGGCGAGGGAGTGGCTGCTCCCGGGAGACGAGACGGTGCCAGCGCCGGCGGACTGGTACATCGTATCTTTCGCCCATTTCCTCGAGCGCGGGCTGGGAGTCCCCTGACATCGCTTCTTGCGGGGGCTCCTCCACCACTACGGCCTGGAGCTCCATCACCTCAACCCCAACGGAGTCCAACACATCGCCGTCTTCGTGGCGTTGTGTGAGGGCTTCTTGTTGATCGCACCCCACTTCGATCTCTGGCTCTACTTCTTCGCCATCTCGCTCCAAACGAAGGAGGGGGCCCCACTGCCCATCGGCTGCGCCAGCATCCACCTCCGCAGGGAGCACGCTAGCGCCTACGTCCCGTTGCGGCTGAGGAGCTCCAACAGGGGCTGGCACGGGCAGTGGTTCTACCTCAAAAAACGACGTCACCAGCCCCCTACCAGAGTTTACGGGGCGCATGTTCGACACGGCGCCTGAAAGTGGGGACCGCCGTCCAAGGAGCGGAAGAGGCTGGACGATCTCCTCGACGCCATGCGGCACTTGCGGGCTCGGGGGGTGCGTGGCGCAGGCGTGATCGCCGCGTACCACACCCGGCGGGTGCTGCCGCTTATGGCGCGCCCGCTTCGGATGTGGGAGATGGGACCCGGCTCGGATCTTTCTGGACCGGTGATGTCGACTGAGCCCCTCTCCAAGTCGGAGTTGAAGCAATGGCTGAGGGACACCCTCTCGACCGAGGACGCCGAGGCTTCTCTCGACGGGCATCCCCCGATGCGCCCCGTCGAGGGGAGCATCGCACTGGTAAGCCATCTCGCCTTCTTTTGTAATTTTTTCTCCTTCTTGATTCTCTCGGTCCTGACTCTTCTTCTCCTCCCTATTTTTTGATGGTAGAAGGTGGGCCTCCCGCGCCCCTCTCCCCGAAGACGCAGCTGTCCGGGAGGCGAACTGCCTGGTAGCCGAGGAGCACAAGCGAAAGAAGGACGCACGGGCGGCGAAGAGGGCGAGGAAGCTCCAGGCCCAACTGGACCGGGGTCGGCATCGCCAGGGCTCTGATGACGAGGACGACGAGGACGAGGAGGAGGAAGAGGAGGAGGACGAGGACGAGGAGGTCGTGGAGATCCCTCATCCCATCCCGAAGGGGCAGGTGGTGCGCCCGCATGCGCAGGAGCCGAGGCCGAAGCCTCGAAGGTCGGAGGCGGCATCGGCCTCGACCCCCTCGAGCTCTGTCGTGCGGTCGGCTCCCGAAGAGGAGACATCGGCGCCGAAGGGGACTCCCGCCCAGCCCGAGCCGGTGGGGTCGGGGCCATCGACTTCCGGACCCTCCAGCCGCACGAAGACGCCGCGGGCTGCGTCGGACGAGGCCGCGGCCTTAAGGGCCAGCGGGAAGCGGCTGGTGGAAGAGCAAGGGGGGCGCGCCCCGAAGCACCGTCGCTCCGTATCCTGGGGGTAAGTGCGTTGCACGCACTTCGTTTGTTATGTGGCTTTACTTACCATGTTTCTTCGCGCAGGGTCGGAGGAGCGATGGTGCTCCGAATGGCGACTAAGAAGGCCCTGGCGGGGCGATGGCCCGCGGGCGTGCCAAGACCTGGCCTGGGCGAGGCTTCGGAGCCCCCGCGCCCGTTGACGGCAAAACCCCGACCGGCCACGAAGCTGCCCATGGAGCGGGCGGCGACGCTGGAGAGGCCAGCGATGGCGGAGGGTCGGAAGCCCCCTTCGCCGGGTCCTCGACGTCGAAGGAGGTGGAGGCGACCGCCCCTTCGAAGGTGCCAACGGAGGAGGCGGTGACGGCCTTGGCGGAGCAGGCGGCGGCGGCCCTAGCGACCAAGCCAGGGTTGCCTGTTTTTGGGCCCCCCACGGCGGAGGAAGTGGTGACGGCAGCCATGGCCGTGGAGGGTGGCGCCGGTGGAGTGCCGGCGGTGGCGCCGGCGGCCCCGCCGACTGAGGGGCCGGCAGAAGGAGGTGCCCCGGAACCCGGGAGCGTGCGGCAGGCCGTGGAGGGGGTCTTGTCAGCGGCGTCCACATTGGACTCTATCGCAGCCTTGCTCCAAGGCCACCTCGCGCACGGGGAGCTAGAGGAGCAGCTCGCCGCCGCCTGCAGCGTGGCGTCGGACGCCCTCGCCCGGGAGCGGACCGCGGCGGGGCGACTTTTGGAGGTGGAGGACTGGCTCCGCGCCGCACTGGAGGAAGTGCAGCAGGCGCGGGCGGAGTCGGCAGAGGCACGCCGGGCCTGCGATGCCGTCACCGTCCTTGCGGTGGAGCAGGTCTGGCACACGGCGGTGGCGAGGGCGGGCCTGGAGGAAGGGGACAGGGCCAGGGAGGACGCCGAGGGAGCGACGGCTTCCTTGGCCGTTGAGCTGGCCCAAGGGTGCGCCGAACTTAAGCAGCTCTGGACTGGAGCGACGGGTGAGTCGTAGCTTCAGCTCGGCTTCGTTCTTCCTTAGGCGGATGAGAACTAACCATTGCGCCTCCTTCCTTGCAGTGCTGTCCGAGAAGTTGAAGGCGAGTGCGGAGGAGTTGTCGCGGCTCCATAAAGACTTCAAGCGTGAAGCCGAGGAGCATGACGCACTTCGGGTCGCCGTCAGCGTGGCCCTCACCGACCTCGGGGTCGTCGCGGAGGTTGGGTCGAGCTCCCTTGCTCCCCAAGTCCCTCGCCTCGTTGCCCGGGCGCGTGCCATGGAGTCGGATGGGTTGCGCCGGGGGGTGCACCGGGCGTTCGCCGTCGCTCGGTCGCACTATTCAAGCATTGCCTTCGACTTAATGAGCGAGGGCTTTGCTCCCGGCTACACTAACGCTAAGCTGGACGCCATCGAGGAGGAGGTTGCCCCTTTGACGCATGCCTTAACTGATACGATGGAGGCAGAAGAGGAAGAGGATGACCTCCCTCCCGTCCACGTAGAGTAGGAAATAGTTAGTCTTAGTTTGTACTTAGGACGACCGAGGCCAAAAATGCCCGGTCCTTTTGTATATCAAAAGAGCTATTCAAATGCTTTTTGGCTACTTAAGGTGTACTTGTTCGTTTGCGAAGGCGTTCCTTCACAAATTCGCGAAGGCATTCATCCCCTTTTTTCTTGTTTTTGAAACTTAGAAATCGTAGGCCATGGGCAGCGCCAACGTTCCATCTAGTTGGTGAGCGTCGTTGCCGTAACCTTCGGGGGTTGTAGGCGTTACGCAGTCCGACCAACTGGACTTCACATCTTCTTCTGCCCACAACTTTCCTTTCTATGTTTTTAACGTGGGACGAGGGGTCGAAGCCTTCAGAAAGGATAAGTCGTGAATAGGATAAGTACTTGGTTTTGCCGGTGAGCGTCGTAGCTGTAACCCTCGAAGGTAGTAAGCATTTCGCATTCCGACCGGTCTAACCCGAACTTTTCTTATCCTCTCATTTATCCTTTCTCGAAAATTTTGCAAGCAAGAGGCAAATTAAACAAGTGTCAGGACACGCGCGCGGTGCGCATACCCTGTCGTTGTAGCCCCCGAGTGGGGTCCGACTCCCGTGCGATGGGGGTCGGGCGCCGCTTGTTTCAGCGGACGAGAACAATAAAATGACTACGAGTTCTAGGGATAGAAGCGACGTAGCTGTTCGATGTTCCAGGCGTTGGCGATTTCTTATCCATCCGCAGTCTGCAGCTTGTAGGAGCCGGGCCGGAGGACCTTGGAGACGATGTAGGGACCCTCCCATGGAGGCGACAGCTTGTGGCGATCCTTGTTGCTCTGGACGCGCCGAAGGACGAGGTCGTCGACGTTGAATGCCCTCTCCCGCACTTTCCGGGAGTGGTAGCGTCGTAACGCTTGCTGATACTTTGTCGATCGGAGTAGCGCCACGTCTCGTGCCTCGTCAAGCTGATCCATGGCATCCTCTAGGAATGTCTGGTTTCCTTTCTCGTCGTACGGTCTGACCCTCGACGCTCCGTAGTCGAGGTCGGTTGGTAAGACGGCTTCGGAGCCGTATACCATGAAGAAGGGGGTGAACCCCGTCGCCCGGCTCGGGGTCATTCGCAGACTCCATAGTAGAGCGGGGAGCTTGGCCACCCACCGACCGCTGAACCGTTTCAGCCGATTGTAGATCCGGGGCTCTAGCCCTTGGAGGATCATGTCGTTCGTGTGCTCGACCTGCCCGTTCGTACGGGGGTGCACCACAGCCGCCCAATTGACTCGGATATGGTAGTCATCACCGAACTTAAGGAATCGCTTTCCTGTGAACTGTGTACCATTATCTGTGATGATGGAGTTTAGAACCCCGAAGCGGTGGAAGAATTCGACCGCTTCCTCTGGTCGGATCCTCGTGACCGGTCGGGCCTCAACCCACTTGGTGAACTTATCGACCGCCACCAAGAGGTGGGTGTAGTCCCGGATGCTTTCTTGAGTGGTCCGACCAAGTCCAACCCCCAGACCACGAACGGCCACGTGACGGGGGTGGACTGCAGTGCCTGTGCCGGCAGATGGGTCTGCCGAGCGTAGAACTGGCAGCCCTCGCACATGCGCACGATTTGTGCAGTGTCGTTGACGGCTGTCGGCCAGTAGAATCCTTGTCGGAACGCGTTTCCGATAAGGGTTTTGTGTGCGGCGTGATGGCCGCAGACCACGCCGTGGATGTCTTGCAGCAACATCTTCCCTGTTCGATAGGGATGCAACGCTGTAAGATCTTGGTAAGACTCTTCTTGTAGAGTTCTCCATCGACGATGACGAAGGATTTGACGCGTCGTGCGATGTGTCAAGCCTCCGTGTTGTCTGCGGGGAGCTCTCCTTTGAGAAGGCAGTCGAGGTACGGTGCCCTCCAATCAGTCGGAGGACCAGTATCAGGCGCGGACGCCTCGTCAATCTCCATGTCGCTAGGGCCGGAAGATTTTGTGGGCGATCCGACCCCTTCTTCTAGGGGCGGCTCGGTGCCGACCCCTGGTGCGTCTCTAGGTCGGATCGACGGTTGGCTCTGGTCATGGGCGAAGACCCCAGGCGGGATCTGTTCGCGCCCGGCTGCCATTTTTGCCAAGGAGTCAGCCTCTTCGTTCTGCCGCCTTGGGATATGCCTAAGCTCGAGACCGTGGAACTTGTGCTCCAGCTTGCGGACTTCCTGGCAGTACACGTCCATGGTCTCGTTGTGGCAGCTGGACTCCTTCATGACCTGGCCGACGACGAGCTGGGAATCGCCCCGAATTTTGAGTCGTCGAATTCCCAATTCGTCGACGATCTTGAGCCCGTTGACGACCACCTCATACTGGGCCACGTTGTTGGATGCAGGGAACAGAAGGCGGATCGCATACTTCATACGCACCCCCAAGGGGGAGACGAAGACAAGCCCGACCCCCTCTCCTTTGCGCATCAGTGAACCGTCGAAATACATCACCCAGTACTCCTGGTCGACAGGAGCTGCGAGTAGTTGTACTTTGGTCCACTCGGCTATGAAGTCGGCCAAAGTCTAGGATTTGATCGCCGTCCGGGGAGCGTACGTGATTCCATTTCGCAGCCTTCCCTGTTGCGTCGCGGTTTTCCACAACCTCGCGCAGCGGGAAGGAGCTGACCACGGTCACTGGGTGAGATTCGAAGTAGTGTCGGAGCTTTCTTTTGGCGAGGATGACGCCATAAAGGATCTTCATTATCTGAAGATATCGAGTCTTTGTGTCCGACAAAACTTCGCTCACGTAGTAGACCGGACGTTGGACCTTGAGAGCATGGCCTTCCTCCATCCGCTCTACAATCAAGGCGGCGCTGACGACCTGAGTCGTCGCGGCAATGTAGAGGAGGAGCGGCTCTTTAGAGGTCGGAGGCACCAGGATTGGAGGCTTCGTCAGGATAAGTTTTATCCTGTCGAGGGCGTCCTGTGCCTCGGGTGTCCATTGAAATCGCTCGGATTTCTTCAGGAGCTGGTAAAGGGGATGCACGCGTTCTCCGAGGTGCAAGATGAAGCGGCTTAGCGCCGCTAAGCACCCGGTCACGCGCTGTACTCCCTTTAAGTTTTGGATCAGGCCCATCCGATTGATGGCCTCGATCTTCTCCGGGTTAGCTTCGATGCCACGCTCGGAGACGACGAATCCGAGCAACACCCCCCTCGGGACCTCAAAAACGTACTTTTCGGGGTTGAGCTTGATGTCGTTCGCAAGTAGCTTGGCGAAGGTCCGTTCCAGGTCGGCTACGAGCTGGTTGGTCTTCTTGGATTTGACGACGATGTCGTCCACGTATGCTTCGACGATATCTCCGATAAGCTTGTCGAAACACCTGATCATGCCGCGCTGGTACATCGCGCCTGCATTCTTTACCCCAAACGGCATCGTGACGTAGCAGTACGATCCGAACGGCGTGATGAAGGATGTCGCGGGTTGGTCGGACTCCTTCATGGGGATCTGATGATATCCGGAATACGCATCAAGGAAACAATGGGCTTCGCACCCCGAGGTCGAGTCGACAATTTGGTCTATACGCGGCAAAGGAAACGGATCCTTTGGACACGCCTTGTTTAGACTGGTGTAGTCAATACACATTCTCCATTTTCCATTCTTTTTTCGTACAAAAACGGGATTAGCTAACCACTCGTGGTGATACACTTCCTTGATGAAACCGGCTGCCAGCAGCTTGGCTATCTCCTCCCCGATCGCCCTGCGCTTCTCCTCGTCGAAGCGGCGCAGTCGTTGCTTTACCAGTCGGGAGCCCGGATTGATGTGCAAGGAGTGCTCGGCGACTTCCCTCGAGATGCCGGGCATGTCCGAGGGTTTTCACGCGAAGATGTCGATGTTCACACGGAGGAAGTCGACGAGCGCGCTTTCCTATTTCGGAGAGAGGGACGTTCCGACCTTCGCCACCTTTTCAGGGGCGTTGTCGGGGTCGAGCTGGATCTCTTTGGTGCCCTCGACAGGCTCGAAAGACCCAGTGTTGCGGTTGGAGTCGGGCGCGTCTTCAGTGACTTGCTGCCGGATGGCAGCGAGCTCTTCCGTAGACGCGATGGTTGCGGAGGCGAGTTTGCCGCTCTCCGTCTCGCACTGATAGGCACGTTGGAAGGAGGCGCCGACAAGGAAAAAGGGTATCTTGAGCTTCAGGTAGGTGTAGTTGGGTACGGCCATGAACTTCGCGTAGCATGGCCGTCCCAAAATGGCGTGGTATGACCCGTGGAAACCGACCACTTCGAACGTGAGGGTTTCAGTTCGGAAGTTGGTCGGGGTCTCGAAGATGACGAGCAGATCGATCTGTCCGAGCGGGACGGCTTGTTTCCCGGGGACGACGCCATGAAAGGGTGCTCCGGTCGGTCGGATGAGCAACCGATCGATGCCCATGGCATCGAGCGTCTCCACGTAGAGGATGTTGAGGCCGCTGCCTCCATCCATGAGCACCTTGGAGAGGCGCTTTTTACCGATGATGGGGTCGACTGCCAGAGGGTATCGACCCGGCCGGGACGTGGCTGGGGTGGTCGGACCGATCGAACGTGATCAGTGCTTCTGACCACCGGAGGAACGACTGTGTGACACCCCAGGTGTCACTTAAAAAGTTCAACGACGAATAGTAAGCCCTAAAAGTAAACTCTTGCACTTTGAAGCAAGATTTACCGTTGAGCTGATAGAGATATTGTTTTAAAACACTTCCATTAGCCTGCACAAAAATTTCGTTGAATTTTTGAACACTTTCACCAGATCAGGGGTTTCCGAACCCCAGTGCAAAAATCATTCTTACCGGGTAAGAATTCACACCCCAATTCAAACCCATCAAAAATCTTATATAAACCAAGTAATAATTTTACATGTCAATTAATTTCACATTAAAATAGAATTTTGAAGATTTTATCAAAATTCTTGGGAAAGGTTTAAACCCTTTTAAAATTCCAACAAACTTGAACTAGGTTAAAAATTTATAGAATTTTAGAAGCTGAATCAGGGCATCTTCCTATAAGAAAAGTTGTTCCAAATAATCCCTTTAGTGCACACAAAAAGTTTCAAAAAATTTTGAACTCTGGAGCTAGGGTTTTCAATTGTCTCTAGGGAGGGTAATTGAATTAATTAGAAAAAATCAAAAATCGACATTAGGGTGACCGAGCACAGTGCCGGCCGCCCACGGCAGCCATTGCCGTGGCTGGCAGCCGAGCACCGCGCCGGCCACCTCCTCCCCATGCGCCTCCTTTACTCGCCCAAAACCGAATCTTGGCAAAAGATCCCCATCTCTCTCCCTTCCTCTCTCCTCCCTCTCCCTCTCTCCCTGGTGCGCCATCAATCCTCCTCTGCCGCACGGCACCATCAAAGCCGAAGCACCGCCCCTTCGCGCCAATGGCCGACTGCCACCCCCTCTGCCCCAATCTGCGGTGCCCCTGCTCTCTCTCTCTCCCTTGGCTCATCTTCCTCGAATATAAGGCAGCACGCACCAATTTCCCCTCCCCTTCTTCTTCTTCCCTGCCTTGCTCTGTTCTGCCGCCGCCATTGCTCAGTGAGCCGCCGCCCGCCACCTCCACGACACCAGCCAGCTCCGGTAGCTCCCCAGCCACACCACCGTGCTGCCCAGGCTCCTCTCCATCTTCTGAAGCTCTCCAATCACCAAGAGCCCCGGCCGTGCCCTAGTTTCCCCGGAACGCCAACGTCCACCTCTTCGGCTGAGAACCTCACCAGCGGCCACCCTTCTCCAAAATTCGTCATCGTGGTACGATGTTTTTCCAATTCCTTTCACTGGCTACTTGCTCTGATCCTTGCACACCCAATTGACATGATTTCGGCCACAGGTGACCACCGGTGAGGACGAACGCCTTGCGCCGCCGTCGGTCTTCACTGGAATTGCCGCCATTGCCATCATCGCCGACCCTATTTTCCTCTTCCCTGTGGCCTTCGTTCTGTTCAAAACAGTTCCTTGAGTCAAGGTGATGCTCCACGACCTTTCAATCCTTGCCCTAGCCTTCTTCTCCGGCGAGGAGCTCACCGGAGCACCGCCGCCCTCTAATCCCCCTATTCTGCTCACTGTTCTATCCATTTTTTCCATTTTCCAGTAATTAGCCAGAGATTGTTAAGCATATAACAAATCACGGAAAAATCTAAAAATGTCAAACCTAATTTTATTTTAATCCTTGAACAATGAATTAGTTTTCTGTTAAAGCACTTTTACAAAAATGTCCCTGGAATTTCCTCAATGATTCAAAGAATTATTTTAGTTTTGAATTTTATTTAAAGTTCCAGAAGGTTTCTAGAGTTCGTTTTTGAACCATGATTGTATCTTAGCATGATACATCTCCTGAATTTTTACCAAGATTTTAGGGCAACATTTGTGCATGCATGTCATTGGAAACACTCCTAATTGGCTAGTTTATTCGTCTTTTCCTAAAATGCATTAGGAAAGTCTTCCAAAGGCCAAACCCTTAACCCAAACTGTATTGTGGATGCTCACTGGTGCTTTCATAAAGTTTCATGATGTTTCCATAGGTTTTAGTACATGTTTCTGATTTTATAAGTTTGAAAAACAGAACCTTGTTAGATTTTTAATAAATTCTTGGAAGCTCAACTTGACCGCAACCCAGTGCCAAAAGTCTTATTTTAGAGCCTACTTTGAACTAAAAATGGTCCCATGCCTGTAACTTAAGTTTGATTTTCACCGGAAAGTCGTTACGACTTTTACGGTATCGTTACGGTATTCTCCGATGTCGTAAACGGGCAACGACAGTCGGAGGGCTTGTGTTCCTGTGAACGTGAGTCAAAACCATTCAAAATTAGTCTCGTAGTAACTCCAAGCTACTTAGTAAAGCCAGTACATGAGATGTGTTTTGGGATTTTTCCCGGAAACGACATCCGTGTGCCACCCGATATCGGAACCGGAACCCGGGAACCGGGAACCCGTATCCGGAATCTGTAAAACTGTTTTCAGCACAACTAGAGCTGTAGACCTCCGTTTGACTTGGTTCTTTTTGCATTGTGTTCGTAGTCTCAGTAGCTACCTAATGTCAATACTAACAATTATCTTTATGGTTATTATTTTACAATAACAAAACATTAATAAAATCGAACAATAAATATAATATAATGCTAATAATCTTCTAACTCTAGTAAGTAGATCTTATCAAACTTAAGGCTAATAACAACCCTGCCCCAACCCACCTCTTAGAGCCGCTAAATAAATACAAGACTAATCATAACCTTAATCCTAATAGTCACCTTAATTAGAGATCTAATGCTAAGTGTCAAATCAAATTATTGAACCACAACTAACAACAAGCATCTTAAACAGGCCCCTTTAAGAATAATTAGGATTTCGATCATGAGCTAGACTCTTGACCATCATTAATTATCTCTAAATAGTATAAGTAGTCTAAGTAAATTAGTTCCCTAAAGTGTATTACAATGATAGTGACCCTAACTTAATACAAATTTTCATTTCATCATTTCTAGTCTATCTTGTAAAATGCCTAGTAAATCGAGGATAAATCTAAAAATGGTGAACCCAAGTTTATTGAAATCCTTGTAAAATACACGAAACATCTGCTGAAACACTTTTTCATGAAACTCCTTGAAGCTGCCTAAATAGATAGGTAGAAACCCTCTATTTTTACCTTACACCTATAGAACCAGGACTTCTGGCGGATGTGCGTCATGGCAAGCAGAACGCTAATGTTCTGATTTCGCCTAACATCTGACTTTACAAAGCTATTCTCCAACTAGAACATCCGTCAGATGTGCGTCCGGCTCAGCAGAACCCAAGTGTTCTGTTTTTGCTCGACATCTGGAGATTTCAAAACATCTGGAACGGGGACTTCTGTCAGATGAGTGTTGTGGTACTCAGACCTCAATGTTCTGATTTTGCATAGCATCTGGCGTTCCCGAACTCATCCGGAGTTGGAGTTCTGTCAGATGTATGTCACGACACCCGAGACTTAAATAACGTCTGGAATTCTAGAGCTCATCCGGAGATGGAGCTTTTGTCAGATGTGTGTCTCGACAAACACTCTTCCTGTAAATTTTCCCCAGAACTTGACCTCAATAATACCCCCTTTCCTACCTATGAATAACCTCCTAACAGAAGATCGTTAGAATTGCTATAAAACGTAGGGACATCAGTTCAAACAAACAACCCAACCCCAAAATCATCTTTCTGATAGCACCATTCGATGAAGATTACCTCCTAACAAAATCTGGAAGATTTCATAAGAGGCCATTCGTTGTTAAGAAAATAATCAACTTGTCTAACAGCCGAAGTCAAAATAATAAATGATAGTTGAAACCACCTTGTCAAAAGTAACCTCTTGATTTCTTTTTAACAGAACCACCATATTCCTTATTTAAAATAACAACTCATATTTATATTGCATCATGTAGACTCCGAAGCGCACAAAGTAGTTGCAGATTCCGGGTCCTCGATCTCCGTAGAAGAAGTCAACATCAACGTCGGAGAACCAGGCAAGCCCCGATGCACAATCGATGTTTAAAATTTTTCTTTTATAACTCAGTGTGTCTTGTTTGCGCATTAAGTGCTAGGAGTTGATTAAAACCCTAGTTGCATTGGTTTTCATAGGAAACCCTAACGGTAGCTGGTATAGATACCCCTTAGCAAGCTATGCTTAGCAGGTATTGTCGATAGAAGTCGAGCAGAGTGGACGCTGCTCGCGATGGTAGGATATTGAATGAAACTATTACATGAGACGTGACCCATAGTTGTGAATAATTAAGGAAAGATAAAAAAAATTGAGGGTCAGACAGGGTACAAGTAGGTCGGCGACTGGTCCGGGACCAGAGTCACCGTAGTCTTGTCTGATCCGTGTGGTCCGAGCCTGATCGATCCTTGAATGTACTAATCATATGCTGGGAATTATGGGGCCCAGTAAACCTACGTAGCCTAGTAAATGCAACGTCGAACCTACCCTACGGTGTCCGAATCAGAGGCGACCTGGGGCGGGTAGTGTGGAAACTCCGCAGAAAACGTCTGGGATGTGTTGTCTGGTGGGATGCGACGCTGCTAAGGCAGACGTAGGAAGGAATTGACATTGCAGGAGTTGGTGCGAACAGTTGCCACGTGCGAGTCTGGGACACGCACGTGTCGTACGATTAGGTTTCCCCCTACAGGGTATAAAAATCATTTCAAACCGCTGTCGCTCCCAGTTAGTGAGCATGCTCGTGAAACGCACCACATTTTAATAAAGAAGTTGAGATACAATGAGGGTGATGCTATGATGATTTCTATTGCTATTGTTGCTTCTATTATGCTTGATTTGTTCAGTGCTAATAATGTTTACATTTTAATCACTTAACCTGTGCTAAAATTTAACCAAGAGTAGTACAGGCTTGCAAGTCCTTTTTGCAAGTAAACCGACCCTAAGTCAGCCAGCATGTCTAGGTGTCGGCTGTAGTCAGCCAATTTGACGGGTTAGCCTTGTTGAGCTTCTTAGAAGCTCACACTTTGGCGATATGTGATTTTCAGGCGCCGTCATGCAGAATCAGGATGAGAGCACCCATTGGGAGGAGTCTCACCCCGAGGTTGGGAACCTCCAGTGGGAACTGTGTGAATCGCCGCAGTAACACTTGAAGTGGCTAGTAGCATGACGCCACAGGGCACGGTACATACTTTTGCTTTAATATGAGTGTCGGAGTCTGTAACCGTTCTAGTCTTCCGCTGTATTGTTTTAAAAACTCAGTTGCATACTCTGAATCAATGTAAGACTTAAATTTCAATCTATAAAGCAATGTTGCATTAAATTTTCTCTCCTTATAAATTATTACTGTTTATCCTGCCTGCGTTGTACCATGTCTACGCTCGCTTTGCCGAGTGTTGCCCAACAGGATCCTGGCTTGAGGACGCCACATTCCGTCCTGAAACAGGGCGGGTCCGCGTCAGTCGGTGTTGCGGGTTCGGCCGTAAAGACCTCACGACGTTTGATCTTCGCGGGCGCTTTCCTCCGTGCGCCTCCGGGCCTGTGAAGATCATAAGGCACCCGTCAGTTTCCAGGAAACCGGCGTTGCCGTCGCTGGCGCCATCACCGTCATCGGCACCCCAGGGGCTTGTCGAGGCTTGCCTCTCGAAGACTCCTAGGTCAAGAACCGCTTCATGAGCGAGCATTCTTTGTAGAGGTGCTTCACGGGGTATTCGTGGTTGCGGCATGGCCCGTTCCACTTCTTCTCGAAGTGGTCTGAGGTGTCCGCTGCTGGCGCCTTAGTGCTCTTGCGGTCAGGGGCCGCAACCATTCGTCCTCCGAACGAGGGCTGCCGACTCTTCTTCTTCTTGGGGGAGCGGTCGGAGGGGCCTTCGCCGGCGTCCTCGTCCCGCTTACCCTTCGTCTCTTGGGAGCTGTTCAAAATTGCGCCCACTGCTTCCTCACCGGAAGCGTGGCTGGTCGCGATGTCCAAAGGCTCCTTGACCGTTCGTGGACTCTGGCGACCCAGCTTGTGGACCAGGGTGCGACAAGTAGTCCCGGAAAGAATGCCCTGATGATGTCGACATCACCGATGTCCGGCAGCTCGTTGCATTGTCGAGAAAAGCGCCGGACGTACTCCCGGAGGGTCTCCCCCGGTTTCTGTCGGCAGTTCTTGAGGTCCTAGGGAGTACCTGGGCGCGCGTAGGTCCCTTGAAAGTTCCCTATGAAGACCTCCCTCAGATCGGACCAGCTCGTAATCCGATTGGTCGGGAGGTGCTCGAGCCAAGTCCTGGCCGAGTCGGCCAGGTAGAGTGGTAGGTTACGGATGATGAAATGATCATCATCCGCTCCTCCGGCTCGGCAGGCGAGGCGATAGTCTTCGAGCCAGAGGCTTGGGTTCGCTTCCCCTGCGTACTTCGGTATGTTGGTTGGGGGCCGGAAACGCCGGGGAAACGGAGCACCCCGGATGTGGGGACTGAAGGCCCGAGGCCCCGGAGCGTCGGGGCTCGGACTCCTGTCCTTGTTCTCGTCGTGGCACCCACCTCGGCGTGAGTGGCAAGCCTGGCCCGTTCCAGAGGCGTGTTTCAGTTGGCGTCGGCGCGCCTCCAAGGTGGCGCGGGCATCGCGGTTTGCCCCTAGGCGTCCGCGGACGAAGGCTTTCGAGCCCTCATCTGTCCCCGGACGTGTCTGTTGGACAGACACGTTTTGGGTATGCGGTTTGCGGATTCGAGACCGCAAGCTCTCCGCTTGCTGCACCGTCGCTCGTTGTAGCAGCACCTCAACTTCGCGTTGAGTGCATCGAGCCTCAAGCGTGGCAGGCTCAGGGAGCCCCTGAAGTAATGCCGCCGCGGCGGCGAGGTTCTGGCTTGCCCGCGTGAAATGCGGGCATCCGTTGCCTTCCTCAATAATTCGTCGGCGCATGTCACGCGCCATGGAGAGAGCACGACCACCGGCCCTGCAACGAGCAAGTTCACGGTCAACTTCCGCCTGCTCCTGCTCCAACTGGCGCTTGGCCTCACGGAGCTCCTCCCTCCATGCTTGTAACTGTTCGGGTAGTACGTCGCAGGAGGGAGTTCCGGTCATCGCCACTGGCAAGGTGACGGGAAGATCGCTCCCCGGGTTAGGGGGGTCTTCCAAATGTGCTATGAGGCATTCACGAGAGGGGTTGTGGCTCCGCTCACCGTGTTCTACGCCGGAATCCCCATTCGCTCGTCGAGGAGGTCGAAGAAAGATTCCGACGCACAACCTGTCATTCCCACGAACTCGATGTCCGTGGTGCATAGGCTTTCGCGCGATGACATGCAGGTCATCACGATTTTGCCGGTGCTGGCCCGGCCGAGGGAAGTGGTTGCGCTTGGGCCCCTGCGGGAGGCTTCGAAGAGCGTGAACCCTTGCCAGATCGTCGCGTTTTTCCGTTGACCGACACGGTCGGTACGCAACAAAAATTGGAAGCGACGATCGGCGAGGCTGGTATGTCAGCCAGCGCCAGGTTGCCTTCGGAGGTGGCAACAAAGTCAAGACTCCTGAAGCACATGATCATGTCGGGAATCCATCCGTGGACGTGGTCGCCATCGAAACCTGAAAGGTGATCGACGAAAACGCGCAAAGGCCCCTACCTGGCGCGCCAACTGTCGGTGTTCGTTACCGCCGACTAGTAAATTTATCATGGGATACGCATTTTGGGGTTTCGATGGTTCGCGAGAGGACACAAGGATATATACTGGTTCAGGCAACGATGCCCTACGTCCAGTTTCGTACTGCTCGTGTTACTCACGACTTGTTTGTAGTAGGGGATTACAAACGGGCGAGAGAGGGAGAACTTCCCAAGTCTCTGGATGAAAAAGAAGAATGTGGAGGAGTGCTCGTGCACTTGTTCGTTAGTTCGCTGGATGGTTGTCTTGTTTCGTGGGTTGGTCCCCTGTCGCCCCGGCTTCCTCCTTCTTTTATACCGTGAAAAAGGGAGGCCCGGGTTCGTGTTGCAGGTCGTGACTGTACGTCCAAGTTGGGCTGCGCCACGGCAGCTGACGCCATCAGCGTGGCGGTGCCTCTCCTGTTCGACGGCGTGGCGAGTGTCGTCAATCGTGGGCGTCCCGTTCGTATGGAGGAACGGTTCCTGTTAGCGGTGACGAAATGATCGCCGTTGTCATGGCCGTCGTTTGGAGATGTCTCGTCACAATGGAGTGATGGGCTTCTGACAGGAGCTGTAGCAGCAGCGTCCGTCCTTTGGACGGTGCACGTCGTGTGCATTTATCGCCTACTTGCTTCGAGTAGTCGATGGCTCCATCTGTCAACAAGCGTAGGAGTGTTAGGCATTTATTGCCCAACCGCCTCCATCCCGCCTACTCGCGGCGTGGTAGGTGCCTCGCCCGACTTTGGGGTCGGGCCAGGGTCGGGCGAGGTGGAGGTGCGGTTCCCTCGACCCCAGCGTGGATGGGGTCGAGCGTGTAGGCTGTGTCATGGAGGATCCGACCCCTCCCTGAGGTGGGGGGGGGCCGGGCGAGGCGGTGATTCCCTCTCGATTTTTTCCGTCGGATGTCCGTACGTCATGAGGGTCGATCGAGGCAGGAATCGTTCCTGCCTTAATCATGTTGTTAAGGCCGTGGGTCATTAAGGTTAATTACCTTTGCTATTGACCCTCGATACTCGATATCTGACATGATGAAAGAAACAAGAAACACAGAGAAAAACGTAAAGGTTATCCCTATCAACTACTGTGAGAACGGTGGCACTCCTGGATACAAAAGGAAGCTTCAAACCAAGTTCCTGCAAGGATCTAAACGAACACAAAGCAAAGATACCTTGGAGAAGTGATCCGGCGATTACAGGGTTAAGAATCTGTGTCTGTTCAGAAGGTTTAAGTGGAGCTTGGAAGGATAATATATATGTAAGTAGAACACAAATCAAAACCAGATAGTAATATTGAATAAATGTCCAAAGTATTGATCCTAGTTGTTGGCCTAAGCGTCCTATGACAGTTATGATACGTGGTCAAAGAACATGTGTAGGAAAACAGCAACAAAGATCAATAGTTAAGGAAAATTGAATTCAGGACAAGCATAAAACAGCACCGAGTGTTCCAACAAAAGTTTATCAATTCGTTCCTTTTTTCTTTTTTTTTACACTAGAAGTAATCACAATACTTCTATCTCTTTTTTTTGTATTATTTCTTTTTCTCAACTCAAAGCATGTGAAAGCTAACCACACAAATTTTCTGATCAAAACGATATAATGGCAGAACTGAACTCTATGTCAGGCGTTTTTCTTTTCTGGCGTTGAAACAAACTAGGGTAGCGGAAAAAAGAAAGGTGAAATTTTGCGGCGGAAGCTCTGGATAAGGTGAAAATTAGTGATGGATGATCAACCCGTATGAATCTAGTGAATATCAGATCAGACACAACAAACGAAGGGGTGGGATCTGCGTGGGGAAAAAAATTGACAGCTAGGGTTTGACACAAGGGGGCGGAAGCAAAACAAACTGTAACGAGACATGATCTAAACCAGCAACAACACTCGATTAAGGACACAAACTCAACACTACGGACTCTGAAATTGAAATATGCATATGCTAAACATGGTTTTGGACACGATGTAACTTAAAACTATAATTCTAATTTTGGCTTTTTATGGACTATAGGACGAAACGAAAACAAGGAATTAGGATAAACAATAGCGACCCTGAGGAACACCTAAATCTCTGATTACCACTTGATGGGAACGGGGTCCCGATCTTCCTACAGGTTCTGATAATCAACGATTTGGACGGAGTCGCGACACAAACCGATCCGGCTTCCGAACGGCACGTTCCGAACCTCGCTATCGCAGCACCACGTATCCTCTAGTTATCACACGCGTGAACACGGATGACCTCGCTGAGAAAGCTAGTCTTTGCCTGCGAATCGAAGAACACAAGCAAGAACGAAGTAGAAAGCAACCAAATTACAGATAAAGATTAAACTCGCAAAGTTGGGGTCTCACAAACCGATGAAACGGCGATATTATTTTTAACAGGAATAATCTAAGCAAAATCCGAACGCTAATGGTGGGGTAACAGCTGGATATAAAGGAATTGGGGACATGCAAGTCCCCTGGACACAACCCTAACGGACTCTAACTCGGTACAAGGCCAACCGGCCCAAAGTCGGTGTCACAGCACCCTGACAGATTCTGGACTGTCTAATGTTTTGATGATTCCCATGGACTTTGGAGGAATTTGGATGTGAGACTTGTCCCATTGGAAATATAATCTCGTTTTCTTTCCATGAAGTGGTAGATCGCCGAAAACGGAGTCCGTATACGACCGGAGCACCTGTTTTAGTGCGGACTATACTCCTGGACTCCGAGTTGGATTCGAAGTCGACGTGAGTCGGATCTCCTACTTGGCTTGGACGTCCTTGTCCGACTTGTAGCTGGTCTCCAGGGCCTTCCTTGACCTCTCTATTATTCCTAATCATATTAAAATCATTTGGTAGCAATCTATTCTCCATAGTAACATATAGACTCCTACTTAAGAACGAGCTCACCTCTAGATTCAATTGTCGTGCCCGAGATCTAGTGATTGGTCCTTGATTTGTCATAGCGGGAGAAGGATTGTGTGTAATCATGGGTGCGATGTCCTCATCATGGTCGATGCTGGTTGTTACCTCCCATACCTTGGCAGTTTCTACGTGGGCGATGTCGAAGGCGTGCGTCCCAGTCGTCGTCATCGTAGACGGTGTCCTCGTCATCGTCGTTGTTGCCTAGAGGTAAACGGCTTTCTAAATTGTCAAGTCGCGTTGAAATTGCGGCCTGCTGAGTGGTGATGCCTTGGAGACTTGTTCCTATGTGCAGGTCGTTGAGGGTCTTCGTGACGGTCTCAGTGATCTTGTCATCAATGCCTTCAAACGCTTTGATAATTGCTCCCTGCAATTGATTTTGGCTGATGCACTCGTTGAAGTCCGCCGGAGTCCTAGATTTCTCGGTACCTGACATGATGAAAGAAACAAGAAACACAGAGAAAAGCGGTAAAGGTTATCCCTATCAACTACTGTGAGAACGGTGGCACTCCTGGACAGCAAAAGAAAGCTTCAAACCTAGTTCTTGCAAGGATCTAAACAAACACAAAGCAAAGGTACCTTGGAGAAGTGATCCGGCGATTACAGGGTTAAGAATCCGTGCCTGTTCAGAAGGTTTAAGTGGAGCTTGGAAGGCAAATATATACGTAAGCGGAACACAAATCAAAACCAGATACTAATATTGAATAAATGTCCAAAGTATTGCTCCTAGTTGCTGGCCTAAAACGTCCTATGACAGTTATGATACGTGGTCAAAGAACAAGTGTAGGAAAACAGCAACAAAGATCAATAGTCAAGGAAAATTGAATTCAGGACAATCATAAAATTGCACCGAGTATTCCAACAAAAGTTTATCAATTTGTTTCTTTTTTTGTTCCTTTTTCTTTGTTTTAACACTAGAAGTAATCACAATACTTTTGTCTTTTTTTGTATTATTTCTTTTTCTCAACTCAAAGCATGTGAAAGCTAACCACACAAATTTTCTGATCAAAACGATATAATGGCAGAACTAAACTCTATGTCAAGCTTTTTTCTTTTCTGGTGTTGAAACAAACTAGGGTAGCGGAACAAAGAAAGGTGAAATTTTGCGGTGGAAGCTCTGGATAAGGTGAAAAGTACTGATGAATGATCAACCCGTATGAATCTAGTGAATAACAGATTAGACACAACAAACGAAGGGGTAGGATCTGCGTGGGGAAGAAAAAGTGACAGCTAGGGTTTGACACAAGGGGGCGGAAGCAAAACAAACTGTAACGAGACGTGATCTAAACCAGCAACAAGACTCGATTAAGGACACAAACTCAACACTACGGACTCTGAAATTGAAATATGCAGAGGCTAAATATGGTTTTGGATAGGATGTAACCTAAAACTACAATTTTGTTTTTGGCTTTTTATGGACTATAGGATGAAACGAAAACCAGGAACTAGGGTCAACAATGGCAAACCTGAGGAACACCTGAAGCTCTGATTAACACTTGATGGAACGGGGTCCCGATCTTCCTACAGGTTCTGATAATCAATGATTTGGGCGGAGTCGCGACACAAATCGATCCGGCTTCCGAACGGCACATTCCGAACCTCGCAATCGCAGCACCACGTCTCCTCCGGTTATCACGCGCGTGAACACGGATGACCTCACTGAGAAGGCTAGTCTTTGTCTGCGAATTGAAGAACACAAGCAAGAACGAAGTAGAAAGCAACCAAATTACAGATAAAGATTAAACTCACGAAGTTGGGTTTCACGAACCGATGAAACAGCGACACTGTTTTTAACAGGAATAATCTAAGCAAAATCCGAATTCTAATGGTGGGGCGACGGCTGGATATAAAGGAATTGGGGACGTGCAAGTCCCCTGGACACGACCCTAACGGACTCTAACTCGGTACAAGGCCAAACGGCCCAAAGTTGGTGTCGCAGCACCCTGACAGATTCTGGACTGTCCAATGTTTTAATGATTCCCGTGGTCTCTGGAGAAATTTGGACGTGGTACTTGTCCCATTAGAAAGATAATTCCATCCTCTTTCCATGAAGTGGTAGATCACCTAAAATGGAGTCCGTATGCGACCTGGGCACCCGTTTTAGTACGGACTGCTCCTGGACTCCGAGTTGGATTCGAAGTCAACGTGAGTTGGATCTCCTACTTGGCTTTGGACGTCCTTGTCCGACTTGTAGCTGGTCTCCAGGATCTTCTTTAACCTCTTCATGATTCTTAATCATAATATAATCATTAGGTAGCAATTTATTCTTCACAGTAACATATAAACTCATACTTAAAAACGAGCTCACCTCTAGATTCAATTGTCGTACCCGGGCTCTAGTGATTGGACCTTCATTTGTCGTAGCGGAGAATGATTGTGTATAACCATGGGTGCGATGTCCTCATCATATATGTTTGTCAGATTCCAAGTTTATCATCCTTGATGCTCATAGAATTTCCCATACTTCATTTTTTTGATCTTCGAATAGTCGTATATATACGTACCAACATCAGTTCTATTTTAACCCCCATATTCAAGTGATTATGTATATATGGTCGATGCGGCTCTTGCCCAAGAAGGAAAAGTTTCCTTTACCCTTTTGGATTGCAAACGATTTATTTAAAAACAAGGGATGACCAAGACAAATCTAATGGAATATAGGAATTGAATATTTTGGTATAACTATGGATTGTTTATAGATATACCAGTTCTCCTATGTACTTAAGAGAAACAATCACTGCTTTTTCCATAGATCAGATGTAGGTGGGCTTCGATCATGAATGAGCGTAATCCCTTGACAAAGGTAAACGCGCTAGGGCGGATTCAGATCCCTCAGATTGCATTTTTCTCGCAATTGTTTCATACATTAAATATCCCTTTATTTGTCAGATTACTTAGGCAAATAAGTAGTATCAGATATCGAGTGATTTTATCTGATCCTTTTTAGGGTTCAACCTGGGGGGATCCCACCTGAATTTTAATTAAAACTGGCTATCAGTAGGTCGAGTTGGATAGTTTACAAGCATAAAAACATTTTTACATGATGGTTTTCTCTTCTTTCTTGTATCTGATTTTTTATGGGTTGTAGCGAGTCCGGGAGCAAGAGAACTCACCAAAAGGTCGGGGGCAATGTTGTTGCCCCGCGCGCACTTTCTCATCTCATCATGCAGCACTCTTTTTTCACAAGTTCTTGTAAGTGGGGCCATTCACACATGCACGTATTTGATTGAATCATTGCGTATCGACACCAGGACTGAATGACATGTTGAGATAATTGATAGGATAGTGAGCGATAACTGCTGCTATAGTTGAGGGCGCAATACATAATTTTTTTAGTAGTACTGTCACGCGCTATATATATATATATATATATATAACAACTGCTCATATGTACAGTCGCGATCATCTAACTGTATGTGCTTCGTGTGGTTGGACCATACGTTTTGTAAGCTTGCATACGTAATACGGACCGCGTTGTGTGTGTGCCGTGTTGTACACGGTGTGCGCATATCTCTCTGCAGGAGAGAGAGAGAAGACGAGACGGCGACCATTCACATGATGCCGGTGCCGGCCGGCTGATATGACAAAAGAGGGGGCCGGCTTGTTCGGTTTAGTACGGTTGGACGAATTTTCTCGTTCACCAGCAGCCAACAGGGGAATGTTTTAATTAATTTTCTCGGTTTGGTACGCTCTCTAGCTAGCTAGCTACTACTAGTCCTGGAGGACGGCGTGTACACGAGAGAGCGAGAGCGACAACGACGACGTCTACCGACCGATGGCGATGTCGCGGCGCAGCGCGCAGCGAGGCAGAAACGTTAACGAAAATATAGCAACTATGCGAGTACTAGCAGTACTTTTTTTTAAGACTTTGATTTCAAAAAGGGATCGATCCAGTCATCAACGTGACCGGATCAGACAACTCTCCTCGTCCTGATCGGGTGCACCCAGCTCGACTGGCTAGTGGATCCCCATCGCACTGCGCCATATAAAAAAGGAGTGGGGAGCCAAGGCGGACAACACGAAGTTTGTCGCCACCACAGTCTCCACTCACAAACCCTAGACCCGATCTGAGGGGGCGCAACAAATGATGGGAAGCGCCACCGCCGTGCCGCACCTCACCGCCGCCGACGACCACAACGACGAGCACCATGGCCGCCACCGACGAAGCCGGAACTTCCTCTGCCGCCACCGTGACCGGAACGGGTACGCCACTCATCGATCCACTTCGCTCTTCTTCTAGATGTGTGACTAGATTAGAAAAGTTTGACAATGGTATCAGAGTAAAGTTTAGTTCACGATCTAGAGTAGAAGAGAACGGATCGAAAAGAAAACAGAAAAGGAAGAAAAATCCCGTAACCCAAACCCTAACCCTAGCAAACCTGAAAAGAAAGAAAAGAAAAATTGCGAAGGATTAGATCTGCACTTGGTCGGCTCGCTGTCATTGTTGCACCATCGGTTCTTCGGTGAAAGAGAACTCAGGCATCACCAAGGCTCACTCGACGGCGACGCGCTCACTTTCGGCGAGAGCGCGCCGGAGAGGGACCCGAGGCAATCTCTCTCTCTCTCTCTCTCTCTCTCTCTCTCTCTCTGGTTAGCGTGCGCCACGTCCGACCGTCGTGCACCGCGCCAGACCTTCGCTCGTGCTTGGGAAAGAAGAAAGAAGGGAGAGGAAGAGAAAAATGAGCTAGGGTTAGCCCCGGGCTGAGAAGAGAAGGTTTTTGTATGGGCGAGAAACCCGCCCAGCCGTACATCGTGATGGACGGCTGAGATGGAGGTGGGAGCGGGCGCTCGGCCGCGCGGCTGGGACAGTTTGGCGGCCCAGTCGTTGGCTGCTGGGATCCTAGCCCATGACACGCGCGAGAGAAGAGGGCTGAGCCGAAATTTTGGCTATTGAGACAAATTTTGAACAGAAAACATAGAAATTCCAGTAGCAAATTTTCTTCTTGGTAATTTTCCAGCAAAATTTTGACGGTCTGAATAGTTTGAATTTTGCCTCTGTAAAATTTTGAACAAAGGAATAAATTTTACAGAGTGAGTAGATTAAAGTTAAAAATTGTTACTGGAATATATGTTTTATTAAATGTTTTCGCTGTAAATTGATAGAATTGATAATAATTGCTGCAAATTGAAATCGAGCCAACGGGAGAATTTTAATTCTAAGTGCAATTATTTTTCATGATACATGATATTATTTATTTTCTGACCAACGTTGTTAATTACAATATCATGATTATTTTGATTTATGCTTTTTAGTCTATTTTCTGTCCAACGGTGATGTAGACTTAATTGCATAATTGCTTATATAGTTAAAGGTTCGTCTATTTTCTGTCCAACGATGATATAGACTTAATGTGTATGTATAATTTTGCTTCTCACATAACTTGGTAACTTACAGGTGGATACTCCTTGATGAGTAGCATCAAAGACATTCCAATTCTGAAAGGAGATAACTACAGTGACTAGAAAGCAAAAGTCGACCTTGCTTTTGTCTTGGCTGAGGTGGACTAGGTGGTTATCACTCCATGTCCTCAAGAGCCTACTGCACCTGTCAGAGGCGAAAAAGAGACTGATGCTGAATGGCAAAAGAAAGAACGAGATTTTGCTCCTATAAGGGCCCTATATGATCTTGAGCACAGGAAATGGATCACAACCAACAAGAAATGTGTGGCTGTGGTAAAGAACACAATTGAGCCAGCTATTCTGGGCTCAATTATAGATTGTCACACTGTGGCTGAGTACCTTGACAAGATAAAGAACCAGTGCACTGCCTCTTCAAAGACTTACGGTACCTAGTTGATTAAACAATTGGTCACAGCAAGGTACACAGGCGGTGGCATAAGAGAGCACATACCCGCATGGTTCAAGTGAACAACATGCTTAGACCATTGGATTTGGCCTTCAAGGAGGACCACATTGTCCATTTGGTTTTTGCTCCATTGCCAAATGAATTTGCTAACTTCGTTATTAGCTATAACACGACTCCTGAAAAATGGGATGTGGAAAAGACCATTGCGATATGTGTGCAGGAGGAGGATAGGATAAAGTCTACCACTGGTAACTCTATCAACTATGTAAAAAAGAAGAACTACAAGCCCTCCTCCTCACAGCAAAAGGGAAACAGCCTCAACAGCCTCAGCACCACAACCCATAGAAAAATAAATTCACTTTGGAAAAGGACCAGTATTTGGTGTGCAAGCAGAAAGGGCACTACAAGAAAGATTGCCCTATACACCTCAAGTGAGAATATAGTAACCTTTGTCAATGAATCTCTGTTTGTGAATTATTCAAGAACCACTTGGTGGTTTGATTCAGGAGCAACTATTCGTGTTACAAATTCCTTACGGGGGTTCCATTCAACGAGGACTACGCAAAGAAACAAAAGTTTCATAAGAGTGGCTAATGGAGTTGAAGCAAAAGTCGAAGCTGTCGGGAATGTCCATTTGGATTTAGCTGATGGTTTTAGACTTGTGCTTAGAGATGTTCTTTATATACCTTCTTTGAAAAGAAACTTGATTAATGTATCATGTTTGGATCGTGATGGTTATGATTGTCACTTTGAAGATGGAAAATGCTCCTTATGGATTGATAGTAAATGTGTTGGTGTTGCATTCTTATGTGATCAACTTTATTTATTATCTACGTCTGAGAATGTGAATGTTGTATGTGATGTGAATGTTGATGAGTCCTCGTTGACAAAAAACAAAAGAAAAGAAAGAGAACTCCTAATGTCTCATCGAAATTGTGGCACTGTCGTTTAGGCCACATTTCGAGGGGGAGAATAGAGAGATTAGTCAAGAATGAGATTCTTCCTCCATTGGAGTTCTCAGATCTTGAACAATGCATAGACTGCATTAAAGGACATTACGTACAGAAAATTAAAAGGATGCAAAACGAAGCACAGGAGTTTTAGAGATCATTCATGCAGATATTTGTGGTCCTTTTCCTGTGAAAAGTATGAATGGATATAACTTGTTCATAACATTTACAGATGATTACTCCCAATATGGTTACATTTATCCACTTAAAGAAAAATCAAAGACATCGGATAAATTTAAGATATTTAAATCAGAAGTTAGAAATCAACATGATTTAAAAATTAAAACAGTAAGGTCCGACCGTGGAGGGGGGAGTATTATGGTCGGCATACACCTTATGGACAAGCCTCAGAGACCTTTTTACAAGGTTCTTACAAGAAAATGGAATAGTGGCTCAATATTCAGTATCGGGCCAACCTCAACAGAATGGAGTTGCTGAAAGGCGCAAACGTACCTTGATGGACATGGTGCGCAGCATGATGAGCTACTCTGATTTACCATTGAGCTTATGGATGGAGGTGTTAAAAACTACCGTTCATATTCTCAACAGAGTACCAAGCAAGTCGGTGCCTAAAACGCCGTATGAGCTATAGATAGGAAGAGTGCCCTCGCTAGACTATCTCCGTGTATGGAGGAGTCCGGCGAAGGCAAAATTGTTTAACCCAAATCTTGAGAAATTGGATTCCAAAACAGTCAATCGTTATTTTATTGGCTATCCTGAGATATCAAAAGGTTATCGTTTCTACTGCTCAGACAGATATACAAAGATAGTAGAAACGAGAAATGCTATCTTCTTAGAGGACGATATGGTGAGGGGGAGCATGGTGGCTCGGAAAGTTGATCTTGAGGAGAAGCGGGTCTGTGTGCCCAATTCGATGATTCAGAAGTCATTCTTTTCACCACCTGCTGATGATGAACCTACGATGCACGATGTTGCACCTCCATCATCTGTTGTTAGTTCCCATATGAAAAATGAGAAATCTGTTCCTCAGGATCCGACAGAACCTACTGTTATAGATGAAGGGGAGCAACAACAGCCTCAAACAGAAAGTGTGCCAAACCAGGAGGTTGCACAGCAGCCTCAGGTAGAGAATGTGCCGAATGCGCCACAAGAAGGTCTCAAAGAAATAGGAGATCAGCTATCCATAAAGATTATGAAGTACATGATACAGAAGAAATTCATATGAAGATGATCCTACCTCATATGAAGAGGCCATGAGAGACGCTAACTCATCCTAGTGGTTGGAAGCCATGAAAGATGAAATGAGACCCATGGATATCAACAATGTTTGGACTCTGGATGAAATTCCTAAAGGGGCTGAAACAGTAGGCTGAAAATGGGTCTACAAGAGAAAATATGGTCCTGGAGAGAATATAGAAAAGTTCAAGGCGCGACTCGTGGCAAAAGGCTTTACGTAGAGAGAAGGAATTGACTACAATGAGACTTTTTGTCCAGTCTCTTGTAAAGATTCTACAGAATAATAATAGCACTAGTGGCACATTATGACTTAGAGTTACATCAGATGGATATAAAAACGGCATTTCTAAATGAGGAATTAGATGAAATTATCTATATGGCACAACCGAAAGGTTTTGTTATGGAAGAAAAAGAAAATATGGGATGTCGTTTAAAGAAATCTATTTATGGATTGAAGCAAGCTTCAAGACAGTGCTAGTTGAAGTTTGACAGAACAATAAAAGAATTTGGTTTTGAGGCAAAAATTAAGGGCAATTGCATTTATGCAAAGTTCAAGACAGAAAATTTTATTTTCCTAATTCTGTATGTGGATGATATCCTACTGGCAAGTAGTGACGTCGGTCTACTACATGAGACAAAGAAATTCCTGTCCTCGAAGTTTGACATGAAAGATCTTGGTGAAGCATCATATGTTTTAGGCATAGAAATTCATCAAGAAAGAGAAAACATGCTTTGGTGCTGTCCCAAAGACATACTGTTGAGGGTCACTACCAGGGGTAATTAACCCTAATGACCCTCGACCTTAATGACGTGGTCAAGGTATAAATAATCCCCACCTAAACCAGTCCCTGTACCATACGGGCGCACTACGGGTAGAGCCAACGGGCGGTCTCCGCCTCGCCCACCCCTTCAAAGAGGGGTCGGATCCTTCATGCCCGGACAGCACGCTCGACCCCGCCTCCATAGGGGTCGAGCGAACGTGCCTCCGCCTCGCCCGACCCCAGGGTCGGGCGAATCGCTTACTGCTCCACGAATAGGGCGGACGACGATGGTTGGGAAATAAATGCCTGGCACCCCCACGGCCGCTGACAGGTAGAGCCGCCCGCCAACCCGGGCAAGTGGACGTTAAATGCGCACAACGTGCACCGTCCACGGGATGGGCGTCACTCCAACAGCCCCCTGTCAGAGACTCACCGTCCTGTGCAATAGGACGCCCCGGAGCGACGGCCATCACCACGGCGTCATCAAGCCGGCTCCTACAGTGACGTCTCCTCCATACGGATGGAACCCCGCCGAACGACAGCACAATGCCACTCCGTCGAACAGGAACGGCGCGACCGCACCAAAGGCATCGCCATTACAGCTCGGCCTAACCGGAGTACGGCTGCTGTCAAACTCACGGAACCGGTCCTCCTCACGCCACCATATAAAAGGGGAGGGAGATCAAAGAAGAAGGACAGGTCTTCAAGACCGACGAGCTTTCCACGCACAAGCACAGAAAACCACACACACACGAACACCCTTAGAGGCAGGGAGCACCCTCGCTTTCTCCTCCGCTTATAACCCCCCATTGTAATCTCTGTCGCGAGTAATACAAGCAGCACGAAGACTGGACGTAGGGCATCGTTGCCTGAACCAGTATAAATCCTTGTGTCCTCTCGCGAACCATCAAAGCCTTAAAACACCCCCCCCCCCACGATAAATTTACTAGTCGACAGTAACGAACGTCGACAGTTGGCGCGCCAGGTAGGGGTTCTGGTGTGTTTTCGCCGATCATATTTTCAGGTTTCGATGGCAAGCCACGGATGGATTCCCGAGACTATCGTGTCCCTCGGGAGCCTCGACTTCGTCGCCACCTCTGAGGGCGACCTGGTGCTGGAAGGCGCCACGGCGTCACCAGCCACCGCCCCTTCTTCCCACTGCACGCCGGCCGCCCCGGCCAACAGGAAGAAGCGACGCCCGAACAAAGGCTCGCTCTCCCGAAAGCCCTCACGCAAGGGCCCACGCGCAGTCTCTTCGCCCACGACCAGAGCCGACCATCAATCCGACCCCAAGACACGCCGGGGGTCGGCACCGAGTCGCCCCAGGCACAAGGGGACGGATCGGCCACGACGCCTCCCGACCCCTGCGTCATGGAGACCAACGAGGCGTCCGCACCTAGTACGAGCCCTCCGGACGACTGGAGGACGCCGTACCTCAATCGACTCCTCAAAGGAGAACTTCCCGCTGACAAGACGGAGGCTCGACGCATCGCGCGACGCGCCAAGTCCTTCACCGTCATCGACGGAGAACTTTACAAGAGGAGCCTCACCAGAATCTTACACCGCTGCATCCCCGTCGAGCAAGGGAAGATGCTGCTGCGAGACATTCACGGAGGGGTCTGCGGTCACCACGCCGCGCACAAAACCCTCGTCGGAAATGCGTTCCGACAGGGATTCTACTGGCCAACCGCCGTTAACGATGCTGCGCACATCGTTCGCGCGTGCGAAGGCTGCCAGTTCTACGCTCGGCAGACCCATCTGCCGGCACAAGCGCTGCAGTCCATCCCCATCACGTGGCCATTCGCGGTCTAGGGATTGGATCTGGTTGGACCACTCAAGAAGGCACCCGGGGGCTACACCCACCTCTTGGTAGCTGTCGATAAGTTCACCAAGTGGGTTGAAGCCCGGCCAATCACGAGGATCCGACCAGAAGAGGCAGTCGAGTTCTTCCTCGACGTAATCCACCGCTTCGGGGTCCCAAACTCCATCATCATGGATAACGGTACGCAGTTCACAGGGAAGCGATTCCTTAAGTTCTGTGACGACTACCATATCCGAGTAGATTGGGCAGCCGTGGCGCACCCCCGTACGAACGGGCAGGTCGACCGCGCCAATGGCCTGATCCTTCAAGGCCTCAAGCCACGTATCTACAATCGGCTGAAACAGTTCAGCGGGCGATGGGCAGTCGAGCTCCCCGCTGTACTGTGGAGTTTGCGGACATCCCCGAGTCGGGCGACGGGGTTCATCCCCTTCTTCATGGTGTACGGCTCCGAACCGTACTACCGACCGACCTCGACTACGGAGCCCCGAGGATCAGAGCCTACGATGAAGAAGGCAACCAGACGTCCCTCGAAGACGCCATGGATCAGCTCGACGAGGCGCGTGATGTAGCGCTCCTGCGATCGGCGAAATACCAGCAGGCGCTGCGACGTTACCACTCCCGCTACGTGCGGGAAAGAGCGTTCAACGTCGGCGACCTCGTCCTTCGACGTGTTCAGAGCAGCAAGGACCGCCACAAGCTGTCGCCTCCATGAGAAGGGCCCTTCATCGTCTCAAAAGTTCTCCGACCCGGCTCCTACAAGTTGCAGATGGCGGACGGACAAGAACTCACCAACGCATGGAACATCGAACAACTACGTCGCTTCTATCCCTAGAACTCGTAGTAGTCTTACCGTTCCTCACCACCGAGATAAGCGGCGCCCGACCCCCGTCACGCGGGAGTCGGACCCCGCTCGGAGGCTACACCTGCAAGGTGCGCATCACGCGCGCACCTTGACTCTTATGAAAATTTTTTGCCGTCTCATCTGCAACGAAGGACCTAGAACTAACGGTAGTTTGACCCCGTGCCAACTGAGATAAGCGGCGCCCGACCCACGTCACGCGGGAGTCGGACCCCGCTCGGGGGCTACACCCTCAGGGTGCACGTTCCGAACGCGCACCCTGAGCACTCGTTAAAATTTCGCCTTTCTGCTAAGCGGCGCCCGACCCCCGTCACGCGGGAGTCGGACCCCGCTCGGGGGCTACACCTGCAGGGTGCGCTTCGCGCGCGCACCATGACACTTGCTAAAAGTTTGCCATTTCGCTTGCAAAATTTCGAGGAAAGGTTAAACAAAACTCTACCCTCTTCAAGGGTCCCGACCCCTCGTCCCGCGCTCCAAATCTTAGAAGGGAAAGTCACGAGTGGAAGAAGACGTGAAGTCTAGTTGGTCGGACTGCGCAAACGCCTACGACCCCTGAAGGTTACGGCAACGGCGCTCACCAGCTAGATGGAACATTGGAGCCACCCGCGGCCTAAGACTTCTGAGGATCGAAGACAAGGAAAACGGGGGGGTCGAACACCCTCGCGACTCTGTGAAGCGACGCCTTCACAAAAGTACTTAGAAACACCTTCCGTAGTCAAAAAATGTTCATTCCATTCTGATTTACAAAAGGGCCGGGCACTTTTGGCCTCGGCCGTCCTAAGTACAAAACTGAAGACTACTCTAACTCCTATTCTGCCGGGGGGGGGGGGGGGGAGGGGGCACGCTTCCTGCCTCTTCTTCCGCCGTGCTCGCAGCAAGCTCCCGCGCGAAGGGGGCCGCCTCCGCCTCGATGGCGTCCAGCTCGGCGTCGGTATAACCGGCGGCAAAGCCCTCGCTCAAGTAGTCGAGGGCGATGTTGACATAGTGCGACTGGGCGACGGCGAACGCCCGGTGCACCCCCCGGTAAATCCCATCCTCCGCCATGGCTCGCGCCCGGGTGACGAGCCGGGGAACTTGGGGAGCAAGCGACTCAACCCAACCTCCTCGGCCATGCCAAGATCAGCGAGGGCCACACGGACAACGGTTTGGAGGGTCCCGTGCTCCTCGACCTCCCCCTTCAGCTCCTCCCGGAGCGACGACAGCTCCTTCGCGCTCGCCTCCAGCTTCTCGGTCAGAACTGCAAAACCAACAACACAACGGTCAGCCCGCGACTAAATCTAAAGAAGGGGTAGAGTCAGAATCGGAGCTTACCCGACGTGCTGGCGGGAAGCTCCTTGAGCTCGACGTCGCTCTGGGCCACCTCCGCGGCCAAGGAGGCGGTCACCGCCTCGGCCTCGAGCCGGGCCTTGGTCTCCTCCTCCAAAACGGCCGCCGCTGCCTCCAGCCGACAGGCCTGCTGCACCGCCAGGGCCGTCAGAGCATCGTGGGCCCGCCGCGCCTCCTCTCGCTCGGCGCGGAGCCGCTCCTCCATGGCCTTCTCCCGGGCGAGGGTGTCCGCCGCCGCCCTACGCGTGGCAACGAGCTCCTCCTCCTAGACGAGTTGGCCACGAAGGAAGGCCGCAACCGAGTCCAAAGCGGACAAGGCCCCCTCCGCGCCCCGCCGCGCGCTCCTGGAGCCTGGGACGCCTCCTTCCACCGGCCCCGTAGCCGGCCGGGTCCCCGGCACCGCCGCCATCAGCAAGTCAGCGGCAGCCTCCCCAGCGGCGACGCCCGACGCCGCCGCCTCCTCCGCCGTCGGAGGCCCAAAAACGGGCAGCTTCGGCCCGGACGCTGGGGCCTCCACCCGCCTCTCCGCCGTCACCACCTCCGCCGACGGCGCCTCCGGAGGGACGCCCTCCACCACCTCCTTGGGCTGCAGGTTGGCAGCCACCGCCGCTTCCGACGGGCCCGGAGGAACGGCCGAAGGGGCCTCCGGTCCTTCCGCCGCCACCGCCGACGGGCGCGGGGGCTCCGAAGCCCCACCCTCGGCGCCCTTCGAGGCGCGCTCGGGCCACCGTCCCGCCAGGGCCTTCCGCGGCGCCACCACGAGCGACCCTCCTCCCGTCACGGGCCTGCAAAAAGAATGGGTGCTTAATACAAGCGAAAGGAGGAAAAGGCTCTCACAACGCGCTTACCCTCACGTCGAAGTCCGGCGATGCTTCGGGGTCGACCCCCCTTGCTCCACCGTCGGGCGCTTCTCGCCGACCCCTGGGCCGACCGCCCCGACCAACACCTGCCCAGGGGCCAACGGACCCGACCCCGTCGACTCGGGGCGGGCACGAACGTCCTTTGGCGCAGGCGTCTCCTCTTCGAGGGTCGTCCGCCCCACTGGGAGCATCGTCAACGGAGGCGGTGCCGCCTCCGAGCCCCGGGCCTCCGGCCCCCGAGGCTCCCGCCTAGGGCCCCGTTGGCGTGCATGCACCAACTCCTGCCTCGGGGCAGGGGGAGGGATCTCCACGACCTCCTCCTCTTCCTCCTCCTCCTCCTCGTCGTCATCGTCGTCGTCGTCCGACCCCTGCCTACGTCGACCCCGGGCCAGCTTGGCCCGAAGCTTGAGGGCCCGCTTGGCCTTCCGGGCATCCTTCCTCCGCTTGTGCTCCTCGGTGGCCAAGCGGTTGGCCTCCCGGACGGCCGCGTCCTCGGGCACCGGGGGGCGAGAGAGTCGGACCGCGAGCTCCCTCCTCTGTTACTAGCCAAAAGAGAAAAGTCAGAATCGGAGGAGGCAAGATGAGAGGTACGACAAGACAGGAATCGAACTTACCAAGAGAGAGCTTCCCTCGGCGGGGCGCATCGGCGGATGGTCGTCACCGGATCCTCGAGATCCTCCACCGCGAGGGACTCCCGGAGCCGCTGCTTCAGCTCCAGCTCCGAGATCGGCTCGACCGACATCACCGACCCGGAGAAATCCGAGCCGGGAGCCATCTCCCAGAGCCGGAGCCGGAGCCGTCGCACCATCAGCGGCAGCACGCGCCGGGCGTGGAACGCGACGATGACCCCGGCGCCGTGCACCCTCCGGGCCCGCAGCTCCCGCACAACGTCGAGGACCTCGTCCAGCCGCTTCCGCTCCTTGGCCGGCGGCCCCCACTTCCACACCTCGGGCGCCGCGTCAAACGTGCGCCCGGTAAACTCAGGCAGGGGCGCGGCAGCGTCGCTCTTGAGATAGAACCACTGCCCGTGCTAGCCCCTGTGAGAGCTCCGCAACCGCAGGGGGATGTAGGAGCCGGAGCGATCCCCGCGGAGGTGGATACTGGCACAGCCGATAGGGAGGTGGGGCCCCTCCTTCGTCTGGAGCGAGACGGAGAAGAAGTACCGCCACAAATCAAAATGGGGGGCGATCCCCAAATAGCCCTCGCACAACGCCACAAACGTGGCAATGTGCAGCATCCCATTGGGATTGAGGTGCTGCAGCTCCAGGCCGTAATAGTGGAGGAGCCCCCGCAAGAAGGAGTGCGCGGGGACTCCCAGCCCGCGCTCGTGGAAGTGGGCAAAGGACACCACATAACCATCCGGCGGCGCGGGCACCTCCTCATTGCCCGGGAGCAACCACTCCCTTGCCTCCGTCCGGGCAATGAGGAGGCCACGGCTAACTAGACCCTCAAGACGAGCCCTCCGGATATCGGACCTCAGCCAGGAAGCCATGGAGATCAGAACGAGGTTGGAGAAGAGCGGGAGAAGATCAAGGAAGGAACGCACGAGTGCGGAAAGACGAAGGGCGAAGAGTAGAGGAGAACGAAATGACGCGGGAGGTAAAGAGACGCGGATGACGAACGCAGCGAACGGGCATGTGAGGTGAGTACTTATACCTTCCACCCGCACGGCCCACCTCTCGCTGCAGACGGGGCCCGCCTGGTCGTCTCGCCCGGCGCGGGCGCCGCTCTGCCTTCCCAGTCTCCTCTCGTACCAATCGCTGCGTCTGGGCCCGCGGAACCACCTCACTCAGCGCGAGAAATATCCCGCCCTCTGGGAATCGCTCCTAAATCGCTGCAAGTGGGACCCGCCTAACCAGTATGCCCCGCGCGAGCGCGTCTTCGTCGCTTCAACTTCCTCTCACCTCACTCGCTGGCCGACGGGCTCCCTCGAGCGCCACGAGCGACGCGGGAAGCTTCCCGCCCGCCTGGCGTTTTCCCTCTGCCACAGCAAGAGGGACCCACGATACCGTCTCGCGCAGGGCGGTATCTGCTCCCGCCCGTGCAACGCCTGCCGCCAGTCGCTGCAGAGGGGACCCACGCGGCCGCCCGTCAGGCAGGGTCGAGCGCACGCGCGTTTGTACTCATGACCCGCGAAGACTAACGTCCCTGCCGCACGTCCCGTCGCGGCAGGCGCCTCTGCTACGCCGCTGCCATGAAATGAATTCTGGCAGACAGGGGTTTGGGCTGAAAAATACCCTGACGGCTCAAAGAGTTCGAAGGCTGGCCCCACGAACGGGTTCGACAGCCGCTCAGGGCGCAAATGGAGTGAGAGGTGGATAGAGATGGGCCCGCTAGCAGCCAACACCCTGGCGTGCGAGCGCCGAGGGCATCTCCGTCCGCGTTCGAGTCCCGGTTCACGCCGACCCATGGGTATTTCACCGCAGAAAGGCAGCGAGACCTCGGAGCCTAGCGAACGGCATCCGGGTACCAAATTGGGACGGCAACCAGGAATATTGAGGTCGACCACCAGCTGGTCCATCGGAGCTCCCCCCGAAGGGAGCCCGGGCCTCACTCGAACTCTCCCGTTAGCAACTCGACGAGCGTCACGCTTCGGCCTCCGTGGTAAAGCGTGGCCCGGCTCGGCCTCCTCGTCTGGCGGACAGACGCGCTGGAGGGACGAAATAAGTCGAACCGTATCCACGATCGGACCACCGCAACGAGCGGGAGTCTCGGGAACGGAATCGCAAAAAGAGATCTATTACGGGATCGCAGAACACGTAAGCTCGGCGGGGCACGACGCGAGCCTACCATCACGAGTTTGCCGCTCCCGATGTGAGTGACTCCAGACTCCCTCTCACGAGGAGGTCAGGCCTCACTCGGGGGCTACTGTTGAGGGTCACTACCAGGGGTAATTAACCCTAATGACCCTCGACCTTAATGACGTGGTCAAGGTATAAATAATCCCCGCCTAAACCAGTCCCCGTACCATACGGGCGCACTACGGGTAGAGCCAACGGGCGGTCTCCGCCTCGCCCGACCCCTTCAAAGAGGGGTCGGATCCTTCATGCCCGGACAGCACACTCGACCCCGCCTCCATAGGGGTCGAGCGAACGCGCCTCCGCCTCGCCCGACCCCAGGGTCGGGCGAATCGCTTACTGCTCCACGAATAGGGCGGACGATGACGGTTGGAAAATAAATGCCTGGCACCCCCACGGCCGCTGACAGGTAGAGCCGCCCGCCAACCCGGGTAAGTGGACGTTAAATGCGCACGACGTGCACCGTCCACGGGATGGGCGTCACTCCAACAGCCCCCTGTTAGAGACTCACCGTCCTATGCAATAGGACGCCTCGGAGCGACGGCCATCACCACGACGTCATCAAGCCGGCTCCTACAGTGAGGTCTCCTCCATACGGATGGAACCCGCCGAACGACAGCACAATGCCACTCCGTCGAACAGGAACGGGGCGATCGCACCAAAGGCATCGCCATTACAGCTCGGCCTAACCGGAGTATGGCTGCTGTCAAACTCACGGAACCGGTCCTCCTCACGCCACCATATAAAAGGGGAGGGAGATCAAAGAAGAAGGACAGGTCTTCAAGACCGACGAGCTTTCCACGCACAAGTACAGAAAACCACACACACACGAACACCCTTAGAGGCAGGGAGCACCCTCGCTTTCTCCTCCGCTTATAACCCCCCATTGTAATCTCTATCGCGAGTAATACAAGCAGCACGAAGACTGGACGTAGGGCATCGTTGCCTGAACCAGTATAAATCCTTATGTCCTCTCGCGAACCATCAAAGCCTTAAAACACCCCCCCCCCACGATAAATTTACTAGTCGACAGTAACGAACGTCGACACATACATAGAAAAGGTATCGAAGAAATCCAATATGCACAATTGCAGTACTTCACCTGCTCCTATAGTCAAGGGCGACAAATATGGTATATGGCAATGTCCCAGAAATCAGTATGAGCTCGATAAAATAAAAACAGTACTATATTTTTCAGGTGCAGGGAGCTTAGAGTATGCACAAGTGTGCACATGCCCTGACTTATCTTTTGTCACCGGGTTACTTGGCAGATTTCAAAGTAATCCAGACATTAAGCACTGGAATTTGATAACGAAAGTCCTGCAATATTTGCAGGAAACAAAAGGCCTCATGTTAAACATATAGAAGATCTAATTCACTAGAGATAGTGGGTTACACAGATTCTGATTTGTCAGAGATAATACGAAGCCGATATCCGGATACATATTTACTCTCGCAGGAGGAGCTGTTTCATGAAAAAATTCAAAACAGACCACCACTGCGGGATCTACGATAGATGCTGAATTCATAGCATGCTATGAGGCCACAGGACAGGTAACTGGATAAAGAAATTTATACCCGGTTTAAAAGTGGTCGATAGTATTGAAAGACCAATAAAGTTATACTGCGACAACGAACCCGCAGTACAGTATGCTCACAACAATGAGTCAAGTGGTGTTGCCAAACATGTTGACATAAAGTATTATGTTGTGAAAGATAAAGTCCGAGATTAACAAATCAGTCTCGAGCACATTAGTACAGATAAAATGCTCGCTGATCCGCTAACAAAAGGCCTTCCTCCCAACTTGTTCAAGGAACATGTAGCCCATGGGGTTAAGGGAAAGCTTATGATCTCTGGACTGAATAAGGCCCAAAGTTACCTGTTGTTAAACATAAATACTCATTGTAGCTGTGGAATCTATCGGCAATAAAACCGTGACGATGAAACATGCTCCTTGTGTAAATCTGTGAGACAAATGGAAAAAGTCGAAAAGAAATGACAAAGGTGAGATCAAGGGGGAGAATGTTAGACTTTGATCTCAAAAGGGGGCCGATCCAGTCACCAACGTGACCGGATCGGACACCCTCTCCGCTTCCTGATCGGGGGCGCCCAGCTCGACTGGCTGGTGGGTCCCCATCGCACTGCGCCATATAAAAGAGGAGTGGGGAGCCGGGACGCGCAACACGAAGTTCGTCGCCGCCATAGTCTCTACTTACAAACCCTAGACCCGATCTGAGGGAGCGCAGCAAGTGACGGGAAGCGACACCACTGTGCCGCACCTCACCGCCGGCGACGACCACAACAACGAGCGCCATGGCCGCCACCGACGAAGCCAGAACTTCCTCCGCCGCCACCGCGACCAGAACATGTACGTCATTCATCGATCCACTCCCCTCTTGTTCTAGATGCGTGACTAGATTAGAAAAGTTTGACACTTTTCAATCGAACTAACTCTCAAAAGAATCTCGTCTTGGTTCTTCTTATCTGTCAACACAATGAGTATCTTAATTTCATGTGATGATTTAATTGTTGGGAAGTACTCCCTCTATTTTTATATATCTTTGTTGTTACTCGGCTGTTTGGTGATGCTGCACTCCACTGAGTCATGACTGATAGCCTTCATGCATACAGTATAATAATAATAGCAGTAGCGCAGGTAGCTAGCGATGCAAAAGGATTTTGGGAAGCAGGTGGCGAGTCGATCGATCGAACGGGCGCTACCTACACATGTGGCGCCGTTTGTTTCTAGCGCCGTCGTCATATTCACGACTTTAGAGCATCTTCAATTAATGTTTAAAATTTTATTTTTAAAAAAATATTTTAATAATTTATAAATAAATATTAAGAATAAAAAAACTCATGTATTTTAATAACTTTTAATATAAGCTATTAAATCTATTTAAAATATTTATTATGTATATAATTTTATTCGGCTTAGTCTATATATGAAGTTATTTTATTTTTTTAAATTCTAATTTAATCTCTAAATATAAAAAGTGAAGAGACTTTTTTATTATTTTTGTTGGTGTACGTACGGCGCCCCACCCTCTGGCTCAGAGAGAGTCAGATATATAGCTCGAGCGCGCTCTCGGTGACGGGTAGGGCAGGGGTGTACAACTCGATCGTTTCAGGACCCGGCCGGTCGGTCGGAACTAGTATCAAAGGGACCCTAGCTAAGCTAAAAATCCTGTGCGAGACGATCGAGATGCAGGTATAGCCACCTAGACGGTGTAGCTTCTCCTGATGCGTCGTGTAAAATTTACTAGCTTTTGCAGCAATCATCGTCGACGTCCAGGGCGAAAAAAGCGAGCTGTAGCGTCATCCTCCCTATCGCTGTCACATGGGTCTACTCTTCCCTCCTTTTTGTTTTCCTCATTTTATTTTTCCTCATAGTGGCAAGGCATGTACTCCTACTTTTCCTAGCTTGGAATCTCGGATCTTGCACCGGTCTTCGATCTGAGTTCATTCGGACTACAGTACTCTATACTACTGTACTACTTCAGAAGTTCAGAGAGAGCCGTCGGGGTCTGTAAAGGAACAGTATGGTGCGTGATCTCGGCGTGCATTGTGAAGGAAATCGACTGCTTCGCCGGCGGCCTTGTGGAAACGTAGCCGCTGTCGACGTCGTTGACGGACTTTTACTGGCAGGGAGTGGGTTCGGCTCTCACGTGCAATAATATACAGCGGTGGCGCTCAACGGCTCGGCGGCACTTCGCCGCAGTCAGCACGCAGCAGCAGTGTGCGGCAGTGGAGCAGCAGCGATATATAGCTAGGCCCAGTGGCCCGGTTCATCTTGTTGTGGGCTTCGGTGTGGACACGGCCTATTTGCAGTCTCCAAGGCAGCCCATCGCAGAGGAAGCTGGCACGCAATCCGCCGCTGGGCCCGTGGCCCGTTAAAAAAATATGTCTTTTCTGATATATTTTGGTTATCTTAAAAAATATGTTTGGGAAAGAAGCTTTTGTCAACGGCAATGCAAGTAACTTTGGTAACAACAATAATAAGATCGGTTCCCATTCTCTCGACTCTTGTGGTAAAAAGGACGCACGGGTGGCTTAAGATCCTTCTTCAATGCTTTGATTCCCCAGTGAAGCTTTGGACTGCCTGGTATTCTGGCCAAGAGCACGGCTGCACCATTTACCAACGTAGCGGCTTCAGTAAGGGCTGACCTTCCCTTGCAGATCTGCTCGGATACGCGTCACCGAGTACACCTTTTTCATCCGGTGCCGTACTAGTAGGAAGATACTGTACAGTATACTAAGAATACTACCACTCTGGCTGGACGAGATATGCGTTCAGTGCTTTTGGTTCCCTGAATGACCGGGTGTGGTGGGGCTGTTGTGTTGGGTGGCTGGAGGCAGAGGCAGAGCACCGGCTGGGGGTGTGTACGGCTACACGCACATCTCCGAGGGCCCGTGCTCTGCTCGTATATGCAAGAATCAGGTCGTGCTCGTGCAGGTGCGGGGGGGGGGGGGGGGGGGGGGGGGGGGGGGGGGGGGGTGGCGTTAACCGAACCAACCCCAGCAGCAGGGGCAGGCAATGAGAGGGGTGCCTGCAGCGACGACGCTACTCTTGCATGCCATTCGCGACATGATGACATCGTGCACGGCGCGCGGGTTGCTCTCTGAGTCGATCGATCAATTGCGAAGCGCCGCGCCTGGACGTACGTACTGCGTGCGTGCGTGCGTGTACGGCCTGAGTGATGCTAGGACTACAAGAGCAAGGTAGTCTGTCAGCTTACCTACGGCATACCAACTTTTTTACGCAACGATTTATTCTTCAGTTGGCGTCTTTGCTTCTACTACTACTGCTGCTGCTGCTACAGGTACGTCCGGGCTGATACGCGCACGTAGCCACCTCTGCCGGTCACGCTCCAGCTCTGTTCCTCACCCTGCATGCCGTTTTGTTCTACCCTATTTCCTCTCTGAAATCGGAGTGGAAAATGCATGCGCTTCCATTGGTTACAATGCGTTCCTCTCTTCTCGATTGGACGGCGGCACAAAACGGGCACATACTCCATATGGATATGGGCTACTAGTACACTATCAGCATCCAGCCTTTCGTATGTGTAGCCAAAGAGGCCAAAAAAAAAAAAAGTGAACGAAATGCCCGCTTGCGATAGCAGCATAAACTACAGAGTGTGGTGAAAAAAAAAAAGAATGAAAGGCTGCAGCAGAATCGAGTAAACACGCTGCATCCTGCGCATGCCGACGTCGTTTTTATTCTTGACGAGAGAGAGCACGAATGGGCGTTCGCGTCCTGTCTGCAATACTACCACAGTACAGATTACCATTGCTTCAAATACGCTAACAAAGTCCCGGATTGCACAGTAATGCTGGAGCCACATATTTCTAGTTCCACTCCTGTACGTTGAGACGATGAAATATTACTTGCACTACACACCCCCTGACCCCTACTGCTACGGTACAGACCACTACTACAATTAACTTTCTCACCACGTATATAGATTTACAATACGCAAACGCGCGGTAGAATATGTACCGTTATTTGTGATATACTAGTACCCTCTGACATCTCAAAATCTTAGTCATGATGGCCGCCTCTCTTGACGCGTGGGATCACCACCATGCGGCCAGTGCAGTGCGACGACTGCTCTGCTCCGCAACCTAGTACTACTCCACCACTGGTAACAGTGTTGGCGCCCCAACGACGATATAGCCAAACCCAGCCAAGTCCCGGCCGCGCGCGCCATGAAATAAACCATCACACGAGGAGAGGAGCCAGCCGTGCGGCAGCGCTAGCGTACAGTTAGACCAGGGTAGAAGTCAAGTTAGAGCTCGTTGAAGGCCTCAGCTCAAAGGACTGTGCCGGGGCAGAGGGCGCGATGGCCGCCGGCGGTGGCCGGAAGGGGGCGGCGACGAGGCGGTACAATAGGTCCAAGGTGCCGCGGCTGAGGTGGACTACCGAGCTCCACCACAGCTTCGTCAGAGCCGTCAACTGCCTCGGCGGACCGGACAGTAAGTTCATATGGCGGCATCTGATCTTTTCTCTCGTCGCCCTCATGCATATGAAACTCTCTCTTTGGTGATGCTGATTACATCATTGCTGGCTGTGTAGAAGCTACTCCTAAGCTCATCCTCCAGCTCATGGATGTTACAGGGCTTACCATTGCTCATGTCAAGAGCCACCTTCAGGTTCTAGTTCAGTTTCTTCAACCATTACCATTACTCAAACGTGTTACCATCTGGATATATGATTGTCGTTACTCTGTTATTGTGACCCTTTCTTGAGCTAAGAATTATGCATGTACGTAACTCATCAAGTTCCTTTTGCTCTCGGGGGCAGATGTACAGAAGTTCAGGCCATGAACATAACACTGTAAAAAAAGGTAACAGCCTAGCTCTTGTCCGCATCCATTCCACTTACTCTCATCAGTTAGTTCCATTTCTTATTACTCTATATAGGAAACAGAATCTTCTTAGTTTTTGGTGGTGCTGCAGCTTAGTATTTTCTTGGGATTTGCATTGGATCAAGTCACGCTATAATAGTATAATTCAACAGTAACCTTTAGCTTACTCTATTGTCTAAGAACTATTCACACCCATGATCATGACTATCACACATCACAGCGATCACTCTGAATACACCTATATCAATGATTAGTTGCAGGATTGCTTTGCCATGCATGCATGTGTGGTGATGCTAATGCAAAGTCAAATAAACCACCCTCTTAGTGCCCTAATTCCGCACATGTATGCTGCTAATAAAGAAAAGACAACCCACCTTTACTTTCCTTTCCCTTCTCTTTTCATGTTTACCATCAGCGATGCAACCGCGGCTAGTACATCCGATGCACTCATTCATCGTTGATGAGGAAGGCCCCAGAGAGTTCATGTGCCCACCCATGAAAAGGTTTTTCTTTCCTTCCCCCTTTCATTTCTAGCGTTCCACGGCACTGCTCTCGAATCCAAAAGATTTCCCTCATCTTTTGCTCCATTTTTTTGCCTCCTTGGTGAACAGGGCAAAGGTGCTAGGGGCTGAAGCTGCAGCCGCGCACGAAAGCATGCTGCAGCAGAACAGTAATATGGGGGCTGCTGGCACCCAGCACCGCAGCGATGATTGCATGCAAGCAACCTTCATAGGTAGGAGGATGAATCAGGGCCTCGCATGGCACAGGAATTCTGCTTCCCTGAAAGCGTTGGGCTTTTGGGTGCGAGGATCCGAGCCCTTCAAGGTACAACAGGTAAAAGGAAAAGCTACTACTAGTACTACAACTGAAAAGAGAGCATTGTGAAAAATAAATAAATGAAATGCTTATCAAAAGAAGATACCTCTCTCTTGTCTTAACTACTTTTCCCACCTTGATCTTTCTCTTCACACATGTCTCTCTAGTCTCATCTGCCACGCTTTACAATGGTGCACTGCATCAACTTCGACATGATAAGTCACAACTTTCATTAGTTTCCGCTGTCATTGGTGATGAAATGTCATCTCGCTCGAACGCTAAGTATATTCTCAATCTTCGAAAACCTTAGCTGTTCAAACCAGTTCGTCTTTTGACTGTCTTTCTGATCGGAGCCAGTAGTGGCAGTACTGTTGCTAGTAGTAGTACTACTACGTACTGTACCAGCACAAATGGCTCTTGGTAGCCCCAGGCATTTGCATCGGCTCATCGACAGTGATATGCCAAAAGGATGGCTTTGCAGTACTCGAGCGATCCGACCCTTGCAGCTGCGCGCGCAGTAGTGTGATGATGATGCATGGCAGATAGAAAGAACAATCCCATTAAAGCTTCTCTGGTGCATTGCTCTGACTGAAGAGAGACGAAGGGGAGCAAAGGATAGTGTACCGTTTGCTTCTGAAGCACATGAGTACTGTAGTTTCTTGTCGTGCCACCGTTGATTCATAGAATTGTGTAGTTCTGCTGCAAGGCAAGGAAATGATTTGAAAAAAGGAAGTTAATCAGATAATTATTGTCTGACACCGCCTTCTTCTCTCTCTCTCTCTTTTTTCCCCTTCTCTCTTTCGTTGTTGAAGCAAGACACCTTCTTGTGCTAGTTACATTATTTTTTTTTTCTTTTTCTACAGATTAGCAAGTCTATGGCAAACCATATCAGTGGTCCTGTGGTGAGGCAGCTATCTTCCAAGGAGGTCAACTTTGAAAATAGTCGTTTCCTGTTCAGCATTAGAGATGAACAAGCAGAGAGGCGTTCACCGTTGCAGTTACTTGATCCGAGAGCTGTAGAAGATACCACCTCCTGGCCCAGTGAACGTAGCTGCGTCCTCTCGCCGCCGCGGTCGTCGACGAGCTTCAGTGGATGCTCTGTGCCGTCAGGCAGCTGCCTTGCCGGACAGAGAGTTAACTTGGACCTTTCACTGTCTATATGTGGATCGTAATCGTAACATGTTCATTGTGCTGCTGAGTTTTGCAGATCAGTCTTATCTCTGTTGCATGTCACTTGTATTGTGTTTCTGGTAAAAGTGTGTATTCTAATTTCTACCTCAAAAATTTTGAGCAGTACTATAATGAGTTGTCTTGCACTGAATGCGTTTACAAGACATTTTCCATCGTATGGAAAGTGGTAAAGGAAACGTTTAGGAGTGACCTTACCAAAAACTCACAATTTCAGAGATCCATATGACGAATACAGTGCTGCTGTCAGCCTGTCCTCAATCTTGCCCCTATTCTGCAACCTGGAGTCCTGGACCTGTCCTGCACAAAAGAGATCCTCAATTTCCTGAAATGTTGTTCCTTGATTGCAAGCATTCATATAACGAATTTTGTACAGCTTGTAGGTTGATACAGTTTCAGAAAGGACCTAGGCTAGGATTTAGTAGTTTTGCTTTGAAACAATCTGACGCACAGCACACTTGTCTGCTGTCTCTAAATAAACTTACCTGCTCATGAGTCATGAATGTGAATAATGTCCTTTCCTTCCACTCTGCTGAGAAAAATGATTAAAACATCAGTCACCTCATGTGCGTGCGTGTGTTGTCTAGTCCATTTGAGTTGGTGTTTGTTAAAAGCCTAAGAGGTAAGCTTGTCAATACGGACCTTTGATCTGCCGGCTAAAGGATTGGCAAATCCATTCTTGCATCTGGTCCAAAGAATATACTCGTCAGTTTCTTTGTTCTGCTTTGATGCCGGAAAAGCCAATGGCACCCATCTTTTTGTCAAAAATCACACCATTTACCCCTTCCCCAAAAGCCTGAAACTAACAGCATCTCATCTCAAGTACAAATTATTACCATGATGAGCATCACAGTACATTGCAGGGGAAAAGTACGGCGGCTGAAACAAAAGCCATTGCAGAGGCTGCGTCCTCCAGCAACATGCATTATGGTTATGCCTCGTTGCCGAACTGGATACAACGGACAAAGTTCAGAAAACAGTGGAACACCATCATGTCCGACGAGCTCAGTTTTGACATTTCGGCACGCTGATAAAACGACAAGAAGCTAGCCTCCACGAACTGGATGAATTCAATTGCTACAGACCTTACCTCCACATAATGGCTGACAAACAGCAGCTCGGGAGGGCATCATACAAAACTGTTCACTATGCTTGTTAACTGTTAAGCTCGTCTTCATCAAACAAAGGCTTAAAACCTGCTATTCAGGTACAAGTGGGCACGTGAACAAATTGTGTCATTCCGCATGCCGTTACATCACTTCTTTGTTGTTTTTGAATCAGATACCAAAGACCTGACACTGAGGCGAGGCTTTGTGCAGACAAGCTCTGCTGGGAGAACGGACACCCCGGCCACCGAAGATGCAAGGGGCACACCGGAAAGTGGGAGCATCTCTATTAGTACGGCCACCTGGACACAGGAGAACAGGTCGTTAACTGGCGAAATCTGAACAGAGCAAACTAATTGTCAGCTTCATACAGTTACAAATTGAATCAAAATTCTCGATTTTCCCTATAAGCACAAAAGTCTAGTTCTCTATATTTTAGGACACAAATTAATAACACAAGATTTGGTGGGAGTTCAAATGCAAAACATAAAGGTTGCCGGCATGACTGTATTAATGAAACACAAGAAGGAAACAAAGGAGTTTAGAGAGACAGAAAGGGAAAAGCTCATATGAACGGAACTTATGTCATAGTTCCTGCAAAATTCCTATGGGTTGAGGTATTCAAAGATAATACATACTGAAAAATGAAAAGAGGCACATTCCTTTGATCTAAAGATAATACATACTTAAAATAAAGGAACAGAAAATGAAATGCCTAAATGTCTAGTTCTCCTATGCATTCTAAAGCAATTAAGGCAAAACGATAGATATGCAATGTGTATAGGAATAGTAACATTGTATTTTATAACAAATCATAAATTTTTTAGAAGTTTGCTCGGGATGGTGAGCAACATTAGATATGTATGGTTACTAGCGAAACCTGACATGGTCTAGTGACACACCCTTCAACAAGAAACATGCTGAAATTGCAGGATGTCAGATGCCAAAACGAGACCAAACTTACTCAGTTGTCATCATGATGGAATGGAAAATAGGAACCAGGTTCCACTGTTCAGCATTAAAAGCCTTGTTGTTTTCTAATTTGGACTCTTCGTATTATGGTGCTTTGAATCCTCCAGTCAGCTGACGATAACTTTGCAAAGAAAAACTGAATTAAATTATTGTGCCAGTTTGTGCAACATTACCTCAGGAGACCTAAGATCCACCACTGATTTCTCAGAAACTGATTTGACAGCAGCAGCAACAACCTTGAAACATTGATCCCTGTCCATCAAAGCTTGTTGGTTTGAACCCTCATTACTGTTCTTTGGTGACTTCAGCTCTGTCTCATCAATGCCCCTTCTATTATACGAAACTGCAAACTTTACTATATGTCAAATTTAACTCCAGTCGATAGTACATTATCATGATCACCATATTCCAATGACATACTACGCAGAATGATAATCTTCAAGACAAGTGCAGCTTGAGCAGAAAAATATAATGCAGTAATTCAATGTGAAATAACGAATAGGGATGGAAATGCATAATATTAACTATAATATTGTAACAGAAAACTGTACGAATTGAACCTATTGACTTCATAGAAATATGAATAAAGAAAAAAAAAAAGCTAAGTGTCTACCTTGATAGGCTCATTCTGGTCCTTTTTGCTTCTCAAAAAGTCATGGAGTAACTTTGACACAGTGGCACGTAGTTCTGTTTCTGATAGAACACAAGTTTCCTGAATGGGAAATAAGCGGTGACACCATCTGTCAATCAAGAGTTGATAATTTAGACAACAGAATAATCTTATATCCCAGAACTGTTATGGAGAAATTGTGTTTCGGCCATAGTTTTGAAGTCTATTTTTTCAGATTTGCGTTTGGCCATGTTTTTCATATCAGATCCATGGTTCAAACACAATTAAAATATTGAGATTCGGCCATGGATTTGTGGCTGAAACGCAATTCAGTTAAAGAAATCATGGCTGTTTTGCAAAATTTGAAAAACAATGGCCTAGATCACAATATGACTTAAAATTCATGGCTAGACGCAACAATAACAACAACAACCAAGCCTTTTAGTCCTAAACAAGTTGGGGTAGGCTAGAGATGAAACCTTAAGAAGGAACAAAATCAACTGGTTAGATTAAAATTAAATCAGCATTGGTAGTTTTTGAGAAAGTACTAAGGAAAACTGTCAAGGGCTAACATATCGTTTCTTAATCGTGTGGCTGTTTCAAGCATTTGAAGTTCCAAATGACAGACCCATATAATAACAGTGGCAGTTAAAGCAGATGTTAGTCTAAATGTCTAATAGAGTTGGAATCTTACTGTGGAGATTTAAGCTTTCCAGATTGGATTGAACAAAGTATTTCTGTAAGCATCTGCACAACATCAAAGCCTCCACTGGGAAATTTGAAAAAAAGTAAACCACTTCTTGACAGTTTAACCAGTGAGAGTTTTGAAGTCTTCTCGACATCTTCACTTGTATTGGACCTAAGTGAATTTGAATTACCAACGCAGCCTATTATGGCCCCAGAAAATGCCCAAATCAGAAAATAACAGATAGGTGACCAAACCATCATCCAAGCAACATAAGAAATAAGATATAACTGATACTAACCAGTTGACTCTGAGGCATCAGTACGCTTAATTATTACCGCTTCTTCCAAGTTTTCTGTTGTTTCAGAGCACAATTTTCTTTTCTTCGCCGCAATTTGCGCATCACATGGTTCCGAGTTTTCTAAGACATTTGCATGACCAATGTACTGAAAAATGAAGGAGACAACAATTAAGCTTTCATGACAGCGCATTTCAGTATACAGTGCAAGGAAGCTGAAATCACATAAGATCAGGTGAATAAACTATGCAAAAGTTTAGAGGATGTAACTTAAAGTTGCATTAACACATTTTAGATTTCAGTTACCCTGACAAGAATTTATGACTGGGGCGACATTCAAAACGAAACACCTGAACGAGGTGTAAACAGGGCAGCTCAAAGTAGCTTGAAAGAATTGAACTCTCAATTATATATCATGTGAAAACATATGGAACAGGATGGATAATACAAGGTCCAGCTGTTGAGGACATGCTACCGTGCATCGAATGATAAATGAAATGTCATATAATCTCATTGCAGTATTATCTATTATGACGGTATTTGAAACAGCAATGGCCTATAGGACTCAACTTCAAGTACTGACATGATGTACTTCAGAGCTTAGAACAACAATTAAATACTAAAGAGCAGGAATGATGAGTGATGACCTTGTCAAGAATGGAGATGGCTTCCTTGGTTGCACTTTTCTCACGTTCTGTAAGACAATAACAATAACATAAAGTGCATAAGAATATCCACCTATCAATCTATTATCAATACGAATTTCAACTATTTTCTCATAGTTCAAATTTTGAAATGGTTCTGCAAGTGAATCAACATTTTCTTTAGCAAACTTTCCTTTATCTCTCTCGTTTCCCTTTCTATGAATATCAATAATCAGTGGGATCTGGGACCGAACTGAACTCGACACATCAGTTAACTGAAGGTGACCCATCAATTTAGTAGTAACTACTACTTGGGAGTTTCGGATAGTCCTGCATGGCACGTTCAATGCAACTATCGGGTTTCAGATAATTTTGCAACGGAACAATTTCGCATGCTATATTGGCACGTGTTTGCCTTCGAAATCACTTATAATTCGAACTCGAACACAAATGCAAAAATAAAACAAATAATGGTAGCTACCTTGCCCCCAATATCCATAACCAAACAATAGTGTATGTTAATTTCTAGTGCCGTTGCGCTATATTGAACAAATCCATCACCAGAAAATTTCTACCTCGCAGTTTACTCAGATGTCTCTTCAAAAAAAAGGGGGGCGAAATGAAATAGAGAACTGAAGAGGATACGCACTGATGGGGCATGTGATGAGGAATCCGGAGCAGGAGTAGAGGAGCAGGGACCCTGAAGCGCGGTAGTCGTACCGCGGGAGGTTGATCACCGCGGCGTGCTGTTCCCATGGCTGCAGCTCCTGACCGGCGACGGCCGCGGCAGAAGGGGCATCGAGTTCCGGATCTGGCTGCGGCTCGCGGACTGGCGACGCGGTGACGGCTTCAGGGGTGGACTTCTGCTCCGGCGCCGCCATGGGAAGATTCGGGCACTAACACTGACACTGTGCAGTCTTGGGTTTTGGGGGCAGGGACGGAGATCAGAGAGGGTTTCGCCTTTAGGAGTAGGAGGCGTAGCACACAGAGCGTAACTAGACTTCAAAAGCGTACTCTCTAATTTTGTTTCTTTCAGCACTTCTAGTAGTTCTGCAGTGCTTCGCTTCTGCTCTATTTTTAAGGCGACAAATTGTTGGTGGAGTTTATCACAGCATCTAAAAATGGAGTTAATCATCAAATCTTCCCCCTCTAAGCACATTCAAGAATTACAGTAGGAGCGAATGCAAGAGAGGATCGGAAGAGGTCTGTGTATTTTATTTGAGATAGCCATCAGCTGTGTCATAACACAGATTGAAATATGCAGACATGAAGAAGGCACTCTTTTGGATAAAAGCTGGAACGAGGAACTTATGTTGTTTGGTGTCGCGAGAGTAGGATTACAAAAATGTGGATGATAGTTCATAATCATTGCAAATTTTCTATTACTACCGACGACTTCCAAAAAGTCTCAGGTTGTTGTACGCCCATCGATTTTTTCTTTTTTTAATATAAATATATGCAGCTCTCATGTATGTTCTAGGAAATATGCACACCATCTGTTTAATCGTGAGCCTGAATGAAGTTTGTCAAAACCAGTTGCATAAATTCAGGCACTTTTATGTAGTGATAAATCAAACCAGATGATTTTATTATTATATGACTATTTTCTCTTATGATTGTTGTGTTGAAGATGAAATACATCCACGGAAAGCTATCTCCTAAACACGCTGAAAATTAGCTCCATTAACCGAGATTTGATTATGGAGTAATGTATAAACTCGACATAAGCTATCTCCTAAACACGGGTGTTTTTCCTGCAACAAGGGCGGCCCCGGCCAAGAGACCACCGACGACACCGCCGACGACGGAGGCCCGCGGTCCTCCCGGCATGCGGAAGAGCGCGCCAGTGCTGATCCCGGCAGCCGCGGTGTTGACCCAGTCGTCGGCGCCAGAACGGTAGGTTCTGACGCCGTGCTTGGTGGCGACGAAGAGCATAGCGATGATGCCGGCACGGTTGCCGTACGTGCGGCCCACGGCGCCGCAGTTGTTGAGGACGCGGTTGAGGCGCAGCTTGGCGGACTCGCCGCGCTCCGCCTGGACGATCGCACGACGGAGCCCCGAGAACACGCCCGCGGTTGCGCCGGCGAGGTACGCGGCGCCGGTGTAGCCGGTCAGGTTGTCGCCCCAGTTAAAACTTCCCGGGAGCTCATTGTCGTCGAGGAGGACCTCGGGCGAGCTCGGAAGGTCGTCGTAGAGCTTGAGGAGCGCCGGGTTGTAGACGCCGTACACGGGCGGCTGCCGCAGCTCGAAGTTGGGCCGGTCCGGGCCAGGGCCAGCCTCAAAGGTGGCGTCGTGGGAGTCAACGGGGAAGGCTTGCGACGACATTGTCGATGCCGGCCGATCGAGCGGAGAGACGAGACGAGATCGCAAATTCACTCGCGGTGCGGATGTGCGCGTTGGTTTGGATACTTGGATTGATGGTTTGAGGGTTGTGGCATCGTCGTGGGGTTCATGCGATTGGAGTATTATATATGGGAGGGAGGAGAAGAATCTGAGTTGCGAGTCGGATGCGGGCACGAGTGCATCGTTCCAACGTGTTGGCGAAGAAAAGGAGAGCGCAGTTGTAGACCTGCTCGGAGTAGGATTACACGCTGAGTCGCTGACAGTCGGGGAAGGTTGATAGTTTTCTAATTTTTTTTTCTTGGATACTTTTTTTTTTTGTTCTTTTTCGGATAAGGGATGCTGCTCGCTATTTATACGCCGTAGATCGTGCGGGCCGCTTGGTGACTTTCCAGTGTGGGGGACGTTGTCGGCCTGTTCGTAAGTGGGCTGGATTTTTAGCTTGACTGACGTTAGGTCCGGTGCCTAAGTGCGTCAGCCTAATTTCGCTCAAAAAAAAAAAGTGCGCCAGCCTAATTTATGCAATATTTATTTGACTGGGTTTTCACATGTCTAAAGTATATGGAAGTCTCATAAATTTGTTTTATAATGTCATCTAGGTTCTCAAACTCTCAAATTATATCCATATAGTTGGATGTATTAAATTACAGTTTTCAAAATTTAAATATGCATTAAAGTTAATTTTTTTTGTGCAATACAAGAATATGAATCTTTATGCTTCAGACTCCAAAGCATGAAAAAATTATATTTTTTATATTTACAACACTAAAATTATACTGTTCACATATTCAAAATTTGAAAACTGTAATATCATACATTCAGAATTTGTATTTTAGCACAATGAATGTCAACGTATTTTTTTGTAAAATTATAAAATTTTATATTATTTCTATAAATCTTGATTGAAATAATATTATGCTTTAAAATACCAAACCTATGTTTCAACCTGGATGATCGTAAACAAGTTCAGATATGTATTTGTGCAATTTAATTATAAGGTTTGTGCGATCGTAAAAAAAAGGTTCATGGACCTGAATGACACCGCGAGACGAGTTTAGAGATGTGTTTATGCAAATTCAGTTCATGAAGCTAGATGGCACCACCGTACAAATTTAAGGACAATTGATGCATTTTACTAAAAAAGAAATATGGAGGGAGTGCTATCTAACTGATATAGCTAGAATAAACTTTGATGTCTCATAGGCGGCGGCTATGCATCATAGTTTTCTGCCGATCTGCAGAACACATATCAAACATTGTTTTAGTTAACTACCACTGTACGAATTTTTTTTTATATAAAAGTGTGTCTTTGCTGGTTGTCGTGTACAATTCAAATGCAAATGCTCCAAGTTTGTATTTAGATAGTGCAATGGCTGCCTGGCTACCCTGGCAATCAAATGTAAACTATATGTAGGCATGCGAGGACCATATTGATCAATACGCGTAAACATATACAACTGATGCAAACCGGTGGCTTTTCAAGGTCAAGAAGGCGTGCGATCTTGCGATGTTTGAATTTTCAGTCATCGCTGATCATGTGCTCTCAGCGGCTCAGTGCTCAATGCATCTTATCGTCAACAGTCGGTACTAAACCCGGCCTAGTTGAAAAAATTCGCTAGATTCACGTGGATGCTCTAGCGCGTGGCAATTACAAGCTGGGCGCTTGAGAGCAACCTTCAAATTTTTTTTTTTGAAGGGACAAAGATTCTCAACTGAACAGAATACTCCAAACGAACAGAGTCTACGTGCTTGCGATGAGGGGCAGCCTGGCATCAGGGATACCCTGCATGTTGCAGATCAGTGGGCTCTCCAGCGATGTCCGTGACCATTGTTTGCCTAACCGCGCCTGATCCTTGGGCATATCCAGAAGGTAACAGTTGCTGCACTTAACTATATATGGTAATATAGTAACGGAAGAATCGAGGGTGTTCCACGATCTCTTCTGAACAACAAGGGTGCTCTGCTTCCATAGGCTGTCCTCCATGGACCCGTTCTCTATTAAAAGGCACAAACCCGCTCATGGACCATCCATATTCATCATTCGCAGTCTCGCATTCTGAAAAGCAATTCAACAGCCTCGATCGGATGGGGATTGTTGAGGAGAGAGAGGGGGTGTTGAGCGAATAAGACGACATGGTGTGATATTGTTTCGGCTCATGTCTCTTCTTTCTTGAGTAGTATCGCTAAGCGATCGAGGGATGAGCCGAACCAATATCACTCATGTAATCTTCATTCGTACGTAGCAGAATTCCTTTTTCACTTGAAAATGGATCCAATCCATTGTATTTCCCTTCCTTTTTTTGCAGAGCTTACTCGATGCTCAATGACTTTTTGGTTCCAATTCTCTGCATGAAATGCGCTCCGGAAGCATGCTCTACAGCTCCTCTAGTATTTGCTCTGGCAGTGGCATCGCCCTTTAAGGCGAGCTTTTGGCATTCCTCTCTCTGGATTTGATATGTGAGAGGACAGACAGAGGAGGTTATCACTGGACTTTAGAGCAGAGTACTACTCCTACTCCTCTCTCTCTCTCTCTCTCTCTGAGCACTTTGTTTTTTCTGGAACGAAATCTATTGGAAGCGGCAACACCATCCAGCACGGGCACGGCATAGGCCGAGCCGAATATAGCTTTAGCAGGCATGGGTTGGGCCTAACGCTGCAATGGGCTGAATTTGGATCCGGACTACAATTAAACGGTCCGAAGTAAGTCCCCCGTAGACCTCCTTGCGTCTTCCCCTTCCTCGATCCAAAACCCAACTCCCCGCCCCTCCATCGGCCCTCGCCCCTCCGACCATGGAGGCGCAGACGGAAACCGCGCCCGGCGGCGGCGACCACCTCGCTACCATGCGCGAGCAGTGCCGGACTCTGGAGGAGGCCATCTCCGCCCGCCGTGAGGCGCAGCTCGACCTCATCGCCTCCTTGCAGCGCCTCATCCCTGACCTCATCCCCGACCTCGACAACTCCCTCCGCCTCGTCGCCGCCTTCAACGGCCGTCCCTTCGTCCCCACGCCGAACCGTAACGCCGCCGACCACGCCCAGAACCCCAACCTCAAGCCCCACCACCGCCGGGGAGCTCTCCCCGACGCGGCCCGCTCCACCCGCCGCAAGACCTCGCCGGGATCCTCTCCGGCATCCGCCGCGGCTAGAGGCGCCGGCGCTGGAGGTGGTGTCGACGCCGTGCGCACCATGGTCGCAGTATGCCTCCTCGAGCTCGTCCCATTCGCCGAGATCGACGCCGCCGCTCTCGCGCGCCGCCTGCAGTCGGAGACGTCGTCCGCCAGCGAGGCCGAGCGAGCAGCTCTCGCCGACCTTGCCACCGAGCTGGGAGGCTCCGTTCACGCCGCGGTGGCCCTCGCGCTCCGTCGCATCGCGGAGGACGGCGGTGGCGTGCAGATCGACGAGGCCTTCATTGGGGGCAAGCAGATGACCATGGTATGGGCTATCGACCGGAGCAAGCTCCTCAAAGAGCTACCGGAGTCCACCTCTGTGCCTCAAATCCAACCTCCGGCAACTCCACAGCTAGTCCCGTCCGAGACTGAAACTAACAGCGCCATGACCCCCAGGCCTCCGCCGACGCCGCAGCAGCCTGATATGTGGGGACACATGCCACCGATGTTCCCGCGGCCCAGAGGCCTGGCGATGCCTAGGTTACCGCCAGGGTTGATGCCGCGGCCATTCCTGGCGCCGGGGGCAGTTATCCCCATGGGGCCCGGCGGTCCGGGGCCCAGCACCACACTGCTTAAGCACAAGACAGAGGAGGACGAACTTAAGGATCTGGAGCTGCTGCTGAACAAGAAGACTTACAGAGAGAAGCAGAATACAAAGACGGGAGAGGAGCTGTTGGATCTAATACACCGACCTACTGCAAAGGAGACTGCTGTCGCAGCAAAGGTTTGTTTCTTTGCCTTATCTGGTCAATACATGCCTTCAACTCTAACTAACATCTGCAGATGTCTTATGCAATATTGTTTATTTTCTGTAAATAAATTACTGGTGTTGAGACTATCTTAGGATTCATAAGTAAGTGGTCGGAGTGACTCTCCACAGCAAATGTGGGTTTTATAAACTACAGTTTTTCAAGTGTGGTTTACAAAACAGGACAGCTTTTTAATATCCACTACAGTTTCGAAAAAACCATTACATGTTTGGTTGTCACTGTATTTGATACAGTAGTTCTCAATACAGAGCCATTATCTATGGATTAATGAAGAATTATATTCTAGCATGCAAAGTTCTGTAGTAATTTGAAACTTGGACTACAATAGAAAATATAATCGATCTAAAGTGCTTGGTAATTTTCATTTGCCTGAAAATTGGGGGTCCTTTCACTCAGAGTTCAGAGCCCTTAGATTTAGATCGGACAGCTGCAATTCACAAATGTTTATCCTATACTTCATACATAGTCCTATAATCACAGAAAATACAACTAACTCACATGTGTGCCATTACCAGGCATTGGCTAGCGATCCGATGGATAAGTTTGTCAAGTGAAATGAAACCATGAATTCAGGCACCTGAACATAATAAAATATCTTAATCTAATTGTTGTATCTGAGTACAATGTTATTTTCTGTACTACTAGTACTAATCATGGTACAGACAAAATGGAAAACGTGCATCATGCAAGTAATCCATTTTGTTGTATGTGCGTGCACGAGAAGACACGCTGCCATGGCTGCCAACTGAAGTGAAAAGAAAACTCAGAGAACTGTATTAAAACCAATCTTTAGTTTTCAGTGATTCCATGATCATCATCGTGTGTTTTACTTTTATCTTTGATTGTGCCACACTAGTTATTCTATGGTTTACCTTAAAGATGCTGGCAAACCTTCTGTTGTTGTGATCATAACCACTTTTTTCTTACCTTTGTTTTTGTTCTGCTAGTTCAAAACAAAGGGTGGCTCCCAGTTAAAGGAATATTGTACCAATTTAACTAAAGAAGATTGTCGACGTCAAACAGGTTCCTTTGTCGCCTGTGAGAAGGTCAGTATTAATGTTCTTGTTCACCCTGTGTGTTCTTGCATTCTTGGAGAAACGTTTCTGCAGTTTTCAGCAAATGATGGAAAATCAACTACTGATATTTATGGTGAAAAGTAAGATAGCTGAAAAATGCATTGGTTAATTCCATAATAACACTTGATATGTTCATGGATGACACTACCACACCATAGGGTTTCTGCAATTCTAATAGTCTAATGATTTCCTTGAATTCTTGGATTTCTTTAGTATTAACTGTAATTGTTATGTAAATTTTCTCACTGTGAACAGGTGCACTTTCGCCGCATTATTGCCCCTCATACTGATACAAACTTAGGCGATTGCTCTTTCCTGGATACTTGCCGTCACACAAAGGTGGCCATATATGCATACATGATACATCCTTTTTTTCATCTACTGCCACTTACCTGTTTGACTGTTTGTATCTCACATATATTGCATAATCTTGTAGACTTGCAAGTATGTCCACTATGAGCTTGATCAAACACCAGATATACCTCCAATGATGGCTGGTGCTGTCGCACCACCTAAGCAGATAAAGCCTCAGAGAGCTGAATATTGTTCAGAAATAGAGCTAGGAGAATCCCAATGGATTAACTGTGACATTCGAAACTTCAGAATGGACATCTTAGGACAGTTTGGGGTAATTATGGCTGACCCTCCTTGGGACATTCATATGGAGCTGCCATATGGCACAATGGCAGACGATGAAATGAGAACGCTTAATGTTCCCGCTTTGCAAACTGATGGTCTGATTTTCTTATGGGTTACTGGTCGTGCAATGGAACTTGGCCGTGAATGGTAAGTTTTACAAGCATTTAATTTCTTAGCAGAGATGTTGCCATGGTTATGCACAATTACTTAGCTTTATAGTAGCGGTGTTTCATTCCAGTGAAATATATTTAGCTACTGACTGGCTTGACTCTGTGGTTCATAAAAACATAACTTAGTAGATGATAGATTCCCTGTTACTAACATATATTTGGATACTGACTGGCTTGACTCCGTGCTTCATGAAAACATAAATTAGTGGATGATAGAGGCCTTATTACTAACAAGGTTTGTTACTACTCTCATAAGCGACTTTACTCTCCAGCGAGGATGATCGCTTTTTCCTCACCTGAAAAGAAATTTCCTCTGGAACTTTCTGCTGTTAAGATGTGATATTCTTTCACTAACTCATTGAACACTTGTTTTTCTTCAGTCTGGAGCTCTGGGGTTATAAACGTGTTGAGGAAATTATCTGGGTGAAGACCAACCAACTTCAACGCATCATTCGAACTGGTCGCACTGGTCATTGGTTGAATCACAGTAAAGAGCATTGTCTTGTTGGGATAAAAGGAAACCCACTGGTGAACAGGAATATAGACACTGATGTTATTGTTGCCGAAGTGCGTGAAACAAGCAGAAAACCTGATGAGGTAATGCACCACTTCCATGTTTCATACGATGAACTGGTCAGGAGCAAATAATGGTCAAGTAAAATATTAAAATATTAAGATTTTATCATCGTTTTTCTTAAATATTTCATTTGAAGAATAGATTGGATGCTTCATTTCTGTTTTGGTATGCAGATGTATGCCATGCTAGAGCGGATAAGCCCCAGGACGAGGAAGCTGGAACTGTTTGCAAGAATGCATAATACACAAGCTGGGTGCGCACTAGTCATTGTCTCTTTTCTTCCTATATAAACTTCTACCGCATTGAAACATTAGAGATGCTAACTGTGTGCTTTCCACTTTCGTTCTTTTTTGCCATCAGATGGCTTTCTCTAGGCAACCAGTTGAATGGAGTAAGGCTTGTCGATGAAGGGTTGAGAGCAAGGTACAAGGCTGCTTATCCAGATGTTGAGGTGCAGCCACCATCGCCTCCCAGAACAAGCGCGCCAGTGGAGGCTGACCAAAGCAATTCACAGAAGCCAGCTGCTTCAGATGGTGGTGAAAGGCCTGCCTGATGCAGACAACCTTAATCGAGGGACCTGGTTGTGCCGGACTAATCAAGTCATCATTGTAGCATTGACAGCATGGTTTCTACCTATGTCATGTCTATTGTAAAATTAGGCAGCTCGGTTGCATTGAGTATCTGGAGAAAAAGGATCAAATGAAATGAGTGGCTGCCTATGCTGTTTATAGTATGCGGATTATTGTGTGCTCAAATAAAAAGTATGCGTGTTAGCTTGGATCATGTTTTTTAATTGCACGAGCATGGATAAGATTCAGGTAAAATCCGTCTTTTTTCTAGGCCTGTTTTGAATATTTATACAGCTACAGTAATAGCTAATTGTTAGCTGGATAACTATTAACTGATTAACATATTTGGGACTGTTTAACTTAGATTTTACTTTTTAAAAATCACTTTTTATGAAACTAAAACTAATCCAATCAGCCCCTTAGTTATGTATGCAAATTTTGCATGATGTCCTTATCTATTTTGTTGTTATAGTTGAAACTGGAAAGGTAGACAAGCGCGGTAAAAAGGACTGGCCAGCTACCGGTATTTTGTTATTAGCTGAGTGTTTGAAACTACTAGAGATAATTTTAGTATCATCCTTACTGGTGGTTACAAACAGGTTCCATTGTTAAGATTTTAGTATCAAAGCTTGATAACTGGTCGAGTTGACTGATGCTGTGCCCAAGATCATCACAATAATAATGTCGTGTCGAACCTAATCCGGCGGACAGGTTACCAAGTATGATTTCGAGTGAGATACGGCCTGGTAGATAAAAGCCCCATATACTCCTACGCCCAAAGCAACATCTAACAAGGCCCGAAGAAGATTCACGAAGTAGTCCATCCAGCCAGCCTCCAACGAAAGCCCAACTGACCACAGGGTTTTTGCGTTGGCGTATTCGAAGGCAACGGAGGCAGCAGCTGAAGCCGCGGCGGCGGAGGGAAAGGGCGGCAGGCGCGGCGATGGAGTTCTGCCCCTCGTGTGGGACGTTGCTACAGATAGATCCAGGCACCGGCAGCCATCGCTTGCGTTTCTACTGTCCCGTTTGCCCCTACGTCTGCGAGATCAAGAACAAGGTCTCTCGCCGGTCTCGCTCCATTACTCTTCCTCGCACACCTTCTCTTTCTACGCGTTCTGGTGCCTTTAGCTGAGTTTATATCAATCTTCGGTTCCGCAGATTGTGAGGAAGGCAAGGATCGTGAAGAAGGAGGTAGCGCCCATCTTCAGCGACAAAGAAGCCTCGGATCGCGGTGCCAAGATGGAAGGTGAGCTCATCGCCTTCCTCTAATCCTCTTTACTCTGTGGTTCTAATACAGTACATACTCTCTGTGGATCTAATACTCTGTCTGATTTTACGAGTTATGAATCTTCATCCCTGCTTTTTTATTTATTCAATTCCTGTTTGATTTTGTCAACTTTTTATCCTGATAGTTTTTGGGAATTGTGATTTTTTTTTTTTTTGGTTCTCCATCGATGGGTTATCCTGTTACATTGAGTGGGTCACCAAATGCTCTGCAAGGTTGAGAGCCTTTGGATTGTTTTCTTGCTGTCAGTAGTAGGTACATATGAAACTTCTGGACTTCCGGTATAGGAGTAGACTGTAGAATTATTTTACTTTTACAAGAACGAATGGACAATTGCACACAACAGTTGGTACAAAGCTTTTATCTGCAATTGAGTAACATTTCCACGTAGACGGGAGCTTAATGTCTGAATTCATAATCTGCAAGGCTGCAGTTTCCTAAATACACTCATTGAACTTGCAGCCAGATGCCCTAAATGCGAGCACAATGAAGCAAACTTCGTTCAGATACAGATCCGAAGAGCTGATGAGGCAGCGACAACTTATTATAAGTGTTGCAAGTGTAACCATCAATGGAATGATTGATGATTCTCATGTTTGACTCTTATTATGACTTCCCCTGGTAACTCTCTGGTTTTGAGTTTTGATATTTACATGCAATTGCAAGGCTTCTTGTGATCATGACAGCAGTGAAACTTCTGAATGCGACTATTATGGATTGTGGCGTACTGGCCTAGTAGCCATTTGGCTGCAAGAGCCAGTGCATTTTGCTCTTCATGTCCTGGTATCATCGATTTTTTTTTTTCAATGTAAGATTGTTTTTTTAGGTTTGTTTATTAGAAGTGCTGCGTGCAGTTGGTGGCTTGAATGACCTAAAATTTCTTGAGTTAACTAACCAAGAAGACTGATCTACAATAAAGTACAACCTTTGTCTGCATTTCTGAATAATATGTTCATCCGAAACTGCCATGTTCCAAGAAATTCCGTGGGGCAACTTGTCTGCTGAATCGCATTGTCCATTGTTCACCCGTGGCTAATGATCTAAAGGGAAGTGTGGATGTTGTGGCAGTTCAGACTTCTGATTCAGTACCTGATAAGAGGGCATCATCTTCAGTGGTCAGTTTGAAATGTACCCGTGTTTTCCACATGAACTCGAGCGAGCACCGGCAACGCGCCGGTAGATGAGATGCAAATGCAGGCGGCCAGAGATGGGCCAGCGTCACACAGACATGCTCGGTGACAGCCAAAGCTGCAGCCGGCAGGAACGTGTGAACCCAACCATACAGGATTACTAACATTTAAGTCTATATCTATATCTATACTACTTACCTAATGTCGTCTGCCAAGATTTCGGCTCACCCCCTCATGGGCCCACAAACTAATCTTGTCAGCTCTTTCATAAAAAAAATTTCATAGTGATTACAACAAACTCTTTGAGATGAAGGTTTTCATATTGACTACAAAAAACTAAATGTCTCATTATAACAAACTCTCCAAAGAAAGTTTGATCTTGCATCGTTGCACGGTATCATTGTGCTCGCCTGAGTTCCCACCACCGCTGACGGAACGCCGTTGCACAAGAAGACACCGGCGACCACCACACCGCCACTAGCGAGCCGGTGTTTTTCTCGTCACGTTAAGCGCATGGGCCAAGGGCGAGCGCTGTCATGAGGCCACTCGACGGCGACGCGCTCACCAACCGTGGGCAAGCGCGCGCGTCGGCGAGGGAGCCATGGCGGTGCCACTATCCTTTTTCTCCGGCAAGACGGCGCCCTCATTTTACTTTGAGCTGTTGCGTGTGGCGAAGAGAGGGGAGAAGGGAGAGATTAAAATGATTGTAGGGTTAGGATTCCCGACCGGTTTTGCATTTAAATTCACTCCGATCTAGTTGGAGAGCCGTCCTATCTAACTCCAGCGGCCGTGAGAGTGGCCGCCCCGCGAAGGCTGCTAGGCCAAGCACGTGCAAACAGACCGTCCCAGCTATCTGGGCTGCGCACGTAGGAGGGAACGCGAGCCGCTGGGCCGTACGTGCGAAGTCAATCCTCAGGCTTTTTTGCCTCAGGCCAAAAAATGATAGTTTTTTTTTATTTTGTTCTATTTTTAAAAGCTTATTTTTTAGATAATGGTTTTATCTCGAAAAGGTTGAACCAATGACGATAAATTTAGAGAGTAATTTTATATATGTTGCTTCTGAAAATGTAGATCATGTTTCTATCTTAGTATTAATTTTAAAGCTAAATTGGAACCAAAGGGAAAAAAAACCCTAACCCTAGACATTGCTATTTTTACCAACATTGATAATTGAAATATTATAATTTTATTCTCGTAAGTTCTATGCGCTAGTTCTCCAACAGTGATTTAAATTTTGTGTACAAAGAAATTGTCTTGTTTTAATTTTGAACAATGTTAAATTAAAGCGTGTAATTTTTATTATAGATATTAATGTAGAAAAAAACATTACTAGAATTCATATAGGAAACAACCTCTAGCAAGGCACGGGCATTTACCTAGTAACTTAATAAAGGATGTTTGAAACATTGATTGTCGACAAACTTTTAAATTATGAGTGTGTTTGGTAGGGATTATAAAACTGATTATGCAAACAAATTATATGTCATAAGTAATCTTGTGTGTCCAACATCTAAAACTCATAAGTAATTATGATCACAATCATCCATAAGCTACTTTTAAATTATATATATTTTAATATTTGGGAGTCATATCACTTATAAACTATAATCTATTTGCATAATCAGCTTAATAATCCTTGCCAAACACTTGTATCTTCGAAAAACTCCAATCAAGCACACTGATTGTCGACAAGTTTTGAAACATTGCTGACTGCAGCGATGTTTCCAACATAAGATTATTAACATTACTAAATGTATTCCCTCAAAAGAAAAACATTACTAACATCTATGCAAAGAAAAAAAAACCCTAAAAAATCTGAACAAACTTGCTTATGATATTCAGATATACATCATTTCTCTGGTAACCATTTTCTCCGCACTCCTTCCATAGCCTCCTTCCTCATTCTTGTCAATTCATCAACCAAATGCTTGTACTGAGCTTCAATGAAATCAATCTCTCCAGTTAGAACGTCCTGATTATCAACAGTGAACATTGATGAACCGCTGCTTGCCAACTCCATGCAAGGTGACGCTTGATCTATATGGAAAATTGAACTTGACCTATCACCTAAAGCATGATTAAGATCTATCTTATCAATTCCTACATTGCATCCACCACAGTCCATATTACTATAATCATCAGTCCCATATTCACTCACACTTTTTGAACTCCCAGCAAGCTGCACCGAAAGGACCACCGAACCTTCAGAGCCCTGTGCTCCTAGGTTAGTTGCACTTGAGACAGAATCAAGTTGATCGTTTGATGATGCATTCACATCTTTTGGACACATAACACCAGCAACTAGTTCATAACTGGGCATTAACTCTGACAAATTCGGGTGGGAAGAAACTGCAAGTTCACTTTCATCCATTTTAGACTGGGCATATGAGTTCTCTACTGCATAATTTACTGGTTTCCAACTAGGAACAAGATTCACGATCAGAAGGTCAATAAATTGGGCAATGAAAGTAACATCACAGTCTGCTAACTCCAATTGTTCAACCATTTCAGCGGCTACAGACATAGCTGTATCAGAATCCAAGTAGAAGACAAAGTGAATATTCCTTGCATGACCTGCAAACAGATAGTCAATTATGTACCTACCATATACACAAATTAAGGTTACTAAAATCAAAGGTATGCATACCAGAAATATCAGCAATTCGCAAAACAAGTGAGACTGAATTGTTGTCAAGTTTCTCGCCCTTCAGCTTTAGTTCTGTATTTCTGTTAGTTCCCGTGAACTCCAGGACTGGTTTATGTGGAGTAACACAACCATTTGCCTTGCCTGAACTTGAAGTGCTAGATTCACAGGTGTCAACATCCATGTGCAAATTATCCACAGAGATATCTACTGCTTTAGGTGCAGGTGAGGGGAACTTAGTGCCAGTAGAACCATTTGTATTACCAGGACAGAGAAATGGATCTTGCAGGAGCTCTTTGGCAGACAACCTCTCAGAAGCAGGAGCTAAACATTTCTCAATGAACTGCTTTACTTGAGGATCAGCAATTCTACCCAATGCAGCAGGTTTGACACCCTACACATATGACGCAGTAATTTTATATAAGATATCTAAATAATGTGACTTTTTACAGATAGAATTACAAAACACTTACTGTGGATACTTTCTTAAAAATCTGAGCAGGATTTGTACATTCACTGTATGGATATTCAAGAGTAAAAATCTCCAACAAGCACATTCCAAATGAGTATATATCAATTAGTTCATCATAGCTCTCATCATATAGCTCAGGTGCCATGAATTCAGGAGTGCCTGCAGAAATTACGAAAACACTCGAAATCATATGAATGTACCAGGTAAACGAGATGATATTGAAGTTACTTAAACAACTAAAAAGAGAAAATGAGAAAACTGACTGAAGGATAGCGTCCAAAATACATGAACGTCAGAAAATGAACACAACTAGGAGCATAGAAGAACCACAAGAATTTGGTTCGTAATACAAGGGCTTCAAAGTCCTTTAGCCCTCCAAATGTTAGCATTATCCTTGTCCAACAAAGTGCAGTCGGGCATCAGACACAAAGCAAATACAGGCCACAAAAGCAGGCTGATTTGAAAGAACCCCTATATTAGGACCATGAACAAAAGACAATTACTACATGGTCAATTGCTCTGTATAGGAATACGGTTGGTCAAAGAACCCCTAGGTTGCCAAAAGATCTTGGTATATACATTCTTGTACTTAATTCATGTTTTGATTTTAGGAAAATAGTTAATCAGTTGAACACACGCACAGAATACTTCAAAAGCTTTGATGATCACAATGGTGAACTAGGATGGCGATCCAAGCTGAAGGACATCAAGTCGTCAATTTATCCACAGTAACATTAAGAAGCAAAAAGATAAAGATTATTACCAATAACACTCTTTGCTCTTGGTGTTAGCATCACAGTAGCTAGTCCAAGATCTCCAATTTTAACTTCACCATGATTCCCGTTAACAAAAATATTATCACATTTCAGGTCTCTGTGGATGATTGGAGGCTGATGGCTGTGTAGGTAATCCAATCCATGAAGAATCTGCCTTGCCCAACTCTTTATTGCTTTCAAGTTGACATGTGGATGTTTCAACCGATAACTAGAGACAAACAAACTTGTAAGTGATATTCCAGGAGAAGCATGAAAACAACATCAAGCAATGGTTACAAGTATTACTTACTGTCTGAGACTTCCAGACGTGAACAGCTCTGTGATAACATTGATTGTCTTGTTATGGTCATCAATCCAGGAGTAATAAAACTTCATTACATTTCCATGCTTGAGAGACTTTAGAAGATGAACTTCTGTGTAAAGTCTATCAAGGTTATCTGGACACTGCATCACCTCATCAATGTTCATTTGATTCCAGGCAACCTCGATGCCTTCAACCTCATCAAACGCCTTGTAACTAAGCAAGAAAATTAAAATGATAATCAAGTAAAACAGTGGACAGACGATTGTGTATGAATAACAGCAAATCATGAGAAACAAACGCTTGCTACTATTTATTTATTTTTTCCCCAGTAAATTCTAACCAAATGGTGGTTGTGGCTACCATCAATTGTGACTAGCAGCATTGCAACATCTTTTGTTCCAGGATTTTGAAAGTTAGAGAACTCAATGGAACCAAAGAAATCTCTTCAACAACATTGTAATAACATAGTGTATAAAAGGAAGATACTAAGGAGCTGAGGGCATACACAGTCTTGAAAGCTCCTCTGCCCAATATGACATTGTACTGCAGCAAGGAAAAGAAGATCATATCAATACAAAACGAGCAGAATGTGTCCTTCTCATGGATCATTTTAGCATGCACTATTTTCCAAATTGAGAAGGAAAACAGACAACTGCAATTTCAGAGAAAGGTACAATCGAACCCCTTTCTTCCAGGAATGCAACATTTCCTACTCAGAATCACATTCACGACATGAAACCTATCAGCAATATTCTTCGAGGATTTAGGCCACACACTACTATATTCTCAGATTCCACACAAATTCACGAAAGCAGTTGTTGCAAATTTGGCATACTAGCCGGGACAGTTGAGATCACGTTACATCAAACAGACTTAAAATGTTAGGATTCGATGGCAGCATAATGCTGGTTAAGAAGATAAAACTCACGCGCATGTATCGCCCGGTTGGATCTACCTCCGCGTACTCAGCATCGACCACCTCATCCCCACCACCGAACATCTCCATTTCGGATCAATCAGCCCCGAGCAAGAAAACAAAAAATCCCACGAGCAAGCGAGAGAGGGAGGAGGGAGCGCGGAGAAATGGACCGGCTAGATCGCCGAAGAAGACGGGGTCTGGCGCGCGCCTTTCTACGCTCTGGGCGCGGCGGGCGCCGAGCGTTCAGTGAAAGGCTCGGAGAAGGGGGCGTACGACGGCCGCATGCGGAGGCAGCGCCGGCTGCGCAGCGACGTCCGTCCCACAACGCCCATGGCCCGGCACCAGGCGGACGATCCCACGCGGCGGACGCAGCACCTCATTCTCCCCCCTCGATCGGCGACGTCCTCTCGTCAGCGTACGCGGAACCCATTCCCCGCCGCGGCGGCTACCAACACGTCCGGTACCGGGAGGCGGCGGCCATAGACGATCGATCGGAGGGAGGCGCCGATGCGAAGACGGCTAGGGGCGGATTCAGCTGCGCGCGGCTGTGTGCACGGGCGGAGGAGGTGGGAGGCGAGGAGGAATAGGAGGAAAGGTTTGGTGGTGGCGGTGGTGGTGGTGGGGAGGAAAAGCTGGAGGGAGGAGGAGAGAGGAGAAATAGCAAACAGCTGACGATGTTCCGTTTAAGTTTTTCTCTTTCGCGGATGAAAAAGACAAAACGGGCGTTTCAAAAGTTTGTCAAACTTGGTCTGTTTCACAGCTTTGATTTGAAACAGGAAATCACTATCATGAATCTCAGGAGATTTGACGGTTCGGCCACTCCATTAGATCGTACCAAATCTGGATTCTGGAACGAAACCAGAAACCACACTCATCGGTGGCGGAAGTGACGGCGATATTCCCTCCGTCTAAAAACGGATTGACGCAGACTCAACAACGGGACGGGACGCGACGTTACATTCTTTTTGTCAACAACGATAGAAGCAGCCCGCTCAGCAGCAGCAAGAGGACCAAGTCGTCCGCGGGCTTCGGGGGTCACCTTCCTTTGTAGCCCAGCATTTACGCTACGTACTTCCTCGGCCCTATAGTACTCGGCCTCGGAAGTGTACACGTTTGGGCTGGAACAGTCCAGCTCAGTACAAGAAATATTTTTCTTTAGGCTGGAGCCTGCTGGAATCTGTCGTCTGGAGTCTGGACGCCGGGCGCATCGTACCAGGCACGTACCAGCAGAGCTAGCTAGAGCGGTAGAGGCGACGTTTGCGCGCGTCGCGCGTGAGCCAGGCAACGCCCGCACGTCCGGACGACGGCAAAGCTCGGCCCTCTCCAGCTCACCTCCGGTCCGTGAACGCCCGGGCGACGGGAACAGAGACCATTTTTCTATCGCAAAACGTGCTTCTCCAAAATGTCTGGAACTGCATCTACGAGGAAATTCTACTTCCAAGAATCATACTATAAACATTCCCGCGGGAGACGAATCCTTTTCCCAGCTCGATCACATTCCCAAACTCGATCACATTCTCTCGATTGAGGTGCAGATATATTGCGAAAACCGCGACCCGGCACAAAGATTTCGCCATGGACGGTTTGGAGGAGGAGGAGCCAGCGAATGGCGTGGTGGAGTGGCGAGTGCCGATGCCGGAAGACGCGCCGCCGGTGCCGGCGACTCACGCGGCCGGGTCGGCGGCAGCGCCAGCGCTGGAACCGTGTACGACCACGCTCAAAAGCACGGTGTTCGGGTCTGCGAGCACGGCGTGGCGGAGGATGGGCGCCGACGATCCTCGGAAGGCGATGTACGGGGTCAAGCTGGGCGTCGCGCTGACCCTAGTCTCCCTCCTCTACTACGTCAGACCCATGTACGACGGCGTCGGCCGCAACGCCGTGTGGGCCATCATGACGGTCGTGTTAGCCTTCGAGTACACCGTCGGTACGTAAAGTGGTGGAGTACAGAGAGTAGCTAGAGAGAAATGCAACTTATGTGTAAGATCTCCTCCCGATCCTCAATGTACCTTTCGTTTTGCACCACTCTTCTTGCGTATAGGTGGGACCGTGTATAAGGGTCTGAACGGAACCGTCGGGACGATGACTGCCGCCCTGCTCGCCCTCAGCGTGCACTGGGTGGCGGCCAAATCGGGCCAACGGTTCGGCGAGCCCGTCATCGCCAGCGGGTCCGTCTTTCTGCTGGGTACGTATAATGGTCGGTGTTCTACTCATGTAGTAGTACAGCACAACGGCTGACACAGAAGCTGGCTGACTTGGCACGGGTCCGTGGATGCAGGTGCGGTGGCCGCATTCGCGCGTTTCATGCCCATCGTGACGCTTCGGTTCGACTACGGTGTCACCGCCTTCATCCTCACCTACGGCTACGTCGCCGTGTCGGCGTACCGCGTCCCGGAGCTGGCCGTGCTGGCGCTGCAGCGGATCTGTACCTACTCCATCGGCATCGTCATCTGCGTCGCCGTCTGCGCGGTCGTCTGCCCCGTGTGGTCCAGCGAGCAGCTGCGCCTCCTCACGGCGCGCAATATGGAGGACCTCGCGGCCGTCGTGGAAGGCTGCGTCGAGGACTGCTTCCCTGATCCCGAGCGCGCGACGAAGCTCCCGCGATCGGGGGCAAAGTCGGAGGGGCAGGGGCACATACCACGGATGCAGCGCGTGCTCGACTCGAAGGCGGCGGAGGACGCCCACGCCAACCTCGCGTGGTGGGAACCCCCGCACGGCCGGTTCGGTTTCGACCGCCCCTTTGACCAGTACGCCCAGATCGGCGCGGCGATGCGCCGCTGCGCTTGCTGCCTGGACGCGCTCAGCAGCTGCGCCGTCGGCGAGGCCCTGGCGTCGGCAGAGCGCGCCGCCGCTCATCGTGACCTCGACGAGGTGTGCGCTCGACTGGGCGTGCAGTGCGCGCGCGTGCTCAGGGAGGCGTCCGGCTGCATTGCATCGATGACGTTGCCCCGGGGCCTCGGTTCCGCCATGGAGGAGGTTGACGAGCTGCAGGCGCATCTGAGGGCGCTCCGATCCAGCGAGCTTGTCCGGGAACACAGCACTGAGACGTGTTTCGCAGAAGCCATGAAGCTCTTCACCGCCACGTCGCTGCTGATAGAGGTATCCGCGAGGGTGAAGGAGGTTGTCGACGCCGTGCAAGTGCTAGCGACCCTCGCGAGGTTCAAACCGGCCGATGACGATGGCGGACAGAAGGCTCGATCTCGGATGAAAGTGCACCCGCTGAGCAACGCGACGCAGCAAGAATGCAAGATACGACACGCTGAACAGGGTTCTTGACATAACATTTCACGTCCTGCCGGGGGCAGACAGGTCCAAAATCTCTGCAATCATATACAGGACGATTCTGAGGAACAGCGCTTTCAGCCTGGAATGATCGAAGGTGTCACGTCGTTAGCAATAGGTTTCTTGTTTACAAAGTACAATTATTAATGTCTAATAGGACAACAGTTGCATGTGATCTATCAATTTGCAACTTACTAGGTGAGTCATAATAATCTCGTTGCAGACGGAGATACCATGGCACCGGCCTCCTGACAGATGAAAGCAGCCCAACAGCACAAGGAATTGGCTTAACTACTGTAACTTTCTTTTAAGCCAACTATTGTGACAATTTTTTTCGATGAGTATTGTGACATCTTTGCATTGCAAAACACAATCAAGAGACAAGATACTTTAGATGCTATATTTTTTCATAGGGACACGGTCCCACTCACTAGAAATCAAGGGGTGAACAGTGCATCTCTATTGCTCTTCCACGGACATTAAAATATCTTGGAGGTAGAAACTGCCGCCTTTCCCATGAATAAAAAGTTCCTTTAAGGACAGGAACAGACATACCTATTTCATCCATTCCTTGAAAGAAGACCTCTAGACTCACTTAATCTCTTTTTACATGTCTTCTTCAAGCTTGCCCTTCCTAAAATGAGGATGCCTCTTGTTTAGTTTCTTCTTTGTTGTAGCATTTTTGTATGTGTCTCAACATTTTTCTTGGTCCAAAAAATCATATTCTCACTCTACGTACTTCAATATATTTATTGCGCATTGCCCTTGCAAATGTATTGGGTGCATATGTAGCATAGAAAGTTGTCTATGACTATTACTACCATCATACTTATTTATTTTATTTATAAGTTTATAAAAAAATGGATATGAAAAATTACACTTACTAGTTAATATTTGTTCAAAAAAATATTTTTATTTGTTTACATCTAATATTTCTTCAAATTATTATCAATTTGAAAGTATTAAGACTGGATATTGTATATTATTCATCTATTTTTGATTTATGTCTCGTCTTCTTATTAGTTCAAATCATATACGATGAGTAGTGGAGTCATGTTTAAGTTAAGTGGTTTTATAGAGTTTGAAAAGACAAACAAATGAGTCATTGTTATTAATAAATGCTTCTCTCATAACAGTTCTGACATTACTAGTCGTACAGAAGTAAAAGAGTGCTTAGTTTTTGAAATACAGCTTGCTACTATATTACCCTAGGATTGATAAGTCCAAGCTGAACAATATAATCCTTATAACCACTTGATTTATTTTCTCCATTAGGCTTTACCATATAATAGAGAGAGAAAGATGTAAATACTTACTAAGTGAATGAAAAAAATTGATACGTAAATTAAAACATGAGAATGATGTTCATTTATACAAAAAATATAGAGTTTTGTTGTCCTCTTATGAGTTATTAATTAAATAGATACGTACTATTATTCTTTGTTGGTTTAATTAAGATTTTTTTTACGTAACAGTTAAGAAAGGAGTTAAAATCAGCTTATTAAACTCTAAATAATTAGAGAAAAAGATACAGTGCATCTAACCTTCTCGTGTATTTACTTGGTTGTGCTTAAGAAAAAGATTAAAAGTTATCATATTTGATACACATGTTTCTCCATGTATTGTACCAAACATAACAATATAACACACAGGCATGTACACATGTTCCATGTTCTTCTAATCTATTTACTCCCTCTTTTCTTTTGTTGTAAGAAATCTAGATACTTCGTAATTCTTTCACATAAGACTGGTCTACATGGAGAAACACGTTTGTAGGGTTCAATTCGGAGTGGTGATGAAGGTTATACCTTGATCCAACTAGCATACCCCAGGCTCCGCCCCTTGCATGTTGGCCACTGGGCTGCAAGTCCGTCCGTGACTCGGCTAAACTCTTTGTTCGTCAATAACTAAAATTGTAGGAGATTTTTCTATAAAAATTACAATCCAATTAACTCAGATTGTTGGGAGACGAATGTTACATGATGTTGCAGCATGCCACACTCATGTCGAATTCAAATAAGATATGCTTGATCCATTGGGGACAGCGGGGAGGCGCCACCAAATGGGTAGTATATATGACGTTCAAGGGGCAATTGTTTGCTACGAATATGACTTAGAAAAAACTTTTGCACGCGCCGAAGGTTAGTTCCCACATACTTACATATTACGGCAGATGGCTTACAAATGCAGCCCAAGTTGATGTATAAAACTTCACGAGTGCCTGTTCACGACTGCAGATCTTTAGTCTTTTCAGCATGTTGCTCAGAGCACATGAAAAGACGTACCAGAAATTTTAAGATCGCAGTATCTCCTAGGTGACCAAAGTCCTTTCTAAACGCATACAGGTCACTTTGCTTATGAATCACTCGCTCCAATAATTATTTTTGCAATGCAAAAGCATTATCCTGTCGATTTCACGCTGCTCTCGCTGCTGCTGTTTCAGATATTATTTCCACAGATTGCCATCGTCTCACCCTGTGTCTTTTCAGTGCAGAAGTTATGTACTCCACTAGGAACCGGACCGATTCCCTATCCGGCGTCGGCGTCGCTATGAATCCTGTCGAGTCGAGTAGAGAGACCTGCTTTCCGTGCAGCTGGACTAAATAATGGGTTGCAGCACGCCGCCATCGCACAGGCAACAGATCAACTTTTCTGTTCCATACAGGTCGTTCTCATTAATCCGCTAGCGCGATATGGCGTGTCCCTTAGTGCGTGGCGCTGCTGTCATGCAACAACGAGAAGAAGCAACATTAAAAATGATGCTACACCATTATCTAAAAAAACAATTCATGAGGCCACAGAAAGCACACTTGGGCGGTCCGAGAAACAGAGGATCGATGAACAGCAAATTTAGGTAGTGACATGATGTTATCAGGTCTTGCGCATTTGTCATTTAATTTCCCCTATGGCGTCCAGGAGTACGACAGGTACGAAGTGCCCTCGTTTTGTTTGCCTCTCTGTGCACGATCCATGTCAAACAATGATTTGACATGGATTCTAAAAAAATGATTTGATTTGTTTTGTTTAACTATGTACAGCTACAGGCCTACAGCATGATGTGGCGTCCAGCCGGTCTTATTCCCTTGTAAAACCGTGGATGAGAAGTTCTGCGAGCTAATCATCCCCGGGAAATAATCATGTCTTAATTATAACATCATCAAGCTACTAATGCAATGCTGTAACCAAGGGCCGGGTGGGTAAATCATGTGTCCACTTGGTGCTGTTGTCTGATTCATGCCCTGGTTTGGTGGAGGTCATCGTCCAGGTTTTCGAAGTTCAAGCCTTGGTCGTCGTCCTCTGGTTTTCCGGCGACACGTGGTCGTCGTCAGCGTCTTCCGGCTCGTTCAGCGGGTGAACTTTCGTCATCTCTGTCGTAGTTTCTCCCTTTTTTCCGTCATCGTCTTGGTCGTCGTTGGCCTCCTTGAACTTGGCAAGGGTGGCCAGCGTCTCGACGGCGTCCACGACGCCCTCTACCCTCGCGGATATCTCCACCAGCAGAGACGCCACGGTGAAGAGGGGCATCGCGTCCGTCATGGACGACGCGTCCGAGAGCTTCACCGCCAGCGTGCGCGGGAGGGACCGCACGTCACCCTGCAGCTCGTGCACCGCCGTATTCATGTCCGCCACGGCGAAGTCCAGCACACGGGAGGACACCATGGCGTCCACGGAGCGCGACGCCTCCCGCAACACCCGCGCGCACCGCGCGCCGACCCGCGTGCACGCGTCGCGGAGGATCCGCTTAGCGTTCTCGGGCGCCTGCACCTCGGCGCAGCTGCTCAGGGCCTCCACGCAGTACGCGCACCCTCGCATGGCGGCGCCGATCACGGCGTACTGGCCGTAGGGGTGGCGGAAGCCGAAGCGCCCGTGCGCGGGCTCCCACCGCGCCAGGTTGGCGTGCGCGTCCTCGGACGCCTTGGAGTTGAGCACGCACTTGTACCCGTCGGATGACTTCTTGGTCCGCGAGGGCTCGTCGGCGGCGGCGGCGAAGAAGTAGGCCTCCACGCAGGCCTCGACGGCGTCCGCGAGCTTGTCCATGTTGCGGGTGGTGAGGCGGTGGAGCTCCTGCCCGGACCAGACGGGGCAGACGAGCACGCAGACGGCGAGGCAGATGAAGACGCCGATGGCGATGGTGGAGAGCCTCTGCTCCGCCAGCGCCGCCAGCTCGCCGACGCGGTACCCCGACACGGCCACCAGGCTGTAGGTCAGGATGAAGATGGTCACGCCGTAGTCGAAACGCTCCTTCACCGTCGGGATGAACCGCGAAAAGGTTGCTGCCGCAGCCAGCAGAAAGAGGGAGCCACTGACGATGACCGGCTCGAGCTCGCCGGACTTGTCCGCCACCCAGTGAACACCGAACGCTAGAACACCGGCGCTTGCCGTCGCCACGGCTCTGTTGAAACACTTGTACATGCTACCGCCTGCCCATGCGAAGACTAGAGTCAGCAATTCTGTCTTAGAGTAACGAACAAAATATTCGTGCATGCATGAACTCTGTATCCGTTGCCTCACTGCACGAGGCCGTCACTCACCAACAGTGTACTCGAAGACGACGACCACCGTCATGATGGCCCACATGGCAGCGCCGCCAACTCCGTCATACAGGGGCCTGGTGTAGAAGAAGACGGAGACCAGCACTAGCGCGAGGCCTACCTTGAGCCCGTGCACCACTTTCCGGGGATCGTCCACGCCGATCCTCCACACCTTCTTGGCCGACCCGGCCACTCTGTTCCTCGCCATGGCCACGCAAGCGACAAGCCATGCCCAGGCCCACGCCATCGCGGCGCCGGCGTCGGCCTCGCGCTCCACCGTCACCGACGCACCCTCCGGCACGGTTACCCGCCATTCCAGAGCAACGCTGTCCCGTGCTTCCCTTGCGGTGGCGTCCATGTTGACCGATGATAGACGAGCGCAGCAGGTACCAAGACCGGATGGGTCCCAATTGTAAGCGCCTGTGTGGACGAACGCAGCGACAGAAAGTAGCTGGAGACTGCCGTTGCACTACGAGGTTGTTTGATGATCTCTCTGCGCTTTGCCTCTCTGTCAGTTCTTACTGATGATTCCTGGAGAGGAATGCGTGAAATGATTCTGGGCAAAGCACACGAACGATCTCCCTGTCTTGGAATGTTGTGGGAAAGCTGGAGACCCGGTATATATAGAGGAATGAGAAATTTTTCTCTGGTGGTAGTGGGCTTTGACGTGGTGACGACAGGGGTGGAGGATTGGAGGTTGAAGAGAAGATACCGCTTGCTAGGCTTACCCTATAGTATGAACAAGTGTTTCAACAGAGAATATGACTAAGTGCAACAGCCAAATAGAAGCATTGCAAAAGGGAATGGCCATAGAAAAATGCCGGCGATTGGATCACAAATTAAATAGGCCGGTAGTACAATTTCTTCCATATCTAGTTGATTTGTCTGTTTGCCACAAACTTGGTTTTCTTTTTTCTAGTTTCTGGATGATAGTGATTTTGATCCCCTCATTTTTTGCTGACTTTTACTACGACTTCTTTAGTTTTAAAATTATTGCTTTCACTAAAACCAGAATTTTAGTTCAAAATGAATCAAAATTATTGTTCTAATGACAACAATTTAAGAATTACAGAGCAATTTAAGAATTACAGAAGTACTTCTAAACTTGGTAATTTGTGAGAGATGAGAGAAGCTACTAAAATTTTGAAACTATAAAAAAAGTAGTGGAATAATGTTCTAAGTGGATCAAATGTTACCAAAAGAGGAAGGTATGTGTCCAAAGTTGTACTAATTCAAAAAAAAATTGATGCAAAATGCACTTGAAAAGAAAAATCACAGAAAACAAAGCTAGGCATTACACGAAAGGGAGAAATCTCTAACTAGTACAGATGATGCTACCGACATGCTAGCTGTAGAATATGAAACGTAGTAGAATGTAGTTACTGTAGTATTTTGCAATAGAATCAAATTTATTGGTAATCAAGGTTCACACAAACCCAAGGTCGAGTATCGTTTAGCAGGGAACACAGGTATAAGTATAACCACATCCTGCTTGATGGTAGCGCATCCTCTGGCGTATTGCAAAGCACGTCACAGTCACTGACACGGGAGTGCGACATCCACCTGGTCCACATATCCTTGACATGACAAGGTCAAGCGATATCCGCCATCGTTGACATAACAATATGAACAAGTACTATTCACCAAATTGTTTTTTGTTATGTCATGGAAATTTCCAGCTATAATTATGTGGAGTACGTTGTAATTTCAAGATAGAAGACACCTTTTTTTAAAAAAGAAAAGGTTGAGGCTCGCGTTTGAATGTCTTAGCATTTTGAAATCATTTTTAAAACACCACAGCCTTTTACGCTCAATAAATAAAAATCACAGTTTGTTAAAACCACAATATATATTGATTATATATAGAAGGTTCTTTTTCTCAAAAAAAATATCTAGAAGGTTCTGATATGTTTGGCAATTTTTGTAGTTTGTTTACTTTCTGCAAATGCATATATCCTGCTAGTGCTAACTAACCTAGCCGCCAGAAGGGAATAAAAGTTGGATACGTATATGTTAGTTTGAAGTATAATCATTTTCTTATTGGAGCGATAACCGTGATACTTCAAACTCAAGGTGCTAAATCCTTATCAAAAAATAAAATCAAAGCACCAAATGTGTGCAATTAATGTATGGTTGTAGATAGTTGCCATATGAACGGTTTTATTTCAACTAGTCTTCAGTCTTGACATTTGATAAGAACAAGGCAATGCTAAGTAACATGTACATTTAAGTGTGCATAGCAGCACCACTATTATTGCTCGCTTTTGATTAAGAAAAAACAAGGTCATAATTAAGTGATTTTTTAATCAAAAAAATACTTTGGTATTAGGATGTGTTCTATCCTAAACTCGTAAGATTTCTAGTACAATGAAATATTTTTTCTACACCTGTATTATATTAGGATATTTGGACATATGACCTCATAAAATGTACACAAACTCTCCTTTGATTTTCATTAATAATAATAAAAAAGAAGTGTAGTCCACTGACAGTCCATTTAATCTTTTTAAAAAGATGTAATATCTAAGCAAACTAAAAAATACTTTGGCATCTAAATAAAGCCTTAAAAGTGAAGTATTTGAATGTGATGTTCCAAGTGTTTTCGTGCGTGCCCGCGCACGGAGAGAGAACATGATGTTCCATGACAACTTCTACGAACCAGGTATAAGGATTCGTTCTTAATCTATAAGGAAGGAAACAGATTGTTCCTTAAAATTTCCTAAAAGACTCTCTTGGTGACGAAGTACCAGAAGGATATATATATAGTCTGCAAAAATAAGGCAAAGGATAAAGTAACATGCATGCATCTTGAACAGATAAATATAAAAGCTGGAGCCATACAAACGTGGATCAAAATGCTAGTTCTGTTTAAAGGAAAATGCAGGTCGTGTGCCTCCAATTGATGAAATCCACTTTGGATTTTTAAGAGCATATTCATGTAGTAGAGAGGCCGTAACACAAAGTGCTTAAGTGCAGCCGAAAAGGCAGAGAAACCACTGGACCGTGATTCCCGTGGTACAATCTGTACTTCAGCAACGCGCACTATCTAGTATAGGGTAGGGGAGCCATTTGCGACTACTAGTCTCTAGTGAGTCATCATCAGTGGATGCATGAATGTCTGTTTCCTTTTTTTTCTGTTCTTTTCTTTTCCATAAAAATGACAATCCTGTTTTGAACTTTTCTTCAGGCTCTTGTGAACCGATCGAGCAAAATAAAATAAAACAAAATTACTTGTTTTTTTCCAAAATTAGCAGCACACAATAACTTGGCGATAATTTCACACGAATTTTCGAAGAAGAAGATGCAGTATCACCCCTATTTCGAATGCGTCTCTACTCACGCTTGTGTTTTAAGACACAAAACTGAAGGAAAGAGTGGCCTTATCTGGTGGTTCCCGTCGGATCAGCCGTGGATGAAATGGAAACATGCCGGAGCTGCACTTATCTCTGCTATAGCGCGCCCAGCTCAGCTAGTACTAGTAGTGGCAGACTGGCAGGCAGAGGCCGCGCGCCGCAGCTGTCAGCCAACAGAGCGGCCGAAATATCCTATCCCATGCCCCCATCGATCACGCGGCGCAATGGCTTCAACTTGCTTGCAAAAGACCGGCGGCCCCCTCCGGGCTCGCAACTGGCAGGAGGTCTCGTCTCGTCACGGGCCTCGCCATGCATGTATCCTCGCATTGGCGCCGTACCTGAGAGCCGCACTTCCTCGCTCCTCGTCGTACGCACGTCGTCCTTCCTCGTTCATTACAGGATTTAGGACTAGTCCGCACGTCGTCAGTGCATTCTCTGGTGGATGCCGCACCTTGTAGACACACACTAGCTAGCTAAAACAGGCACAGAAGCGGCACGCTCGCTGATGATAATGACGCCGGCCGAGTCACCTTAAACCCCGAGACCGCGATGATCGTCTCCAACTACGATACTGTCCGTCCCTGCTCTGCTCGAGTGCTCAGCGAAACACGCATGGTGCTCGGGGCGGGTGCGCGGTGGAGGAACGGCGAACGCACATTGTGATCAGCAAAGGAGCGAGAATCTTCGTTCGCCTTGTAGAGACTGGCGCTGGCCGTCGCTGTTGATCTTGCGTCGCCCATCGGGAAGGGGCACGTACGGCGCGCGCGTTGGTGCTTCGGACTATCGGCTTCTTGCCAACATGGGCAACAAGCAAGCTGGCAGATGGGCTCAGAGATGCTGACAGAGCGTGGGGATGCCGGGACTACCGGCTGCAGCTTGGGGGTGGTTGCATGATCGATCGCTGTCTCGGCCATTTCATTTGTTTGCTGCTTCTCTGGTGGCCTCTCATCAGAATCTTCATGCAAATTGTTTCAGTGGTGGTGACTAGATGAGTAGTGTGCAAAGGGCGTGTATTCACACACAAGTGTGTGCATGTGATGGATACCCAGCAAGTACACAGATGGCACACAACGGCAGCAACGAACAACCAGCTACTTGCATTGTTCCCTCGTCGTCGTCGAGATATTTCGGTCGTGTTAACGTTTACTGCATTCTATAACCTGTAACTGTTACCCTAGTAACTCGGCGTTGACACCAACAGGTCTGATCCAGTAATATCTCAGAACGTATAGTGGCCGCGTCATCATTGGTTTTGATTGACATCACATGTTTTACCAAGAGTATAGTATATTTCTCTATCGACGACATGCTCACGCGAGTATAATCCATGTGTGGATTGGAAGGATACTTTAAAAAAAAAATCTATGGATTAGAAGGGATTGAAGGGGTTTCACGATGAAAAATGAACTAATTTCGTTCAGTCAAAAAAAGAAAGATGAACTAATTTCTCCATCGTCAGTCAACTTCAATCCCTCTCAATCCACGTAGATTAGAGTGCAGCACATATAGTTCCGTTTGTATTTATTTTGTTGCTAGCACTATTTTTATTTTTCCATTTTTCTGATATTAATTTAACAATTAATCTGCCACTATATGATATATATCCTCAAACCATGTGAAAAGGGAATGTTGCAATGCGAAAAGGGAATGCTCGAAATGAAACAAATACAAATGGAAGGGGCCAAAATGAGGAATCAAAAATTGAATTTCAAGTCATATAAGAAAGTTCGGATTCCTGAAGGGGTCAAAAGGAGGGACACCTGAGTTTTAACAGGACCCTAAGAAACATTTACTCACTGTGGTGTGATATGTCAACTTATAGACAAATGTGAACTAAGTTTTATAATTTATGTCAAAGTATAACTATTTTAAATAATTGAAACAATGGTTATAGTAGATTTCAATCTTTATATTTTAAACAAAATTATTTTTAATTTGAATTCGGATCAAAAAGAAAAGTTGTAGAAAATGAGTTCCTCTACCACCACAAAAGTTTAGCATTTTTTTAATTTTATTTTATTAATTTTCTTGTTAAAAATATAAGATCGATGTTATAGGATGTCGTATTTACAGTGTCAAATAAAGGTTTATGTAAAATTGCAGTTCATACAATGGTTTATCCCAATATCTAGACTTAGTCCACGCTCTCCTCCTTTTTCCCGATGTGTGTCAACCATGCATGTGTTAGGTCGGAATTCATGCTTCTGGAGTTTACGGATCACACAGTATTACAAATTTGGCAAGCGCACCACAATTGGTGCTGCTTCATGCTTCCATCCACGAGATTAATTAAAGAGGGGCCCCGCGCGCCATTACACATGCATATGCACTACACATTAGGTCTGCCTCTTATCACTTATACATAGTCCATCCATCATGCACTTGACCGACTCGATCAATCCCCAGCAGATCAGACTCCTATGACCTGGCACCCCTCATCACATGCCGAAAACTCTGACGTGGAGCCTTAGAGCTGGCGACCTAGCGACACGTGAGCGCTCTACAACCAAACATGTGCTGACACATCAGCACTGCCCTGACCTCCACTTTTGTTCATTGTTTAGGACTGAACCGTATCAGCAGAACGGTTTTGCGTGTGACGCACCAAAAAGTCGGACGTTTTTTTTGCTGGATTGTGACGCCTTTAATTTGGTGTCTTATCAGATAATATCTGTCCCGCAGAGGATTATGTAAACTGTAAAGGTTGTAGTAATTTGGTAAGCGCATAATGAGGGTGCAATGTTGATGGTGGGGAAAACAGCGCAAGCCCCGCACTCAAGACACTCACTATAGCTCATTGGGTCAGTTTCGTTCGTGTCTTTGTGATCTCGTTCGTTCCAATCCTTGGATTTAATCATGCTTTATTAGCTTGAAAGTAGTTCAAGCTAGCAAAGCAAATGTGAACATATATACTAGTATGTAATTGATGGGATGGAGGGCTAAGGTTTCAGAATATTATATTTTTAGGAAAAGCCGTGGAAAGACAGCACGGTACCCTTCTTGTACTTGAAAGCTTTTCTCTCTGTTTATTTTTATGAGGATAAATATAAAGTGGTAGTAATTTATTTGGCAGTGGGTGATCGCAATTATCCCAGCAAGAGAGCAATTCGCCCGGGTACGGCACCATGTGGTTATGCTACTTAATTGCTGATGCATTGTGATATCCTGGCCCAGGGCTTAATAGGATTAATAGAATACTCATACCAACAAGTTGCAACTTCTTTTCCGGTAGCCTAGCTCCAGAAAACTCCAAGGTTGTCTATATCCTATAAAAGCTATCTAATATAAGCGGGCCCGGCCTCGGGGAGGCGGGACGTTACAGTTGGTATCAGAGCCGACTCTCGCAGTTTCACGGGCGCGTGTGTCGCAGTTGCGCAGGCATGGTGTGCATGGCTGGTGTGAGCCCAGAGAGTGGTCACACAGCATGGCACATGCGCTGGCACTGGGCACACGGACGTGGCCAAGAGGGGACGTTCCTGGCCTGGAGTTGACCGACGAGGACGTCGGTCTTCTAAGAGGGTGGGAGTGTGATATCCCGGCCCAGGGCTTAATAGGATTAATAGAATACTCATACCAGTCTGTGAGGTCAGCCTATATCCTATAAAAACTATCTAATGTAAGCAGGCCCGGCCTCGGGGAGGCGGAACGTTACATGCATCAATCATATCATATCTCGGTTGGCATCACACTGTTGTTCCAGGATTCAAATTAAGTATAGTTCCGTGTGTATTAGGACAGGACAGGACAGGACAGTTAAGACCAATATGAACTACTAGTAGTAGTAGTTACTGGTGTGTGTGTGGGTGTCTTTTAGATAACCGTTACTAGCTACGTTCCACACCTATTTTACATCCACCTAATGCATATGGTGGTCAAAATTGTTGTCAGTCAAATAACTACGATAATTTTCCCCACTTTTTTTTTTGTTCTTTTTGAGGTGTCCCATACCTTTGATTATTTGTAGGCAGCTATCCTTTTTTTTTTTCGCGCATACCGCGTGAAGTGCTAAGCACATGTACGTACAATATGGCACACGCTCGGTGCGCAGTACTACCTAGCTAGGAGCCTAGGATCATGGTACCAGCTACCATGGGTCGTTATTTTCAAGCCTTTCACCTTTACTATGTTTCTTCGGTCAGACATAGTTTGAAGGTGGACTTTCATACTATCATTTTACAATACTTAGTACAGAATACAATACGGAGGAGACATTCCTTGGTGGGGGCACTGGGGCACCACAAAAGCTTTGTCTGTGTCACCACAAAAGCTCCGGTGTCAAAAATACTGTTTCATCCGTCCCATATTGTTTATTTTTTTAGGCTTTACTATTTGCCTCAAATTATTTATCTTTTTGTTTCTTAATACATCTTTTTCTCTTTTTAATACTTCTTTATCTCTATCTCTCTCTTTCTTAGTTTTTTATGTATCTACTTTATTCCTCTTTTCTTATCTCCATGCACCGAGCTAAAACCATATCTAATTTAGAACGGAGGGAGTAGCAGCTGCGCTGACGTCCGTGCGTAAGAGACGGGGCCGAACTCCCTATGGATTCCTGCAAAGCCTTATTCGTTCCTTTTTTTTTCTTCACCAAAACTGTTGAATCATTCAAATTTTAAACCCTGAACCACCACAACCGAGCGTAAGCTTAGCCACCCCGGAAGCTGTGGGCACGATCAAGACATAGATGCTTATTCACTCACATTTTTGTCCAAACTCTTAGTGTTAATTTCATGATTACAGACGACGACAACAACCTCTCTAGAAAAATCTGTGCCGCAAATGCTAGAATTAGGTCATCACTTCCTCTATCGGTAGAAAAGAAAAGGAAACAGAGCATAGGCAAACCTACTTATTCTGGTAAAGCTTTGCCTTTAGCTTTCCACGTCGCGTGAATTATTTATATGTAGGAGACTACGACCTTGGTTAAAGGTTTAAGAAGATGCCAAAGCGCCCTGGACGGATGGCTGTGCGTGGATTATTGTAGGTATGAGAACGCACTTATCGCGTCGTGTAAAAGACGCTATCATGCGAGGGCTGATATATGGGTCAGTAAGTATAGAACTGATGATGAGACGCCAGATCTCCTATCACACACAGCACACATGAAAAAGCCGGCAAGCACGAACTCGTGCCGTACGTTCGTACGTTCGTTCCGGCGAGAAGCAGTGTAAAAAGGACTGGCGGTGAGCCGACGACGACGGAAATCAGCCCAAAGGCACGCGTGATGGTGACCGAATCTGGCCTTCGCCCTCCCCAGCCAGTCAGTCAGTAGTGGCGCACAACCGAGAGACCAGAGTGCTCGCCATGCTCTCCGTTCGTTCAGTGTGGCGCCTCATTGCCCGAGCCCGTTGGCCACAAGAGATATCGATCGCCGGTCGGATCACTCACGCCGTTTAACTTAATTTCCTGCCTGGTTCTCCCTTGTTTAATCATATTTCGGGATGTGATTTGTTAATAAGAGACAGTGTTTCCACGCTGCTAGTACCGAAGTTTCGGACTTCAATCCTAAAGCCGTTAACAAGTGCAAATGGCGAGGATCAGGAAGCAAGGGATTGAATTGATCTCTTTCGCCGTCTCAATCGATGGTACACTACTGTTTTTGGGTGCCCTGTTGTTGGCTGTTTGCACTGTGCCTAACCCCCTCTGGAGAACGGTAATGCAAATTGTGTGCTTGAACATCTTTTTACAAAGTTGCATCATCGGACAAACAAATGCTTAAAGGATTCCTCCGTTTTATTAACTTTTTCAGAAGTGTAAACTACTCAACTGAGCATTTTGCTTCAGTCCCAAAAGATGTGAACGAAAAGTGACAAGACATGTTTTTTTTTTTCGAAGATGCCCCTGGTACAACCATCCATAAGGCTTGAAAGTTGAACTTTAAGCCAGCTTTTCGTTTCTGCTTGTTCGATCTCCCGGCCCATTTCTCAGTCGGCCTAAAATTCGCAGAAGAAGCCCACTAAATCAGATCCTTGAAATAGTCCAACAAACTCGTATACCAGGCCGGAGGCCCAATATCTCCACCCGCTGGATGCGTGAAGGGTGAGCACTTCATGAGTACGAAAAGCAAACGTCGGATCTCGGATGTGAGGTCCAATCGGCACAAGCACTGCACCAAAAGGTCAAGTACGTGTAGCGGCAACACTACACTACACTACACTACACCTTTACTTTTGGTCCACGCGACACGTATATAAGCGACGACACTGCTCATCTGGCATGCTAAGCACGAAACTGGAAAAAGACCGAACAAACGTTTACTAGTAGTAACAGACACAAGCACACTCTGTCATTCCGCCATGATGTGGAGCGGGGTGCAGTGCGGTACACCGCCGGCCGGCCCCGCCGCAACAGAGGCAACCACCGAATTCGCAGGCATGCGGTGCGAGACAATCATGCCGGCTCGGTCACGCACCGTTCTTTGTTGCGGGGCCAAGCTCGCGAGAATTAACATAGGAGTAGTACGTAAAGAGGAGCGACGTGCGGCGCAGCGAGGGGGGGCAGGCGGGTGGAGGAGACGACAGGTAAGTGAACAGCCGCCCCGACCCGACCCATCCCATGGCGATCGAGGCCGCGCGCCAATCACCGATGGATACAAAAGGTACGCACGCGCGTCCCCGTGTGCGTGCATGGCGTCAACGAACGTGAACAGGACGGGCGTCCCCGGCTTCGCAGTTGATGGCGGGTGGCGGTTCCGGTGAGTGTCAAGTGGGCCGCCGGGGGCTGGGCCGGGCGGAACGAGCCAGCGCCATGATGGCCGCGCCCGCGCGCGGCGGGTACTACGTGTTAACCCGCCCGCCGTGCATGCCACCGATCGCGCGGAGGCCCGGCCGTGCGCCCTGCGTGGGCGGCAGGTGGCCGACAGGGACGACCGCGCTCGCGCGCGAGGAACGAGGCGAAGGCCACCGCCCACCGGAGGAAAAAAAATAAGTGCGTTGTGGTCGCGACGGCCGGCCGGGATGGGGCGCGCGGTGGGCGGTGAAACTATAGGTAAGGTAACACCACGTGATATGTCTCTGGCCGGCGTGGTGATCGAGGCGGTGCCGGTGAGTCGTAGATACGGTGACTACGGCAGGCACCGAGCCAGATTGTCGGGTCTTGACTCTCTCAGGCACCGAGCCGTGGCGGCTCGCTTGGATGGTTCATGGCGGCAGCCACACAGACTGACAGACATTCTCTGCCGTGCGTGTGTGAGCGTGGCTGTGTCTCGTCGGGCACCGGGGCCGCTGGGCGCCGTTCCTATGCGGGAGCTGAGCTACGGAGCACAGTTGTTACTGTACCACCCAGTTTGTTGTAGCACAAACACTCGAGCTAGACACACCCCGGTTTGTGCAATTACCAACCCCGTCTGATTGTCCGAAGAAGATTCACGACGCCACTCCCAATTCTAGGTCTGGGTCTGGGTGGTGTGTGGCCCGTGGTCTAGTCTAGCTAACGTCGCTGTTGCTTTCTGCTGCCCTTCTCTTTTCGCTGTTCTATATCGTGGTCCTCGATCGGAGCCGGTGGGCACTGCCGTGCCGCTTCAAGACCCGTGTCTGGACACCGAATTATTTGAGCAGGAAACGAAGCTCGTCTCACGCAGTCCTAGGATTATTCCGTGCACGGCGGACCCATCGTCAGACTTGATCTAGTACTGTACTGCGACTCTCTGCAACAGTGACCATCATTTTCAGTTGTTGGTGCGTATAATTCCCATCGCTCTGCGCTCGTACTATCATGACGCCATCCTACTAGGAACGGAACGGAACATTTCCAGCGATTGGCGATTGCGAGTGCGGGAGCGCGTACACGTACTACTGGACGACGTAGCCATCGAACCTCTTGGATCCCGGGCTGGACTGGACGACGACGCCAAACGCTCCCGGCCGGATCAGCGCGCGGCGGTCAAACCGCCCGTCCTTCTCGCCCCGTCGTCCGCGCGCCCGCCGTTCTTGGACGCAATCGAGAGCCGACATGTTTGAGCGATCGAGAAAAGCCGCAAGTACTACGACATCTGGATCTTTTCGGATCGATCGAGCGCAGCAAATTGCCTGATCTCCAGGGCATCATCGGGACACATACACATACATATATGAGCCACCCAATACTGCCACACGTTGCAGTTGCAGGACGGACGGAGCGCGCTATCATCGTCGTCGATCGCCCGCTTGAATTGCCGTGTGCGCAACTGTGGCTGGATCGTGATTGAAGGTGACGCGCCGGATTGGTTGGAGGACGATCGGAGGTAATAACGGCGCGTTTGTCAGGTTTCTATATATTACGCGTTAGTCAGCTATAGGTCGTCGATGTCCAGCGTATGTCCAGTACGTATGTGGAATCTCAGGAACATCGTAATGTCACTTTCTACTCAGTACACATATAGACAAAATTAATTGCTGCATGCTCGAACAAATCAGTATAAAAACGGCACTCCTATATGCTCAGCAACAACAACAAAAAATCTTTGTCGACATAAATACTACTACGTACTGTTTGCAACAACAAACAAAAGGTAAACTAAGAACGGACCTGACTTATCGTTTGCGGTACTAGCAGTAGCATGCACAGAATGCATAGTGCGGGCAATGATTTCCGTCCGTTTTGTCTGTGTCAGAGAGTCACAGACCTCAGAATATTAGTATGATGCGGAGCCCAATGCCTGTCACACATGATCATGCGTGCCTTCAGTTTCTGTATTAGCGTGTATATATAACTAGCTCGATCGTCGTCGATGCATCCATGTATCATCACTGCGCCAATTTTATCTTGTCGGACCACGCCAGGACACAGGCGGCACACTATACGGATATTTTCATTTCCTGTCACACACTTGCTCTCGTATGGAAAAGTTTAGGAAGCCTCCGTGCATTCCACTCTCTTAATTTAGGCCCCCTTTGAAATAAGGAAAATTTTCCTGTTTTCTACACGTTTTATTGTGGAAATAAATTGATTGACATAAAATTTTTATATAATTCTGGTACCCTTGTGCCACAGTTCTTCAAATGCATCTAAATTCCACCGAATAGTACTAAAAATCATATGACGGGGAACTGGAACCTATATGTGTCGCTTCTTTTCACCAGGTCTTGTTAATTATCTTCTTTTCACAAAGCGGTGGGGTGTGGTCTGAGAGCTGATCTGCAAAAGCAACACTTTGTGTATAGTGCCATTGACCTTGCCAGAGTGTATCCTTGGAAAAGCATCAGGGGACAGAATTATGACCGTAGTGTCAAAATTGATGGGAGGTTTACCTCTGTGTGTCCAAACTCTAGAGTTCTGATCAGCCGCTTCATTTCATATTAAGAAAAATATTATTAGAAGTTGTTTTGCAACTAGTAGTCTTATTATTTGTTCCATACTGAGATCCTGATGCACTGCTCCACACAAGTCTATATCAGGGCCTTGACAATTCCCATCTTTCCCCTTTTCTAGACTTCAAATTAAATGGGCAAAGTACATTCCATGCATTCAAATTAATCAGCTGGAAACTCAAGTCCAATGGATAATCTAGACAACAGAGGGCATTATTGTAAATCACAGCTTCGTCTATAGTACGTATAAGTAATACATAGGACGACAGTGGTGTCTCGCTACACGTTGTCTGTTCGGCCACCTAGCCTTACCAACCAACAACAATAAGAAGGTCACAGATTGGTTAGCAGGGGTGTATGCGACTATGCGCGGAGGCCGGAGGGACAATCATGAAGCTGGGCATCACCTCAAAAGAGGAGAAGGAAGGGAAACCCTAGAAATATTCTCTTGGTAGGCTGATAACCTCTCAATCGTACGTGACCACACATATCATTGGGTTAGGAGCAAACAGCGCTCAATAAAGTAGTGGTCCAAATGTCTCCGTCGTTCTTCTTTATGTAGAGCAAAACATACGAGAGAGAACGGACCGGATCGAGCTCACATGCTGTGTACTGTATATACTCTACAGTGTGTGCTGGTACTATATTTTGTAGGATTCGACAATGAAATTTCGGCACTCTGACGATCCGTACCTACATGGATTTTAGGAATCCGCGCGCGAGAGCATTATGAGCTTTTCCCTAAAGCCACACTGTCTTAGTCAAGATTCCTCTAAGTACGTGGGGTTTGCGTTGCCAGAGGACGGAGTTTTTGTTGATGAGGTGGTAGTGGGTGCAATGTGCTCATGTGTGCGTCCTAGACGAAGACGACTTGCATTTTAAGTTCTGAAATGATGTAATGCGCCAGCCATGTAGTTGGGCTCATCAGGCGCGTGCACTGTGTGTAGGTAGACGGGCACGGCATGCAGAGAGTCGCGTGGTGGTGTGCAGATTGCAAAGGACACGCTCTATCACCGGCCCACAAGAGTGCACGCCGCTGTAGATTGCAACAGGCACTATTAGTACCAAATTTTATTTAACATCAGCTCGATGCAAACAAAGAAGGGCGACGAATCGGACACACTATTATTCAGGCCACTTAATTATTAACTATTCACGCGCCACGAGATTGGAGACGCGAAATGATGCTCTCCACAGTTCGCATTCGCTCCGATCCGCGCTCATGAGAGCTCGCGATCAGTATCTAATCGCTTCCCAATTCGCCGGCTTTTTATCACGTACTGTACTGTGTATACTACTAATAAACTAGCAGGGCTGTGGAGCCACGCGACGACGCAGACATGCTTCCCACATGTTGATCTCACGTAGGCGTCATGTGGTGCGGTGCAGTTTAATTAGTACTAATGTTTTTGGTTGCTCGTCGATGGGCAGCACTAAGCAACTAAATCCGTATATTATACTTGGCATAATCCGGAGCAGATCTTTGAGTGCGGGCGACGAAACTGACGCCGATGATCTCGACTAGCTAGTACTACGTAATTTCTTTAGCCACATGTATAGCTTAATTAGCTTAGCTCAGCTCTAGCCTGCCCGGCCGGGAAAAATACCAGTGCGCTGAAAGTAAACACCACGTAATACAAAAGATATATAGATAGACGATAGATAGATAGACATGTACTAGCAGGACTCTCGGTCTTGGTAGAAAAGCTGACTGACACAGACATCAGCTCGGTGCTTTTGCAAAAGCAGTAGAGAAGGCCGGCAATAGCTAGGATGCAAATAAGCGGGCAGATATCTAGTGCATCAGTGGTCTGTTCTTTTCAGAGAGAAAAAAAAAGTTTGTTCGTTTCGAAATGATTTTTTTTGCCCTTTGGTTACCAGCAAATGATACTACATACGTATTGGGATCTCTCTGGTGGTTGTTTCTTGCTCTACGGCTGCGTAGCCAGGTGCAGTGTCACGACCGAAACGACGACACCGGATCGACCGCACTGAGCCGCCTTAGACCGACGGCGACGGAAGGAAGACTGGAAGAGAGGGCAGTCGACCCGTCGTCCGTCCACGACTCGCCGTGCTCGCCCAGGCCGTCACCGCCTCGCCTCACCGGGCGATTTCACCCAGAAAACGACCGGAATTTACCGGCTGGGCTCATCCGGCACCGGCCGCTGACCCACGCTTCCACTTGTAAAGACTCCCCGCTCCTCTCCGCTGCCGCTAAGCTGGCATCGCCACAACTCCCCTCCGAGCTCCCCGCTTATTTATCGCGGCGCGCTTAAACCCACACGCGCCACCCACCGATCTACAGCTTCTGTAGCCACCCGCGCGCGCCCTCGCCTTGCCGACCGATAGGGTCGTACCCTCGATGGCCGGGGCGCTGGCGGCGCTGTGCCGCGCCGGGTGCTGGTCCTACGCGGCGATCTGGCGCTCCGACCATCGCGACCCACGGTGAGTGAAGACTAGATCTGCACTGCACGCCCCTATTCTCTTGTTGCCAAGCTCTCCTATCCACGATCACGGGTGCGCACAGTTCGGTGCCGTTTGCACGGCGGCGTTCCAGCTAGGCTGGTACGAACCACTAGAATGCTGCTATGGCTTCCGAAATTGTTCGTCAAACTTAGCACTGCATTCTCTGTAGCCCCTTGTGATGTTTCTTCAACTACGGACTATTTCCAGTACCCGAAAACTTGCTTCAGATGAGTTACGGATAATTTTTCCCAAGTGCACATTGGGGTCTCAAGCCCGCAATTTGCTGTTTTGTTTGCTAGACATGCCCCCATTTTTTCATGTTATTTATCAGCAATAGGGCAGGGAAAGGTCATTTCAACTCTGTAGGTCCTGGCAACTCGCTCAGTTCGTCGCGTTGAGTTGGCAGAGATCATACACACATCTCTCTCTCTCTCTCTCTCTCTCTCTCTCTCTCTCTCTCTCTCTCTCTCTCTCTCTCTCTCTCTCTCTCTCTCTCTCTCTCTCTCTCTCTCTCTCGTGTTGTTAACTTGCATCTTACAACTGTGGTCTGGCCCATTATAACTTTACTTTTCCTCTTTTTCCTGCACAGCCATTTCCACTTAAACTGAAAGTGCGGTTATCTCCTCTTTTGCTGTAGTATATCGGAATTCCATTACATACATCTCGAAACTTTGACCCCCTCCAATCATTTACTTCCTTTTTATCCCATTTGTTTTCTTACTTCTGCAATATGTGTGCACTAGATTAAAACTTCCTGAGATTATTGATATTACCACCGTGTCTCACTGATGCTTGATTTTGTTTACACAAGGCTGCTTACGCTTGGAGAGTGCCACTATGAAGATGAAGCCAGAAAAGTGGTTGAGAGGATGGTTAACCAGGTCCATGTTGTTGGAGAAGGGTACAGAAAAATTGTCATCTCTATCACGAGTCTCTTACTATAACATATATGTTCATTACTTAAATTCTATGCTCCATTGAGGCGGTATTTCACTGACAAGTGCATATTGATAATGTGTCACCCTTTGTTTCAGGGTCATCGGAAGTGCTCTAATAAGTGGGGAGTACCAATGGATTTCTGATGACACCCATTTCAGCTTATCTCAGACAAGCGATGCAGACAACCTAGGCTTGTTTCAGGTATATAAAATTTTATGAGAAGGAAACTAGAAACAAGAAAATAAAATAATATTCCATGTCCAAGCTTCTCCGTATGTTTTTTTTTTTGGGGGTGGGGGGTTGGGGGGGGTAAGCTTCTCCGTATGTTGATAAGTTGATAACACGAAGATGTCTCATGTATCTTTGTGGGATGCAAAAAACAAAAAATGTTCAAAATGAAAATACAGTGCATCCATTTTGTCCACACTTTTTGGCTGATTTGTTGCGGAAAATAAGAAGCTTCCTTGTTTTAACAGAGGAAGGTTACCTTCTTGTAGGGTTATACTTGGTGGCAACATCAGTTCCTGAGTGGAATAAAGGTTTTTACTCTATTTCTTCACCTCCCTAAGAACATTTGTTTTGAAGAAACTTGGAACAGAATCAATTCGTTTCTTAATTATTACTAACAAATTTATTAATTAGTTTTGATTATGTACAGACTATTGCAGTTGTACCTATCCCGATGCTTGGTGTTGCACAGTTCGGTTCCATGCAAAAGGTTAGTATGTTTGTTGTTCAACCTCAACCTTTGCAACAATCTAATGGAAACGGTAGCTTTATGGCCGCGGTGTGCTTGTTTTACTTGCTAAAGGGCGGAAAAATTTCCAAGCTGTGATTTTCGAATCCATGCCATGCCAAATATGTAATGAACATTTGAAAAGGCTTTGTCAATACATTTTTTTGTTACTAAGCATTGGTTTAAATCTGCTGTACAATTATGTATAGCTTCTCATGAACACTTCAAATTTTACATTTCCCAGGTTTCTGAGAGCTTTGAGTTTCTTGATCAAGTTAAAGGCACATTGTTTCTGAGGGAAAGCACTTCGTGGCATCCTTCGACTGAAGACATTCAGAAAAATGTTTTTCCCTACACCCTGCAAGCTCAACTCCACTCTCTTAGTACCACAGAGGGTCATGCGCATATCAAGGCTGAGCCAGAAAACTCAAATATTCAGAACACAATAACTTTAGATTCTCTGAAGAACATTGCATTTGCTTCAAGTAGTCAAAGTTCTTCAGATGGTTTCACCTCATTTGAGAATTATAGTGGTCTGAATCCTCATGTAGTGGCCATGCCAGTGAATTCAAAATCAATAAATGCAGTCAAAGTATTTCATAGTGTCAGCGATTTGCAGCACAATAATAAGTCTTCAGAGAATATACTAGCGAAAACATCCGGTAAACAGACCGGTTCTCATTTGACAAGTGCGGCCACAACTTATTCAAGTTTGAGCAGTCCTTCAAGAATAGAGCATGGACTAGGACCTAACATGCTACATTATTGCCCTGAGAGTAGAAAATCATCAAGTTTCCAGTATTCTTACTCATCATTTGTTTCTGCGGATACTGAACTAAAACCCACTTTATTTGACACTGCCACTTCTATTGGTCAAAGTGCCGTTATCCAAGAGGTTGGCACTGATGGATCTACTTCTCATGCCTGTGGATTCCAAGAATTACCCAGTGGAATATGGAGAGAAACTGCTGCAGGTGTGACAAAACAAGTCTCTAAATGCGACAATGAGCATAATGATATGCTTGAAAGCACAATATTTGATCCTGTAATGCATGATTGGTGGGAGGACACTGCCCTACTAGCAGGAAACATTTCACATTTTGATGTCAACACCACAAACTCCACAACAAAAGAGGGTAACAGTGATGCATTATCGGCTGAAGAGAGGGGATTGTTTTCTGAATCAATCTTTGAGGAACTTCTAGGCTTTGGTGGCAATGTTGGCCCGGCTGTGAATAGCACTCCGGTAGCAGGCACTGTTTCAGACTGTCAATTGCCAAGGTACAATCTTGAAGATCCATTTTCAGGGTGCAAAGCACAAATACCATCATTAACAGTCCCTTCCAGTGGCTGCACGTCTGAAAATGTTCAAATTGGAGCAACGACGATCCCAATGACATTGACGAGTTTATCTATGGATGATAGTTGCAGTTTGAACACTGCAAACTCCATGGTCAGTCATGTAAAGAAGCCTGAAGCAAACACTATTAAGAAAAGAGCTAGGCCGGGTGAAAGCACACGTCCAAGACCAAAGGACCGGCAGCAGATACAAGAGCGTGTCAAGGAGTTACGTGAGATAGTCCCAAACAGTGCTAAGGTATGCACAGACCACTACATCTACTAAGTTTTTAGATTGATGGCAGCTGATTTAGTTTTATCTTGCCTTCTGCAAAACAGTGTAGCATTGATGCTTTGTTGGACCGAACAATCAAGCATATGCTCTTTCTGCAAAGTGTAACAAAGTATGCAGAAAAGATTAAGCAAGCTGATGAGCCAAAGGTATTTCATACTGGAAAATGCATAAAACTAAACATTTTCATTTTAGCTTTTGTACTGACTTTGTATTCATGTGAAGATGATAAGCAAGGACAGTGGTGCTGTCTTGAATGATAAATCAAGTGGTGTTGTCTTGAAAGATGATCCAAGTGCTGGAAGCAGTGGAGGTGCCACGTGGGCCTATGAGGTTGCAGGGCAGACTATGGTTTGCCCAATAATTGTTGAGGATCTTACACCACCTGGACAGATGCTTGTCGAGGTATGATTCATTCGTTAGTGACCTACTAATCTCTTAGTTTGCAGAAATTTGAGACAATATGTTTGCTATTTTACAGATGTTGTGTGAGGAGCGCGGATTTTTTCTAGAGATAGCTGACACCATACGTGGATTTGGACTGACAATCTTGAAGGGCTTGATGGAGCTTCGTGATGGCAAGATAATGGCTCGGTTTCTTGTTGAGGTAGGGAAGGTTATTTTACGCTCTTTCTTTGTATTATGTTTATTAACCGACATTACTGCACTGGTGGCTTTTTGAAGGCAAACAAGAATGTGACCAGGATGGATATATTTCTGTCACTTGTTCAACTACTTCAGCAAAATAGCCTCAATCGATCTTCAGATCAGCTAACTAAGGTCATTAGCAACGGGGTTCCATCTTTTGCGGAGCATCAGCAGTCTCCTATATCAATACCAGTTGGCCTTGCTGGGAGATAACATTCACCACAAACATTTTGAGTAGGCCACATTTGGGGAAAGCTTAACGGGCAGCATTCATAGTACTGATTCGTATTTGATGGTGTCCGGCAGGTGTTGATAGAACTAGGAGTAGAGGAGACAAACGTTAAGGATGTAGCGGGTGCACACTGCGATGCAAAGAAAATTTCAGTTAGCAACGTTCTTTGTAAAATTTTTCAAGTTCTTATGTAACTAAGTTAGGAATACCTATGTTGTCACGTATTATATAGACACTCTGGTATAAGTGCATGTTTCGTAAGTCTGAAGTTATGATTGATTGTTTGCTGGCAAAAGCATTTTGTGGAGGAATCCAATTAGCTCGTCTGGAGGACCTGTTTTTGATAAAGGAAGCGAAGAGTTTCATCTGACGAGTGGCGGGCTAGTCTATTTCGTTTCTTTTGACTCAGATATACTTTGTCCTCAAATTGGGCGCTTGAGTATATTATTAACAATTTTTGGGATAAAGCTAATAGTCCCCGAAGTAGTTGCGATCCAGTCATTATCTGATAAAAAGAACTTATTCTTTGCAATTTGATCAGAATATGCCTTAAATAGCTGACCGGCAGTTTGAAACGTATAAGGCTAGTAGGTTGAAATTCAAGATGCTACTTGAGTACACTACACGGGTTGCATCCTATTAGCTCCTCATACAACTTGGATAAGAACAAGGACAAAATAAAATGAACGATATCCAAAGATAGGAAAACAAATATTACCTTCGTTTTTTTTGTGTGTGTCACCGTTGACTTTGATCAATACTTTTTTATTATTCGTCTTATTCAAAAAAGTATGAGAAACATCAAATATTTTGTTAGTATTTAATTTATTATAGAAGATTTTTAAAATTTTTAGTTTTACATATTTGAACAAAACGAATGATTAAAGTTATTGGTCAAAGTCAACGGCGATATAAAAAATGAAACAGGGGGAGTAACACGCAGTTGAATTTGGGGACATGTCCATCCAACTAAATGTATTTTTATCTGAATCCTGCCGCCAGTGAATGAACCAGTCCAGAATTTGACTCTGAATAGTATCCTGAACCTGACTGCTAAGTTCTACCCATATGGGCATTTTATTGCTAGCCCTTATTGACTCTATCAAACGGTGATGTGGTTCAAACATTGGGGTGGAAGTGTAAGATTCTAAAGACGAGGACTGGCCTGTTGACTCCAACAGAGGATGAGAATGACAGGTTTGATAAAAAAAATAAATAAATAAATAGCACAGACAGGATTGATCGGCTGGGCTGCCGTCGGAATAGTCAATAAGGGCTAGCAATAAAAAGGAATGCTCGTACCGTCGAGATTAGATCGTAACCCGCCCAAACGAAGCAGGCCGGCCCACGAGAGCCCAAAGGCGCTTATCTCCCTCCAACTTTGACCCGATTCCGTTGCGTTCATCGTTTCTCCGTCCAATCCCATGCGCCCTTTCTCCTCTGTCGTCGTCTCGGCTCATCGTCCATCTCACCCGTCCCCCTCACGGCCTCGTTAATTTTTCGCCCCCATCTTTGAACGAACAACAGCTCCGTCCATCCCTCCCTCCTCCTCTTCTCCGCCCCATCGATCGATCCCGCTCGCGCCCCTCCCCTCCTCTTAAATCCCGCCACCGCACCGCAGCCGTCGCAGCGGACCGCCCACACAGCTCGCTGCTGCCTTGTCGCGTGTTGTGTCGTGTCCCGTGGCGGGGCGGGCGGAAAGGCGAGGCGAGGAGGCGATTGGGGATCGTCGGGGCGCCCGGCGGCGATGGCGAAGCTGTACGTGCAGGCGTTCCCGCCGGCGGATCTGAACAAGAACACGGAGTGGTTCATGTACCCGGGCGTGTGGACGACGTACATCCTCATCCTCTTCTTCTCCTGGCTCCTTGTGCTCTCCGTCTTCGGCTGCACCCCCGGCACCGCGTGGACCGTCGTCAACCTCTTCCACTTCGGGGTAACCGCCTCTCTCCCTCTCAGCCTGTCATCGTTTCCTTGCCATCACCGACGTACGTGCTTGCGGTGTGCTGCTAAATTCGTGATGGGCGGGGCGCCTTCGTGGATCTGAACTCTTCATTGTGCTGTTGCGCGCAGCTGTGGCTTGCCTCGAGGGCAGTAATTTGGCTGCCTCGTGTAGATGGTGCTCTAGCAATATCTTCTGGTGTGTGCTCTTTTAAGATCGTTTTGTTGTCCTGAAACCAACTAATCGATTAATGGAGACATTCATCATAATCCAATGTAGTGTCCATTTGGCACAATTACGTTGAATAGTTGGTGAATATTTTTGTCTGGTAGCTTGACTACGATTTTCAGTTGTTTTGGCATGCATAGTTAGTTACTCAGAACAAATGGACTTGTTCGGTTCTGAGTGATGAGTGTATAGTCGAGAGCAGTGATGAAGATAGTGTGAACTACATTGATGCCTTCCCAAACCTGTGCTTGGCCAATAGTGTCTGATCCAATTTGGTTGAGTATGTCATGTGCAAGGGAGGTTTCTAATCCATACCGGCCTACCCGGCCAGCTAAATAACAGAAATGTACCATTAGAACCTATTACCTAGTTTTTGTTCTTACTGCAATATCAACTGCTGGACAGATCAGAGGTATTACCAAGGACACTACACCCAGTAATAAATTTTGTAAACATCATCAGTTTGTAGTCCATTAGTTTGACATGTAATCTGTGTTCCTTAGGAACATCTGTATTATGTAGTGAACGTCTCTTCCAACATGTAGACTCTCTGCAGATGGAACAAAATATTGCCTGGTAATACTTTATTAGTTTGACTTTGACATGTACTCAGCCTTCTTTATGAATCGCTATGGTACATGTTGTCAGATTAGGCGCTACTCATACTGCCATAACAGATGACATTAGCAAATTGATCTCACTGGGGCTCTCTTACTTTGCTAACCCACCTGTGTGCTTGTATGATAATCCAGATAAGACTGCAAATCTTATAGGGATTCTCTATTTTTTTCCTATGGCGTTTTTCTTGTCTGAATTGGCCCCCTCACTTTTGCTGCAACCTGGTGTACCAGATTTGTTAAACTGTACAGATGAAAGAAAAAAAAAAGATGCAAAAAAATTCAAATTCTAGGCCGCTAAACCTAATTCAGTAATGAGTTTGCCCCACCCTACTGGCCTTTTCAATGGTCCTTATATTCATTTAATGTAAAGGAATGGGCATGTATAATTTACTTTATGTTAGTGATTACAGTATTTGGTGTCTGCAATTTTCTGAATTACCTGCTCATCATTTCTATGCACCATCTCCTCTCCACAAACTTGTCATCTGAAATATTTTCCCATTTGATCCTTCTTTTCAGATCACATACCACTTCTTCCATTGGAAAAAAGGAACACCATTTGCTGATGACCAGGGAATGTACAACCAATTGACTTGGTGGGAACAGATGGACAATGGCAAACAGCTAACTCGTAACAGGAAGTTTCTCGTCGTTGTTCCTGTAGTCCTGTAAGTACTTTCTGTTATGTTCTTCTTTTCCTTTTAATATTCATTATTTGTGTCTAGGAGAAATGCTGTGTGACAGAATACCCACAATGTTTTGTTGATCCGGATAACAAATATCACAGATATTTGAAATTGTGTAATGTGATTTCGTTATGATATAACTTTTTTCCATAAATAGTGAAAGGTAAGTTTCATTTCATTCAAATGTACTGGATAAGATGTGGAAAATGAGACTACTAGCTAGCTCTTACTAGAGGAGAGGAAACAAGAGAGTCACTTAATATATTGTCGGGTATTCATCTCACAAAGGTTATGTTACTTGGGATGGGAGGAGACATGTCTATATATAACCTCATGAACCGTTATAAGCCTTCTACTTTTACAAATTATTCTTAATCAAATATTAGCTAGCACACATGGACCCTGTATGACACAGCTCCAGCTCCAGAAATGCATGCAGCTGGAGTTGTGAATAGATTAGAGGTATTTTGTTACGTCCTTTTTAAGCTAAAATTAGAAATTTAGGATACTTCATTTTATTGTATAAACTCCAACTCCAGCATGTGTCTCAGAGTTGGAGCTGTGCCAATCAGGGGTCTTTCTTTTACACTTCATGGTCAAATCTAAATTTACTTTTACTTCTTTGCCACCATAGCCTGATTTTTCTTGATGTTTCTAATGTTTTCTTGCTTGAACAAGAAATTGCATGGTCCAAGTTGTGATCACTTATGGTCGTTATAGTGGTAAAATCCAATATACTTCTATTTCTTGCAATCAAATATATCATATAGGTTCATTTGCCATGTATTGAGCCATGACAGATTTAACAGAGAAGTCGTGAACCTATTCACAGCCATTATGCAATATCTCCTTTAGGATTGAGTTGTAGAACATTAAGGCGGCGTTTCGCTAGCGGTGGGTTGGGGGTAGGGAAGTGAATCGGCTTACGATGACCTGTGTTGAGGACTTGAGGTTATGAAAACGCCAATTCCAATGTTCTTCTCCTCTGGTTTGAGGATAGGGAAGATAAGGCCAGTTAATTCATACCACTGCATGTGGGAAATAAGTTAGGTTAATTCTAAAGCGAACAACCCAACCCTTGTCTGCACATTGTGCCACAGTGATGTCTTGGTTTCACAGTTGAAATAACATAGGGTACACTTGAAATAGTGGACTGTGCCTCAGCCATTTCCCATTAATCCCACCACAATCTGGTTTTAAGTCTAGAGCTCAACATTTTGTGCAAGTCTGCATGGTAGTTTCTTACAGTAAGTTTAGTTGACACATCTTGTGAATTACCTCTGCACTGATGTGGTCCATTTCGTACAATGGGCAAGTGCAGTCTTATCCCTTCCATAGTTCAAGATGTTAAACAAGATTTTGCTATCGAGTCATCATTTGTACTTAACAACCTGTATGAATGGAAGTAGCATTGAATTTTTCTGGTGACTATGATTTCCAAGCCCGTTTGATTGCAATGTACTTACATAATCTCGTTCTGTGTTAAGAGTAAAATGACCATCTTCAGTGGAGCAGTAGCTGCATTAGATGATAATATAAGAGTTTAGGTAGTCAGATGCTCATTTCATGATCCATGCTTTCTGTTTGATCTCTGCTATATTCAGTTTGTCAACTATCAATCTCTGTTTCATGACCCATGCTTCAAGTCGCTGGCAAATTTTGCTCTATTTGTGATATTTTCTGTTCTCACAATCAATCTCCTGTACAAAAAGGGAAAAGCTGCCTTTTGGTTCTGATACGAATGGTTATAATTTGGGTCTGTATGTTGTTGCCAATCATCAAACTTTTAGATGGGCCTCGTCAGTATTCTTGTACTTTTCATGGACCTGGAGCATAAATGCAAACCTCTTCTCGTACCCTGTCAAGAAAGCAATAAACTGCACTTAGAAAAACTGCTTTTCATGCACATAGGATTAACAAGCAGTCGCTGGCCGTCTTGTAAGCATCATGATTGATGAAATGACCTGAGAGATTAGACCTTGAATGTTTTTATGTAGTTGTTAGAACCCCTAAATATTATAACCTATTCGTTATTTTCTGATTATAATATGCTGATTTAGCTGCATTTGTGTAGTATAATGGGGTTCAGGATCACACAGCACTGCAGTAGTACTGACAGATGTTTGTGGGACTATAGATGTTAACTGTTCACGATTTTATTGAGTGTGTTTGTTATCTTACTGTGGAGAAGTTATTACGGACTGATCTTTCACGTGACTTCTGCATTTACTATTGCTAATCATTCACACCACACTAGATTCACATGGCATGTAGTGAACAAACCGCTATGTTATAGCCAATCTTAAAGAAGAATAAAGAATTTTGACCAAATGCTTTCAATGCTCAATTCATACTATTGTTGTGCTCTCTGTGAAATAAGAATTGGAATGGAGAATCGCTTTATTTTATTCATACGTCTGCTGTTATTATTGCAAACAGATACTTGTTTGTTTACCTGGTAATTGTTATTAACTGTCGATTTTTTTTTTCCTTTTCACATTCCTTGACAGATATCTGATTGCTTCGCACACCACCGACTACCAACATCCTATGCTCTTCCTCAACACTGTCGCAGTTAGTGTACTTGTGGTTGCCAAACTACCAAATATGCACAAGGTCCGGATTTTTGGAATAAACGCTGGGAACTAGGCTGCAGCACATCCTTCAGCAGAAATATACCCATATGCGTTTCAGAATGGTCTGTATGCCCTTCCACCTAGTGCTTAGTTGGGCTCATCAGAGTGCCGATGAGTGTTGTTTGAAAGTTGTTAGCAGATGGGGCTTGGTCTTTTGTATAGAGAGATGCTCTGGAAATATTGCTGCTGTACATCTAATGTGCACGAAACTGTAGACTCTTAATGTTGCTATATGGATTGTTGCAGAGGCATCTGTCAGTTGTTACATGTACAGTCTCATTGTCGCAGAACAAATATTTCCCAGCTACTGTACTAGTATGATTCAAAGTAGGAACATACAGAGAGTGCTGGCTGCATGTATGGCCAAATTATCACAAACAGTTTTGCACAGGCCAGCGGAAAAAAATGCGGGTTTGGGTGGTGGAAACCATTTGATTGCCTGACCTCGGCTTGTGTTCCAAATGTGGCAAGCCTTAGGCCACCCAGAATTGATATTAAGTGGGTTGTAACCAAACCTTTTGGTCTGCTTGTTCGATCATTTATGGATATATTTTGTCTTGCACGTTTGGATGCAAGAATTGGCTGCGAAACCGTGATAGGATGACGGCAACATGGTCATGCTGAAGGAAGCTTCACGGTAAAACTTGTTGGCTGGGGTAGCCTAGGCTGTGGCTTACCAATTACCACTACCAGCAGAGCTTGCACAGTACTCCACCTGCTATCAGCACGGAGCAGCTTCCGGGCTTCCTTCCAGAGGAAGTCAAAGAGAGTGACCCACGCCACGCGGTAACAGTGACATCCACTATCCAGCAGCCAGCACGGTACCCAAGTCGCACACAGGCACCTGCGTGCGCTCAGGTGATCCGTTGGTCGTCCGCTGATCTGGACGGCTGTTTCGGTTTCGGCGGCCTCCGCCATGCCGCCGCGCCGCTACTACTCTACTCTACCGGTCTAGCAGTAGGCGTAGGCCGAAACAGCTAACGGCCGGTTCACTCTTCCCATGCATGCCAACCGTATGGTCACGTCACCACCAGAAGGCTTCGCGTGTTGCACAACGCCGGTGAGTTCAGCGGCCGGTACAGGTAGACGTACACACGTACTACGAGACAGGTTCGCTGTCGCCGTTGGACTACTCTCCTCATCTCAGAGCCGGCTGATGGCTGAATGAATCACGACCCTCGCTCGTCTGCGCGCGATCGCTAGAAAAAAAAATGCCTTTTCGCTTCACCGATCGATCGGCCACGACATTTCGACCAAGGTGAATGGAACGGCTTTTCCGCTGCCGGGCCGGGGCCCCGCCGGGATCGCGGTGTCTGCGGCTGGGCGCGAGACTGGCGGATGACAGTGAAAAAAAACGTTGCCGTTGCTCCCGGGTCCTGCTCCTGCTCCCCCGGCTGACACGCGTTTTCGCCGAGACGGCCCGGGAAGAAGAAGAAGCTTGCCGTGCTTTTTCACTGCTACAGTAGGTACTTGCATGCCGTGTTCCCCCTCTTTCTTTTGCTTTTGTGAATCGATCAGCTGGGTACAGTCTACAGTGCGGGCGTGAAACATGCTGACTTTCACTATGTTCTTTGTCAAGTATAACAAGTCATCTCCCTAAATATTGGGCATGAATCACGTCTGTTGGAGCAGTATGTGCTGGTGCTGCTGCTCGCAGACTCTCGAGCTTAATCAAGAATTGTGCTGCTGCAGCAAGCACTGTCGGCACATTCAGATGACAGATACCTGATGAACAAATGCTTTTTTTTATACTATCATTCCAAACATTTTTCTTCAATAAAAAGAAAACTGCAAACAACATCACTCTATTCCAAATCGGCAGGAAAATTTAAAAAGTTCATTACCCAAGCAACTATGCTAATATTAGGATCCTAGTTCTAGGGCATGGTTGCTCTCACACTCGCTCACACATACCAAAACTTAGCATATCTTATCTGCTTCCCTGACGACCAGTTGTAGCAGCATTGACATTATATATATTGGGTGGTTTACACGGTGACCAAATGCCAACAAGGCGAATATAGGTGATGAGGAGTAGTACTCCGTACTTGGTCAGGACCTCATCCCTAGGAGAGAATGTTTTACGTGGGTCCGCCAGATTAAGACGGCTGCTTCGTTCTGTACGGTGGAGTGTTACTGTAAGGGCTGCCGTCTCCAAAGAAGACATACACACAGGCCAGAGTCATGCAAATGGTAAAGCGCGGGTGAAAGGAATAATTTGATGTGGCAACTTCTGGTCTGAGCAGTTGAGGGAGAGCTTGCAAAGTGAATGCCCAACTAGTTACGAATAAAAAAACAACAACGTTGCCCTATCTATATATGCACTTGACAGGAGTCAGGAGGCAACAAGGAGCATGATGGTGCACCTTTTTTCCGGTTTACAAAATGCTATGGGGTGTGTTGTACCAACGGGATCGACACTGCACAAGCACGTACAGATGTGCTAACATAAGATAATACTAGTACATACATAAGGTGTAAAAGTGTGGCGTTTGCAATACAGTATTCATTATTATTATTCTCCTTTCTCCATGACGGCCTTTCGTTCTCTCTCCCTCCTCACTTAAGTGCTTTTCATGGCTGGAAGATTCTTTGGTTTCATGATGAGGGCGACATATGACATCTCTGCGTGCTAGTAGTAGAAGATGGTAACTGCACGTAAGGAAATGAACAGAGATCTAGATATACGACAGGTCGGTCTCGTGCTAGGCTTCTTTGCATCGTAAGATTTTCATAACAATCGCACAGAATTTTATAGGAGTTAGTTTAATTTTACAGAAACAACACATGATTTAAAAAAACAATTCTGAAATTTAGAGAAGACCTAAGTCTAAAAAAGAATGACACACTCTAGTATTTAAGTTTCTTCATCACATAAAGAATACTGTCATTCTCGCCTACCAATGCTAGTAACTCTTTCTTTCTCTAAAGCTTCATTCATTTAGATGAATAATGATGAAGAGAGCTAGTAGCTAGGCATGTGTAACAGATGATTATTTACTGTACTTGTAAACAACAATGAAACAATAATAGTATTTCATAACATTATCAGGACCCCGCCTGAGGGCTGAATTTGACCATGATATAAATGAGTCAACCATGAAATATGACTGTTGTTACCGGGTACACTATGTACAGCAGCATTATATGCTCGCTCCACGTGATTTACTCGCTTAACACTATACCCACACTAATACTGTAGCACAGTGTGATCTCGGACAAACACACAAGTGACCATTCTTCTTTGAGAGAAAAGGAAGAATCTTAGTTAAGTACAAATACTCTACATGCACAACATTGAATGATTTAACAGCTACCTGGCTCCTTAATTGGATTACACACACGATCAGAAAATGAGAGATCGATTGGCGAAGAGAAGCTGTAAATCACCAGTTCACCACCACCCTTAATAATCTGTATACCCTGATGTGTTAGCCCCCAAAGTTGATCGCCACACGCATGAACACCAAGAGAACCGAAAACGAAGAAGAAAAAACAAACAACAAGAGAGATAATGATAGAACACAATATGTAAACCACTAATCACCTCCACCCTCTTATTAACGCCGGATCTTTGTCTCTATCCCTATCTCCACATGCTGACAACCGCGCGTGCATGAGCCATGCATGACGCGCCGTCGTCTTTACCAAGGACCGCCGCCGCCATTGCTGCTGCCATTCCCGATCATGCTGTTGTTCCAGAACCCCGGAGTCTCGTGGCCACCGCCGGTGACACCGCTGGCCGCGCGGCCGTCGCCTCCTTGATCTTTGTTGTGCTCATACTGATGATCGCCGCCACCTGTATTTGCAACTCCGCCGGTAGCTCCGGTGCTCACCGCCGGTTTCAGATCTTCGAAGGGGAACAAGAGCCTCCCAGCCGCGCTCTCTTGCACCCCTTGCAGCCCGGCGCTGCTGTATCCCCTCGCGCCGTGCGTGTCCAGCGAGAAACCGAGCACGCTCTGATGAGACTGCGGCGGCGGCGGCGGCGGCATGCGCAGTTCTCCCAGCGCGAATCCAGCGGACGCGTACTCCGCAGGCATCCCTAGCTGCACGTGCTGCAGCGGGACGTAGCAGCCGGTGCTCCTGAGGAGCTCCATCGCCGAGAACGCGCCGACGCCCCTGCCGCCGTTGCCCCCCATGGCCGCTCCAGGGTTGCACACGCTGCTGCTCTCCAGGCTCGGGAACGCCGGGAACTCCGGCACCTGCAGGCCGCGGCCGCCGTTGTGGTGCGGGAACGCCAGGTTCAGGTCCTGCGCGCCCTCGTGCATCAGCTTCGGGTTCTTGGCGGCCGCCAGGCCCACGGGGACCGAGCCAGACATCGCCGCGGAGGTGGTGGCGGCGACGGCAGCCGACACGGACGAGGACGAGCGCTTGTTCTTCCTGGAGCCGCCGCCCACCGGGACGTTGCGGAGCGAGCCGCCCTCGGTCCAGTAGCGGCGGCACGTCTTGCAGAAGTAGCGCGGCTGCTGCAGGCTGTAGTTGTTGTAGTAGCAGAACTTGGTGTTGGTGGAGTTGCACCGGGGGCAGTTGAGCGCCTTCTCCTTCTGCGGCCTCGCCCGCCGCTCCGTGCCCGCTCCGCCGGCGGCCGCGCTACCAGCAGGCGCAGCTGCTGCCGGAGCTGCTCCAGCCCTCTGTGCACCAGGAGCCGACGGCGGCGCAGCAGCAGGCGGAGCCGGATTCTGATTCTGGTTAGGATTTGGGTTTCCAGCCATGAGCATCTCCTCCATGGGCTTCACTAGCCCTAACCCCTGGTGACGGACACATAATATTGCACATCATATGAGAATGGTACTGCAAAGCTTGAACAATTATGCAAGGTAAACTAAATTCTCCATATTTAGCGGTAGCGGCGGGAGCATGAATGAAGAGATACTACTACTAAGGTAGAGTGTAGACGAAGAAATGAGGTTCGAGGATTCTTATGGTGCAACAAAGAACCAAGCAAATGGATACAAAGTGGAATTAAAGAGAAGGGGGAAAAGGCAAACAAAAGGTGAAAAAAAGGAAGGAAAAGATGAGAGAGAGAGAGAGAGAGAGAAACACACCACCGCAAAACTCAACTTTGGTTGTGCTCTTGTACGGTTGTGCTTGTGGCGTAGCACTGCTACTTACTCCATCACCCGAGACATGGCTGCTCCTTTTGATGCAAGGTGTGCGTGGGAGAGAGAGAGAGAGAAGGGAAAGGTAGGAGTAATAAAGCACTACTGGTATATGAGAAAAGAGAGAGATGTAAAAAGGATGAGAGCTCGGAAAGGAGGATAAGAAAGAAAGCAAGCCGGAAAAGAAAGGCGGTGCCTGTGCTCCTTTCAAGGATTAAAGCGGGGAGACAAGGCAGAATTAAAGGGCAGCCTCAGCTAGCTCCAGGCCAATGGAGAAGAGAGGAGAAGAGAAGAGAAGAGAGGGCACGCACACAGAGAGCAGATGACGATACTCCACGCATAGATCTACTACACAAAGAATAAAAAGGCTGGCTATGGCGGCATCCAAGAACAACAACAAAGCCGCCGAGATCACCCACCATATATCCATCCGCATGATGTTAAGTAAAGCAAAGCTCCGAGACCAAGGCCAAAGAAGAAGAAGAAGCGCGGACCGAGAGAACAAAGACACAACAAGATCCAGAGGAACAGAACAGATAAGCCAACCCCCGCAGCAGGTGAGAGATCTCGCCTGCATGGCCCCCGATGCATGCCGCAGCTACTGCTGATTCGATCGAGAAGCTTGTGTGCAGATTATTAGGTTAATTACCTGATGCCAGTGCGCCGCATCCATGCATGCAAGGATCCCAATATCGCCGTCCTTGCTTGTAGCGTTCTGTGCTTCGAACGATGACGGAGAGCTCAAGAGGTGGAGCTGCTAGTTAGAGGTGCCGTCTTGTCGAGCAGATAATAGACGGCAAGGGAGAGAGAGAGAGAGAGGAATGTCCCGCGGATGGCCTTTGTTGTGGAATTGCTTGCTCCCCCTCGCCTCTCTCTCGGCCTTCCCTTCATATGTCATGAGATAGTGGATTCTTTTGTCAATATTTTTATGCCTCTAGCTAGAGAGAGAGAGAGAGAGAGATGAGATGTGGAGGAGGAAGGGAAATTGCCAGTCGTTCTGAAGAAATTCCTCCGTGTAGCAGCCAGGCTTCCTGCCCTGTCTGCTGCGTGTATTGGGCCGTTTCGAGAGACCGAGAGATACCAGTCGGTGCGAGGAGTCAACCAGCAGGCGCGCAGCCCTGGTGAGAATGATGGTCTGTGGGGCCACGCACGTGCGCAGCCCGCCCTGCCACGTGCGAGCAACTTACCAGTGTGTTTGTAGCTCTCAACAGTATGGGCTACGTAGATGCCGAGTTTGGTAAGTTTTTAGTATGTTTAATAAAATGGAATTCACGATCACTGTTTTGGTTAGTTTGTACTAGTGTTTTTTTAATGTTTAATAAAATGAACTTTTTAGTAAATTGAAATGTAATTCATGATCAGTCATACTGCATATAAGCACACCTCGTTAAATTGTACGTTATGTAACTTCAGCATGAGTAAAGAACACTTGCAGGCGGTGTTACAAAATTTTGATTGGACATAAAAATGTTCCACCATATATAATATATACTGTATGGACTAACTAAAAGTTTGCGATGCATACCTAGTCACGGAGCATTCGGTTATATTTTGGTCTAAGCAGGTTCCACGATCGATCTGCCGTGTAGTTGTCGGTCAACCTAAAAACTCTTGCTGAATCACGAAGGCAAGCCTTGATTTGTCGGACCAGGCGAGTGATACGCACACTAGCAGAGCAATCAAGCTACGGTACTGGCTTGCGCGCATGCTAGTACGTAGAGCATCATCGACGCCGCGTCCTAATAGTACTACAATGCCTCCCTCGCATCAGTTTGTTGGAGGAGACGCAGCTGTTTGGGTGGGGTGTTACAAACGGACCGCAGCACATGGCACCCAGATGAATTTTGTTGCGATGGCAGTGACGATGCATGAATAGGGGCACAACAGAGCCACAGGTGTACTGGAAGGGTGCAGCAGAAGACGGAAAGCGCCTCGAGGGGTTGCATTGCGAGGTCAACAATGAGTACAGCTAGTAATGTTTTTCTCTTTGGAAGTTTTATTCAAATATTACGCAATTTTAATCGATCGTGTTCAAAACCTGCCTTCAAATGCACCCATGGCGTACAAATTTGAACGTACGCACGGCTTTGCTATGCACGCGCGACGGCGCGAGTCGCGTCCACATACTACAACCCCCAACATGCGCGCCTGGTTTCCGCGACGCGCTGACCCTGGTTCCCATCGAAACGCCCGGTGCTGACCGCCTGATGACCCGCGTGTACCGGTCCGAGCGAGCGAGCGCGCGCGCGCGACCCCGGCGGCGGTTTCATCAGCAGGTGCTGGTACGCTAGTGGAACGACGGGCCCACGCGGGGGCTGGGCGGGCGGGCGGGCGCGGAGAAATCGCACTCCACTCGGTCCCAGCCAGGGCGAACGAGGGAACCGGAGCATGCAAGCCACCACCGAGGCGCGGGCGCGGGACCCGGCGCGCCCCCGACAGGCGCAAAAGCGAGCGCGCACGCCTGCGTGCAGCGTGGCCGCCCCCCGGGGCCCCGCGCCGGGTAGTGCGCGCGGATGAGGTGGGAACTGCTCCTCCTCCTCCTCCTGCTGCACTGCACCGCGAGCGCGCGAAACCTGCCCGGACCCGCCGGCACCATCCGTCGGCCGCCGACGATCGGGCGATCGACCAGATCGGTCGCTTTGGTGCTGGTGGGGCGCATGATGGGTACGCGCCACTATTGTCGGGCCGGCCGGCCGGCCGGGCTGCTGCCAATCGATCCATCGATCCGTCGACCGGAAAATTCCTCAGCCGTGTCCCCATTCACCACCTACACCCAACCACTGCTGCTTCCTGCATGCGCTGGAGTACTGACCTAGCTACACCTCCACCTTTATTTCTCGCTCGTCGTCGGCGTCCGTTAACCTGGCCACTTGCTTCGGAGAGAGTCGTTCGTTCGTGCCTAGCACCGTACAGTACGTAGCAACGCTAGGAGAGAAAAGAAGTGTTAGGTTTCGCGCGTTCGGAAAAAGACGAGATGATGGCATGAAAGCAACAAACGAAGAGGAGCTTTGTGTTGGATCATTTCGATCAGTTCTGCCTCTTTTGGTTTTATCGCCTTTCTGCGCTGTCTTTTCTGAGTTCACGGCCGGGGTTACGAGCGAGATCATCATCGATGGAGCGAGGGAGGTCCCGGCCGCCAGGGGGCCTTTTTTGTTTCGTCGTCAGTCCCAGAAGCCGCCGGCCGATCAAAACAATCGCACAAAAAGTATAAAAGCAGTAGTATAGTCTGTTGAACGGGTTCCCGGGACAAGTGTAAGCACTAGTACTAACGAGACCCCATTTCAATGAATCTAATCCCCGTGCTTTCGTGAAAAAGCAAGCCATTGCGCGAGAAGAAGAGACCGCTTTATCATTTCGAGAAGGAAAATGGAATGATGGTGGCTCTCAAATCGGAAATCGTTCTTCATGATCGTCATGCCTCCCTCGGGATTGATCACCTGCTAGTGCACCATAAAAAACTTGAGCCTGGTCGCAAAGGTCTCAGTGGTGACTGGTGTGAAGCGAATAAAGCTGTCGGCGATTACGCGGTTGCTTTGCTTTACCTCCTCGACGGACGGCCCCGAACGTTCATCTCGGGATAAGGACGGTTCATATTATTAACGACGACTTACTAGCTTGTGCCGTAGTAGTATTGTTATTAGGGTCTATCGGAGTTGGCTTAGCTACTCGTTGAGAATTCCTCGACGTATGTGGCCCCTAGTATACTGCTACTTAGATGGAACGAGAATAATCGCAGCTAGCGCTTTCGTCTTTGCATTTGTTAAGAGTTTCTTGACTGCGCGAGTCGCACCCAAAGATTCGCGCGGCGATCTCCTCGCGCTCGCAAGTCACCACTGCACTCATCGGCATGGCATCGCGTCAGCCATCATTACGTTGCGTTCGTGGTGAGGTGACATGAGGAGGACTCTGATGACAAAAAAAGGCAAGGTCCTCGGGCTCGCAACAAGTGCACAGAGCAGCAAGGAAGGAGCCAACCGCAAACGACAGTGTGTTCCGGTGTCTTCCCCGAGCACCGATGACGACGCCAGTGCTGGCAAGGCCGACCACGCGCATCCACCAGCGCAGGAGGCGAATCGAGGCGAAACCGCCTGCCTCTGCAAGAAAGGAAAAGTGATGGGACGGCGCCGCGCGGGGGGAAGCAGGGCATGCACTGACTCCCACCATGCCGGACGGGGCAGAGAGGGACGGACCCTAGCTTTACGAATTCAATGGCCTTCGCCTTTCTTCTGTGTGAGTACGGGTGCCGCGACGACAGGATAGGACGGCGGCTCTTTCCATGAGTAGCTAGGATGTAGCGTCGGCCTTCTTCCCGGCTCTGCTATGATCGCTCCGCGACCGAACGATCGGTGCTGGGCTGCTGCTGCTGCTACTAGGGACTGCGCGCCTCGATCTACTAGTGGCTGTAGGCATGTCTCCAACCTGCGTTGTTGGAGTAGCTCCCGGCCGGTTCTCTCCGCCGCTCAGTGGAGCGCAGGGCATGGGTGGTACTGTACGTCCTCGTGGTCTTGAGACGCGTGCAATCGATCAAATTGCTGCTGGTCCATCCCCACCTGATTCATTAGGTCCAATTGTACTCAGTACTGTACTCATTTCCGGTATAAAAAAGAAAATAGTTTAATATAATAATATAATTTTTAAAATATTACTTTAATTTTATTTTTAATAAAAATATTTCTTGAAAAGTGATATATATATATTTTATGAAAGTACTTTTTAAGATAAATTTACTCATATAATTTTTATATTTTTAAGTATAATAATTTAAAAATTATTCATAATTTATATTCTTAATGTTGATCGAAAATTTTATTCTAAACTGCGTTCTTTTTGACACCGGAGAGGATACATAGGTACTAGTAGTACATCATTTTTTAAATAAACTCATTAGTATAGTGGTACTACATCATCAAGGATCTAATTGACAATGTTTGAGCTAATTAACCTCCATGAAACTCCTAAAAAATATTAACCTTCATGACAGTACATAAAATGTCCAAATCATCATCTATTTATACAGTACAGTACTCTACTGGAAAGAAAAAAGAACTCAACAGTATGTAGTCTGAAATAATTACTGTCACCATCGGCAGCAATCAATCAAGCCGCTAAGGATTTGCCCTGTAGGGCACCAAACAGCCGCCTTTATCGATCTCACGTCAGTGAATATAATCCGTGGCGCTTTCCACAACAAGGGAAATCGGTGGTTTTTTGCTATTTATATGTCCGGCGGTGTTTGGGTGGTCGTTGGAACGAGTGACTTGAACCTGCGGTTTGTAAGCCTACGGAGTAGTAGTGTGCTGCACACCCAACAGCCGCAAGTCAACCTATTTACGGGCATTTTTCCTCTGCTCTGGGGACGACGTGTGGTCGGTTGGCTCTTGTGCGCTTTGTTAGGTCCAACACTAGTACTACTAGTAAGATGGATGGAGTTAGTGGGAGGAGGGATGGACCACAGGACCAGGTAAGCTGCGTGTGGCCACGGCCCTTTCCGTAAAGGTGAACTCGTCCAACCGCATAGATTTTCACTTGAAAATGTCGTTTCAGTCGGTTTTGTCTTTGGTCGGCGGTGCTCGCGTGCCCGTGTATTTCTAGCAGTACTAGTACTGCTAGCCTGTTTGGCGCCCGCGCAGCTCTCTATGCCTCCATCTTTGAACGGATAAAGCAGCAAGCAAGGATTTCCTTTTCTGGCTAACAGCGTTTATTGAGCACGACCACCGCCCTTAAGAAAACGCAGCTCGATTTTGTTGTAAGCAAGGAGTAGTAGATACTACTGTAGTACTATAACTGATGGACTACGTTTTGTGTATCAAAATTCCAAAACTGAATAACATAGTGATGCGACTTATTAGGGTACGGAAAGGAACGACGACGAGTCGTCGGCGACGTGTCGTGCCGGCGGTGGACAACGCTTGCGCAGTTAGTACGTGTTTTGGTTTTCACCGGGACCGGTCGTTGGCTGTGACAAAATTTTCACTGCGGTAGACGGGCCCGGCGAAAAAATCCAGGGGTCCCAGGTGTTGTCTAATCCCGCGGCAGGCACGTCGACGTGGGCTGCACGCTTCCCCCCTCTGCTGTAGTGGATTCTCTCGTCACACCGAATCCCAGCACCTTTCTTTTCACCTCATCAGGCAGGCCAACTGCCACTTTCACCTCATTTTATTTTATATTAGCAGACGCCAGGATCACTGATCGCCACCTCTCTTTGCTGCCCTGCATGTTACTACTCACATCACTCAACAGTCCTGATAGTTTATATACGATCGAGTAGTACTTGAGTTTCTTCATGGGATGTTGCCGTTGTCAGGTTCCTCTCCGATTTCTTTTCTTGTGCTCTGGACATGTCTTTTGCTGTTTGGGGCCTTGTAAGGTTCTGATCGATGGCCATGGGGAAGTTTAATTAGAGCAAGTTGGAGAATGAGAGGACCAGCCTGAGGACAAGAGTGGTTCGTTTTGTCCTGTGCCTAGGAAAATAGTGGTTGGTCAAGCTTTGATCAGGATCAGGAGAAGTCAAGCAGATCCAAGAAGTATTGGACTCGATCGTTTTCCATCAAAATTAGTACTCGGTTTATCTTTGAAAGTAACGGAAGCGATATATATACTGTACAGTTACCGAATGAATTTGACACGAACATACTAGTACATTGATATATATAGAGAGTTGCTGCCGGATCGAATCTTAACTACAAATGCGTCGAACTAGAACGAAATACATATCCAAAAGTCAAAGGTGAACTCGGGCGAAACAGGCAGAGGTGGGCGGTCATCGATGACTGAAAATATTCGGCGAATCGCTTCGACTAGAACATGTCAATTTCCCAGACAAACATCGACAACACGAGCCTCACTGCTCTCGCCGAATCACAGGAGGTGACCAGCAAATAGTTCCTGCAACAGAACCGAAAAGCAACATCCACCAAAGCTTCCCACGAAATGTGTCCAAAATTAACATATTTTTCTAAATGAAAAAAAGTAACAAACGACGTTAAATACGTATTTCAGAACGGACTAATACATCTTTTTCCAATCTCCATAACGCACGTCTACAAACAAGAACTCAGAAAACAATAATAACATATCCAAAAGCTACTAGTACAGTAATTAAAGCGCAACGCGACACCAAAATCTTTTCACGACTGAGAATGCAGTACGGACGTAGTACTAGGTACCGCAAATCTCTCTTTTTAACTTTTGTCAGCAGGGAAAAGCTTCCGTGTGGTTGCTACGGAAGTTATTTGGTGGTTCAGCAAAAGTTTTTGTATCATCATGCTGTTACTTTGCTTTATCTATGGTCCTCTCCTCCCTTTGCGTTCCCTCATCTTTTGGGAGAACGCAACTTCTTCTCGCGTCACACATTCCACTTGGAAAGCTAGAGAGAATTATCCACCGATTTGATGACCAGAGAGCTTAGATTGTTGCTGAGTACGGTAGCTTCGTCAAGGGTACGCTACGCTGCATTATTGCCTTTTGGTCGGGACAAAAAGCCGTTTCAAATATTAAGAGCTGCGAGGACCCGGTAAAATCAGAACGATGTCTTCTGGTAGTACTATTTTTGCATCACATGCAGCAGGTCTGATTTTTTTTCTTTTTTAAATCAGACCCCCTTAAAAAAACTGGAGGTTCACTGCATGCATGAGTATTTTGTGATTTCATTATTCAAACTAAACTTTTGATCATTATACCTAGTTTTAAAAAGTTGAAGTAATAATATTTGCTTCGTGAGAATAGAATTTCCGAATTCAATACATCAGACATATATTCGTTCATAGATATTGTTCCTCTTATATATTATGTTAGTGTAAAAACATGGAAGTTTGAACATTTGCACCAGCAACGAAATATATTTAGACACGTACACGTCCATGAAACTTATTCCCCTTTGGGTCCTTTTATCAAAAGTAAAGGCACTACCATATTTTAGTCTTACCGTTGGTATGGTGGCAAAGAAATTTGCTGGAACCAGGCCTCCAATACTTATTTCGCATTATTGTCGTCGTCCCAAGTTCCAACACGAGTCTTGGACTGTCACCTTCTCCCTCCTCAGTCTTCACCATCTCCACTTCCAGTTATTTTATAGTAAAAATTAGTCCTGATGAGGCGCATCAAAGGAATGACACGCCGTGGCGCCAGGTCAAATCAAATCACACTCGCGTATCTGCCTCACCTAACACGCATACCCATTGGCTTAATCCATCATTACATGCACTAAGTTAGATCTGGTACCATATGAACAGGCATACCGAGGTTTTGGGAAGTTTTGGCAATGGCAGCGCGCGACTTGTAGCTCCCTGTGTGTGTATTGATGCAGTTACACCAACTTCAGATTTGACGCACGATCAACATACACAGAAAGAACGATAACACATCAACCATAGCAAGCGCGCATTATTATTCTGTAGAGCACACACATGTGAGATGTGCTCTAGTTTATTATACAAGTACAAAACTAGCTAGCAAACCTTTGTAATGAAGTTATTGGAAAGTAGTACTTGTCCAAGGACACGAGGAACCTGTCACGTTATTAGTTTATTTATTATTACTCCAGATTTTGTTTTCTGGAGTTGTTGACGACGGACAATAGTATATGCTAATAACTTCTCGTGTTTACAAGACGCAGCCAAAGAAGAAAAAACCAAAAGAAAGTGTCGCCGTCCCGGGCTGTGTACATCAACCCAAAATTAATCTTAGTGGATGGTAGGCCCATCAAGGCGCAGGCAGCTATCTAGTCTAATCCTTCCAGCCAAGAATGATCAATCACAATAATACAGTACTAAAGGCACGGAGTATACACACTGGCCCGATCGAGAGTATGCATGCCATGTTGGAATGATGGAACGGAATGCGTGCGATTATCATTACCCTTTTTTTTGTTGATACAGATATTGATTAATTACCTGATGAACATCACATTTATGAGGACAGTAAAGTACTAGTATGCTGTTGTTGTCTTACTTTCCACAGCAAGCAAAGTGAACCATGGCTCGAAGACAGTTCAAGGCTGATGTTGACGTGGCTTTCAGTAGTAGGTTGGAGAGAAGACTCAGCAGAGATCGATGCACAGCTCTCCATCCAAAACCTCAAAAACCTTCCAACTCCAGACGCGCGCGGCCGGGTCCCACATGCGTCCATGCTTTTGTTCCACCATTGGGACCGACGACGACACCGCAGGGGCCGACGGAGGGCCCTAACTAATGGATGCGTACAACTGCATGTAATAAGCGCCGTCGTCTGTCGAATTAGATTCAACAAGGGCGTGATTGGTTTGTTTCTCCACGGCGCCATCTCTATTGCTGGCCTGCATCGTGTGAGCCAGGCCCGGGAGAAACGAGATTTGATCTCGTTCCTCGGGAGTCAGGCTGAGCGCCAGCACAAGCATCATTGCATGCAGGAGCCAACACTGAAACAACCAACCAATCACGTGGTGTTGTACGCGTGGAACCTGGCCGGAACTACTACAGGCAAGCAAACATACGGAACTTGTACGCGCCGAACCTAGCCGGAGCGGCTACACCCAACCAAACACGCCCCAACTCTCGGGCCCCTGTTTTCAACAGTGCACGGACGGTTAAGTCTTTGCCGCCAAAATGAAACAATTAAAAATTTCGTGCTGACCATAGGAATTTTCAACATGATATACACAACATACACGCATTTGAATGTATAGAGCCAAAGTTGTCGTATACTGTTTCTCTGTGTACTAAGATCTAGTAGCTTTTTGATGATAGTTGGGTGGAGGACCATTCTTAGTGTCTCACAACCCAAGGTTGACATTGAGAGCATATTATTGAGATGTGGACAGGTTCTGATCGAAGAGGACTTAATAGTCAGAGGTCATGCATGTGGTGGATCGTCGTCCTTCCTATGAACTGCGCTAACAGAAAGTCAAGGGCCCAACTCCTGAATGTTGAGGACGATAATAAACCGACAAGAGACACGACACCACACGACACATGCTCCGACCCAGAGACCCACTATCCACATCAACAGTACTCTCTCTGTTTTTTTTTACTTATCGTTATTGACTTTGATCAGAAAATTTGAATGATCGTTTTATTTAAAAAAAATTAGTTCAAATATGTAAAATTCAATATTAGAATTCAAAAACTTTCAGTAATAAGTCAAATCCTAACAAAAAATTTAATATTTCTCGTATTTTTTGAATAAAACGTCATCAAATTTATTGGTCAAAATAAACAGTGACACAAAAGAAGAACGGATGAAGTACTATATATATAGCTGTCAGAATGATTGTGCTGGGGCATTTCTGAAATTAATCAGCTTTTAACTTCATAATGACAACCAAGCTACTACAAAAGAATGAATTCTGGAAGGCCTTTCTCTAGTAACTAGGATAAATCCCAACGATTAATAAGCCAATGTTTTCAAGGGACTGCTCATCAAATGGAATATCTTATGCATGCAGCATCCCCAAAGAACACTTTAGTTTTGTGGAACCGTACAGCTTTGGTTTGTACATAGAAAACATGAAACATAAATATCACTTTCAATTATTTAATTTAGAAGTGTACTTGGTTCTTTTTCGCAAACAAAAAAGAAGAAGTGTACTTGGTTCTGTCCCGTCACGACAGCAAACATTGGGCCAGTGGCCCATCCAATGTCGACAGGCAGCCTGTTAATGACTTTCGGAAGACATGGGCCTCTCTCCTGATACAGTGCTGGTGATTATCGAGTTACCGGCCCAAATCCAGTTAGTTGAGCCTAGCTATAGCTGCTAAAAATATCGTACCAAAAACTTTCTGAATCTTGCATGGACCAGTGCGATAAGAGGATAAGCACACAGTGGGCCCTTTGGGATCTTCAGAGTTCCATGCCGTTTTTTTGTCTGATTCTCTCATTTTTCCGTTTTCCGCTGAATAAATGTAAATCTGGTTACAACAGAAACGTGTGGAGTTTGAACAAGCAAATTGTTTAATACCGACTCGTTTGTTGAATCATGAATGGAAACGATGTTGTTTCCTTTATCTAAGAAAATATACCGACTCATTATTAGAAGATCATCACTAGCACAGGATGCATGATTAGGCAGTGATAATTACTGCCGAATTTTGCTCGGCATTTTTTTCTGTCTATCTCTGTGTCCAAAAGCTTTGACAAAAGGGTTACAGAATAGAATCGAGATTCTCGTACCAGAGAGGATACAGAGCGTCGGAAAACGCACACCCTGCCGCTGAAACGCTCCTTGGCATGGTGAACCGAGACAATTAGTACTACTCGTTTAAACGGACGTGTACATTTTCGCCGTATGACCAACCTGCCGCGCGCTGGATCTCCACTCCACGGGCCAGCACGCGTCATTTGCCACCGTTCATCCCGGAGTAGTGCGCCGCCGCGCGGTTGGACTCCACGGCGCTGTCGGGCAGCGGGCGGTTGAGGGGTTGCTGGACGGCGTGCCGGTGGCCGCCGCCACCACCTGCCGCCGCAGATTGTTGCGGCAGCGCACGGCGGCCGAGCCTGCGGGAGGCCTGGCGCACGTCGCTGCCCGCGAGCACCACCTGCTGGACGAAGGAGAGCTCCACCCGGTCTAGGAACTCCGCGTGCCGCTCCTCCGTCCACCCCTCGCCGCGCGCTAGCGTCGTCAGGTCATCCATCTGATGATCTGCACGCCGCAGCTAGCCGGAGGACGCGCCTTCTGGGTCACGCGCGGAGGCGGGCGGGCCGGCTGGCTGGCTGGCTGGCTGAAATATCTAAGCTAGCGACGAGCAGCGAGCTCCCTAGCTTGGGCTTATATAATGTCTTAGTACTACAGTAACTACACAACCTGTTACCGGCAATCCAGTGTGGCTAAAACAATGGAAATATCAGCGTGATTACTCACTCGGTCACATCGTTAATACGGCAGAGATGGCACCTTCCAGTCCAGGACCGGGTGGCACCTCCTTCGTTCGTTCGCAAAGATATTTCTCTTTCGCGACGAGAAAGAGTGATTGGGCCATCGTCATGTACGTCATTTGATTGGGGCATCGAAGCAAAAGCGCCGTGCTTTGCTGACTTCATCCCGTGCTGGGATGAGGTGAGGAGGCGCCAGGAAATATCTCAACTGACCACTCCGTGCGGACCATGCGGAGTCGCATTCCATTCGTCGGCCACGGCCGCGCCATTAACAATGAACACTCTGGCCTGGCAAGATAGATGTCTAAATCTTCACGTGCTCCGCATTTGGCTGCAACCTGTACGAACGAAATATCTAGTAACACCCTTCAGAACTGAGTTGGCGTTCGTGTGGGTGCATGCGCACGTAGGCCTACCTTGAGCCTTCAGCCTCGCTGCTTATCGCTGAAGGCGTGGTGTCAGCCTGTGAGAATTTGGGAGCCCTTTTGAACCTCGGTAAATTAAACGGATGTTCTCTGCTCCTGCTTGCCTTACCAGTCTGCCTGAACGGATAAGTCATGTAATCTCATAGTCGCACCTCACCGCCAACATTATTTTATACTCAAAAGATCATGGAATGAGTTGAACGTGCAAGCTTCCAAATCTGGTTCCACTTCCAAGTTATTTTTCCACGTCACTTATTTGGAAGGCCGTGCATTACCACGCCTGACTAGCAGGGTTCATAACTGGTAATTGGTGCGTATGTCATTTTTAATTAGGAGTCATATTTCACTATGAACATCATTCAATTGGTTACTTTGAGCAACCTACTAACATCATTAAAGTGTTTTATTGCCGAGACTTTTTTTGTTTTCAATACGAATTGCACCAAGAAATTGACTTCGTTGGCATTGATAAGACTAAAATCATCTCTAGTCTACGTCTCCCCAACTGGATTAAGACTAAAGGATTTTTTTATTGTTGCATATTAATTACTTGAAAATTTGACATGTTGGGATTATAATAAAACATGAAATTTCCGGCACAAAAGATATTAATGGGCAGCAAATCCAAGCAGACAAACTCTAGGTGCAGTTTCATAGGTTTTCCAAAAAATACGATTGAATATGCGCGAAATATTTAACACAACAACAGACACAATGGCCTGGGCAACATTGACACATAATTATTACTATATACGCATCATCATATAAGGATTTACATGGCTAATTTTTAATTATATTAGTGGAGAAACGGATGTACACTCACAGCATTCACAGAGAAAATTACCAGCGGCAGAAACCAGCAAGGATGGATGAGAATGTTCAATATCCTCACATGAACATTTATACTTCTTCGCTGCCACTGCTGCTGGTATGTTTTCGAACATTGTACTTGCAAAGGGGGCATATGGCGTTAATGTGCAACCACTTATCAATGCAAGCACAGTGAAAATGGTGGTCACAGGGAAGCTCTCGGAGCTCTGCACCATCATCATAAGCTGAAAGGCAAATGCAGCACTCCTGCAATGATCAAAGTGTAACAACTCTATTAGCAATACTACAACTTAGCTGATGAAAGCAGGGTGACAGAATAATTTTTTTTTAAAAAAACTCAATATGCTGAAGCAACACGTGATATATATAATCTAGCAGAAACTAGAACCAGATTCTCAACCTTTATTACATGGTACCCTATGGAGAGAGAAACAATGCTGCTAGGAAAATCAGTGATACAACAAACAGATGTAGATAGTGGATGTGAGTACCAATTTGATTCTCTGGACTTCCTTTTCCATTTCAAATTCTATTATTGGATTAAAATCAATGTAAAACCATTTCATTTCAGCACAATTATTCGTAACCTCATACACACTAATTGCCAGAAGCAGTGCATCACAGCATCAGGGAACATAGTATTTACCGCATCTTCAGCCGCAAGTGCTTTTTCAATAGGTTGGTTGGTGCCACATTCTATCATTATTCCACCGGCCGATGCAGTTACATTGACAGACTGCTTTTCAGGCTCTTCTACCCTACAGAATTTGAATTTTGGAAGTTGACGAATGTCATCTTCAGAAGCTCCTTCCTGTTTACAATCAGATATCAGAAAATATAATCAGTTAAGTTATGAGGAAAATATAAAATAGAAGCAAGGAAGTACTGCTTGCAATTGAACAAATAAACTCATGTAAAGAAATAAATGAAGTCACATTCACTATCCAGTTATCATCAATCAATCAAGCACAGAAATGAGTACAAAATTCTGAAATTAAGCGTTCATTGGGAATTTTCAAAGCTTTGCCTTAAAACAAGGCACGGCCAAATATGTTGGATGCAGATATTTATAAGAAAAAAGATGAATTGGTCTAGAGACATCAAGTTTGAACTTAAGGTATTTCTATATAGCATTCAGATACAGAATGAGATGTGTCAGCTGAGAAAGGAAGTTGGGACGCAAAACATTCACTCCAATACGAGTATATGACACTGGATTTGATCATTAGAAGAGTGCAACAGTTCAATAAATGGCTGTAAAGAGTAAACCAATGTTCAAGTAAGCAATTTGCATGTGACATCAAACAATCTGAGATCATTCAAACAAGACAACCTATTCAAATTTCAGTGCCATTAATTGCAAGATAAACATAAGGTCACAAGTTTTGGCTTTATAATTGTGCAAAATGTGAGGGAGCCCATCCCTCGTAAAAGGACAACTAAACTGGCAAGATTTAAAAACTTTGCCAGAGTTGTCTGCTGATCAATATGACAGTGTGTAATTATAACTCAACAGAATAATAAACTACATAAGGTGAATCCAAATTGTAAACAAAGGGAGCTAGCAAGCTCCACCCAAAAAAGGATATATACAAAGTGGCAAGCAAACATTTGCAAAAAATACTAATAATCCCCCACAGTTCCATCTAGATACATTTTAGTAGACGTACCTGATCAGAAACAGCATACAGAATGGCAATGATGCAAGGAAGGCAGCAACAAATAGCAATACCAATGATGCAAGCCAAAGCAACACAGAACACGACAAAGAAAACATCAAATGCCAAAAAGATGATGCAAAGCCTGCAGATGAAACAATAAAGATTCTGTTTATAACGAACAAATAAATGATTATAATATAAAAGTGATTAGCATATTTTACAGAATCTATATATACCAGTAAAGTTGAGGTGCGTCATGAGTAAGGACTTGTCCGCCAACAGATACCCAGTAAAATCCAATTATCCACCATATGAATGAGAACATTGTGTTACCAGACTCCAGGTGTTTTGCTACACTGCAAGACAGTTTTGAGTACATACCATGAATGAAAAGATAAAATACAAGAGAAAACGACCCATATTTACATGCTGAAAAATTAAATAAGATCATTAGTGTTAAAAGGGATTAAAACACATAATATATTACCCAACTTAAAGTGATTACACATGAAAATGAGAACAATATTTTAATACAGGCATACATGAGACAAAACAGCCTGGGTAATGGAAAAAACAGGAAGCTATCCACCATGCTAGTATAAAGAAAGATGCTAAATATACAAAGTCTTATGCTGTTTAGATCTGAAGTGTACTGTGGGTATCTGTTTTACTACTAAGACTACCCAACCAGCTTATTGTCAATATCTTACACAATAGTTTAAAGTCACATGACACTAATACTTATATAATGGTGTCATAACGCGAACATGACACCAATACTCATATGTGGATGATAAACACCGGACAAACCAGGATACAATTGTTAAAAAACACTTGGGAGTACTATAATCACATTGACTTCACAAACATGGTATTTGTTACATGATTACATCTTTTTGCTCGACCTGGAACAAGTGGCACTTAAACAATGTCAAGTGTGATTGAGCCTTTCCTACATATCTTAGATTAAAATCACACCGAAGCCGCATGTGAAGTGAATAAGCAACATTCAGGCGGATAGAGATGATGAAAAGGTAAAGGAAGAAGCCAGACTACGGCTATGTCTATGAGCTGAGCTTGCCACGAAAATATAAGCCTAACTTCTAAGCAAGCAAATTGTATAAGAAATTAAGGTGGGAGGAATGCAATTACCAGTAATCGAAAGAGAGGAAAAAAGTTGTCATTAAAAACTCAAACAAGTCTTTCAGTTACCTGACGCAGTCGCGATTGCGCCCACGGGAGCCGCGCTCACTGTCGTCATCGTCGCTGGATGAGGACGATGCGTCGCTTCCGCTCTCCTCGTCGGCGGGCATTGGGGGCCCTCCACGCTGACCGTGGCGCATACGGTACTCGATGGCGACGCAGACCATGTGGACGACGCACTGGGCGGCGTACCCGGCAATCCAGAAGCGTAGGGGCACGGACGGGCTCTCCTCTCGGCTGAGCACGAGCACGACGGCGGAGACGAGGACGAAGGCGACGTTCCAGAGGAGGTCGAGCGCCACCACGGGGCGGGAATAAGCCCAGTCTGCCTGACGCTCCTCCAGCTGTTCCGCTGCGGCCTCCCGCACCAGCAGCGACGGCTCCCGCATCGCCCGGCGCCCGCCCTGCCGCAGCAGCCGCGCCGCGCCCCGGAGCGACGGCCGGCGAAGCGCGCCGCCGCTGCGACGCCTCTCGTGGCCGTCTAGGAGAGGCGCCGAGTCCACGACCGCGTCGCCACGGGGGCTCCGTGAGCGTGGGGTCGCCATCGCGCGAACCCTACCGGGATCGCGGGGAAGCTGAGCGCGTGTTCTGCAACCTTCTCCGTCGCGGATGGGTTGGGGAATTGGAGGGGAAGTGAGGGACGATGGAGCGACGATTTTTCTTCAGACAAAAGGTATGATGATTCGTGTCGCTGAATTGTTGACCAATTTGCTTATTACAGTCAACTATACTAGTAGTACTATAAAATTTCACATTATGAGGCCCACTTGCTGGACAGGCACGGGCCTGTTTTTCAATTTGGGTTCCCAATAACTTCGGTTCCGTGCCTTCTATCAGGGCGAATGCAAAACATTTTGTTTACGCGTCACATGAACAACTGTTACGCCGTATACTTTCAAAGAAAGAAAAAAAAAAAAGGAAAGCTGTTCCGCTGTACACGACTCTGACGTTTTCAGGTATGCAGCTGTCAGCCTGTTACTTTCTTGTGGTCATGTTTGACACTGGTCAGATAGAAAGGCCAATGCACCGCCACGCCGTGGTGATAAACAGCCAACTGACCTTTCTGTTGCGTCCTCCGAGGGGAAAGAAAGGCTTCTCGTGAAGTACATTTTCTCGATCATGTACAGTACTAGTAGCAAGCACTTGACATGTACCTGGGGTGAACGGTATTTGTCATGTAGTACAGTACAATATGCATTTCTTTCTTTTCTTTTGCGAAGCGAGTACTATATGTATTTCAAGCCTGACGCTCGATGAGTGAATTCGAATTTCAGTGTTTTCCGACAAAACGCATGTCGATTCATCCAACATGATATGATGCATACGAAACTTTCTCCTTCCGAAGCAAGGGGCTCATTGAGACACCACGAACCAGTTGCCTAATCTCGACAGCAAACGGGAAGAAAAAGTTCCAGAAAAAGACGTTAATGTGGTTCCAATAGGACCTGTCGTTTCGTTTGGAGATTAGTATCCCAGACGACAAACAAAAGCCTTTCGGTTGTACGTAAATTGGGCAGACACCACGAACCGTCACAATCGCCAAACACAACCTAGGCCCCAATTGGTCCATCAGCTTTGGCATCTGTGGGAAATGAAATGCCCTCAAACCCGGATCCAAATAACACATTGCAACAGTAATAGTACCAATAACAGCTAACAGCTAACCTCAAACCACTATTCATCATTGCAGAATAAAAAAATCTGAGTCGAAAAGCACCTCTGCATAAGTCTAAGCAAGTTCTTATAAGAGATTATTGGCTGACAGTTTTGGTGGTAAGAATTGTTCTACCACAACCTAATTAACGAACAAAACGAAAATCCCAAATCTCTGGAGCTTAAAAGTCACCTCACAACGACGGAGAACAACAGAGTACATACCAGCAACGAGCCAGCCAAGAATCACAAAGTTTTGAGTCCTAAATCGACGGGACAGAGGCAAAGTTCGTCAATGTCCAAGAATCTAAACGCTGGTTGCCCAAGGGAGAAAAGCAGAGACGGCCGAGAGTCAATACCCGAACCACCACCATTGCTCTGTGCTAAGGACCTGTCGAAATTGGTCCTTATCACCTAGCAAAGGTTTCTTGCAAACGTGCGGTTCGTTCTTGACTCAGGCACATCAACAGCGAACCATCCCAAAGGCGACGTCCAGCGCTCTCAGGTGTCACCCTGCAGCGCACTCTTGATCTTCTTGATGGTGCAGGAGATGAGGTTGTTCACCGTATCCACTGATTCCACCGTGAGCTTGGCGGTGGGCTGGCTGTTGACGAGGATCTGGAACGCGACGGTGAGCAAGGAGCCACCAGTCTTGTGCTCGGCGCTGTCCATGCTGGGACCGTCTGGCAGGATGGCGAATCCAGACGGCAGCAGAGCAACGTAGGTGGAGTCCCCGCCGTTCATGACGAGCTGCATAGCCGGGATGTCCACTGGAGCGTACACCACCATGGAACCTGACGCGTCAGTGCACGTCTCTTGAAGAATCAGCATGCTGCTCTGGTTGGCACTTATGGCCTGTAGAGAAAAGGGCACATAACATGAGGACCATTTTGCTTGAAAAAAAAAGAATTTGAAGGACTAGAAATGCAACTCAGAATGTTTCGGTGACGTGGCGTCAGGGATTGAGGAATGCCAACACTTAATGCTTGAAGGCACACAAACAAAGCATTATTGGCCCGTCATCACCATGGATCACTGTAAGGTGGATGGCAGAATAGTGCACTCACATGATGAAATTTATCGCACAATTCAATGAGTCACGCTGAAAAGAGCAACGCTCTTTGCTCTTTCTCGTTGCTTCAAATATAAAAACAAAATAGTAACAAGGAAACGAAAACAGGACGCACTACACAGTAGAAAGGTTGTCAATCTGATACCTTTCTGGGCGTACTCCCCCGTTGGTCCCAGTTTGTCCCATTCTACAGAACATGTGAAAAGTTCGGTGCTAGACAGTGGGCTTTAACTTTTGGACCGTGTAAGGTTACGGTCCTTTTCACTTCCCAACAGAAATACAGTATCTGATAAAAAGTTACCAGACTTTTGCTTGTTGTTTTCTTCGTGTCATTATCTGTTTACTAAGGCCCATGGACGTTATTCTATGTGAGTCCCAAGGATTTACCGGTTGTTACCAGACCACCCTATCTCGATTCTGCAGTACTAGTACCGGGCTTATGTGCAATAAAGAACAAGCAATCTACTAGTATGTGACAAAAACAGAAGAAACGAAGAGTCAACAGTAGTAATAACAGTAACACTCACATTGACCCTGAGGAGGGACACCGAGTTTCCATGCCCCTGCTGCCCCTTGGCGATGTTAGCCATCTCCTGCATGGGGGCGCCATTGCTGAGGATGTCCCACTCTGCACGCAGCTGCTCATTACGGAGGAAGTTGAACAGCTTCTCCGGAGCCACAGGCATCCACACTGATGTGGCCGCGCTCAGCACCACGCCCGGCGGTTCCCCAGGATCGTTCACGCTCTTCCGGGCCATGACGCGTACGTCCTCCCCGATGCAGCCTGCCGCGAAGTCCAGCTTGCTCCACTCACGTGCAGACGATGCGCTCACGCCAGCGCAAAAGTTCTCCGTCATGCGGCGTGCCAGCTTCAACATGTTTCGCTTGCCCTCTGGTGTTATGACTGCGGGAACATACCAGTGATACAGTAGGGTTAAACCAAGAGAAGATAGAGACAGTGATGCAGTTACTCAACTAGCGCATGATATACAAAATGAGGCAAGTAGAGGACCAGAATTTCTTGTACCTGACGAGTCATTTGCCGAAACTGTATCGGGGGACATGAGAATGGCCAGGCATTCGCACTGGCGCTGCAGCGTGGCGAGCCACCTCCTGGCACCAAAGGCGAGCCCAGAGCGGAGAAGCGGCCTATAGAGCTGGTGCACTGACGCCTCATCGTATTCCGTATGCTCGACCCATGTGACCTATACAGGTAAATCCATTCGTTAGCACATAAATGCAAGCCCACATGCGACTGTCTTAAGGCGAGCGATGCAACAAGGGAGCTCTGCAACAATGCAACACCACTGTGGCTACACAGTACAGAGAGCAGTTCTCTTTGTACCTTGTGATTTTTTTCCTCTTTGAGTAAATGGTAAAATTACATGAGAGCAAAAAAGCATCCAACCGTTAACAAACTACTAGTCAAGAAGTCTAGATGATTTAGTTAGCATGAAGTATATAATACTTTACTCATGTTTTGTTTTTTTTAAAAAAAAATAAGAAACGTGCCCAATAATGAGCGAGGAAAAGGGAAAATAAACCAGATGGATCAAACAATCAGATAAGATTTGGTCCCTTGATCCAGATTAGAGCACATATCAAATTCAATAATATATTTTAACAAATGGATCACGTCACATACTAATGCTATACTAACAAGGTGATCGACATTGCTAAATCCTTTGCCTATGCATTCATATTCACAAAACGCGTGTTTTTCAAAAAAAAAATATTCACAAAACACGTGATCTGTGAAGACAATTTCTTCTCTCGAAAAAAAATACTGTAATTTAGAACTAATGTGTCCAGGATGAATTTTACCCTTCATCATTCATGGCTAAGATCAGGATCATGTTAAAAGTTTTACGAAATCCAAGGACCAAATATTGACATCTTTAAACCACGAGACTCGAGCCGTGGTCCAGATTTCTAACGTACAAGGGACAGATTGATTAAATCACGGACAAGAAGTTACCCAAGGTGCATCATCCAAGGGGTAGAAGCATCTAATCCCCTCGAGAAAGCCGGTGCTAGGACTAAAGAATCACAAGGAAACATACTTGGGGAATAGCGTTGGATCCATAAAACACTTGATTATTCCTAAACAACAAGCACAATCGCCCTCTTCGTTGACCAAGCATTGTTTAATTTGGGTTGTGGGCTCATGACCCTAATTAATCTATTAGGGCTTGACTTGTGAACACTATACGCTGCATGGGCATCACCAAATCAGACCAATAAATTAAACAGACACACAAAAGAAAAAGAAACGTCGTACTACGCAGACCAGACTTCTGAGAGCGAGGCGTAAATAATGTATAGTGGAGAAGAAGTGGAGCCAAACATGGTTAGTCCTAAGCTCTCAGGGAGGCAAACTTTGACCAGTTTACCTGATGTAATAATTCAGAAACTACAGGGTAACAGTCACGTTCGCAGGATCAAGCCAACACTGCCGTATGGTGGTCCAAGAGAGTCGCGTTCTACTCTGTCTCGCATTGGGTAAACTACAGAGAGAAAAGAAGTTAATGGTTTTGGTCCTTACCTGACAGTAGCCATTGGGAGTGTCTTGAATCAAGCAGCCAGAAGGTAACCTCCTGCATTTTACATTTCCAGCTGTGGAAGTCGTTGCAGAGTTCTGATCAACCGATCCATCAACAGACACGTCCACTACAGCCCATGCACCCTCAGCCAGCTGCTTGCAGAACCTGAGAAATGTAATCTCCCTGACGGGGACTAACGGTGAGAGCACCTGCAGCTCAGCCTTCATCTGTTGCACACCCAAAACAGGAACAAATTGACGTCAAGCATGTAAAAGCCACGCATTCATGCGGGCGAACTCAGTTTTGTACTCACCAGCAGCAGCGCGCCATTTCTGCTTCCAGCAATGCCGGTTGAAACCTCCTCTAGGATGGCGGCCTTAGTAATCATGCAGGAGAACATGTCTGACCACCGCCTCTGCGACATGGATGGAAGGAGCAACGTCAACGTCAGCACAAGTCACGATAAAGAGGGCAAAACGATACGATCGGAAAGGAAATGTCAAACACGATCGAGCACGTACCTCGTCCATCAAGGTCTCCACAAGGGCAGCGCTGTTGTCGATGATGACAAGGCCGGACTCCCTAGAAGCCTCAGAGACAAAGCCCATAGGCTTCATGCCGAGGCATGGCACGAAGGAGCGGACGTACTCCTCAAAGTTGAGCGTCTCCTTGTTGGGAGCATCAGGCATGGTTGTAAGCCACAAGGGCTCCTCCAGCTGTGCCATCTTCACAAATTCGTCCATCGAACTGATGGCAAGCTCTATCATCACGGCCCTGTCCATGCCCGTCATAGGCGGTGGTGGAGCAGCTGCAGCAGCCCGCGCCGGTGTGATCACCGTTCCCATAGGGCTAGACACGCCCCCAGCAAAGTCACCCATGGTGCCAGGCATCGTGGCAGGAGCCATAGGTCCCATGCCACCAAGGCCCCCGACTCCAAGCTCCAGTGACGAGCCGGGCATGGGCAGGGACAGGTGTGGCTGCAGCTGGGGCCCAGTAAGGAAGGACATGGGCTTGCCGAGGAACTTGGAGGCGAGCGCGTAGACGCGGTTTAGCTCATCCTTGAGCCGCGCATTCTCGATACGCAGGTGCTGTTCCTCAAGGGACACCTCCCCAAGCATGGCGGGGCTCCCGCAGCCGCCGCACATCGGGCTGCGCATGGCCTCACGGATCGTCATGTTCTCCGCGCGCAGCTTGTCGTTCTCCTGCTTCAGCAGCGCGTTCTCATGGCGCTCCAGTTGTGTCTGTCAGGCAGGCACGGAGACGGAAAACCGTGTCAGGTTCAGCACAAACACGGAAGGAATTCAGTGCCTTGCCTAAAAAATGGCATGATATCTCGCGAAATCGTAGCTTACCTTCATCTGCGTACGACGGTTCTGGAACCAAAACTTAACCTGGCGCGGGTCAAGGCCGAGCCTCTTGCTGAGCTCGCCGCGCTGCTTCTCATCCGGGTGAGGGCACTCCTTGAACAGCCTACGCACACAGCACGGGCACGAATCCATGCATGAGAGGACAAGGAAGGGGGGAAAAAAATAAGGACGGACGGACGCGCATATGATGTTTATGGCAGGGACGGCGGCCTTACCCTTCGAGCTCCTGGATCTGCTGCGGCGTGTGGCGGTGGTAGCGCTTCCTCCTCTTGCGGGAGTTGTTGCTGGGCTCGGCCTCGTCCTCATCCTCGCCGCCGCCAGACAAGGCGTCGAGGTGGTCGCTCCCGGACCGGCTGTCGTTCTCGGGGTCAGCATCCCTCCCCATCGCGCCGTCCGCGCCCAAGCCACCAGGATGCATGAAACCGGCGATGCCCATGCCGCCGGCGGCGTTGTCCTGCCACGAAAAAAAAAACAAGACGGAGAAACAAAATCGAATCAGTCGCCAAAGTAAACAGCGCATCAGCCTCGTCACAGAAGTGTTGATGAGCACAAAGCACATACCAGACCGAGGGAGAGAGCCGGCGAGGAGGAGAAACCGGCGGTGGAGTACGGGAACTGCATCCCGCCGCCACTTCCGCCGGCCCCGCCGTCAAACAGGCTCCCGAAGCTCATCCCGCCGCCCGTCCACTCCCCTTCCCCCGTCTCGAAAACAAAAGCCTACGCCTGGATCTGCCGGAACACTAGCTGCGCATCAGAGAGCGAGAGAGAAGAGAAGGGAGGGTTCCCGTTCGTCCGGTCGACCGACGTCCGAAGGAAGCCCGGCGGCGCGCGGGCCTCCCCGTCGCGGAAGAGAGGACGAGCGGGACGGAGGAGCTCCGCAAAAACCCTAACCCTCCACGCACGGCGGAGGGAGGCAGGAAGGAGGGATAGCTGCTAGCGCTCTCGGCCGCCGATTAAAGAATGGCTTATGTAGGTGGGAGGCGAGAGGAGATAGGAACGGGAGGTCAAAACGAAATAGCAAGTGGAGGAGACGACGAGCGAGGCCCGCGTGTGGACTGGACGCATGAAAAGGAAGGGGAGAGAGAGAGAGAGAGAGAGAGAGAGAGAGAGAGAGAGAGAGAGACGGTGGAAGGGAAACGCCGAGAGGCAGAGGCAGGCAACGCTGACGCTCCTCTCTGATGCGGGGGCCAGGCCGCGCAGTCAAAGGGCGCGGGCCGCACCAAGTTTTGTTGCCATGCGTCGCGGCTGCTGCGGTCAGCACAGCCTAACTCTGCATGGCGCCGCGGGTCACACAGCACAGGCAGAGGCCCCCAGTCGGCTCGGTCTCGCGGCCTCTCGCTGTACCTACCAGTAGCTGCGACCAGGAGCAGTGTCCCGTCCGTTTTGACGTCGCCGCCGCGTCGTCGGGCGTCGAGCTGGTTCGTTTGCTTCCCCGGGCGCGCGTGACGCGCGCACACATTGTCACGTCGGGTTCAGGTGGTGGGCTTGGACTGGGGCACACGGGCGCGGAAGGGGAGGCGCGGGTCCGGGGGCGCCTCGCTGGGAGCGAGGCAGGCTGTGCTGTGCAGTGCACGGGGTGGTGGGCACCGCGTGATCTGGATCGGACGGGTGTTTGGTGGGGGCTTCAATGCCATCCCGGGAAACCTCACTCTACTCACCGACTACGGCAGTACCCAACGGGCTCTCGCTCTGGTCCCGTATTACCACCGGACCCAGAGTCAGCGTGCGCTATCTGCAATGTAACGGAATAGGATGGGTGACACCGGCCGGCAAGGCGGTTTTGGACGGCGTTAATGTGCCAGGGCCGAAGGCTGGGGCGTGGCCGTTGGGGCCGCTGTTGTTGCTGATCCGGTGCAAAGCTGGAGCTGGACGACGAAAAGGGCCATAGCTGGCCAATGCCGTGTCATCATCATCACACCAACATTGAGGCGCTTCATCAATCGTTAACAGTCGGTGAGGGGTGCCGCGTCCTGGCTGGACCGGGCGACGGCGGCGCCCGCTCAGGGTCTGTGTCGTAACCAGCTCGGCCAATTTAATAGCCTCCTCTTTGTGTACCATGCCTTCTGCTGTCAAGACTCGAGAAGTGTTGATGGAGATATATGGAAGTGCACTCGCTAACCACGACTCTAATTGCACTGCCCATTCCCTAAGGTTGAAGATAGCACGTTCCATAAGCAGATCCTCTAACAAACACGTACGATTATGTAGCACTGAACTAGGAGTAATATTGTATCGATTCGATTTAGAAGGTACACATAAAATTACCGAGTGCAAGGCTAAGTTTAGTACGTAGTGTGTATTTGGCTAGAACCATGCATTTTCCCGCGCTCTGACACACACGTATACGTACGAGTAAATGCCACTAATAACGGTGATTCGAATATACCGACCTTTTTTTTGGCTGAAGCCGTTACCATAAGCGTTACTGGCATCGACACAATGTTATCTTGATGCATTAAACTGTGAAGTATGATAATTTTTTATAGCTTTATAAATGATCGACTCGTGTGCATAAATTATATTGTCGTTTTTCTAACTTCCCGATGATACAAATAAATGAAGTTGTTACAAGTACGAGTAAAATTTTGTAGGATAATGACTCAACAAGCAGCGCACTAATAGTAGCGATTATGAATATAGTTGATGCTTTACCCAAAATGAGTTTGACATGAAACGAGTTTTATGATAATCTTACAAACTCTGAACAAAGGGTGAAAATACACGAATTATAGTCCATTTACATACAAATATTTTTCAAACTGTGAGCTGAGATATAGATAACATTCTTTTCAACGGCATATATATGTGTTTTCCTTTATAATGCCGACTATCAAGTAGATTTATTGGTTTTCTCAATACACAATAATATAAAAAAATAATAGGCACAATATCATATTTTAATATTAAAGCAAAATTTTACAAGGAGAGGCTCATATTTATTTAGTAGTATGCTGGGGAGGATGTAGACATCTGGAGCAATAAAAATATGAAGGCAGTATATTAATTAGTACCAAAACAGACGATGTCTCATATGACTCATGCCAACTTTGTTTCTCTGGCACTAGTTGCACTCAATTAATATTTCCTTGTCTTTGTCATTTTAATAAGGTGAGTGAATAAATGAGCACCATAGTGAGCCTAACTTCTAAATCTGTGAGTACTCGCCAAAAAAAAAAAACTTCTAATCTGTGAGAATAGTGGATGTTTGGCACTGGAATTTCAAATATGCGAAACATATATACAAAATCTTTTATGCAACGTCTTTTGTTCCTATAGAAAAAGATTACTGTAATTTTCTTGATTGGTCACCTAGTATACATGCGTGACAAGGCATAGCGCTACTATTGGATGACGAGTTTCTTGGTTGTCATAAAAGATCAAATAAATACTCAAGACAAGTTTTTTTTTATAGTTGTTGATTGTTCTAAGTGTAATGAAGTACTGCTACTGCTACTTTTACACTGGAGTATACGTCTAGTTAAAAGCCACACTTTTCCTGCTTAGACACAATTATTTATAAGTAAATTTCAATAATTATGATTTGATTGTACCAATATATTAGTGGGAATCCGTTAATGTAAGGTAGGGCCAGTATATGTAAATAATATTATTGTACTGTTCCGTGAAAATGTGAACACTACAAAATTTGATACTTTTCCGACAATTTTGATTAAAATGGCCAACAACTTTATTCATTTAGTACTATTTTAGGAATAACCAACAGTTTTACTTAGTCTAGTTTGTATCTTTCCCGACAGTTTTTGGTTATTACCAACAGAACAAAATCATCCCCCACAAACTTATTTCCCATAGTTTTAGAAAATATTTAACAATATAATTAGAAACCGTTGGCCACTTAAATACAACTGTTGGAAAAGATTATAAATGGTGTTGTGGAAGTACAATTAATTTTCAATTTAAATGTCATACTTGTGTGCACATTGGAACATATTTAATATTAAATCAAAATTTTACAAGGAAAGGTTCATATTTATTTAGTAGTAGTATGCTAGGAAGATGTAGGCATCTAGAGCAATAAAAATATGAAGGCAGTCTATTAATTAGTACCAAAAGAGATGATGTCATATGACTAATGCCAACTTTGTTTCTCTGGCACTAGTTACACTCAATTAATATTTGCTTGTCTGTGTCATTTTAATAAGGTGAGCAAGCAACAGAGCACTATAGTGATCTTACTCGATTGACATTTAATTGATCTTACCGTCATGATCTATTATATGTTTATAGTGTGTGAGAGTATGGTATGATGTGTGGTTATATATGACATGATACGACTTGTTTAGATCTGACATGGATATCTTTAATATCTATAATCTATTATGTATGATCATAATTTATTAATAGATTAAAATTAAACTTAAAAGTGTTAATTTATTCAACACGTAACATATTCCAAACGGAAAATACTTTCGGAGCCCTGAACTGAGAAGAACTGTTGAGAAAAGAATGTTATTTTCATACGAGCTTGAAAGCAACTCATTCTCTCAGCATCAATGTGTACAGGGATGCCGGTTTGCGTCACAGATCCAATAGCAAGGGGAAAAAAAAAAGCAGTCGCTTGAATATGAAAGGAACACGCGTTTAGTCGGGCATGGGTGCAGATGTGAACCGGAAGCAAGCTTCCAAAGCAATGACAAACTTAGACGAATCATTGCGAATGCAAGACCAGAAAGTGTAGACAGGGAATAACGATAAGATTCCCTTGCAGTTTGGCCCCAGGTGACAAAAAAGTGGGTAACGATTTTAACTGTCTCGTACTTCCTTTGGTGGCCTTCGTTTTCGACTTCTTCGTTGTACCCTTTGTTTGCCCCGAGCTATAATACTTGGAGTGCGAAATTTCCGTCCGTGGCTCGCATTCTCTCTCCTACTCCTAGTCTGATCAAACCCAACGGAACAACGTCACCGGCTGTTTCGGGCCTGAATCGGGTACCAATCCAGCCCATAACTTCCGTGTTCTTGGGTTGAACAGATGTCACATCCATCAGAAGCACCCAGCCCGCTACCCAGTTGCCGGACTACAAGCGCAGGTCCACAATAACAGGCAACACGCCGCCGCCGCGGGTCGTTTTCGTCGCCGGCGTGATCTCACGCGTCAGCGGCGACCGGTTCGTCCGGCCGGAAACCAGCCCCGGATGCGCGCTAACCTCTGGGCAGAAGCCGAGCTGACGAGCATGAAACACTCGCAGAGTACAGGCCCGCCCCCTCCACCCCACACCCCCCCCCCCCCCCTCCCCCCTTCGCGGGCTCCGTGACTCCGTGCTGAAGTGAAGTCCCCGAAGGGTTAGCGGCCGGCGGCCGGCGGCCAGGCAGTAAGGTAACATCCACCAGCTCAAAAACTTTTCGTATCGGTGAGAGGACAAGCTGCCTGTTCAGGCAATCGTCCTCTTTCCAGTAGTACGTCGTACAATGTCGATGCACACGGATTGTATTGTATCTTGGTGCAATTTGATGAATTAAGCTTCAGAAGACGGAAACAGAACCCACAAAGAAGTACTATCAAAACTTGCAATCGCAATCCATTTATCAGATACATTGCATTGCACCCATGCTAGCTAGGGGCGTGTCATGACTGACTGACAAAGCCAAAACACTACATGACACACCATATAGTAGGCCGTGCCCATGCGTGCCTAAACCACACGGGAAAACAGACCACATAAGGCCAACGTACAAGCTACAAACACCTCTGTTTTGGTCAGAGGCCTAACCATTTTTTTTACACACAGACTTGATCACTTACAAACCTGAAGGTACTCCAAAACTATACTTCAACTTCAACTAGTAGTATACAGTATACTGTGTGATGGTTTCTATAGCAAACCTATAACTCGACCTGACAGGATACGATACATTCATGGAGGAGGATGAGCAGCAAGGTGTCAGTTCTTAGGGAATAACTGAACATAGTACCCGTCTGGACAACCGAGGCCTGGGGTACGGACAATGTTCCCTCCTTTTATTGTCTTCCAACTGCATGCAGTGGCAAAATTCAGTGTTAAATGTCTAAAGATACATACATAAATCTTCTCTTCAGAGGAAGACACTGTTATATATGTACATTTCCTGGTATGCACAAGTGACAGATGTTACCTGTATTTTGTAACTAGGCAGTGGATGAAGGTGGCCATCAACACCTTGCTGAAATCGGCGCCGACGCAGAACCGGAGGCCTCCGCCGAAGGCCATGAAATGCTTCGTTCCGCCGGTAATTTCCGCCTTGCCCTGCTCAAGCGACAACCACATATGACTTGTTCAGACTTCATCAGAGACAGAGACAGAAATAGTTTACTGAAAAACTTGACACTTTGTATTTTCTTCATGTCCATGCGTTATTTGCGTTACGACTCGCAAACGAATGTATCAATGCATGGAGGCTTCTAGCAGCTAGTCGGATGACCATATCTTATCGCAAGTTGCTATTTTTTTTTAAAAAAAGAAACTTTCTGCTAAACAATATCTCTTCTGGGTTTGATTAAAAAAGTCTCTAATGTTACCTACGTCCCTAAGATTGCCTTCCTTTCTTTATGGCTACGTGTCGCTTTTCAGCAGAACATCGCATATGAAGTAACGTTTGACCCTCGCAAAAAAAAAAAAAAAGGGTAACGTTTGACTATATATGCTACTCCGTATTAAGCTGACTTGACCGTCCCCATGTAGGCTAATCATGCAGCACTTTGTAAGCAAAGAACTGAGATTGTTATTTCAGCCCCAGCCCCAGGTTCATCCCTCTCTCTAGATAGACAAGATAGCTTTATTTACTTAATTTCTGTTTCCCAAGCAGTACATTTTCTCTTCTCTTTCCCTTGGGAGTATGTGATATAGCACATGGTTCACTTGCCTCATTGAGGAACTGTCGGATTATTAGAACCCTTAAACCCAGATGTATTAGTACATCCTGTCAGGTCCCCTTGCATTCCAATGTAAAATATGATGTATTCCGTACTCTGATAAGATGCCTTGGTCCAGATGACGCCAATTCATGGTGCAGTCTAAATATATCATATTTCAGACTGTACCATGCAGTGTAAATTCTTCTCCCGAAAATATCTAGTATAATTTATCATTTTTAAGTTTGGAGGACGTCTGCATAAACTATTTTGAGTTCGAAGGGCACAAACCTGCCACCTCCATGGATTAAAACACTAATGGGTCTTGCTATATCTCGGTGTTCAGGTGTACTGAAGGAGGGCACACCATGATTCCCCACCCTGCTGGAATAGTGTAGCCTGCATCCAAAAGACTGGATTTATTACGGAAAGAAGAGATTGAACATGTTGATGCCCACATAAGGAACAGAGTACTCCTTCTCTGGTTGGGTACTTGTTGGTGCATTTTTACGTACCTTTGAACTCAAGATCCTGCAAGGCCTTGCGGAAAATCCCTGGCACAATGTTTGCCAGTCGTACTATCTCCAAGATGACCTTCACGCGCATCAAAAGGACACAATTAATTAAGCGTCAGGGGAGTACTTGTTTCTCTCGTCTACGTACTTTACTCCTATTCATCCTTCGTTTTTATGGAGTCAACTCAAGTTCATCGATCCCCATAGTTAGTTACAACGGAAGCTACCGCCCGTCGTATCTCCTCCCTCCCTCAAGAACCGTGCTCTCGGTTTCAATAGCACGAAACATGTACGAACTGTATGCACTTGCACAGTCGTCACACTTGTTCTGTCAAAGTCTGTTGACTATTTTACCAAATTTGACATTAGTTGTTTTTACTACGGCTGAGATAAATACTAGTATATGATTACATGCAATTTGCATTAAGCTTGGGATGCGCAATAATCTAGGCGGCTATAGCTAGTAGCAGTCCCCGGTTAAGGTATTAGGCTCACCTGTGACGTGAAAGTCATGGACCTGTACTCGGCCCACGTGAGCCCCGGCATCACTGTCCTTTCTGTTCCTCGCGATCGCTTGCTCATGTTCCTCCTGGCCACACACAAAACACGGCATCATCGTCTCTGGTCAATTGGTTGCGGTACAAGGCACAGGTAAATTAAGCCTTGTTGTTGCCTGCTGGCTCAGGCACAAGTAAACAATTGCAGGCGACAGCACTGAGCACTAACCGCTAACGCCTCGACCACCTTGGGGTTCTCGGCCAGGAGCTTGACGCCCAGCGTAAGCGCCAAGGCCGTCGTCTCGAAACTGGCGAAGAGCAGCACGAACATGAGGTCCAGCGCGACGGCCTCCGTCATGACGGGCTTCTCCTGCAGCTTTTACCACTTTCACTGTTGATAATTATTTTCAGAAAACATTTGTAGCATAAGAATTACTAAATGTGTAGATCCATTAAAAGGTAAGTTCATGTAGATAGTAATGATTCGTACCTCAGAAAAAGACACGGAAAGCCAACGGTACCAGGGAGTAGTTCAAACATCAATAGCTTTTTTTATGGATTTTACTCTAATTATGTTAGACATTTAATTTTTTTTATTGATTTGGAATTCTGGATTCCTTTTCTTGTGAGTATGTGCCTATGCATCGAGACTTGGATTTGAAATAATTAAAATCAGCCTATCATGTAAAGAAACAATGACCAAGACCATGGAACACCACTGCACGAGCAAATCAAAATTAAACTAGAGGAGATACGAAGGTAACTAATAACAGCTTTGAAAACGGTCAAATGATGAGAGTACTACTTACAAGTAAGGTTTCTGTGGTCTGTTCGGAGACTGGTACACACAGTAGAAACTTCAGTATTGGATTCTTCTAGCAGTTTAATGTTTTGACCAAAGTGCAGATAATTTTGGCATGAAGCAGGTTATACTAAAGATGCTGCATGAAACTAATGTAAAGTCTGAATGCTTTGACTACAGCTAATTGATTCAAGAGCTACACCTGATATACATATATAGATCTTGCAACCAGGCATTTTGTACCAAACAATGTCACCAGCACTCTAGCACTGAAGCAACTAGCGCAGTTACTGATCACTGTTCTGCAGAACACAGCAATGGATCTGAATGGTCAACACTTTTTCAAAGTAACTAGCAAGTTAGCAAGCGTCATTTACAATTACAAGATACTGTGTCTTATTGTGTCGTTTCTCTGAATACTTAGGGTCTGACAAGCGCAAGTTACCAAGTTTTGCTTGTTCCTCAAGAGATAGGTGGACTAATAGCACAGATCCAAGGTTCTTGGTTGTTGAGTTCGTGAGAGATTTGGTCCATTCAAACCTCAGATGAATCGTCCAGCTCACAGGTTGAAGCGACAAGAAATAAGTGCAGCAGCTTTGTAACTAAGTTAGCGCACCCCTAGTTTTGGACCCCTCACTTTGTTAAACAGTTACTCATTGAGTGATGACTATCTCAAGGAGTTTTTTTTTTTTCTGTTTTGCTGAAAAATGTCTTTCACGATTGAACCAATAAGGGTGTTTGGCAAAATCTTCTAAGAGAGTGTGGAAGGTGTTTGGCAAAAATATCTAAGAAAGAAATATTTGACAAATAAAAACGATGGTATATGCCATATGGGATATTTGAAGTTTGTTTCAGGTGGCATGCATAGATATCTGCCTACATCTGGAAGTCATTTGTTACTGTTGAACCTGCACAGGTTAGTTTAGCTGTAACCGTTTGGACAGTTTCGTACGGTTCCAAAACATGATGAGTGGGGAAGGCTCCAAAACACGATGAGTTTTTTTGTGGGCATACTGATCTACCAAAGTGTGTACCGTACCAATTCAATTCATGATTTCATATGCCTCCGGTAGCCGTCACTGCGGTTGGGAGATCTGTCTTTTTTTCGTCCACTTAAACAATCTGGGACCAGAGTAGGGTCTGTTTGTTTAGATGATAGTAAATAAAATCTGGGTTCTTGAATCCAGAGTGACAACTGTGGTATCATGAATCTGACTCTGCTTGCTTGACCGAGATGACTTAATACAGCAAGTTTATGGTACCACTTGGTTCGCAATTCAAGTCAAAATCTCATGTATATAGAGACAGATTTTCTACCCGGTGTTTACCATTCAGAAAGAATAAAGACTTGAAAAAGGAAGGGGGAAAAAACAGCAAGAATGCAAGAAGCTAGATGAAGATCCACTCATGAAATACAGTATGCGTTTATCAACATGTAGTATAGTACTTTAGTGCTAGTAGAAGTTTTTACTTTAGTGCTATTGGTCTTGGTCCTGGGCGGTCCAGTACGTCTTCACAACGATGAGGATCTTTTCCCTGACGAGCGGGCCGTCTTCATGGTCCACGATCTGGCTGTCCCACCTCATCCCGTCCGCTACGCTCTTGACCTTCACCAGCATGTCCACGTCGTCTCTGATGATCACCGTGCCCTCCGGCCTCAGGATCCTATCCATCTCGAGCAGAATGCTCTCCATCTCACACCTTGCCAAAGCAAATCAAAGAAGAAATGGAAAATTGTCAGGCCACGAGTCGAAGTGGTGCCAATGCATTGGTGATGCAGGGTGTGGCTGTCACTTGTCAGTACCTGTCCTTGTACAGGGTGAACAGGGAGTCCGCGTGGATGAGATCGTAGGTCCTGGGGTAGGTAGACATGCCCTCGCACCTGCAGTAGCAGCGACATGGTGAAACCGTCGCAATTCAACCCGACACGCCGTCGCCATTCAATTCAAAGCACCGCCACCAGCACCGACCGCAACCAACGAACTCACCAGTCTTGGTAGCTTCCGATGAGCCCGCGCTCGTAGACGGCCCCGAGCGTGCTGGCGTTCCCTCCTCCCACGGTCGGGACCATGTTCATGACCCACACGGGGTCGCCCGCCAGCGCCAGCGCCGCGGCGAATCCGCCGAGGCGCGCGTTCATGTCCAGCACGTTCCGGTACCGCCCCTTCTGCTCCAGCTGCCTGACCACCGACTTGTAGTGCCGGACCCGCTTCCGCCACAGCTCCGTGTCCTGCGCGAACGTCTTCGCCGTCACGCCTCTGACGCTGCCGCTGGACACCCGCGGCGGCACGGCCGTGAGCCTCTGCGGCCATTTCTTCACCGCGCCGCCCGCGACGTCGGCCGCGCCAGAGACCTCCGGGAGCGGCGTGATGCACGCCTCCATCTTGTCGTACCTGCATGCGTACGTTCAGTTTTTTTTGTAAACCAGTTAATTATATACTGTACAGCATAGCTTGTACAGTAACAATAGTGCCGCCGATTTAATCGTGCATTCAGAAAGTGACTTTTAATGTGCGGCACCGCGCTGCAATTGAAGTTCGTACCATGCTGCGTCGGGGCTCTTGTTGGAGCAGAAGGGGATTGGGGACTTGGCGTCCTTGCGCGAGGCCTTGCACTTCACGTGGTTGGCCGGCTTCTGCCAGACGGCGATGTCGCCGGACTCCTTGACCTTGGTCCAGCACAGGCTCCTGGCGACGGCCTCGATCGCCTTCTGCTCGGCGTCGAGGTCCTCCTTGGTCCTCTCCCACCCCTTCCAGTACTTCTTCCAGTTGATCGGCGGTCCGGAGAGGATCCAGTACCCTCCAGGCCGCAGCACGCGGTCCACCTCGATCAGGTACAGCCCGTCTGCAATCGTCACAACCGAAACCAAACCAAACTCGATCCTGTGAGTGATCATCTGCCAGACGCGTCAGCACCGTGCATTTGGACGAAAGCAGAGGAGGTGTACCGTAGAGGTGCCAGGGGATGAGGCAGCGTGAGCAGTGCGCCATGTCAAAGGCGCGCGCTGGGTACGTGAGGCGGTTGGACGCGAGGACGCCGATCATGGCGGGCACGCCGCGCTCCAGCGCGAACTGTACCTGCGCCTCGTGGGAGTCCCGCGGCGCGAACGACATGGCCAGGATTTCACGGGACAGCAGGTACGCGCCCCAGCTCGCAACCTGCACCAGAGTACCGGAATCAACTAGACCGCAGTTTGCAGGTCGCCGGTAGTAGATCCGTGTGAACAGTGGATTTTTTTTTTTTCATGGCAGAGAAATGCTAAATTTTCTTTCACCCTTCGATATTCGGCTGCACGTGAGGGCATGATGTATGTTACCGAGAAAGCATAGATTTGTCCATGTGAGGGAAAAAGATGTGCAGAGAACAAACGCAAATGTGACCGAACTTGTACATAATGGTGTGGCAACTTTACACGACTGGAAAGTGATGATGGTTACACAGTTGATTACGGATGGATGTGTGTACTAGTGTGTCGCTACTGTTTGAGCTAGAGGTTTGCAGTGAATCTTGAAAAACTATAATGAGTTTGTCTATGGAACATGGTAAAAGCTGTTATTAGCAGCTGACAACCACCAACCGCGGTCAAAACTGATCAATGCAGACTCGAAGTGTGACAAAATTGATCAGTGTACTACTACTTGTACTGAGTGTAGCAGAAAACTAATTCCACTTTAGTAATGTAGTACTGTACTATTCAGCTAGCTGTGGTTGAGGGCAAAATGAAATTTCACCCCTTCCCAAGAGAGATTAGAGCATGATAGACTCCTTATTGTGGGTAGTTGATGGATGTTCCGCAACCCAATCGAGTCAACACTGGTCAGTGTTACTATAGGAGAGTGATCGTAGTTACTAATCAGGAAAAAGAAAAGGCTGAAAAAAAAAAAAAGACTTACCCCGCATCCGGTGTCTAGCGCTGTTCGTATGGATCCGTCGTGGAGCGGAACGATCTTCCCAATGTCGTCGATGTACGCGTCTGCGCCGTGCGGGAACATGGTCCCGCCGCCTGGGAACCTGAGCTTGTCTCCGTCGACGCGGATCCAGTTCTGCACGGCCTTCTCGACGGTGAGCTCCCTGTGCGGCACGTTGGCGAACCACGCGACGTCGCGGCTCTGCGGCCACGGGAACGGGCTGCGGTAGCCCTTGGGCGCCGGGACGAGGCACCGTAGCCGCTCCCCGGGCCCCGAGGGGCAGTGCCGCTCCCGGTACACCAGCCGGTCCCGCGGGAACCGCAGCGACCGCGCCACGTCCTCGCAGGGAGTGTACTCGGAGTACTTGGCCGGGCACGCGCGGAACCGACGCCGCGCGGTCGAGGTGCCCGGCGTGGCGGCGGCGGCGGCCAGCAGGTCGTCCGCCGCGGCCGCGTGGTGCGGGGAGAAGTCGAGGTCGGGGGAGCGGGTGCGGGCGGGTGGCCCGTTCCTCGGGACGGCAGCGGTGGTGGAGGTGGAGATGGTGCAGGCGACGGCGGTGGCGATGGAGACGGAGGGGGAGCGCGTCGGGGAGGAGAAGCCGCCGTGGTGCCAGACGCCGGCGAGGTAGGAGGCGCAGCAGAGGAGGAAGACGGCGGCGAACGGGAGGAAAGTGGGCCGCCGGGCGGCGGCGGGGGAGATGTACAGCTTGGTGGCGGCGGCGCGGACCCCCATGGCGTGCGTCTGGCTCCGGCGCTGCTGTTGCTGCCGCCGCTCCCAGTGTGGGAGGGAGTGCTTGCTTACTGTACTGCGCGGGGAATGTGCGGGCTGAGGGGTTTAGGATGTGGTCGTGTTGATGAGGCGCGGAGGCGGGGACGCGCGCGCATTTGATTTGGCTATAATCGCGGGTGATGAGTTAGGTGATTAGGCTGGCAACGGATCGGACGGTGGTGGCTGGTGGTCACACACAACTCGAGGGAGCGAACTGAACATGATACTACAGTATACGGTGGAGCCAAACATCGATCGAGGGAGGGGTCAAGCATATGGTGCACTTTAAGATTTTTCTTCACTATCATCTGTCGGTATTTCAGTACAGCAGTATTTGGTTAGCACATCATCTTTCGCGTTTTAAAGAGATGGGAATGTGAGGCCCGTGACGCCATTGAAGCCCGAAATCGATGTGATGTGATCACGTTTCGCTGTTTGTCCTTTACCTGGTTGGGAAAAGCGAGACGACGAAAGATGGCCGTAAACAATGGCCAAATCAAGATCTATGTCTATGCTAGTAGTAATCCTACTACGAATAGCAGTAGATGCTGTAAATTTTACTCTTTCGCGTTCGCGCGCTGTTTGATCGTCTCGTCAGAAGTGAATCGGCGGCATGCGTTGTTTTTGTTTCTCTGCTCTCTGAGACCAGACGGGTGCACGTGGGTCGGCCTTGTTTGCGAGGAACAAGCACCAGCATCCTGCCGCTGAACAGAGCTTATCTAGGCGCGGCTGTCGTAGTTTTCTTGGATCTACGAGCACTTTTTACTGGCCTTGGTCTGAAAAAGGTGATAGCCCCACCGTAATCATTGAGCAGAGCTGATGCAGATTAAACAGTTGCCGATCGAGACCAATCCACGTGAGCAAGCCCTCATCGCGCTGTGCGTGCATGGTGACGTTTGTTCCTACCACTAGTAGTAGTTGTAGCACTACTGGCAAACCAGCCACGATGTTGCTCTTGTTCTATCAGTACTTTCAGGGCGTGCCTGCCGTCGAACGCTGTGGGCGGCGGAGTAGTAGTACTGTTTTACGTGCACTCTGTAGTTTCGACAAGACGAAATGTGTACGCATAGATTTCTCTGTACGATAAACAGAGCCCATCATGCCATCGGGACCTGGCACAATTTTGGCCCGACGACCTTATACTACAGATCCGTATGAGTGAGGTTTCGAAGTGTACACGAGCGGCTAACTTCTTGGCTCCGATCGAGTTCCAATTCATATCCCACCCAGCACGCCTAGCCCATGGGCCATAAAGTTATTTGTGCCGGACTGCGGTGTGCGTACAAGATGTCGCCCGCTGTGTTGCTGGGCTGCTGGTCCCCGGAAGCTCATGGATGGATACCAGTCCGGGTCCAGTACCAAATCATGCTGGGAACCTTCTTTACTTTCTTTCTTTCTAGGATCATGCTGGTAACTTTTTACCGATGCTTTTTCTAAAAAAAAAAATAGAAAGTGGACGATTTTCTCCTCAAATCACATCAGACTTCTCCCAGTCCCAGCTCAGTTCCAGAACTTTCCGCCGGCCTTTCTGATTTTTTTTTTCTGAACATACCAGAACAATGGTCAAACTCGTACTTATATGCGTTTTGAAGCAGTAAACTATAAAATCGCATGCATCGCAAGACGTAGATGTCGCGAGGAATAACAGCCAGTAAGCAGCGCTAGGTATGGACGGACGGACCAATATTCTGATGTTCAGTTTCAGTTCTCTAAAAAAAAAAAAAAGAGCGCGTGAGAAAACGTGTTTGGTTATCCTGGTCCATCCCCAGCGTCTTTGTTATCGCCCATTGGCCCACTGGGATCCGTGTTTTCCTGTGGTCCTAAACTATATCGTCACCTAATAACAGAGCATTATATAGCGACATTTTGCTGTATTCTCTGTGTGTGTATATGACCGCAGATTAATGCAACCGTCTGTGTGTCTCCGTCGAACTCTCTGTACAAATTAAGACGAGGACAGCCCAAATGCAAGTATTAGTTAACGCATACGTATAGTATATGCATAGTATTCTCCAACTGGCAACACATGGTACTGTAGTATACAAGGCACTCCATCAAATTCCTGTCCTAGATACTATAGCAACACGAGCTAATTAATCATTCGAGCAACTGTCGTTTAATTTGCAGCAACAATGATCCGAGATGAACAACGACCTGAAGCTGAAGGAGCTGGCCGGGGGGTGCAGCAGCTTAGGCCTTCCACAATGGTCACTGTAGACCGATGCCCAAAGCTGATGAGAGCCGCTCCTACCATTGTGCAACCCGGTTCCCAAAATCTATTGATGCTCAAAAAAACAGGAGCGGCGCAAGTAGTTGCGCCGGTTCCCATTAATTTAAAAAATTATTTCTTCTCTCACCACATGTCTTGGCAGCATGCTTGCGCAGTTGTCGGTGAGCTGCTCGTTGATATTGTTGGGGCCTACAGGGAGAGAAGCACCGGTGCTCACCATTGTGCTGCTTTACACCCGATTCCAATATTCTCATGTGGGGCCTGAATTTTCTATCGGAGCGCTCGCCATTGGAGAAAGCCTTAATCCGCCACCCTCCACTCCGCGCCATACATGCACTGATGCACACACGGCAGATCCGCCACGGATCTTTCTTCCATGTCATCGTGTTGACTAAAACGGCCAGAACACATGTTGGCAACCGCGCGCACGCGCAACAGTCCTCTGCTCACACTACTTGAGCTAGTACTAGCAGAATATAGAAACGGTCGCGCGTGAACCGCGCGCGCGTCGACAGCTAGGAAAAATTCTGGGCCGGCGGGCGGCGGCCCCTGTCGAGGGGTCATGGCTCAAGACACGAGCGTAGTAGAGATGACCTAGCATTTGCGTGCCAACACACGTCGATCCGAATCCGACGGAACCGCAAGAATAAGCACGCGTTCATGAAAATCCGATCAGAGAAAAAAAAAATGATGTGTGTTACATGTGTGTGGTAGCACGAGTGGGTTGGTGGTATTATTTTCAAAAGTCAGAATCATCCTTGATTGATGCCAGTGGTTAACTGTCTTGTCCTTGAGGGCACTCATCAGTGGTCGTCTCTTTCAGCTGGTTGATGGCACAGTTTAAGCCGTGCTAAACAGGAAAGATCATCTCTGTGCAGATTAGTAATAAGGAAGATTATTCTTCCACACAGCGGCTCGATTGGATTCACAAAGTGTGACGTTTTCCGAATTTCAGTGGCAGGCACCAGGCCACGCTGTATACGTGACCTCCCTCCGATACGTTCCTTGCAGGGGGTCCTACAAAACCAGATGACCCTTGCCTCGCGCCAACCGTCCAAACTGTGCCCGTGTAGGAGCCGTTCCATCGAACTTTCGGTGGTCCGGCTACATAGACCTACTGGCGACAGAGACTACAGTGCGTCGTCCACATTCAGAAAGCCACTACTACGACCTGATGCTTGGAATGTTCGGGGGATTTTTTTTTTTCTCCCTCCCGTCCTCTTCCTCCTTAGCTAGGCCCTTGTTGAGGACGACGACCGACCACTAGCTACAAACAGTGCGTCGTTGTACAGTGTGCACGTGAATGGACACCAGCGGCGCACGACGACGCGAATCCCTCCGTTCGAGCTAGCTCGTCATCGCTCGACGATGTGGAAGGTGGATGGATACTAGTACTACTCTTGTTTAGATGCTTCGGGTAGCAAATTAACGAGAGCAGCGGCGGCTCTGAGCTGTGTGGTGCCCCGGACTGTCAGCAAATAGCAGTGGTGATGATAACCTTTCTTTTGTTTTTTTTGTTTTTCTTTTTTTGTGATAGAGTGGTGATGATGTGAATGATAGCCGAGAGAATCAGCGGAAAGCTAGCCCGTGGGATTGCGCCATATGGCGGATGCAATTGATCTCTGGCAAGTTATTGGATCGGTGAGCGTTAACGTTCACTGCCACCCGGATACATTCGCGATCGACGAGTGAGATGATCCGCCCATGTTCCATCCACCGCTTTGCGGTTTGTACCTGGTCGTAGTACGACGCAGGACAACATCGCAGAGCCACATCACGAAAGCGAAGCCGACGTCCGAGAAGCGGCCAAAAAAGGCCTTCACATCTCGGGGCGAGCACAGCGCCATGCGCTGTCGTCCGCGCATGCAGCGGAACCTGTGGACGCGCGCGCCCCGCGCGCCCGCGCCGTCGGTTGCAGTGCTGCGGTCCCCGTCGAGCGGGCGAGAGGGGGCACTACTCTTTCGCCTCATTTCCGCACGTCGCACGAGACCAACCACGTTCCGGGTCCGGTGGTGGGCAGCTTAGCCGTGGCCGTGCCGTCGGCTGGGCGCGGGTCCAAAATCTCGGCTTCTCGCTGTTGCTGCTGGGGCGCGGTAGTACCAGAGAAAAGCTGAACATTCGTGCAGTAGCGTACGTGCATGTGACGATGTGGATCCCGTGATCCCGTCCTAGCTTTCCGGCGAGATTTATTTTGCAGTTGAGCAGTCGGATTTGTTTTCGCTCTTCACCCCCCCTGAGAGGCTGAGACCTGAGAGAGAGAGAGAGAGAGAGAGAGAGTTTTGTCTGCCTGGCCCACTTTCCATGTGGTTCGAAACTAAAACCTGGACTTTGTATGTGCATGCATTATGTACTCTAATAATAGTGCCGGTGCCATACGTCCAACAGCTTGATCAGTAACCTCTTGATTAACAGTCTACCTACGAAGAACATACTCTTGATCCTTTGAGGAAGGAATTCGCTTTCAGTTCTCCTGTTCCTGCTACACCATTCCACGCACGTTGCAATGTGACGACATTGTTGCATTTATTTTCTATTTCTTCCTACTGTATGAGACGAACATTGCAACCACGTAGCACCAGACAAATCTCTTGCTTGTGTAGAGCACTGCAGGGCGCAGGCGCAACACGCGCCACGGAAAAACAGGTCGAGACGATCGAAGAAGTCAAGCCGTGTGTGTGTGAGAGAGAGAGAGGTTCATGTTGCGTAACCCCGATTGGCGGCAGCAAATAAACACAATCCGACCAAACGATTGGCGCTCGCTGGTTTCGCACGTCTGTCGTAAGATCGGTTTGTTTATCTCCACCCAATCCCAACGTTTTCCTCATACCAAATCATCGTGCCTATATTTTCTTGCGTCTTTTATATTTGTTGGGTGGTTACTTTCAGTGTAGTATAAATGTCAACATGCATGTTCGTTCCGCAAGGTTCGGCAAGCGTGTGTGTGTGTTATAGTTCAATATCAAGGCAGTAGCGTTGCCACTACTGCCTGTCAGCGTTGCTGTCTTGTGTGAGTTGTGAGGCGCATCTAGGGAAGGCGCATCCTACTAGGACAAGCTTTCGAAAAGATTTGTTTTGTCAGAGAAGAAACAACTTAACAAGTGCAGTACTAAATTGTTCCAAAAAAGATATAATTGAGATACCTGTACTTTCTATGGGTAGGAATGGAGAACTGAGATCGCTTCAGCTAAACACGACCACGAGGTTTTAAGGACCGACTTCTTAGTAAAAGTCTGGAGGTTTGGTTTTCTATATGACAAAATACAATATATCGATACAGATGCTCACCCATCCATTTAGCCTCAAATGCAAGTTGAGCTAACCGTCGTGCTGACTGGAGACTTAAAGCCTGACAAGTGGGTTTACAACCTAACCATGTGACTCACCAAGCAGAGCTTACCTATTTTGTCAAGCATGATAGTATTGATTTGTTATCTGAATTTTATAATAACCAATTTAATACCATACCCCCTCCCCCCCGTTTTGACCATTCAAAAAATAAAGAATTTAATAAATTACTGAAATGCTAAAAAAGAATTAAATAGTCATGATGTCGAGATTTTTTTCAAAAAAACAACTACAACCAATGATTAATTTGGCGTTTCTCCTATCTATGTCCACAATATACATGGAGTAAATCCTAAGTATGTTGTCCAGCGGAGTGCAACCAAAGTCTATCCGTAATAGGGATGGATTTCAAATTAAATTTTCTTATCCGTACTGACTATATAGTCATTTTCTTTCTATACCTTATTAAAGGCTTGTACAATCCAGAGACTCTTGTTGTCTCTTGGGCACATGTATCAGTATAAAGAGATGACAAATAACTCTATTCATACAATAGGAGGGCTCTTCACACTGTCTCGTAATAAATGCAGATTATTTAATGATAGGATGGTAGGTGATCTATTGTGAATGTGATATTTGTATTCTCATATATGACATCTTATATATTTTATTTATAGATGACATAATATTTAATTACAAAATACAGAATATATATTAAAGTAAAAAAGTATAGCTATTTCTTCCCAAAGCGGTTCCATATATGCTCAACTAGATCCTTCTTGAGCTCAACATGTGTAGATCGAGCACGAATTTTCGCATTTCTCTGTAGGACTTTTGCAAAGCAGGGGTTGGGATCGTTGCTTACTTTGGGCTGTAAAGCAATAGAGGCACCTGGATTCTCGTTTAAGTCCAAAGGAATTTTAGCAATTCCTTCTCATCTTCTACTATCATGTTATGAAGAATAACACAAACTTGCATTACGTTCACAACGTCCCGCCTTTTCCACATCCGTACTGGACGACGAACAATATTAAACCGAGACTGCAGGACACCAAAAGCACACTCGACATCCTTCCTTGTTGACTCTTGAAGTTTAGAAAATAGTTTATCTTTCTCCGTTTGAGGACTTGCAATAGTCTTCATAAAGACTGCCCATTCCGGGTATATCCCGTCTACTAGGTAGTATCCGGTGTCATATTGTTTGTCGTTGACTGTGAACTGCACTTTTGGAGCTTCACCCTTCAAAGCTTCGACAAACAATGTTGATTTGTTTAGAACGTTGATGTCATTGTTAGATCCAGCGGTTCCAAAGAAAGCATGCCATATTCGAAGATTCCGTGATGCTACCGCTTCAAGTATCATTGTTGGTACACCCTTGTCACCACGAGTGAACTGTCCTCTCCATGCAACAGGACAATTTTCCCAAGCCCAGTGCATGCAGTCAATGCTTCCTATCATACTCGGAAAGCCACGAGATTCATTCTCTAGGAGCAATTGTTCAAGTTCTTGTGTAGTAGGAGGGCGCAAATACTCATCACCAAAAATTTCAATAATACCTTTGCAAAATTTGCTTAAGCAATCCAAAGCCGTGCTAGCTGCGAGCTTAATTTGGTCATCTAGAAGGTCTGCGGGAGTCCCATATGCAAGCATACGGATGGCTGTTGTACATTTCTGTAGTGAGGTGAGCCCTTGCCTTCCTAAGGCATCGATCGTTTCAGTGAAATATGGTGACCAGTCACGAAGGGCACTTACTAGTATTAAGAAGAGCGAACGCCGCATCCAGAACCTCCGATGAAACATCTCATCCGTATAGATTGGATTCTTTGAAGTAGTTGTTGAACAAGTCGTCGGCCACGTACTCACGAGTCCTGGGAACAAATCTTCTACGGATGAATCTTCTTCGACGCCTAGTTGATGTTTGGCCTTGAATGCTTGTCATCAACTTTTTGTCAATGGAATCAAGAAACTCATCTTCCAGATCAAACTCTTCATTGAAGTCCAACTCATCTCCATCCTCGGCATTCAGATTATCTTCTATTTTAAGTACCATATATGTCTTCATCTACCGAGAGATTATCTTCTTCTATTTCAGTACCATCTAGCAATGATTCTTCTATCTCGTCTTGTACGACATCTTCTTCTATGTCGTCTTCTTCTATGATGATATCTTCTTCATCCATCGATGTGTTTTGAGGATCCATGTTGCAATGCCTGACCATACGTATAAGTGCTACATATATATTGCACAAACGACACCCTCTGACATTCAGAAAACAGTTCACACTCAACCTTTGCCATTCAGGAAACGGCTCCCACTCAACCATTTCCATTTAAGAAACAGTTCACGTTCAACCATTGTCATTCAAGAAACGGTTCACACTCAACCATTGTTATTTAAGAAACAGTTTAGGTTCAACCTTTGCCATTCAGAAACGGTTCACACTTAACTTTTCACATCTACGAACCAGCACAAGAACCTTTGACATTCTAAGCCAGTATGCATAATAATATTTAGTACACCACAAGAAGCATTTTTAGAATATATACTGATCCAGTCCAACAATGATTCTGGTCCACCAAAGATAACACAAAACTACTACAAGAAGCATATTTAGAATAGCAAAACAGATACTGACCAACCCAGTATAGGAAAGGACATCAATTACTTTCAGGAAACAAAGATTTCCTAAGACATCTAAGTGCCAACACATGCTCATCTCGAAGTTCTAATGACATCTCTGAAGTATCTTGCTTCATCAGGTTATTGTAGGTATCTAGCATTTTAATTTCTTTTTCCACCACCTTAGCATTTTTCTGTTCCTTAGCAGCAAGTAGTGCAAGCTTCGAGCACTTTTCCTTGTCAAATGAGAGCTTTTGCTGCATTTCAAGGAGCTTGACACGGTTAACATGAGTGTTTTCCTGTAATTTCTCAAACCTCTCTAGTGCATCAACATCTATTGCTGAATTCTTGTCCTTGCCTTGCGCACCTAGTGCAGCTCTTTTAGCAGCTTTCTGTCCCATTGGTCGAGGTAAGTCAGTTTCATGTTCTTGAGCTTTGTCAGTCTCCTTCTCTGATTCAGTCCTTTTCCTAACATTCTTGGTGTGTCCGTTGTAAGAAACCCATTTGGCTTGATCTTGACAAAGTTTCCAGACATCCATCAGAACAAACTTTGCACCTTCATGGTCCTCCTCATACTTTTGATATCCACATGTCGTTAGAGTATCCACTTGTATAAATTCCCGTAACCTTGATCCAAGCATCATTGAACCAGTTGACCCACCTGTTAATCTTGTGCCACCTCTCCTTTACCTGTTTCACAGTCCTTATCCTATTTTGAGGTGTGCTGAGGTTGTACTCTTTTTCAACATCTCCCAAATACTTCTCTGCTTTCTTATCATTGCCATTTTTTGAGTCAATTGAATGCTTCAACCAAGCAACTCATCTGCATTTTTAAACATGTGCAAAGATAATTAGTACATTGTGAAGCATGTTCAGTTTGTCAAACCAAAAAGAAACAACACATACCAGCCTTTCATCCTCTTTTTCTTTCCAAAGTAGCCTCTTGTCTTTCCTAATGTCATCATTGGCAGGCACCTTTGAATTATCTTTGTCATTGCAGTCATCAGTACCAACTAAATCAATGAACTTATTACTAGTAGTGGCACCAGGTGAAGTTAATTTGTCATTGCAGCCATTTGAACTTCCAAATGGTTGGTTCAAGAAATTCATAAAACCACCAGGTGGCCTACAATCTAAACCCCTGAATCCCAAAACCACGAGCAATGTCAGTTGTGGAAACTGATTGTACAATACATATCTTGAACTGATGACACCGTGAACTGATAAATCATGACATATAATGAACATTGTTAGATATATATCTTGAACTAATTGCACCTTGAACTGATAAATGATGACATGTATTGCACACTGTCAATTATGCCTGCCAACACTCAAGCAATTTCAGATAGGCCTAAACCAATTATCAGTTATGCCAAAATCTTAAACTCTAAAGTAGTACCGGGTCAGTTATCTACATTCTCAATTGTGCCTATCAATATCTAGTATTACATATAAAGATAACAACTACCAATGAAATGTAGACAATGCTCATCTAATAGAGAAGTAGTAGGCAAGCATTCTGCCAGATTCTCTTGGAAAAAAAAAAGGCATTCTACCAGATTGGAATACATGCTCTGATAAAGTATCAACTAGTAAAAATTTCATATTGCCTAGTCAACCATTCAACCAGACCTGAACCATATAATACACGCATGGAGAAGATAACAGCTAAATCAACGTAGTCAAACACTAGCATGAAATAAAAAAGGGAAGGAAGGCAAATGACCATACCATGGTGATTGGGATGCTTGGGGTAGTGGGGAGATTTACTGCCTCTGTAGCTTGACTGCTGCCGTACGCGAACGCACAGCCGGACTGGAACGGCCTTTCCGAGGAGAAGAAGCCTGGGTTCATGCCACCGAAGGGGATGAAGCCATCGGGGTTGATGCTGCTGGAGGGGATGAAGCCGCCGAAAGCCTACTCACGGAGGCGCGGCGGCTGCGGCTCCTGCTCCCCATGGTAAACAGGTGATTCCTCGCGACGGTGTGCCATCGGCTTGAAGGGCAGCGAAGATGGCGCCGGCGCCACTAACATGATTTGGAGGATTTGTGAAAGTATATATGGATGGAGGAGCGCGGGAAGAAGTAGAAATCAGGCGGAAGACGGGGAAAAGATAGCCGAAAAAATCAGCCCGCGCACTGGATCTCGGTGGAGACGGCGAACTCGTACAACGCCGCCGCGCCTCCGTCTCTATCGCCTCGGGCCTAGCGGAAGAGCCGATGCCTCGCGAAGAGACCACACGGCCGTCTCTGCGTAAGATGGAGGGTGTTTGTGCAAAAATAACCTCCACGTCAGCCTCAAGAGACGGCTCATTCAATTGCGTTGTACATGTCCTAAGTGCCTCTTTGGCACATCGCCAACTCCACGATCCATGCTTGAACTGGAGTTTATTATATAGGCAAAATAAAACGTATGAAGTTTTATTCTTGGTTTGAAATAAAAAATAAAATAATTAATTTATTCACGTCTCTAAATATGTGTGGGATTTCTATATCAAGGTAGGTACGGGCAGCTTTAAAAGAATAGTACATACTAGATTTTTTAGAGTTGGATCTATCCACCTTATTTGAAAAATTGATGATGTTATAATCAGATTTTAATATTAAAAGATTCAGCTCATCCTCTAAAAAAAAAAAGAAGTGAACACGAAGCGCAATTTAAAACCCAGTCAATGCATAGAGCAACATGTTAGTTAGTATCCAAATATGGATCCGGCCGGACGCCGGACCCCCTCACAGGAAAACATAGTTGTTGGGCACATGATCTTTGAAATTATCCAGCATTATCCAGTGAAACTGTTTCGTGAATTCTTGAACGTATGAGTGTATTTTATAGGGGTGGTGACCTACCGTCTGGTATGGTCTGTGTCTACACTGTACTAATACACCAGCAGGCGGACAGGACGGACTCGTCTTCTCCTTTAAAGGGCACTCTGAAAAATCTTCTTTTTCTCCTCCCAGCGCGTGTCCCTGGCCCTGGCTCCCTGGCTCCAATTTCCCGTAAAAGATCGTCGCGGTCTCGCGGGGCTGCAACAGCCTGCAATACGCCTACTGCTCATTGGAGGTGATCGTCTTGTATTCTGTTCTCTGCGAAGTTTCGGTTTCCTTCTCGACTTGAGGCCAAATTGGTGGGGATCCGGACCATTTGGGGCGCCGATTTGGTCTGCTTTGAGGCCAGTTTTGGGGAAGGACAAATTGAGAGCTCTTTGAATCAGCGGCACTTCATAGAATCATTCGGCTCTCTACATGTGACAGGTTCTTGCCTTGAGCGGTTGTCCTTATCTTTGTAGGAGGCCATTTGGTGGTTTATTGGCTCCAATTCTTCGGTTCCTATCTTGAAGGAGGGTGCGAATCTGAGGTTTCTTGTCGAATCGGTGGTTACCTTGGGAACGGATTGATTGGTGCCGCCCCTGCGTTGAACGGCTCTAGAATCTCTGGGCTTCGATCTTTGGTTCAGAATCAGAAGCCGGCTCAGCCCGGCTTTCTCATCCCAAGTTCTATCCATTGCGGCTATTGGGTCGTTGATGGGTGCGGGGTCTAGCATCCTGGGCGCAGATGGGGAGTGGGGAGAGACGTCCCTCGGCGACATGCCGGAGAGCTGCGTGGCGGCGGTGCTGCTTTACCTCGACCCGCCGGAGATCTGCCAGGTGGCCCGCCTGAACCGAGCCTTCCGTGGCGCTGCCTCTGCCGATTGCGTCTGGGCACCCAAGCTCCCTGCCAACTACCGGTACCTCGCAGCTCTTTCCGCGGCTGCGGATGACGAGGGCCGTTGTGATGAAGATGCTAATGGCAAGCGATTCTCCCTTGCGGCCACCAAGAAGGAGATTTACGCGCGCCTGTGCCGACCCACTCCCTTTGATGCTGGCAAAAAGGTAATTCATATCTTTGTAGTACTCTTTTGTATTATTATGGTTCTTTGTTAGAACCGATCTTTAATCAGCAATCGTGTGATAGCTTATGAATGTTATATCTAACGCTTCAATGTGGGGTTAACCATTGGGAATAAGGGATAATTCGACTTGTTTTGATTATGTGTAAGCTGGATGCAATACTGTTCTGTGCTTCTTGTTTGCTTAAAAGTTATTGTTCTGTTTAAGAGGTGTTCATGTTGTCAATTGTAGGAGTTCTGGATTGAGAAGAACAAGGGAGGTCTTTGCCTGTGTATATCATCCAAGGCTATGACTATCACGGGTATAGATGATCGGAGGTACTGGAGCCAACTTGCAACAGAGGAATCGAGGTACTTTTCACTCGGAGAATTCTGCTTTGTACAGATTTTCCTTTCAACATATAAATGCAAATAATTGTCATTGCTGAAACCATTTAGGCATATCGGTTTTGGCCTCAGGTTTACAGCATTACATCACTGCATTCAGGCTTCATTTTTAGCTCCCAGATAATTAAAATGATATTCTATCATACTCTTCTTATTCCATTGTTTTTCTATTTTGTGGTCACTCACTGTGTACAGATTGTGACAACTACTACCTCCGTTTTTGTTTAAATTATTGTTGAAGCTTTCTAGTATAAATTTGTACTAGAAATCTCAACAATATGAAAATGGAGATAGTACTACACGCTTAGTGCAAATTCATTGTTCTAGCATCATCAAAAGAAAAAATGGAGTTGACCAAACGCTAATTTTGTAATATAATCTAGCACAAGCGATTTTGGGGCTTGATTTGTTGTGAACAAAACTTATTGTTATTCAAAGAGAAATTTTAATACGTAATGAATGTGACTGTTGCTTAAATACAACAACCAAGCCTTTAGTCTCAAGCAAGTTGGGATCCAACACAAGCAACAGACAAAAAGAAGACTGGAGAAGAAAAGGGAGCATGAAAAGAGCAATAAACAAAAATTTCTAGTGGGCTTCATCTCCATAAGGAAGGCCTATCACATCCCCTCCACCTTTATCCGGACTTTGGAGCAACTATGTTGAATGCTAACCGAGCTAGTCTTAGGCAGATTGGTACATCAGCTGCTTATGTTAGTGTATTGCAGTTTCACCCAATTGCTTGTGTTCCATCAAAACAAAATTGTTTGAAGTTTTTTTTTTTGGCAGAACACTGCTTTACATGAACCCATTTGTAAACTTACTCTTGGATTTTATTTTATTTTTTTTGTCTCCACAATCAACATGGTAGAGCATAGAGGACAGGAGAGAAACTCGCTGGCAGTGACAGAGCTGCACATAGGAGAGCTATGTATTTGCATTAATATGAATTTACATAAAGTACAACTCACACTGCACCAACCTAACGTTTTCATAAAGCCGCGGGCCTTTGAAACTAAAGACGACCTCGATATATAAAACTGACACATCTAATTGGCACCTGGCGGTCAGGCAAATCACCTTGCTCCTGTCAAGAACCAGATGTGTCCTTCCTCTCTGATTTGCCTAAGCACCAATTGTACTGAAGGAGCAGCTCCATTGAAGCCACAGTTGTTATGTTTCTTCTGGATCGTCCAAGCTCCCAAGGTGATTGTGGCCCTCAGTGCAGTTGTAAAACAGTAATATACACGCCATTTGAAATTTTAAGAAAGATGCCATTACAAGAATGGTCTGAATTTGCTTTGAGGTTTGGTTGTGACTGTTGCTGCATTTCCTACCCAGTTGTTACATCTATAAAAATGAAATTAGACAAACCTTTCCCATCCTGTGCAGATTTGTGTTGAATGTTTAGTTGAGGAGTTGCTTCTTTGTAATTATGCAGATTCCATAATGTCGCCTATCTTCAGCAAATTTGGTGGCTCGAGGTGGATGGGGAGCTTGAGTTCTGCTTTCCTGCTGGTTCTTATAGCGTTTTTTTCCATCTTCACATGGGACGACCGTATAGGCGTATGGGTCGTCGGCTTTGTGGAATTGAGCATGTGCACGGGTGGGATGTCACACCCACACGGTTTCAGCTCTCAACCTCTGATGAACAGCAGGCAGCATCAGAATATCACCTACAGGAACAAGGAGGCTGGAAGCTTTACCATGTTGGTGATTTTAGCGTATCAAACTCTGATGAGCTCATCAAACTTAAGTTCTCAATGATGCAGATCGACTGTACCCATACAAAGGGTGGCTTGTGTGTTGATTCAGTGTTTATATACCCAAAAGGATACAAGCATGAGAAGGCAAACATAATCTGCATGTAGTTTGGCAGAGCCGGCCGCATGTCTTCAAGAAGCAGAAACAAGGGCAGTTCACAGGGGGAACGGCTAGCCTTTTTCCTTGCCAACCTACCAGAAAGCCCTTTGTATATTCCTTTTTTTTCCCCCCTCCTTTTCATTCTGAGAGTTTTTCATGAGTGTAAGGTCTTCCTGTATTTTTTTGTAGTGGTAGGCACGGTAGGAAGGAAATGGGGAAGTCCGTGAGTTTTAGAGATGTCGAAAATTGACTCCAGTGCACAGTACTAGTTGTAGTTTGAAAGAGGCAATAGATGCCATTTGCATCTGTAATTTTCATCGCTCCAATGTTCTTTGGCAAGCGGGTTCGTGCTCCAATGGTTATCTAAGCAAACTAATGCTTGGGTGCAGCTGCATTTCTGTTTCTTCTGTTGAGAAATGTATTGTGTGAAGTGCGATGATTATACCATCTTGTGTTGTTTCAGATATGGGCAAACTATAGCAATAGAGCTTCACCTCTTTGAAATCACAGAAACGACCCGTCGCACCAGTCACCACTGACCAGCTTGATTCACAGAAAAGACCAGTCTTGCGACTCCAGTTTAATTGTTTATTTTCTCTTCCTCGTTGCAATGCAATGCTTGAATATTACACCGAAGCACCAAGAAAGGGTAAGGGGGTCAACACAGTTGAAAAACAGAGCTGAGAAAATAGCTGATGGTCACGTGCAATTCCTTAGTACGAATTAAACAGGTCTCCAATAATTTGAAGATGCATGTTACGGGAGAGAAGCTTTGTACGGTTGCGCTTTCATGAGCAAAAGCTCCACAACGAGGAGATTGCAGAGCGGAAGCGGATACTACCGGGCGAGTTACACGGACAAGAGAAAAGTTTCTTTTCATTCTAAATTTTTCAGAAGTGTAAGGAATTCCTGTAGTGGTAACTATGTTTTGAGGTCTCGATCGTCATTCTTCTTTTTCAAAAAAGAAAAGGACCGCCAGTACTTTCTAAGCGTTTGAGGTCAGGAGAATTGTACTCATTCCGCAGGAGAAACGATATCCAGCCCAAAGAGAGAGAGAGAGATACGACACGGGCTGGAGTAACTGGGCCATCCTGTACACGCCGTCATGGGACACCCGCCGGCATGGCGTTGGAGGAACACTAGCCGAGTGGCAGCGCTGAAAAGAAAGCGGGCCTTGTGGATCGGCGACGGCGAACAAGCACGGAGCGAAGCAAGTAATGTCAGGAACCTAATCCACAGGAAAGCAATTAAAATCCCGAGAGGATGCCTCGTGGCCGAACCTACGCCAAATGGCCACGTGGGACGATCGCGTTGCTCGTTGCCCCCCAGCGGCGGCCTGACCCTGACCTGCCGCTGCCGGCAATCAAATCAGAGATCAAAGATGCTCTGCCAAACGCCGCTGCGTTTACTGGTATCGCAGCGTTCGTGGCGGAGCATTAACGGTTTTCTCAGAACTGAGTGATTACACGCTACAGTATTCTCCACGAGACAAACTGTCGAGGAGGACGCGCCAGAAGGCGCGGTAGTCCTTTCTTTTCGTTACTACCACCAGAGTGTTACCTCGAGTTGTCTGTCCGCGTCGTTCGCGTTGGCGATCCCGGGACGGGACCCGCCATCACCGTCCCGGCCGTCCTTACTGCCGCTGTGCTTCCGTGATGGTGTTTCGTTCACTGTGATCACCAAGACTTCCGCACCCGCGAGTAACATTTCTTGTCGCCGACCGCGACCAGGGCCATTCAATGAGTTCGCGGGGCCGTTGGTTGGATCCGATCGCCCCCAGCTCCGACCACCCGGCTGTCTTCTTGTTCTCCAGGCTAGATTGCCCCGGTACCTCCGCTTAGGAACCAAACATTTGGTTAAAGGTCCCTACGAAACCTAAAAATTCCCCAAATCTTCTTCTCTTATTACTCTTCCTGTTACGCTGGGCTGGGTACTACACTCCGACAGGCTAATAGAACTGATTTTCTTTCTGGAAGCACAAAGAAGCACTCTGTTGCTAAACCCGGCGGGTGTATGCGTGACAAAAGGTGCTACCTAACCTACAGAATCAAGCACGGATTATTGGAATGTCCTTTTTTTTTTTTTTGCTTCTGCTTAATAACGTGTTGAAAGCAACTCCTTGGCTCTGCTCAGTACTACCGTGCTACGGATAGCCTTATTGGAATGTCCTCTTGTTTCTGCTTAATAACATGTTGAAAGACACATACGGTACTTCTTTTAAGATCAGAACGGCCCTGAAAGCGATCCGTTGCCTTCCATCGATGATCCCGATGACCTGGTTCCTGATGTTTGATTCCGGAGAAAACAGTACCTAACTGTGGATACATGATACTGATTTTGATGTTGCAATTATACGTATAATTTTCGACGAAGGGGGGCAGCCGAGGAGCTACATTCTAAATCCAGAGGTAGGTACAGGGCTAACAAAACTACAGATTGTAGTTTGTAAGTACAACAAAAAGAAGCAAAATCTGTTATTGCTGATCACAAATTGGCTGTTTATGTTAACTAATACCACCAGACGCCATCACGTGGCGGCGTACGTTGCACTTAGAAAGCAGCACTTTAAAATTGCGCAGCACAGGGATAAAACACCTCTCGTGGCACCAGGACACGCGTCGTGCATTTGGCCGTGCTCATTAGTGACCACGAAAATCCCTGAATTTAGAAATCTAGATAGAAGGGTTGAATTGCTTCTGCAATAATGGATCAAGACCATCTAGCTTTCTGATTTTTGCTGTAAAAGTTATGAGGGACCAAAGTGCACTGAAGTAGAATTTGTATTAGAAAATATGAACAACGAAAAATTTAAGATAGTAAAATATTTTAATATATGTCTGAACACAACATGTGAAACTAGAATAACCTGTGGATATACGATTGTTGCCTTGTTATTTTTCACAGCAACTCAACAAGATCGTCAAGGCACACTTAGGAGTATATTAAATTTGTCCTAAGTCAAAACACTTTTTTTTTAACTTTTGTCTGATAGGTTTTATATTACTCTACAGAAATATTTTTTACGGTGAATCTAACAATATAAACTTATATTGTTTAGGTATATAATTTTTCTTCTAAAAACATGATGATACACAATATAAATATTTGACTCAATCACATGGTAGAAATGGCAAATCGGGAAATGGAAGATTTTGTATTAACGAGTATTCAATGATAAGAAGAAGATTGCAAGGTATCATTCCCAAGCTTGTTAGTTGGACAATGCTTTAAGTAAGGGCCTGGGTTTGGGCAACCCTCTCATTCCAAGATAAGCTAACCATGGGCATATGGCTTCTCAGGGCATACGTGACAGTGATTTGTCCTCAATATTTTTTTTGATTTTTTGATACTACGATCTAATCCCTCATTACATTTTTTTTCATTTGAAAAGAGAGAGAAAACAGTGGAAGTGTAACAAAAATTAACGAACAAGGAAAAGGGCTTTCGTATAAAATCGCCTCCAACTTGTCGTCCGCGTCATATACACACGCCACTCTCAGAGGGAGCTCGCATCCGAACGCAACACATCGCTCGCGCGAGCAGACCAAATCCTCTCCCCGCATCTGGGCGGCCTCCTCCCCCACGGCGGCGACGACGATGGGGCTGGAGATGGAGGCCATGGCGGCGTCTATTGGCGTGTCGGTGCCCGTGTTCCGCTTCCTGCTCTGCTTCGCGGCCACAATCCCGACGGGCCTCCTGTGGCGCGCGGTGCCCGGTACCACGGGGCGCCACCTCTACGCGGGGCTCACGGGCGCCGTGCTCTCCTACGTCTCCTTCGGGGCCACGTCCAACCTCCTCTTCGTCATCCCCATGACGCTCGGCTACCTCGCCATGCTCCTCTGCCGCCGCCACGCGGGGCTTATCACCTTCCTCGGCGCCTTCGGCTTCCTCATCGCATGGTGAACCCCCTCCCTCCCGCCCGCCCTTTGTCTCCAGCGGGGTTGTATCACGGTTTGATTAGCGTGGGTTTGGAAAATTGGATCCATACTTTTATGTTCAAATTTCGAGTAGAGCAGAGCAGGAAACTAGCGGGGTCTGTAGTTTGCTATTCTGGTGACGGCTGTAGTAATTGTGTGAGAAGCATGTGGTGTTGTGACCCCCCCCAACATTAGAATGTCTCAGTATACGAACTGATCGAGCGATTTTGTTCTTTTTTTTTTCCTAGCTAGGGGTCATGTGGACTGTGGTCCTGTTTGAAGTAAGATTTTGATGGGGGCAGAACTGGGGCCTTGCATTCAATCCGCACCAATTGCCTTGCATTCAATCCGCACCAGTTGCCTTGCATACATGCTTGGAAACTTTTTTGATATAGGATAGCTTATTGTTTGCAATGAATACATAGCGACATTGCATCCATTTTTTTGTTATAAACTAATTAACCTGAAGTATTGCCACTGACGCACAATAAGCGTATAGCTGCTGCTGCTGGATTGCATTCTAACACCTCTGTTAAGGTAACTGAATATAATCCATCTCACTTAGTACCATTTCCAAAGATTTTGTTGTGCAATCCAAGTACTGTAATTTGTAATGTATAACCCTATGCATCACTGCTGGTCCTCTATGGATTTTAGGTTAAGGATGGTCTCGTATATTTTTGCAATGCTCTTTTATGTCCAATGTTTTCATGCTATCTTGAACTTTTGCCACTTGTTGATGTGCAAATCGTCAAACAATTCTGCATTGAGGTCGCTCTTCTGTGGTTCCGTTCGGTTCGTGACTTTTTTTGTGTGTGTGTGCATGGTGCATGAGTATAAATTTAGATTGCATGGCTTAATTCTATCAATTAAAGCAAGAATGCGTACAAAGGACCCAAAGTGGTCAGACCTTTCCCCAAACCCTATGCAAGTGGGAGCTACGTGCACCAGGCTGGCCTCTACAGCCTGGGCATTGTTTGCCGCTTATATGACTATATTAGCTCATGGTGTTTTTACATAAGATAAGGTCGCATTTGTTTTTTGCAAATCATTAAAGCAGTACTCCATTTATGATTCGTAGAAAAGGAGGAATTGTGTCAATGTGAACTACACTTGTAAGGCCACACGTTTGAATTTCTAAAGATATTCCATTATATTCTGAAATATACGAATGAAGATTCCACTCCAATGAATATGCTAGACCAAATATTCATTTGGACGATTCTCAGTTGCAATGCCTATCTTGGCATTCAATCTATGGACATTATGAATACACAATGAAATGTGCTTGTGAGATAACGTTCTACATGTTTTTGTGAAATGGGAATGGTACGCACAAGTGCAACTAAATGCACATGGATAAAATGCCAAATTGACATGAAAATGCAGAATCATGGTGAGTTGGCACAAGAAAGCTGCTTGAATACGAACCTATGGACCTATTGTTGCCTCATTTTATTGGAAGTCATAGGCTTGATGTTGTTGATCTGGATCCTCAGAAAAACACGGGGTACTTTTCATCTGCTGAGCAATCTGTTCATACGTGACTTGAGCTACGTCCTGTTTATCAGGTTGGCTGCACCTATTCTGGATTTGTGTTTATTTTAGAATTAAGCAATCCAGACTTGATACTATATTGTTATCTGTTGAATGTGACTAGAATGATTTAAAACCTGGTCGTAGACATACCGCAGGAGCCTTCACTACAATTTTCGAACAATAAAAAGGGGAAAAGAATTTCTGCCCAGTGAAGTTTCAATATGTGGGCACAGGTGAATGCCAACTTTGTTCTCACAAGCTGCACTTGCCCATCATCGTAAATCAAACATCTGATCCAGGGTTTGGGATAGTTGACCAGATCAAAACTGCCAGCTTTGCTGTTCTGAGAAACCAACCGATTTCTGTCTTTTATGATTTTATATCATCCAAACATAGTAATGACATTGTGGACTTTGTGTCTAATATGTACTAACATGAATGCTGCCTACTGTAATTAAAGCATTTTTCTCTTATGGCGATGAATACCATGTTATCCTATCAATGGGCTTCCTTTTCCTATAATTTTTGTGTTATCCTACTACGCTCCAAAGAACAAAGATGGGACATTGATAGATTCCGTCGTCACAGTAACCTTTATTTGATATGTCGTTACTTGCATGGGAGTACAAATTAGTTATGAATTGTCGATTAGTCCTCTCTTTATTTTCGAGTAGCAACAATGCACCTGCATCATGCACATGTAAAAATTTGTTCTCGTATCAGAGAAAGCATAACTCGTTTTGGGTTCAAAAGGGGACTTCTTGTATTGGCATTTTTTTCCCTTAAACCTGATATTTACTGAATAAAGGTTTGACCATGATAAAGAGGATAGAGCTACATTCTAATATGGATAGTTTTGACTGTAAAGTGTCAACCATATTGCATTATAATACTACATTCTAGATTTCTGACTTGTTTCTGTTCTTATTACAAGCCATGTATACTACATGAGTGGAGATGCATGGAAGGAGGGAGGCATCGATGCAACTGGTATGGCATATTGGTAGATTGTTGATTGTACTTTTGTCATGTAGTTATGCTAGCCTCTTTGTGCCATTTTCATGAACATTTTTAGGGTGAACAAGCAACAACAATTAACACCCTGCAAACAATAAATATTGTAAGTATTTGTAACTCCAAAAAATAATGTTATGGATTTTTATCTATTTGATTCTACCCTGCTGCCGACAGTTAGCAGGGTTGGATGAGGATTATCAAATAGGGGAATGATGCTTTCAACTTAGCTGACAGAATTTGCACTTCTTAGTTCAATGCATTTGGCACTCGATTTCAGCCTAGCTAACATAATAAAGGGCAGCGCGATGCACGTATTTCCCGCTTGCGCAGGGTCTGGGAAGGGTCCGACCACTTTGGGTTGTATGCAGCCTTTCCCTGCATTTCTGCAAGAGGCTGTTTCCAGGACTTGAACCCATGACCTCATGGTCACAAGGCAACAGCTTTATCGCTGTGCCAAGGCTCCCCTTCTTTTTTTCTTTTTAATCTAAAGTCTTTTTGTGCTATCAATCTGTAAGGCAAACCATACCCTGTTTATTTGTGCTATCTCTGTAAGAAAAACCATACTATGTTATAGTTTCGTTCCTGAATTCAATGTCTATGTGATGTAGGTGCTTTAATGGTCTTAACACTGAAAGTCATTTCGTGTGCAATAAACTACAGTGATGGCTTCTTGAAGGAAGAGGGTTTACGTGATGCTCAGAAAAAGTACCGATTGACTAAGCTTCCTTCGCTAATTGAATATTTTGGATACTGCCTCTGCTGTGGTAGCCATTTTGCTGGACCAGTATATGAGACGAAAGATTATCTTGAATGGACTGAAAGGAAAGGAGTAAGTGGCATTCATCTCTACGTGTGGTTTATGCTATGTTTTACCTCTTTCTGATAGTTACTAATCTTCTGCAGCTATGGGCTAGCCCAACTCCATCACCATTGCTACCTACTTTACGTGCTCTGGTTCAGGCTGGTATATGCATGGGGTTATATTTATATCTGTCACCTAAATTCCCACTCTCAAGGTTTAATGAGCCCCTATATTATGAATGGGGTTTCTGGCACCGGCTCTTCTATCAGTACATGTCTGGCTTTACTGCTCGTTGGAAATATTACTTCATATGGTCAATCTCAGAAGCTGCAATTATTATTTCTGGTCTGGGATTTTCTGGTTGGTCGGATTCTTCTCCCCCAAAACCCAAGTGGGATCGTGCAAAGAATGTTGATGTCTTAGGTGTTGAATTAGCTAGAAGTGCAGTTCAGCTGCCCCTTGTATGGAATATTCAAGTGAGCACATGGCTACGATACTGTAAGTTCTGTCTCTTGATAAAATCTACATTACATCACCAACCTTCTTACCATGCCTCTAGCTGAGTTGGTTAGGTGGTTCTAGTAGCACTACTCATGTCCAGCAGTATCATCACCAAAACTGTTTTATCTTGACCATTTCATAACTATTTGACTATTTCAGATGTGTATGAGAGGCTAATCCAGAAAGGAAAGAGACCAGGTTTCCTTCAGTTGCTGGGTACACAGACAGTCAGTGCCATCTGGCATGTGAGTTATATGTTACTCACATCCTATGTATTTATTTCATTTCATGATGATTTTACCTTGTACCCCCTCCTGTCTTTAATATATTACTTAAACTGGGGGGTTTGGCAAAAAAGATTTCTGTAAGAACATAGATCTGGTATAGTTTTGGTGCCTTGTAGAGGTTATATGTACTTTTCTGTTTTTGCAATGGAAATGGATGTCGTCAGGTTTGAGGGAAAAAGCGGTCGCATAAAATTTATTAAATTGTAACACATTTAATGTCATTTTAAGTGATATTTTTACTCAACAAGCCTTTTTCTGGACGTAGAGTTACATAAATTTATCTATATAGATTTCTCCTTTTTCCTGATGTTTTGGTTTAAACAGGGACTGTATCCTGGATATATGATATTCTTTGTTCAATCAGCATTGATGATAAATGGTTCACGAGGTAGCTCTCCATCCTGTTTGTATTTTGGCATGTTGCTGCTCATTTCCAGATGCATGTATGTGATTTGATTTTGCCTTTCTTGTCAATACAGTTATATACAGATGGCAGCAAGCTGCGAGCAATTCAGTCCTCCGCAATATACTGGCTTTCCTAAATTTTGCATATACTTTGCTGGTGCTCAACTACTCATGCATTGGCTTCCAGGTTGATTTCAATCCTTTGAATAAGCCTGCTTTACTTTCTACATATTGGAATACGTTAATACTTCTTTACATGAATTTTCATTGAAAAATTCTTCCAAAATTTTCATTTATCGGTTCATGTTGTTGGTGGCTAATATGTTTATATTGGCCATTAGCCTTAGCGTCTGATGTCTAATATTAATATACGATTTTTAAGAGAGCACTCCAAACACGCCCTTAAAATTTGTCTTGATCATCAAATTTAACCTTCAACTATGAAACAGGTTATTTTTCACTTTAAAACTTTACAACACCTTTCAAATAACACCCTTACCTGTTTTTTAGGTGTTTTTTTTTTTCTGTGTGTGGCTTACTAAGGCGATTGAGGCAAATGATTTAGACTGTTTTATCATTAACAATGAAACATAATCAAAACCAGAACGCTTCCTGGGCATTTTTAGTGCCATCCACGTTTAATGTGATGAGATGATCAGGCCACAGAGGGCAATAGGTTAATTTGGGAAATGCATGATAATTTTAACACCATCAATAATGCTGTTTCTAATGTGGGTCAAGTTTCCTCTGCGGTTCTGAAGAAACTTTGGGCCTACTCCTTATAGAATGAGCAAACAATGTTTCTATCATTCTCGTTTGTGTAGCCCAGTGTGATACAATGGTGTTTTTTTTTTTTTTCCTGATGAAGGTATTGAGCTTCAAGGAAACCTTGGCATCGTACCAGAGCGTATACTATGTTGGGACGATTATTCCCATAGTATGTCTCGTGCTGGGCTCTGTGATGAAGCCAGCAAGGCCTGTGAAGCCCAAGGTTCGGAAGGCGGAGTGAGCAACATGTATTGAAATGATGACTACGCTGAAGAAAGATGGAGAAGCTTCAATGACGATAACGACAAGTTAGTATTTGTTTATTTATTCACTCTTTTGGAACAGTGTCAAAGTTAGCAGAGCACGAGGTTTATGTGGTGGCCCCAGCTCTCATACTTTGGAAATCCATTGTGATTGACCCATCACCGAAACGTGACACATTTGTGGTTTGCTACGATTTAATTGCCTACAACATGCAGGAAAGGATTTTGCTTGATGACAAAAGGATCCCTTTTTGCTCATAGTCATATGTTAGTAGTCTTCTTGCTGACTGAATCTAAAAAACATTTGCTTTTTGGACCGAGTTGTGAATGCGCGTGATCTCGGCACCTCACGCCCATCGTTAGTTGTTATACCAACTGAGCTCCAAGAACACAGCGTCCGTGTGTTGACTCCACTACTGCTCACTTTGAGTGCAGTTTTGGTGCGACGGTTGCTGACGTTGAAGCTGAGACCGCCGAGATGATGGAGTATGACTGCCGGTCATAGACAATGAACTGAACCTGGCGTGTCATGTTTTTTTTTCAAGGTCGCATAAATGGTGCTGCTTCTGCTGTTGCGTTGTACAGTACGCCTGAGTGATCCGGTCCAACCTAACGTGCGGCATAGGAACCGGTTGTTCTAGTGCTAGTGTTGGCGGCGTCAAGCTCAGATATGCTTGGCCACGGACCGCGCGAGCCGCAAATGGTTGGTTGATGCTCTGCTCCGGCGGACCAGAAGAACTTTGAAGGGACGACGTGCAGTGGTGCTCTGTCGCGAGCTATGCATGGTAAATTGGTAATGGCAACGCAGGTGGCAGGTGACGCGACGTAACGTGGCGTTGATCCGGTCGTGACCGCGACTGGCCTCTGGATGCGATTATCATTGCTCCATAATAACGCACTAGTTCTAGATTGGTGGTGCTGTTCGCCGTCAATGGTGGATACGTACGGTGAAGTGGCTTATTACCAAGTCAATCTTTTCTTGCCTTGCCGGTAGAGAGGAGAGGAGAATGCTGAATGCGCGAGTCTTACATGCACACAGTTCAGGTGAACGACGTTTCCTGCACGATCCGTCTAGAGTTGCCATTTCCAAGGCGCAAGCAGCCCCCCTCCTCTGTCTGGATAACTGGACGTGATGAACCGGACCCAGTCCACTCTCTGCTGCCTCTTTCACTGTTTTCCGATCGGACTGCACTCACGCCCATCATTTCGATCAAAGTTTGCAACCACGTCTGGGATCGGCGGAGCTCCGGAATGACCAGGCGACCGACCGACTTTTCCTGGCGGCGCTGAAAGGTGTACTTATACACCTCTCGCCCGGTCTCCGATTGCGACGCGAGGAGCACCGTGGTCGTCCGTCTCGCGCTCCGTGCCGCGCACGCGCCCGCCTCCTGGGGTCTTCTCCCCCACCCTGTGACCCGGCCTTCTGCGGTGGCACACCACACCAGACCACCAGTAGTCACCAGAGCACGACGGCCATACGATAACTGGGCGGGCCGGGGCCTCCTCTCACGGCTCGGCGCGTTCACAGACCACGCAGAAATTTAAACTACACTGTTGCGAACAGAGTTTTATAAAACGCACGCCAGCTTTAAAGTATCGGGGAGGACGAAAGAGACACCGATCGATAGATCGATCGGACCACGAGTGATTTCGTGCCCCAGCGGGGGCTTCTGCGATCCTGCAAAACCTGGTGCCTACTAGTCTTAATTTCAACGCAAGCAAACCGCCGGACACTATAGCGCGAGTGCTTTGCAGTTGCAGGGGCAGCAATCCAGCACCTGTTATTCGAGGAAGGAAAAAGGGGCCAGCCAAGCCAGCCTTATCAGCCATCACTACCACGCGTTTGCATGGGAAATGCGTGTGTCCACACTTACGCTTCGGGTTAGTGGCGCCCCCATGCCGGCATGCATACTGACGAGTGACGAGAAGAGAGTCCCAGCTTTGCCAGACTCGGCGACCAGTGCAGAGTTGCCCAACCCAACTGCCAGCACGTAGCGGTGTCTCTCGGCTGCCTTTCTCCGCCATTGCCGCCCCAACCCAATGGGACGGCGCGCGCGGCAGGCGGCGCTGCCGATCCGCCAGGCTAGTTAGTTCATCACGTGCCTTGGCACGCTGCGGGCAGAGCAGAGGTGAACTGTTGTTACGCAAGGCGTGACGTCGCAGGCAACCTCGCTCGCTCGGGGACGACTTGACGATCGATCGGGAGCTTTTTGCGCGCAGGCAGGCATCCTGGCTGGTCCTTTGTGCGGCAGCTGAACCACGAGGCGCTTTTGATCGATCCAGAGTCCAGGTTGGGATTGGGACACAATGGGACAGCAGTGACCTGCAGGTTTATACAACGGCGCCAGTCCACCGTTACCGATTTTTTTTTCGAGTAACAAATTTGTAATTTACACTGTATCTGTTCAACATATAATGCCGTGTACACTTTCCACCTATAATAATTGAATTCCAAAAACAAAAAACAAAATAATAGTGATATACTATTGCCTCTCTCTAAAAAAAGATAAGAGATTTGTTATGGTGCTTGGATTTAATATCAACGTTTATTTGATCAGATCTAACGGTTAAAAATAAGAGGTATCAACTAAAAGTTATTTTAAGCTATGGACCGATATCAAAATTGATGGGTTCGATACTAATTTTTAATTTAAATGATTAGGATTAATTCAAAAAAGAGGTACCTTTCAAACACCATAACAAAAATCAAAAGATAATATATAGGTCGCCACCTATCCGGTTAAAATGGACGGACCACAGTAATATACAGTACTGCAAAAAGTTGCCAAACAAAAATCAGTCACACATAAAACAACAGCATGCAAAACAAGATGTCACCCAAGCGTGAATCACGGCCGTATTAATAACGTAAACAAAAAAATGTGATTCATCATGCTCCCCAAACAGGAGTAGTTTACAATGTGTTCAAATACTGCCGTCGTCCATCGCCTCCAGTGTCGCCACGTGTAACCAGAAAAAGGGAACAGGCGGGCCGGCCGCCCAAAATAAAGTGCCTCTTTGCTTAGCTACTTCTAATAAATTGACTATATATATGTGTAAGTTTATGTTGCCGGCCACTAATAGCTCTGTCGTCTAACCACTCTTCCCAGGCCGGTGATCACGAAAACGATACAAGAACGAAGCAGTACTACGTTGTAAAAAGGGGGGAAAACAGCGAAGATGATAGAGTAATTAAGAAACCATGTCGCCGCCCCAAGAGCTCATATGATTCAAAATTCAGCTGCTTCATTGCATGATCTGCCAAATGCGTGGCTTCGTAGCCATTCCTACACTTTCGTTGGAAAGAAGCTTTGCCGCCTGTTGTGCTTTTCTCGGTCAGATAATTAAGTCACATCGTCCACGGAGAGACTTATAAAACGAAGTCAAAATACTATAATTAAAAGTTTGTAATTTCAACGAGAGGTCATCGCGATAACCTAAAAAATTCCCATCATCATAAAAGAGACATGATGTCCTGTTCGGTTTTATTTACAGTGGCCGGTCAGTCCCACCTGCTGCGGGCCTCAAAATATACAACATACAGTATACTGTAGTACGTAGTACACCATGCCATTTTCTTATGGAGCTACGTACCATGTGGACTTGGCATGACTCAATTGTGCGTATACACAAAGACCCTCTTGTCACCCTAACTACGTGTTTATACGCCCAACGACGACGAGCGAGGTATCTTACGTATTCCCTTCGCTTTTTAATTGCTAATATTTCTTTAATATTTATATTTTTAAAAATTATTGTTTATGTTTGCGAATTCAAAAACGAATAAATAGTAATACTAGCACTAATTAAAAACTAAAGCAATTTCAAAAACGGATACAGAAGATAGTACAGTAATACTATAGCGGCGAAGGTAAGTTTTGGCGTCATGCGGAGCCGAATTCGATCACTTGTGAAATACGCGGACGGCATCAGAGACGCGCCAGAAAAAGAGGCGCTTTGTTTTGCATGACGGGCGGGCACGCCGTCGTGTCCGTATCAACAGCAGGCGGATGCCAGCTTCGACTAGTGTCAATGTCCATGATAAGCCGTAGCCCGGCCGGGACGGTATTGACAAATGCATGCTTGGCCTCAAGCAAGCAACAAAAGCTCCTTTGTAACCTTGGTATTTAGCACTTAGCAGGCTGTTGGAGCCGAGGCACAAAAGAACAAGGCAAGTGCTCCAAAAATCTTCGCAGGTGGACTCAACATAGAGTTGGTAATTAGCTTGAATACACACAGTCCAATAGATAGTTGATTGAAAGAGGTGAAAAATTGTGAACATTGTCGTGGCCTAGAGTAGCCACCGCATTGTGTGCTTTCATTTTACTAAGTACGTAGATGCCTTAGTGATACCCTAGTTTACAGAGGCACGATGATGGCCCGCCGATCTCTAGCTTGATATCTGAACAGTGCTGACCTTTTGGACGGCTGGCTGGAAGCTCTGCCTGGACCGTCCAAATATTAATATTTCAGAGCTATACTACAGTATTTTTAACTCTAGATGCAGACATAAGACGCCTGCGTGATCTCTTAATTAAAGAATCCGTGTATCTGATAGATGAGGACGAAAAAGCGTGTACCCAATAACCCAAAAATTCTTGATTGATGCCCGCTTATAAAATAGCCACTTGCTCGGTGACCATATAACCGGGATCACCTTCAACCTGAACATGCATGGACGATGCAATGCATATGCTCAAGCATCTTGCGTACGTATATATTCTGCTAGCTACTAGCTAGGCCTGCACGGGTGCACCCAACATGCATGGGTTTGTCTGTAATAACCTGCATTTGTTTTGCATCTCAACATAAGACATGATGCATCTGCCCAGAGGCCAGGAGGCTTGTCACTTGTGTACCTGATTTAATGGGCTAATTTCACTATTGCATTATACTCTCTTTGTGCAAAAAAGGAGTGTCCATTTGGAAGGTCAAATCTTTTAATTTTGACTAGGTTTATAGAAAATATTAGTAACATTTAATCATCTAAAAATTATTATAAAAATATATTGAATAATGAATCTAATGATATATAATACATATTATAAATATTAATAATTTTTTTAAAATATACTTGGTCAAAGTTTAAAAGGTTGACTCGTTGAAAATTGAGATAGACATGGTATTGCCACCGTTATTTTCGTAGTTTCTGGTATTGTACTGATTTAGCTGCATATGTGCCCGCAGCCCGTACAGCTTCGGTGGAAAACGAATTTTCTTATGGACCTGATGCAGTGTGGCCACATGATCCAATGGCATTCGATCCCTGTTTTGTAACTGGCAACGAACAGTAGAAAATTTATATCTCTTCTGAAGGTTTAGCAAAGCTTCAATGCTACTTCTTTTTGGTAGGAATTATGAACAAAGCCTTTAATATTCTTTTCCGCAAATAAGTAAAGTTCATCACTCTACTTCTTTTTGGATTATTCTCCTCATTTTATAAAATTATAAGTTTTTTGGTTACTTGATGCAATATGTAGTAACTATGTGTGTCTAGTGGGCAGCTCAAACTGTTGTGGCGCACACTGCTTACTGCTAGTAGATTCATATGGAGCAACAGACTCTTTAATTCTATTTCTTTTTTTTGCTCCATCGTCAAAAATATTGATTGAATGACCAGACTGAACACTTTACTCAACCAAAAGTTTGAACTACAACATTAGAGAAAGATGAACTGTGTACGTCAACAGGCACCTTTCACGTGCATGCTCTCTCTCTCTCTTAAACTTCAAAATTAGAACGGGAGTCAGCATTTTAGTGAGCGTCTAGGCACGACCACAACTCTTAACTGTACGTCGTCTAGCACATGTGAGACAAGGTACTTAAACTTCAAGCCAGGAAGCTAATGGATTCAGACTACATAACAAAAAGGCTATGCGGGCTATTGTTTGGAAATATATACTTCATCTGTTTTTTTTTAAATTTGTTTTTGTTAAGATAAGAAAATTAGGTCATATTTATACTTAGAGTTCTTATCCTAACGCCAATAGTACAATAAAAAGGGACGGAGTAATAACATATAGGGAATAAAGTCAAAGTAGAAGTAGTCTTTTGCCTTTAGTGTGTGGCACTGAAGTTAGATATAGTATTATCACTTCTCTTTATAACAGATCGACCCCAATGCATAAATATATTACTGGATCAAAGGTTAATAGCAGGGTAGTACAACGTAGCAATTCATTGGACGTATACGTTCCTTAGAAATTTGGTATGGATGGCTGATGAGCAAGACGCCCAACGCTCATTAAGCCTTAACTAGGTTCGTTTATTGTGGTATCAGGGCATCACGCGAAGGAAAAACACCCTGCACAAGATAGCTAGCCCAAAGGTAGTATTTGGGTCATTGTTGAGAACAGGCGCGATACCAACATATGTCATTTCCGGGGCACCGGCCGGCCGTGGCGAATGCCGAAAAGAATTGCCGCCCCTGCACGAAGCACTAACCAACTCTGCTCAGCTCTCGGCTTGGACGGCAACTTACCAACCACGGCCACTAGCACTAGCGAGCACCTCCATACGTGAATAAAGATCAAACGATAAGGTTTTCGTGTCTTTTTGAACGAGCTAAAAAAATTGAGGACTGCAACTGCACATCATGGGTGGATAGAAAAGAATGACGGGAGGACGGCGACCCTGACGTCTTTGAAACTTTTGAACACGCTCTGCTCTCGAGTCTCGACGCACGCATGCCCGGCAGCCAACGCCGCCACGACAGACAAACAAGAGGTCGCTCGTGCTCGTGCGCTGCCCCTTCGTGCCGCTTCGCCCGCTCCTATATAAACTGGGCGTCCGTCCTCCCGCTTGCAGTTGCAGCAGCACCCCACTCGACTCGCATAAATTATTGCTCCTTTCAGAAGCAGGGCGAGCTCGTTCGCTTCCTCACCGGAGACAGCACGTTTCGGGTGCTCGCGAGCGATCCCTCTTTTCTTCGGTTGCTTTCCAAGCCTGCGAAACGCACGCACGCGGAGCAGAAAACAGAGCATTTTACTCTGCTTCGGTCGCCATGTCGTCTTTCTCCGCCGCCACGGAGCCGTGCCGCGATGATGGCTCCGGTGCCGGTTGTGAGGAGGTTCTCACGGCCTCCCTGCTCCCCAAGGCCGAGTTCGTCGTGCCGGTGTGCGAGGCTGGCGCAGCGGAGGCGCCGGTGCTTACGAGCGGTAAGCAGTCGGGCCGGTTCGCCACGGCGGTGAAGGAGGTCTGGTCCGTTTCCCTATTCGTCACATTCCCCATGATGCCGTCCATGCCCGCCGGCGCGGCGGGCGCGGAGGCGCGGTCCATCCTGGGCCTCGCACTGCCGATGATCCTCACGGGACTGCTCCTCTACCTCCGGTCCATGATCTCGATGCTCTTCCTCGGGCGGCTCGGCGGGCTGGCCCTCGCCGGCGGGTCCCTGGCCATCGGCTTCGCCAACATCACCGGCTACTCCGTGCTGTCGGGGCTCGCCATGGGCATGGAGCCCATCTGCGGGCAGGCCGTCGGCGCGGGGCACTACGAGCTCCTCGGCATCACCACACAGCGCGCCGTGCTCCTTCTCCTCTCGGCCGCCGTCCCCATCGGCGGGCTCTGGGTCCACATCAAGCCGCTGCTCCTTCTCTGCGGCCAGGACGCCGGCATCGCCGCCGTCGCGGAGACCTACATTCTCGCCTCGCTGCCGGACCTCATCCTCCAGGCGTTCATCCATCCCGCCCGCATCTACCTCCGCACGCAGTCCATCAACCTGCCGCTCACCCTGTGCGCCGGGCTCGCCATCGCGCTGCACCTGCCGATCAACTACGCGCTCGTCTCCGTCCTCGGCCTCGGCGTCCGAGGCGTGGCGCTGGCGTCCGTGCTGGCGAACCTAAACCTCGTCCTATTCCTGTTCGCCTACATCCTGTTCAAGCGCGTGCACGAGCGCACCGGCGGGTTCGCGCTCTCGGCCGACTGCTTCCGTGGCTGGGGCGAGCTCGTGGGCCTCGCGCTACCGAGCTGCGTCAGCGTGTGCCTCGAGTGGTGGTGGTACGAGATCATGATCCTGCTGTGCGGGCTGCTGGCCGACCCGCAGGCCACCGTGGCGTCCATGGGCGTCCTCATCCAGACCACCTCCCTCATCTACATCTTCCCTTCCTCGCTGAGCTTCGGCGTGTCCACGCGCGTCGGCAACGAGCTCGGCGCCAATCGGCCGCACCGCGCGGCCCGCGCCGCCGCGGTCGGTCTCGCGCTCGGGTTCGCGTTCGGCGGCGCCGCGGCCGCGTTCGCGTATCTCGTGCGCGGCGCCTGGGCCGCCATGTTCACGGCCGACCCCGCCATCGTCGCGCTCACCGCGTCGGTCATGCCGATCTTGGGCGCGTGCGAGCTCGGAAACTGCCCGCAGACCACAGGGTGCGGTGTGCTGCGCGGCAGCGCGCGGCCCAGGGACGCCGCCAGCATCAACCTCCGGTCGTTCTACCTCGTCGGCACGCCCGTAGCGCTCGTGCTCGCGTTCTGGTACCGCTACGATTTCCAGGGCCTGTGGCTCGGCCTCCTCGCGGCGCAGGCCACCTGCATGGTGCGCATGCTGCTGGTCATCGGGCGGACGGATTGGGCCAAGGAGGCCAAGCGTGCGCAGCAGCTCACAGGAGGAGGAGGCGCCATTCACATTCATCAGGACGAAGAGAGCTGCGGGAAAGCCGCCGGCGGAGATGAGCAGCCGGGCATGCTTCCTGATGACGCAGTGATCGACCATCCACACGATCAGTGCTGACCGACGTCCAAGCAGGCGGCAACCGTTTGAGTGGCATTGGACATTTCGAAGCATTTTTTTTCATTATTTTTGGCGGGATAGGAACTTGAAGGCTGACACAGGGACAATTTTGTTTCCTATTTGTAAAGTTTTTTTTTTCTTTCTGATGGCATCTATACAAATTAGGGGTGTTCAGAGTGTTTCATAAAAACCAGTAGCGATCATGTCACTTTGCAGTTCGTTTTTCTCATTGTACACTATAGTCCTTCCGAGTTTAAATATTGACGTCATTGAGTTTAAGCGTCAAATTTAAATTTGTATCGTTTTAAAAAATAAATTCAAATGTTTAAAAAGTGTATTTGGCTTCGAAGTGGGAATCCAACAGTATTTCGCCGTGTTGTGTAGCCATTACATTTCCAATTACGTAAAGGCAGGCAAGGCCAGTAGTACAAAATTCGCTCGGGAGGTGTTCGATGATAATAGGCTCAAGACGCAGATCATTACTATTCAATTGGAGCGCGCTTCCAACTGCAGGGTGTACTACACCAGTACTTCAGCGTTAAAACACAGAAGGAGATTCCGAATGAACCCACAACGATCCGAAACACGCTTTTTTTACAAACCTCGAGATGCAATCCTAGGCCACCGCAGCACCACATCTTGATTAAAACAAAGCAAACTTCTAAACCGTGCCAGTCTTAAATAAGAACTCCACAAACGAACACCGCTACGGCTGCCGTGCCCGTGCAGCAGTACTGGAGAAACTGGACTGCACACTGCAGGCGAAGGAGATGAGATTTCTCTGCGCCGGGTTGTCCGGCCGCAGGGCGCAGGCGCAGGCAAACCGAGCCAACCACAGGGCCACGAGGCCGAGGTGCGCCTGTGCCGTGCCATAATTATTCTACGTCAGTTCGTACAATGGCCGGTAGCGGCCACGGCTAGCTAGCGGCACTGGCTGGCACCACCACACGGCCACTGGGGCTTCTTGGGTTGGGATTGGGACCTCGAGATGAGTGGGTGGCAAAATTTGGCCCAGTGGCCAGTGCCGAATGCATTGTATATTCCGTGCTGCAGTGTAGATTGGTTAGTTAAAAGAGATTGGTTAGTTAAATACTTACGCTGCTCGTCGTCATCATCATGTCGTGGACTGAAGAGATGTAGATTTGGCGTATTGCTTGTCGTAGAAAAGATGTACCCGTATGTGGGTTAATTTCGGATAACCGGGTAGTAGTAGTAGTAGTAGAAGTAGATTTCGGGGTTGGTATACGTCGTTGCGATCTGGCGTGGTAACATCTGGCATTAGCGTGGAAGCAATCGCCTCATCTTGCTTGAATCAACAGACTCACATGCTCATTTTGGTGGGATAAGGAGCAGTAGGGATATACTATTATACTAGTAGTACTAGTCCCTCCGTCCATAAAAACAAATCGTTCTAGCATTCAAAAATTGTCTCCGAAAGAAAGTCGTTTTAGGCACCGTAGATCCCACGGTGCACTGCACCGCACTCCCAGCAGCCACTGATTGGTCTTCGACCCTACGTGGCCTGCCACTTCCATTACTCAGGTCCATCAGAGTGGTGTGGGTTGAAGAAATCACACTCTCTCTCCATAATAAATAAGGATACCCCGGTCTTTTACTATCATCTATGTTTTGGTAGTTCAAAAGCCAGAACAACTTTCTTTGGTGGACAGAGAGAGTACTTATTACTACTGTATTGTCTCGGAGTCGTCAACATCTCTTATCGATTTCGTGATTACTTTTTACTTCTTTGAGAGATAATGTGGGGGTGTGATTAACAGCTTTTGGACAAAAGCTACTACGTTTAGGTGTTACTATCTTTTAATCCGCCGTGAATTAAAGGTAATTCATATCGTGTGTCCGTTTCTCATTGTCTCTCACATATTATTTTTGGACCTTTTTCTTTAGTGGGTTTACTAGATCATTAACACTCCTAAAGCTAGACATCCAACGACGATTGTGATAATATAAACAGGACAATCGCGCGCACCTGTGTACTATACTATTTCTTCACCTTTTACTAGTTCTTTTCAGCCCAACCGTAGAAGTTCAAACTGCGCCCGCCCACACCGGCCCCCCCCCCCCCCCCCCGGCATTCCCCCAGGACGAATCCAGACTACGTTTCATGTCATTCGATTCGATCCCTATATGGAAACTGCGGCCAACGGGGCACTGCTCGTGGGGGCGTGGGCGTGGCGTGCTCATGCGACGCGACCCGGTCGGTTGCAAGTTGCAGCCGTCAGCCAGCCGATTCCGGGACGGTTCGAGCTGGGCACGTGCCTAGTGGCGGGGGAGCAGCGCGCCGGTGGGGCGGTGCGCGCGGCGGCGTCCGAAAAGCCCACTAGTCGTCCCCGCTTGCCGATCGAAGTGCATCCGTTGTTCAGGTGGGTGTGGAGACCGTGGAGGTCATCGTGCGCTCGTGTTTTGGCTCGGCTGGATGACTAATCTGGTGACGGTGGCCAGAAGAGTCGGGCAGGCAGGCGGTCACCGATGGGCGGCTAGCAGTAGCAGGTCCCAGGTGGCCAGCACGACGGCTCAGTGCGGCGTCAGATGGACCAGTTGGACTTGGACGGTTAGGCCGGTCGTCCCAGCGACCGATCGATCGATCCCAACTGTGCCAGTGACGGCGCAGCGCGTGGCGGCTGTTTCAGGACGTGTCCACTAGACGACCGGCCGGCCCGGCGTGGCTGTTCTGTTCAAGTAGATCCAGCTGCACCACTTACGTCTCATTATCGTTTCAAACAACACTGCTAACGATTTTCCAAAAAGCCATATACACAGCTCTTTATTTCCTACTAGTACTGTACGCTATATACATTAGGCTATACTGTGATAAGCTAGACACGTATTGCGCAAAGATGTACGTGGTGCCTATCACTGTGGAGAAAAAAAATTTATAAATAATAGAATTTATGCATACGAAAAGTCAAAAATGTCTAAAATATATGTGCGTCACGTTCCAATATATAAACTGATCAAGAGCACGTTGACATGGTGGGTCGGTCGCAGGAGATAGCGAAAGCCCATTAGCGTGATGAGATGCAGCTGGCTGTCAGTTGACCTGTGGGAAAAGTTGCATTTTTCTATACAAGCTGACATTTGGCAGGTCAACTGAAAGTGGTTGTTAAACTAATGGAACAGAGCGTGTACGTACTACAGTAGATAATACTACTAAAAATCAAGATGGTCCACAAGTCTCCAACCTTATTGCGCACGACATGTCAAATCGGGGGATGAGTAGGTGAGATGGACACTGCCGGCCCATGTCTAGGTTGTTGCTTTATTTTCTCTGATGAATTTCTCATCCTTCCTGACCACCGTACCACAGTAATATTCACATGGTAAGAACATAATGACTGTAAACACGAATCGTGCTATTCACGTAAAAGAAAAAGGATCGCGCTATTCAATATCACCAACAAGTGCTGTGGAATCGCATCACTTTCTGATGACCAGTTCACAGATATTTAGTGTCAGGTCTCTCAGTTGCTGTCTCTATTCAGTGCAGTGCTACGTCGCACTCAGCATCGCTCTGGATAGTGATTGAAGATCGCTCATGTATCAGTAGCTAATGATCATACCGGATTTAGACGACACAATCTTGAGCGTTAATACTACTGTTTAGTATACCAACTAGAGCCTTAGCCAAAACGGGGAGAGAAAAGGATCCCGCTGTAAGATATCTCGTCTGCTCCTTCAAGTTAAATCAAACAGCACTAATAAGATACCCTCGCGTTATAATAACATTATGTTGCTGGACCCCATTCTTCCTTTGGTAAGAGGCGAAAGAATAGTTTTATTCTGTGTTCATCATGCTCTCCATCTCCATTAGTAGCAAATAAGATACCCTTACTTATCCAAGAAAACAAATAGGCAAAAAGATGTTTCAGAACTGATCATGCGACCGACCAAGCCGCAAATGCTAGTTACGTTCATTGAATCCGGTCTCGTCGCAGGGGAAGAGAACTCCCAAGATGGACATTAGTAAGTGAAGAATTAAAAATAAAAATACAGAATAGCCAGAGCGGATCGTCAGGACGTGCTTACATACGCATCATGCTCGTGCTGCCAAGATGGACATGAAGTATATGTTTCCGAAGCTTCTTTCTTGAATATATTACAGGTGAAAAGCTAGCAACTCGTCGTTCAGACAGAAATATATACAGGCCGCATACAAAAGACTGACGAAAAAACACTGAAGCACTTGAGCACCTACAATCATTATTATGATGATTGCAGCATTCAGAAGGAGAAAATTTCAGTTGAAAGAGAACTTCGGTACAGTGAGCTTCAAAAGGCAAAAAGTACAATAGCAGTTGGGACCATCATGATCATCACGCCTATGAAGCGAAGCAGAGCAATCTAGCCTGATTTATCAGTGTGATTTGCTTGCGCTCTTCCGAAGCTGATTTCGACGAATCTGATGGCCGGTCATGGGCTGTTCCACGTCGTGGATTAGGCCTGCTGGTCAGGTAACCAGTAGTTATTGGGCTAAAACTTTCGAATCTGCAGGGTGATCCGCTCAGTGGTCCGCAATCGGGCTAGGCTGCATTCACTCGCTGGGCCGTGGGCTGATTCACACGGAGTTCACTCATCACGAGACGGTTCAGGTGTTCTTTTTTGAATGGTACGGTTCAGGCATTCAACCTGCACAGATCTCATGCTCCCGAAGATACACAGCTGCCGACTTGCTTTCGCGTACCTAACCACCAGATCGGAGTTTGTTCACGAAACCAGCAAGGCGGGTCAGTGGGTGACGCGTCGGCGATCGAGACGGTTCGTTCTCTCGTTGTACCCCTCGGTGTCGGTACTCCGATCTCTCAAGTCTCAACGCCAACGCGTCGCAACTCGCAACAGTAGTACCAAGGAAAAATTGGCACCCAAAAAAAAAAAGGAAAAATCTGCTCCTTCTGACACATGTCTCGACATGACTGCTAAATCCTGGGTGATTCCCCGGCGTGGTCCTGCCTTCACTCCACCCACCACCCCTCACACATTCCCCCCGAACCGTCAAAGCGCGGCTTCCATCATGTTCTCTCCATGACAGCTGACCCCGCAGCTATTCAGGCCCCGCGCGTCATAGATACACCAGTATACAAGGCCCGGTGGCCCGCGGAGCGGCGGTAGATTCTCTCGTCGTTGCGGGCAGGCGCAAGGCTGACCTGAGGCGACTAGGCGGCGCAAGCGCAGCGCAAGGCAGGCACCCCCGCCTCGCAAGTCACGCACACAGCAGCAGCCAGCAGCGGAGGAGGCGGCGAGATACTCTCGTTTCTTCTGCTTCGAGGCAGGGACCTTCGTCGCTCACCAACTCCCGCCGCCTGCCTGCCTGCCCGCCCGCCCCCGCAGCGCCGCATCATTCCTTGCCAGCGGCCCACGCAAATCCCAAATCCCAAACCCCGCGCCGATGGCCACCGCGCTGCGGGGACCCATCCGCCAGCCGCGCCGCTCTTATACGCTGCCCAGGCATCAACAGCGGAGGCTTCTCGCTGCTTAATCTCCCGCGTGCGTGTGCGTCTCCGGGAAGCCAGCGGCAGGGAGGAGTGGCGGTGTGGTTGGAGCTGCCTCTGGCGCGGGCCGCGGTGGTAGCTACCTACCGTGGCGGTGGCGAGATGCTCGGGTCCGGGCTGAATCTGGTGACCACGGTGATCGGCTTCGGGATGAGCGCCACCTTCATCGTCTTCGTCTGCGCGCGCCTCATCTGCGGCCGCGCCGCGCGTGCCGACGCCGACGACGCGCGGCCCGACGCCTACGCGGCCTCCAGAGTGATGGCGCAGCCGCCCGCGCCGTTCGACTTCGACGTCGAGTTCCGGGCCGCGGATCTCGACCGCACTACGGTAAGCTCCAACTAGGTTTCCTACATACTCTGTTAGCGTGCTAGCATTACGTAGTGCGAAGCAGGGAACTGATCCGAGCTCATGGAAATGCTCTGCTTATTTTAATTAGTTCTGTTCCAGGCACCCACGATACAGTTCAAGCTTTACCACCCATCATGCACATGAAGTTCGCATTGCTTATATCATGATGCTGTTGAGGGTAAAATTTGACAGGCAACAAACTAACCCTCTTCTCCATGAAGGTCGTAAATCTTCGGAGTTGCCAAATCAATGATAATTGCTTTGTTTTCATAGAAATACGCCACTAGTTCACAAGCTAATGAGTAAAGAGACCTCAATTTAGACGAGGGAGACAACGGTTTTACAAGCAAGAACTACAAAGTATGTCTACTTCAATCGCATCAGGATTGGGTGCGGCTTGTTTACAGGCAAACTAGCAAACCATAGGTACTTGGATTGTGTTCAGATTGTGTTTCCAATCGGCCATTTACCCTTTGGTTATATATGGCGTTCAGTCTTTTAAGCTATGTACAGAGTTTGGCCTTCCTTCTGTCAATGACCGACTCGGTTGGATATTAAAACAGGAAACAAGTCATGTTAGGGCTAATGAGATTTGGAATTGCCTCAGATGGTTGGTCATGCTGTGTCTTCCCTGCATGTGGTTGCCGATATATGTTGCCTAAATTAATTTATCTTTGCTGTTGTTGCAATATATATGCCCATATAGGCATATGAGTCAAAGAGCCTGATACCTCCTTGCTTGAGTACGCGTGACCACCACTGCATCTTTTGACCACTGATTTGAAGCTTGAGACAAATGCTGGCCATTGCAACTGAGCTTCACTCTACATAAAAGAAGCTTCTCCAGCCTGCATGCCCAAAACGTATAAGTCCACATCCTGGAAACAGTCAAGGATCTTTTGCGCACAAGTCCAGTAAATTGTTAATCTTCTTGCTAACAAGCTTTTAACAGTATCCACTCTTGGCTACGGATTTCCTTTATTGTGCCCTGTTACACTTAGATACGTAGTAATAAGCTGGATCACTCACCGGCTGCAGTTGTTTGCTAATAACCAAATTTATTTAATAAACCACAAGCAGGCGACAATTTGGCTAGCTGAGCCAAATTTTGCTACCAAAAGATGCCAATATATATAAATGGAAAATTGCTCTGATGCTTTTTTTATATAAAAAAAGAAAACATTGATTGATTGGTGGGAAGCATAATCTGTATCAACTATGAATATGATTGTGTAAGTGTCTTTTGAACTGAGAACAACATTATAGAGACATTTTTATTATGTCTACAGATAGGTTGGTACGCATGTGCATATAACCTGTCTCAGTATGATGTTTGTAAAAGCAGCTTTTGAGATTCCTTGGTGTAAGAACTGAGGGCTACGCCAAGGACTTGTTAATTTGTTTCTTGGAAAGTTAGTGTGCTCGTAATGTATTGTGTGTATAGTCAAAACTTCATTCAGAATGATATGGACCATGCTTCTATTGTGTACATTATTCAAAAATGCGTGATCTTTCAGTTTCCTGGCAGTTTTGCATTGACAAAGATTGATATAGAATGATGTGTGCCTTATATATTCACACTCATATGTTTTCTTCCACATTTACGCACAATCTACAAATCACTGATCGATACTTTTCAAGCGAATTATGTTTAAATTTAACTAAGTGATGCAGGCCAGCTGATACATAATTCTTGTAGCAGTTAACATAAGTAGACCATGCCATCATCTTTCAGATAGGGTGACACTAAGATACTACTTGGTTCTGATATTATCCTGGTATTTGTTGTACACACTTTAGAGATACTTGTTTTTTTTGGTGCTTTAGATGTATAAACTACATTAAGGTTTAAGATACTAATTGTATATGTATTGTAAGAATCACGGTTTTTCTTTGTGATTGTCTTTGTCAGTTTTCTTACAGCTATTCGGAGCAGAATTTATGTTTCAATATTGACACAATTACCATTCCTTTGTTCAATAGATTGAATGTTCCAGCAGTGGGTTGGATCCTTTTGCTGTTGCTGCAATTCCGACAATGAATTATAGTTGTGAGGCCTTCCATTCAAAAGATGATGCCCAGTAAGTATCCTTACAATCAAGAGTTGATTTACTTCCATGTTTGCAAGTGTCCTGGTACCCCAGAATCAAGTTGTCTATTCTCTGTTTGATTACCTGTTCTTTTTTTTTATGATTGACTGTGAAAGTTGATGCAAAGAATTTGTTAATGCACACTGCACACATACATAATTTTAGTTAGAACGATGCTAACCTAACTCTCCACAAATGTTATTTTCAACATTGTGCAAATTTCTGAAGCATGTATGAAGTTAACTGGCTGATAGCTAGCGGAACCATGCCATATGTATGTGACTGAATTTAGCACCAAACTAAACTAACTTTCTATTGGGTATCATAAGCTCTGACACAAAAAATACTATCTGAAACAAGTTGAGCTTTCGTGCTAATATCTTGTACAGATGTACTGATGAGAATGTAATCAGCAGGACTGATAACAAAGCCTTTCACATGGCATCTGCTGAAACCTAACATGACCTTGCATGACCTACTAATTGTCATCTGCATAAGTGCATAGATGAAACAATAAATTCTTCAAAATCATCATAGTATACATACATGAAGGTACTGTTGTAGAGTGTAATGTCTAGTTTTTTATATGTACTTTTGTAAAGTGTAAAATCTACTGCCAGACATGACTTATTAAATTTTATATTGTTCTGTTTAGTAATTTGGCAAGATTCATTTTCCCATGGAAATAGAACAACTGTAAAGATAAGAACATCTCTGATATGAGTATAGTACTGCTCAAATGATGGTTCCTTGCTCACGTGTTGTATTGTGAAGTAGGTGTGAAGAAAATTAAGCATTTGCAGTGATACCTTTACATTGTATGCTATCTTCTAAGTTCTAACCCCAAGAAACTAACATATTTGTTATGTTCATTGTCAGGTGCTCCATATGTTTAGGTGAATACAAAGAGACAGAAATACTGCGGATCATGCCTAAATGCAGGCATAGTTTCCATCTTGAATGTATAGATGTGTGGTTACAAAAACATGCGACTTGCCCAATATGTCGGATCTCGTTGAAGGATGGACCTAATGTAAAAGCTACTGCATCCCCTCTCCGAGGCCTCCCTCAAGTACGGGGCCACCCTGAGAGCTCTGCCAATAGATCACCTCATTGGATAATTCATCGTGATCGTACTGTAGGTACACAAAACAGTCCCTCCTCACAGGAATCTTTAGAGGTAATAATCGAAATCCAACCACAAAGGCAATGAAGGCATTGTTGGGTACAGGGTTGAAGACAAGTCAAGCGGACGGTGAAACGAAACAGTGCTCGGCCTGTTCGCTTCGTCCTGCAACGCAGTGCTTGATTACACAGACTATAGAGTGAAAGCGGCGCATGAATTTGTTGGCATGTTGGTGTTTAGGCATTCTTTGTACATTCGATGTGTAGATTAGAGGGTTGCCTTTCGCCGTATTGGCATGTGGTTCTTTGTTTTTTTCTTTTTGATGTGGTGTATAATGTAAAGGAATGATGATGCCGATGATCAGATTCGGGGCTGCAAAAATATTTGTAGCAGCTCCGCACTTGAATAAATTGTCAGTCCTCAAGGGAGTATTGACACGGGAAAACCTGCGGAAGCTGGTCCGTCTCCTCTTCGAATCTGATCAAGTTTTTTCTTCTGGAGACGCTCCCTGATCATGTGAATCACCTCTTTTGAATATCACTGACGAAGATAAATGCTTTCACTGTTCTTCGTCCTGGTGTTGTATACTAGGCAGCTTCTCTTTCAATTCGATTTACAAAACACGGTCCTGTGTCAGCTACTTGTGGTTCCCTCTTTTTTTCCCCCCTTGTTATCCAGGCTGTTACTCCTGTACCGGCAGCCATGACGTTACATCAGCGACATGAACATCTTTGTATTCCCTGATTCTGCACTGTGAGACACTGTCAGGTCACGTCATCTTCCACGGCCGGCTGCTTGCGACACCTCATCGTCGCACGGACACAGTCACGGCTCAGCCTGGCATCGATTCAACGACGGGTGTAATCGTGTGCTGGGGCGATTAAAAGATGATATTCTTCCCGGGGCCAGTCGCTCACTGTAATATGAAAAAAAGGAAAAGCGTCTCACTGACGAACGACGAGCACGTCCGTGAGTCTCAGTTCGCCCACCGGTGCGCGGCAACTTGCTTCTTTTCTTCCCTTTCTTCTGCTGAGCGGCGTGCGTGGGTGGAGGTGGAGCCGAGCAGGGGACCTATCGGCGCATCACCTTGCGGGGAGGCCGCGGCGCCGGCGTCCGGAAAAAGAAGCTGGCGATGGTGTTGTGCGCTCTCCAGCGTCACACGCGGCTTACGGATCCGCCCGATTCGACACCTACCAAACGTAAATCCCCCAGCCGACTTACACGACGGCTGGACACCATCATGTTACCATGTCATCACCGCACCTGCTGGCTGGCCCGATCGTTTGCTCATACATATAATACGGACAAGTGCGATTCCGGTCAGTGTACTTATTCGGTCTGTTCGGAGTAAGGGGAAAATCCTCTCGATTTCTACGTAAAACGCGACCGACCCCTTCGTTTTTTGCTCTAGTCGTTGTGGAAAGATTGGCGGCGGCTCGATCTGCGCAGTAACAGTTGCTAGCGCCGCGTCGACGACAACGAAGTGACTCGTTGATCATCAGGTGACTCGAGGGAGGCGACTTGCCCGGCCGCCGTCCCCAACTCATCACGGTTTCGGCTGGGCCACTACGTACTTGGAGGTGGCCATATGATCGGATTCGGGATTGCTGGCGTCGCGTACATGAAAATGCAAAGGATAAGCTAAAAAAAAAAGAGGTGGTATTTTTTGTTCTGTAACGGATGTACGGGCAACGTGGACCCTTTTGAGGCCTCTTGCTACTGGCTTCTCGCTGCCTTTCTTTAGATGCGGTCGGTACGTACCATTACCACAAGTGGGCGCGGAAACTATATAATTTTTGCACGTACCGTATATATTTGAGGATCTAGCTAGTAGCTGCGACCCTGCGACAGCGAGACATAGGTAGCTTTCAGTTGATAATATAATAACCCAATGTGTATTTACAACCCGCGCAGCATGTCTGTCCCTCTTCCTGAAATCAACGCGCTAACCAAACACTTGTCCTATTAACAAAACCAACAACATGCGCCCAGGGTCCATACATGCATGATGATACATTGTATACTCCTCCATCTCTATTTCGAAAAAAAAAAAAAAACACCTCCGTCTCCAGTATGCAGCTCCACTTGACCACTTCGCGGTCCGCACGCAAGTTGCATCGATGCCGCGGCCGACCGGAACAAACAATAATAAAGGGGTCGGAAATCTTTGGGAACGCTGTCGTTCGATATATGTACTACCGGATTACCGGCCGCATCGCGTGTCTAGCCAATCGGCCTCGAAGCCGGCCTGGAGAGAAAAGTCGCCAGGGGGGACGAGGCATGGCCGCATGGGTCAGGGAGCCGAGCCCCGCCGACCTGCTGCTATGGCTGACGGGTGACGGGCTGACGGCACGCCCACTTGTGTGTGGCCAGGCCACGGGCGCGCGTACGTTTCTTCGTACGAAAGCAAACTGATTCCCACCACAGGACACAAGCCGTTCGTTTGTTCATGCATGCGTCGTCTCCATCGTCCTAGTGGTACTTGTACTAAGCGCGTGTGTACAGAAGACGCTTTTCCCAAAAAAGGTGTCTTCCAGGTGTACGGTCAACAAATATACTTGGCCATACAGCGCAAAGGTCAAAGTATCCGAGATACTATGCTGCTCCCTTCGTCGCATACTGTCAAGTATGGTTTTTGACTTTTAGACATCATGTTTAACCATTCGTCTTATTTAAAAATTTTAAATAAATATTTAAATAAATATATCATGAATAAATTATCTTTAATGATAATATAAATAATAAATAAATAGTATTTGCTAATAAAAAGATGAAGGGTCAAATGTGCTGCAAGTAAAAGATGATGCTTTGAAATGGGATGGCTCGAGTTCCAGGGAAGAAGATCAGGATAGCGATGACGAACCTTAGCATTCTAATCGACACCTAGGTGACTCTGATCTACGAAGCAATTAGTGTTTCTTATGATGTCTGAATATCTACATTTAAGTGTTGTATTAATTTTTGTTGAGTGTTTAAAAAGAAATGCTACGGCCGAAGCCCTCAACCCAGAAGTTGATGAAAAGATTCAAGCTCAATTGAGAGTGGTAGAATGATTTTCTTCCCAACAATATCTTTTTTTAGGTGAACCTTGGGTGTAGCTTTATAGGAAAGTCAAAGGATCACTTGATTACATGTAAGGCACATATGAGAGCGATTACACTTTTGACATAGTAGTTCAGATGCTGGCTTTGCAAACCTCTATTGGATTTGTGCAATTTTGTCATTGAAGAGGTGCGAGAGATTGTTGAGCAGGTAGACCCAACAAAAAAATGGTGCTAATGTTGATAATGAGCTCAATTATCGTTGTTGTTGTCAGGCATAGGAGTAGACCCCCTTTCAACGTGTTCTATATATGGGAAGAACTCAAAATAATGCTTACATAGTTAAAAATAATATTAATATTTTTCTCTAATTCTTGCATATCTTCATACGAGCTCGGTTTTCATCTTCAAGTTTGCACAAATTATTGTGCACACTGCACATTTTGAATTAGGACTATAAAATTATTTTATTATTATATATAATAAATTATAAAATGGCATCTTTTCCATAAAATATATAATACATATTAAAAACTATTATATGACGTCCCATTTGAGACCTTTAATTTCCTTTGTCAAGTAATTTTCATGTCTGTGGGTGACTTTCTATATCTAGAGTTAACTTGTTGCACTTCATAATGTTTTGTAGAGATATAGTATTATTTTTTAACAAGTAGACTCATCTTTACATATAGCGAACTCATCTTTCCATATATCTTAAAGACTCATCCTTTCATATAGATATAGTATATCGATTAATATAATTGTTGTTTATATAAATTTTAAAAAAATTCTGAAAATATAGCCTTAATGAAACAGTTACAACAAAATTACAATACTACTGAGGGATAACTTTTGAAGTAATCACCTCATCCATTACACACTCTCGGAGTCACATCGAAGAATCAAAATCACATTTATGAATTCCTTATTCCTCATAGCATTGCACGGACAAATAAGGTATCTTATTTTCCTCCTCTTCTAATAGCCACAATCTAATATCCTGAGATTTGAGGGGGCCGCTGCTCTGATATTCTCAAGGATGCTCTAAAATTGAATATTATTAGTAATTTTATACAAATATATTTTATCATTCTTTTTAAGATAATTAGAGATGTTACATGGTTATAAATCCTTATTCAATAATAAGAAATACAATGTCATGTGTGTAACTACATTTTATTGATCCTTATCTAATATATATATATATATATATATATATATATATATATATATATATATATTCGTATGCTCTTGGACCGTATCGAAATGTTAAATTTCCAAAAAAAAACTGATTTCATAAGGTTTATTTATTAATCATTCAAGTCAATTTTAAGATGTATGTCGCATCTAATTTTTATAATGTTTTAATGATCAATTAACAAAGAGAATGCCTTCTCAACTTATGTATGATTCCATTTAAGTTATGGACAACCTCTATTTGAGACATTCTTTTCATGTAAATCGTATGTCAATGTTTGTATACCCATAATATCTCAAATCCTGCCTCCGCCTGTGGCTTTATTCTATTCATATATGCATATATTCTCATCGATTAGCACCAACTCAGGTTCATGCATTCGCTGTTCCAAACCAACGACAGAAACATCAGATATTTGTCAAAGCCCTGTCTGAAAATACACAGGCCGCCGATATATCCCCGAATGCACTCCTTGTCCAACCAATGGCTGCGTCCAGCGTGCGAGCACGACAACCTTCGGAGAAGCTGACAGATGGCCAAGGAGACAAAAGAAAGGCTGAACTGAAGGGCCCCGGTTGGCAGCACCCCTCAGTCACAGAGCGAGCTCCTGCCCCACCAACGGCCGTCCCGCGTCTCTCTCGTCAGCCGCGCATCGAGCTCCACGCACGAGAGAATTAGCGCCAATCACCTGTCTCTCCGCGAGCTAATGACACAGTTTATGCCCCACAAAAGAAAGCCAACGCCATTAGAAAGGCTGACAGCGACGGCGCCGTCTCCGTCTTTCTCCCAGGAAAATAAGACGAAGCAGCGGGGTTATATCCCCGACCCCGGCCGCTTGCTAGCTTAATTAGGTGGGCTTCTTGTGCGTTTTGCCCCTCGGGCACCAGCTCAGCGCAAGCCATGCATCCCCCGCTCAAATTACGCGTCTCAGCTCGATCGCCGTCGCGCCTCTTGCTCGCTCTCAACTGCGTCTCTCTCTATGCTCTCCCTCATGAAAGGGATGAGAGATTTTCGTCATGGCGGCCCGCACGCTTCCTTCCCGCTCCTTTACCAACCCATATATACCCCCGCTCCTCTCATCCATTTCATGACACCTAGCTAGCTCTCTCTCTCGCTCTCCCTGCACGAGTTACAAACGCACGCACCAAAATCAAAACACGCTTACCTGTTGGGGGCGTGGAAGGCAATATATCTGCCTGCACCATAGACATAGATAGCTACTAGCAGCTAGCTAGGTATGTAGGTGCACTGCACTGCAGTCTGCAGCTCGATTTGGCACATGTCAGTAGGTGAGCAGATGGGTGTGCCCTAACGGTACATGGCTGAGCAGTCGCCGCGGCAACAGTCGCCTGTCTCCTCCTCGCCGCCCGATACAAAGACGACGCAAGGGCGCGGCGGACCTGCCTCCTCCCCACCCCGTCCTCCTCCTCCTCCTCCTCCTCCACCTCCTCCTCCGGTGGTGCCACCGGGCGACGCGACCACGACGGGGGCGTCAACCACGGCGCCGGCAGCGGCGACGAGCTCGGGGGAGCCGTCGCCGCGGTCGTCCGGGAAACACGCGTTCTACCGCGGGATCCGTTGCAGGAGCGGCAAGTGGGTGTCGGAGATCCGGGAGCCCCGCAAGGCGCGCCGCATATGGCTCGGCACGTACCCGACGCCCGAGATGGCCGCCGCGGCCTACGACGTGGCGGCGCGGGCCCTGCGCGGGACCGACGCGGTGCTCAACTTCCCCGGCGCGATCGCCTCGCGCCAGGTCCCGGCGTCCGCATCTCCCGCGGACATACGCGCAGCGGCGGCGGCGGCTGCCGCAGCCGCGCAGCATGAGCACCCGCACGGTGGCAACACCGCTGCTGCTCTTCCCGCCGCCGCCGCACCGAGTCAGCAGCAGCAGCAGGACGGCGTCGTGAGCAGCAGGATCGCCGAGGCGTCGCCGCATCATCAGGCATTTGGCCCCGACGAGTTCATGGACGAAGAGGCGATCTTCGAGATGCCGCAGCTCCTGCGGAACATGGCGGCGGGTATGATGATGAGCCCGCCGAGGCTCAGCCCCTACACCTCCGACGAGTCGCCCGACCCATCGGAGGCCGGGGACAGCCTCTGGAGCTACCGTGACCCGTAAGATCACTGCGTAGTACTAGCGCCCAATTGAACTCTCTACTAGGCCAAATATATGGTGAGCACCATATTGTGTGGTAACAATACAAACTATGGGAGGGAAGCGTAGTACTCCACAGTGGCAAGAGAAGAGCAGTGATCGTTCTATACCAGGCGCCGCACATCGTCCTTTGTAGTGTAACATATATATATATATGCTCGCTAATGCTAGTTACTACCGCCTTCCCGCTTCTCTATTTTTGTCCTTCATTGTGCGCAGCTTGTTTATTCTATCTTTATTAAGTGAGACTGCTCGATTCAGCAAAAAGTCCTTCAATTGCTGATTTGAGTAGTCAATTGGCTATTTTCTCATTCATGTTTAAGAGTAGCACATCATTTTTTATGTGCCAAGTGGATGGCAAACAGTACTGCAACACAGTACCTATATACGGGTAACATTGCAACTGTAGACCCTGAAAATATATATGTGCGGTGATCTCTGATGGATGTATAAGAAAATCGTCGAGCACGTGCTTGATCCACTTTTTTTTTTAACTGTTTGCTAACTTTTATGTGGTTTACCATATCATATGAATTCAGGGGAGCTGGGAGTTCAGATGATTAAAAGAACAAGTGGGGAAAACTCTCCTCTTGGTTCTTGGCTATATAAACTGCAAGTCATACCCTCTATATAGTAGCTATTTGAAACACTTTACGTGTTTACTTATTTACCTCTTGGGGGGATATCAAGTTCGCACCATGGTATCTGAAAATATTTTTATGAATTATAATGATTGATAAACCAGAAGAGTAGGTAAATTAGTTATCCTCCGATTTTTTATTATAGATGCAATCGGAGGTAGTGGTGGTTCAATAGGTATGCTCTCTTGTAAATGGTTACTGAGCATATTCCTGTTTATCTTATGTAGTCTTTATTTAATTTTGCTGGCAAACCTTTTTTTTCTCATAGCCTTTTATAGTCTTTGGAAATGCACTGAATGGTATCAAATATTAACTAGTGTATAATCAATTTGTTGATACCACTCAAAAGATGCTAAACAGAAATGGGAATGAACTTGAGGATGCTTTACTATTGATTTTGGCATTCCTCTGGAGAAGAAATTTTGCTTTTCAACTATACTAATTTATTTTTCAAAATACTCAAGGAAGTTTTTTTTAAAGGAATACTCAAGGAAGTTATTACAAAAGCAAATGCTTTTATCAGCACTGACATTGTTTCCGCTCTAAGAAGTTTTTGTCACACCAGTGCAATTATCCACGTACGTGGATCCTGGACTAGAAAATCATGTATCAACTTTCAATGCACAACATGTCTGGGGTACGTAATTTCATCAAAAAGAGAGAAAAATGTCAATGATAAATCACCAGTGAACCTGGATTATGTTAAAACCTTTGCCTAATAATTACCTTTTGGTGTCCTAGATTTCCCACAACAGAAGTCGATCGTGATAACAATGTATGAACATACATGTGAACAGTACATGAAAGCCGATAAAGAAACAGTGTAAGGTGGAAAGCAGGTTGATGATTATTCGAGAGTGCCCAAAAAGAAAAGGAGTAAAAGTTCAGTACAACCAAATGCTCCCAGAAACTCATAGTTAAACTGTTGAGCAGCAGTAAAATATACTCATAATTAAACTGCTGAGCAGTGTCTTCTTTAATAAAAGGCCAGGCTTCTGACACCGTGCTTTTAAGGTACGAAAGGGCAACAGGTCCCGCAGTTTTGTCCCCATGCCTGCTTTGTCGCAAGCGAGAGCCTGGTTTAACAGTGGTCCTCAATTTGGTGAAACAGCTAGGTCTTCCTGGTAATTAATGCTGTTCTTATTAGCGTCATTCAGAAATACTACTGAGGGCTACTTTTCCGATCCTTGAATATTTGTCTTATTCAAAATCAGTTTCTCTACGCTTTTGTGCTTTCTCTAGAAATGTTTACACATGCGAAGGAAGTACTTCTTCCATGTTTCAAATTAAACTCGGTTTGAACAAGATTTAGATAAAATGTTTTAAGTTGTTATGTTTAAAATATGGAAAGCGTGTGGATAGATTTGTCTTAAAAAATATACTTTCATAAAAATATATGTATATCCTAAATATTTTTATAGAGAAAAATAAAAATCAAAGTTATGTTTTATACACGGTGTCATTGGTCAAAAAGACTTTAAATCCTGAAAATGGAGGGAGGAGGGAGTATTATGTTCCGCGGCCTGGACAAGATACAGAAGCCGTAAGGAAAGTTAAACGTTTCCTATGGTTTGACGTGTTTCTAGGGAGAATGAGGGATATGTGTACATGGCGTGCAAGTGTGGCAATGTGGCATTGTTACCTAGACATGGAAGGAGTTCCTGTGAAAATCGCCCCAGAGTAGCATTGTTTAGGAGAGACAATTTTAATGGCCAAAGTGATGGCCTTATAAATCCGAGGAAGGAAGTAGTACAGTAATAGTGCGTCAATGAAAAAAAAAGTTCGACGAGTACATTTTCCGTTGATCAATGCAATGTCACGTACAGATCAGTATGTAAAGGAGGAGGAGTAGGTCGTTAGTGTCCACCGAATAACACGGCTAGCTGATGATTTCTTTTTCCCAAGATAAGATGCAGACAGCGACAAGAGTCTCTCTTCACACCGTCGTCGCCACCAAAGACCCCGTCTCAATACTCAGAGGAGGGCTGTCCCCCAGCAAAATATACGTGTATGTATATACGTAAGCTATAGCCGTCGAAGAGACTCACGATGACAGATCCTTGGGAAATCTTCAACCGATATGCACCGAACAGTAGCTCTGAACCTCTGATGATGGTCACGCCCGGCGGCGACGGCACGATGCACGGATGATCGAACGGAATTGTATCATTCGCTCTGCGCGTGTGCACCGAGATCGATACGGGTGGTGGGCGCGCGACGACATGCCCCGTCACCAGGGGATACGGCACGGACCGTCGCGTCGGGATCATGCCCGCCGTACGTACACACACACACACGCGCTGGCTTGGACTGGAGCTCGACGACGAGTCTCTCTGGCAGGGCTGGCGCGGCGAAAACGGCGACAGTCCTGGTGGTCACGGACGTGCGCGCGCCGTGCGCCTGTCGCCGGGCTGCGCGACCGTTCCCCGCGCGATGTGGTGGTGGGAGTAGGACGGGGTACGGAACAGCCAGCGGACGCAGTACGCATAATAAACGACGATGAGTGGTGGCGCACTACTCGCGCGATCCGGGACCAGCTACACTAGCCCGCCCAGCCAGCAATAGCTAGTAGCTCCCTCGACGACGGGCCGGGGCGGGGTTGACGACGACGGAGAGAGCAGCTAGCGCTGCATGGATGGATCGAGACAAACGCAAAATGATTGCGCTGGACTACACAAATTAACAATCCGCGCGATCGATCCCCACATGCGAGGGTGAGGTCGCCAACAGCAGCAGCATCTATTGCTGATGAGCAATTTTCGCATATACGTACATGTGCTAAGTACTGTAGCTGTAGCCTTCTTGTCGAGAACCTGCTGCAAACGGGGTATATACGACGAGGAAACGCTGATCTGCAGGCACGCAACATGCCAGTAATTAAAGACGAAAAGCCGGCCGGGACGACGGCATCGGCTATTAGGAACGTCTCGGCGCTCTCTACCTCGTCCGCCGGACTCCGGTTGGCCCGCCACGAGAGGATCGCTAGGAGCCGAGCGACTACGTGGTCCAGGCTGTGTGATGACGACAGGGGCCGGTGCGGCGTGCGTAATGGGGGAGGCCCGGCGCTGCCCCCCGAAAGCAGCAAGCAGCGGGACGGGGCATGGGTGCACGGCGCGACAGTACGAGTCCTGGTACACGCCGCCGATATCTCTCTCTCTCTCTCTCTCTCTCTCTCTCTCTCTCTCTCTCTCTCTCTCTCTCTCTCCCTCCCTCGGCTTATAGCCTTATTTTTTCAGGAGTCAGCAAACCAAAGGACGTGCGCGCCGCGGCGCGGCGCGGCGAAACGTGAACCCTGGTCGAAGCGTCTCCTACGTTAACGCGAACGTCGCAGCAGCTATATGGCGATACGATCGGGACGACGATAGCTACAGTGCAGTACGCGTGGCTTTGGACCTCGTCCTTGTGTGAACCGGGAACGATTGCGGCGCCACTGGTGGCCTCTGGCCGGTGCCTTTTCAGGACCAGAGCAGCAGCAGCAGCTTTCACTGGCATTCCGTGAGATACTTACTCGTCATTTGGGACGTCGTCTCAACACGTACTTATTATTGATGATGGGGAGCGGATCATCGGAGATTATCGCCGTCGTCCCTGCCAAGCCCCACGACCACGAGCTGCCTGAAGAAGCCGTAGGACTCCACTCCCAGTTCAACAGTAGGAACCGCCGCGCGTGCGGATGTCGTGGGACAAGCAGCCGACAAGAAGTCGTTAGCACGACTTTAGGTTAAGATATCCCGGGTCCACCCACTCGCCCCTTCTACCGCGCATCTTGTTGCGTTCTCTTTTGCTGCGCTCACGTCGTAACGCAACAGCCGCGGCGGCGTGGCTCCATCTGTACGAACGTTAGGCTTGCAACTCTTCCAACATGTCCGGTCGGAGGGTCAGATTCTCTTCACCTCATGCGGCGTGTGACGGCCCGTGTTTTTCATCACAAGGTAAATATGCGTGCTACTTCATCAAAGGTGATGCTGCTTAAGCATGATTACTTAAGAGGGAAAAACATTATCAAACTAAACAATACTATAGCGAATAGACATATTTCAAACAGCTCATTATTACGAGAGAATGGTTGGCGACCAGTTGCCTGGGGTTGGAGACTCTGGAGAAAATTCGTCATCATAATTAAGGGCGCTTGCAACGTCCGTCGACACACAGTACATCATCAATTCATCATGGAGCGGGCGGAAACTGCTTTTTTTTTTTTGGCGGCCTCAAACCGGTGTCTTTAATTTGCTACCACGTCGGATCCTTGCGTTCTTTCTCTGCCCACGTTTGACGTCTGCTTGCGAGCTACCGTGTGTACTCACATTTTGGATCGATCGGCTGACGAACGAGAGCCATTACTACGCGTCATCTCCGTGCCAACAAAACAGGCAGCACGATACTTTCGGAGATCTAATACACCAGATGCGGAAAATGGGCGGCAGGGTATCTCAGGATTTGGAAGAGCCTCATTAGCATTAGGTGATGCTAATTGAACTCCGATTCTCAATCATGCGTCAACCCGTAAATCAGCGCGACAGACAAGACGAAGGCGGCCGCCGGAACGACGGAACATAGAGGAGCTGATACGCTGCAGAGCGCCGTCTGATCAGAAAAGAAGATGCCGCCTGCGCTTTGGCTGCCCAAGCATGCGTCGTTTTCAACGGATGAAGGACGACACGTACGCACCTGCGACCGAATCATTCACAGCCGAAAGGGGAGCCGGCCCATCCATCACGTCCCGACTCCCGCCCAACAACAAGTCGCCGTCTCCGGCGAAGAAAAAAGAAGATCCCCCGGCGAAGAAAAAGGGGGTGGAGTAGTACGTACGTGGGCGCCGGGCCTGGTCGGCGAGGGCCCGCCGGGAAAAGGGCAGCGGCGATGGGACACAAGAGTACAATGGGGAAAAGGCAAAAAGAGGAACAGTTGTGTGTGTGTTGCAGTTGCAGCGCCCGCGCGCGCTCGATTTGATCAGTTCGAGATGCTTTAATTTTTGTTGTTACACAGTGCTGAATGTACAATCAATCACTGATCCAGATTGACGGACAAGATTGGATTGGATCCCGGTATATTCCAATGTAGTGCTACTATATCGCTTATAGGAGTAGTAGATAAAAGATTTAAGGTTGTGCCGAAACGGGACCGTATGTATCGTGTCGCCGCATTTTTCTTAAAAAAAATTACGTTGGCGTATTATTTCTTTTTCCTGGGTGGGGTGCCTTTTTAACGTGTGCAGCTGGTGAGTTGAACAGTGTGTCTCTCCAGAAAGGGGAATTAAATTGTTGCGTGCATTTTAAAAAGTTTTGTTTGTGGATTACGGATCCACTTGATGGGATCGCCCGGCGGATGGAACAATTGCCTGAACGGTGTTTGCACGCGCTATACATTGTGAATCGCGATCGTGTTAGGTTTGACCAATCATTCGGGGACACAACAGGCTAATCCACAAAGTTGTTTCTACAGCCTTTTTCTCCTCTTCCTCTTTTTTTTTAATACAAAGAGCTCTTCTTTTTCAGTTGGAAAAAGCAGACTAATTTTTAGGTTGTGGATCCATGGAAAATTCCAGCATGAAACACAAAAAAGGCACATATATATACTTATTACGCACGCATGTACTCTCCCTCGATGATGAGCACCGCCAAGACCAAGAGTGTATGTATGTTGCATCTCTGGTTTTAACGATTCTACCATAACCAGGTGTGCTACGCTCAGTTGCTCCAAATCCATCATTCACATTTCCTCAAAGAGCCTTTTGATTTTCTAAATGCTTATTACTTTCATTTCGAGTCATTTTTTACTAGCCGACATAATTGTAGATCGAATAACTACTACCTCCTTTTTTTATGATTAACGCTTGTTAGTTCAAAATTAAACTAGCAATCATAAAGATAAAAAGGTTGAAGAATTAATACTTATGCATGCTCAATGAATAACATGGCTGAAGAATAATTGCACATTCTGCCAACTAAATTGCTGCCTATATATATTGATAAAAGAAATAAGAAAATATTGTTGGGTAGGATTGCGGTAGTATAATTAATATTAGTGTGTATTATCTATAGTGCATAACACTGCTAGGAGAATGTACGTTCTTCCTTACCATTTGGAACAAGGAAATGAAAATGACCTGGTCAGTTAGGCAGCTAGAAAAATACTATAGAGTATGACAAACGACACCCCCATTAAAAAAAGGTTGACTGCGATTGCGAAGTTGAACTAAACATGAATCGACCTGGAAAAGCCTAAGATATAGCTATCACAACACTGTAAATAGACTCAAAAGATGGTTCACCTGAGTTGTCCACTCGGTAAATCACTAAAGATCCATCTAGATTGTAAATGCATGAGCTGGTGCCGATTAGACTTTTCTTTTTCCTTTTTTCAAATCCCCATTGGACTTGCCATTAAAAAATGTTGACCTTGCGAGGTTAAACTGAACCTGAATGGACCAGTGAAAGGCCTTGGATATAGCTATCGCAACACTGGACATATGCTCAAAAGATAGTTCCCCCGAGCTGTCCACTCGGTAAATCACTCAAGATCCATCTAGTCTAGATTGAGCTGGTGCCCATTGGACCTTTTTTTTTAAAAAAAAATCCCCATTGGATTTGCATAATCAAAATTAATAGGCCAACATATGTGCGTTTTGCCAGGTCGATAACACAGTGAACCGATTTTCCTTAGAGAGATAAGGTATGGGCCTTTTTTTAGAGTTTAGAGGTTTGGGCTTTGTACGGCCTTCTAGTTTTTTTCCAGCCCGGCAATAGTTGGACAGTTCCTAACATTTTGGGTTGTTTTTTTGAAAGACCCGGAAGCATATATTAATAAGTAGAGAAAGAATTTTACATGCGCAAGATGCGCAAGAAGCAACGTACAAGGCTTGGTAAATACACTGAATACCAAGACCGTCTGGCTTCCCTAGTTTACTGTCTTTGCCTAAACAACAGGGAATGGCAATGAAGCTAGCAAACTTGCAGCCCTTTCTCACAGGCCACAGCCACTATAAATCCAGACTCCGCCTCTTATCCTCGTAGTCCTTTTTTTTTCCTTTGACGAACGTATCATGGTTCTTGGTGACGATAATCAACCTAGAGTGGACAACAACTCCACGATGACTGTTCTAAATCATCAATTGACATACAGCACGTCAGCATAGAACTAAACCTCGTATTCCTCTAGTCTAGAAAAGTACTCCATCCAATTTTTTTACTCGTCGCTATTGATTTTGATTGAAAATTTTAATTGTTTGTTTTATTTAAAAATTAGTTTAATTATGTAAAATTAAAAATTAAGATTAAAAACCTTCAGTAATAAATCAAATTCTAATAAAATATTTGATATTTCTTAAAAAATTTTAATAAAATGAATGATTAAAGTTATTAGTCAAAGTCAACGGCGACATATGAAAAAGAATGAAGAAAGTACCACGTAAGGCAGCAACTGAACGAGAAGCGTTGACATGATAGGTATATAACCCAGAAGTAGAGTCGAACGGTTCAGAGGATCCGCGTGGAAAAGAATTCAAAGAGTGCCGCTGCTGACTTAAAACTGATAAATTTCAGCTCACCGCACCCAAACTCGACGCACAACACTTGCGACCAAGGTTTCAAAAACCGTTCAAACATTACGTGAAAACCGAACAGTTTACTGCAAAACCAAGTAAAAACTATTGTTATTATGATATATAATTACAGTTTTTAAAGAAAACCGTTCGATTCGAGAAATCGAGCCGGAGCGATTTTTAACGATTTTCAAAACCTTACTTGCGACGTAAACCGCCAAACCAACGGTCCCCCATTTATCCGGTTGACAAGGAAGCCTCTGGAAAGCGCCAGCGACACGGCGTCCGGCGAGGTCGCCGTCCGTCCGTCACCATTGTCAATCTGACTGGAACCCCAGCCCAGAGAGGCACAGGAGAGACCGAGTCCAAAATAACTGCCGCTCAACCGTGAACTCGGATCCTCTGCGCGGCCTGGGTTCCCTCTTCCACGTCTCTGTTCTGATCCGGCGTGCAGAGGATCGCGCAGCCCACTTGACATAGCTTTTCCACAGTCCCCGGCGTCGCGGGAGGCGAAGAGACCGTGCGCTGAATGAAGGCCCAGGCCAGGGGAGGAGCCGGCCCATGCCTGCGCGTCGCGCGCGTCGCCGTCGTCGGAGCCCCGCGAGCTCCAGCTGGTTCCGACCCAACTAACCCGCGAGCGAGCCCGAACCCCGACCCATCAAGTCGCGCTACCTGGCTGGCGCCTCCCGTGCCGCACCGCGTTGGAACAGGGCACGCGGCCACGTCGCGCTCCACGCGGTAAACTATATAACCAGCCACCTTTCCCTCCCGAATTCAAACCGGAACGCGCCGACCCCGCCGGCCCGCCCTCACTACCCACCGCCTCACTCGACTCGACGCAACTCGACTCGAGCGATCGCCATGGACGCATTCAGCAGCGACTACTCCTCGGGGACGCCGTCCCCGGTCGGCGGCGACGACGGGATGAGCTCCCCCACCACCTACATGACGGTGTCGTCGGCGCCGCCCAAGCGGCGCGCCGGCCGGACCAAGTTCAAGGAGACGCGGCACCCGGTGTACAAGGGCGTGCGCCGCAGGAACCCCGGCAGGTGGGTCTGCGAGGTGCGGGAGCCGCACGGCAAGCAGCGCATCTGGCTCGGGACTTTTGAGACCGCCGAGATGGCGGCGCGCGCGCACGACGTCGCCGCGCTCGCGCTCCGCGGCCGCGGCGCGTGCCTCAACTTCGCGGACTCGCCTCGGCTGCTCAGGGTCCCGCCGGTGGGCGCCGGGCACGACGAGATCCGCCGGGCCGCGGCCGAGGCCGCCGACCAGTTCCGGCCGGCGCCCGATCAGCTGGGCAATGCGGCCGTCCAGGAGGAGCCGATGATCGCGACGACGCTGCCTGACCCGTTTTCGAACGAGACGACGCAGAGCGCGGATCACCCGTATTGCATGGTGGACGATGACGACAGGTTCGACTTCGGGATGCAGGGGTACCTCGACATGGCGCAAGGGATGCTCATTGATCCGCCGCCGATGGGAGGTTCGTCGGCGGGGAATGGCGGCGACGATGACGACGGTGGCGAGGTCAGCCTTTGGAGTTACTAATCGTGCGCTTTTTAAGCAAGATTGCTTATTTGGCCTGGCGCAGAACGAACGACTTCCCATCATCCTATGTGTACAGCGAATGGGAACCGAGAGTACAAGCAAAATGTACTGGCTGGTTGTCGTCCTCTCACTTTTTTCCTTCCCCGTTCTCTTCTTTTTAACATATCGTCGGTAATGTTAATGTATGCCTGCTCTCCCGATGAAGTGTTATCAAGAGAAGCAGAAGACTTGGGTTTTCTCACCAGGTTGATATTTAAGCGGGCGTGTGTGCCATTGGTGTCAACGATCACCATTGCCGTTGCATAAGTACTAACGCAAGAGAGCAGTGATCGTGACAGTGCCTAGACACTTTGTGTAATAAGCAGCAAATCTTGCGGCTTGGTATATGAATTGGAATAGCCTAGTGCTCTTCACGGCATTGATAATCTGATATACGGAGTATCTCCGGTTTTTAATTTATCGATGTGTTTGCTTGTCTGAATTTACGTTATACCAAAATGTCAATAATTTGAAAATTGGAGGGAAGTACCCCTAACTTTCTAACCATATATCCGCTATACTACATTTCATATGCCGTATTGGGTTCTTTGTATTGAAGGCAGTTTTGAATTATATGTGTTGCTACATGACTATTAGGGCTTCTGAAGTTTGGTAGCTCTAGAAACATGCTCCCCATACGACTTAATTTTTTCTTAAATAAAATAAAAACATTGTTAAACTGAACATGATAATTTTTTTAATGAGAGGTACAAAACATGAATTATTTTGTTTTGATCGCATTCGCCTAATAAGAAAAGTGTTTATACTAGTACTATTATATGTGGAATATTTTAATAATTGTGTACAGACGGTTGTCTTTTCTGATTTTTTTTTTCGGAAATTATGTCTTTTCTGATTCTCAAATCGATGCATGAGAAGTGGACGGTATCGCCTGAATCTGGGTGTAGCTCCAGAAAATTTCACATCCAATTTGATAAACAGAGATGCATATTCCAGAAAACGAAATGGACAGAGCCTGCAGCTCTCCAAAGGTTCCTTCCTGGCACTTGAAAAAAGAAAGACCGTCTGTCTCCCTGCTTATGCGGTACAGATTGCAAACTCGTGGCTGACGTTCCAGTGAGTGACCGACTAACAGAAAACAGACCCTACGGGGTCTGGAGGTTTTGACGATGTCAATGGCGGCGGCCCGTGGTCCCTACGTAAGCTGGCAAGCCAAGCCGCGGGAAGAAAGTGCGCCGTCCGTAGTGAGCTCTCGCGTCAATTCAGAGTCCAGACTCAGAGTCGTTGTCGTTGCTGAGCTCTCTCCCGGTCGGGGTCGGGGGCACTCGGGGCGACCGCGAGTTCCTAGCTGGACCAACAAAAGTAGTGCCCCCACCACTGCCAGCTCTCAGGTCAGGTTCGTCTTCCTCCTTTTTTTACCCAGTCTTCCCGCGGGTTCACGCCGCCGCCGGTTCTGTCCACTCCGGTTTCTGGAGCGAATGCCGCCGTAACGATTACGACTTGCGAGTAATCGTTGCTGCTGCCTTGGATGTACTCATGATTTGAGGGGGTGTGAAAAACAAGAAAGCATCTGACGGCACGCGTAAGTATCAGTTTTCTTTTTTTTTCCCCTTCTAATTCTATATTCTGTCCATTCTAAAATATTTTGATGTAATTTAGTTTTAGCTTTGATTTCATATTAATTAAAATATGTTAAATACAATATATTATTTTATTACTAAAATCAAAACATAATTTATAAATTTATGTATATTTAAATTAAATTTTAAATAAGACGAATGGTTAAAGATAAGTTCAAATATTACAAAACAGAAAGAGTAACAATATGCACAATATCCCACTTTCGAGTTTTGAAACAGGCCTGGGTAATGTAATAGCTTGTACCAAAATTGTTATAGTAAGGGTCTAATAAGTGATAACGTAACAGTTGTCGGAGCAACCCCATGCTCACTGCTACAGCAAATCTTTCCTCCTCAGTCACATTACAGTACTGAAGCCATGATTGATCAAACAACGGATGTCCAGGTATACTACATACAATTTTTTTTTCGAAATGCTGGGGAAAATATATGAATGTGACATGGATGTTATTTCACAGTTTTTTCTATCATCATTCTCGCATGCGGTTTTATCATCATATATGCTCGAACTAGTGCTAGAGAGTAGAGAGATGAGGATTTAGGGGCCGTCCGAGATGAGAAAGCTGTAACCATCTGGGTTCCAGCCCAAGCAAGGACTGCCAGAGCCTTCAGGTGCTGATCTTCTTAATTAGGTGTCTACCACAGCTCCCAGTTAATCTGAGACAAAGGACACGCTTCGCATCTGCAATTAGGACCAGCAACCACCACGCGCTCATAATCGTCTCGGCTCGGCGATGCTGATGGTGGCATTCAAGTAAGCGATGCACTCCGTCGGTAGGCTGAGAAATGTGTTCATGAAGAGGTCGTCGATGGGGTCGACAACGGCCACTCCGACCAGCTTGCATCGCCCTTCGCCGTTCATTCTCTCTCCAGTCCCCGATCGGATTGCTCCCCTGGACTCCTCCGAGGTCAGTGTGGTGTCGACGAACAGCGGCGGTGCTTTGTAGATGCTCCCCACCGAGAAACAGAACCTCGACGTGAACTTGAGATCAACCTGCACAGGCATACCAACGCAGCTTGTCAATTTGACTTGAAAGACGAAAAATCCTTTGCTCGTCGTTCTAGTAAGCAGAGAACTGACTGACGCAAGATAAGTAGATTTCCTATTTCGCTGTTCCCACTTCCCAGTACACTGACCCTCTCTGAACTTGCTAGGTGAAACTGGAAACTACAAACATGGATGCAGATTGCCGAGAGCTCTGTTGTATCTGCAGTTACCTGACCAGTGGCGCGGTCAATTGTTCCGCCCAGGGCCTCGGGCAAGATGTCGATCTTGAGGAACGGCGGCAGCGGCAGCCCGAGGAACCTGGTCGTCGCGCCGGACATGGGCGGAATGTACAGGCTCGCAACGTCGAAGTCGACGAGCACCACCGCGTCGTTCTCCCTGCTCTCCGCGGCGCCCGCGCCGCGGCCGCCCTGCGCGTTGTACGCGAAGTCTGGGTACCTGCCGATGCCGAGCCGGCATCCGTCCTGCGTCCGGAACTCCACTCCGAGCGTATCAGCGGTGCCGGGCTTCGCCTGCGCGGGGGAGGACTGCTGCTCGCCTGCGCGGGTGCACGACACCGCCACGGCGGCTCGGCGTCTTCTCGACGCGGGATGCAAGCGTTGCGGGACGGCGCGTGGTTTTCTCGGATTATTCGGGCTTTGAAGGTTCGCCGAGGAGGTTCTGGTAGCGCCGGCACAGGGTGCCATCGGGAGTGGACACGCCGTACTGCAACGATGGTGATAAGCAGGGGGGCGACTCTGCCTGCCTCGGAGCCTGAGGTAGCAATGGCCTCCTATGGCCTTATCGCTTCTAGTATTTCTTGCCAGTTGCCACACGTTTTTCTCTCTCGCCTGTTGCCCTGATCTGCATGCTTCCGCTACATTTATCCTCTCTTTTTTCCCCCAGATTTTCGAAAAGAACACTTTTGCTCCAATGATTGCAGATTTATCCTCGTTTTTCAGACAGAACAAGAACAAACACCAATCCGTAAACATGATCAAACATGTCTATATTTAAAGTTTAAGAGGAGCCACTACGTTCATCATCATCAAGGGCACCAAATTGCCGCAATAATCTTAAAAAAAAGATATTGGCCATTTAATTTATGAAGATTTAACGGCTGAGGTGAGGCGAATAGTCCATGCCTAACTCTAACTCGTAAACATGTCTAGTTTTGATTCATAATAAAAAAAAAAGCAGTTTAGTTCGACTCCAATATGTAACTCAAACTTAAGATAAGCAAAAAAGTAGTCTATGTCCAACTCCAATTCGTAAATAGATAAATTTGGAACAAAAAAAAAGAAATAAGTCTCTAATAATAAAAAAGCATACACGAAAGTAGTACTAATTCACTTGCAAAAAAAAAGTGGTACTAACTATACCTGCGCAGTTCAACATTGGTATATATCTCTGAAGTAAATCAAAGTAGTAGTGATTTAGTTCCCTATAAACAACCTTTTAATACTTCCTCTATCTAGTCTAGTAGATTATAAATGATGGAAGATAAGAATAAGCTCCATTCTGTGGTCAGCATGAATCTATTTCCTATTTTAAAATCACCAAGTCTCAATGCCACAGCGCACCATATTCCCCCATTTCTTTTTTTTTTAAGGGAAGCTATTCTCCATTTCTATTTGTTTGCTATTGTTTTTTTTTCCCTCAGAAGAGAAGAAATCATGCACCGGTCGCCACAAATGGGCTCTATGACGTCTGGGCCTGACAGAAGGCTAAAAACTCCGTAATCAAGAATCGGAGCTGGACCTCCCATCCGCCCGCGACCGCGCGAGCCGAACCCGACCCAGTAATCGGGCCACTGCCCCTTCCTCTCCGATCCGGATCTCCGTAGTCCCCCCGAGCTCCGGCGAGCCGTCGCCGCGTCGCTTCCACGCGAACGACTCCCAATATCTATCTGTCCGGCTTCCCCGCCGCTGCGGCCGCCAACTCCTATTCCTCGCAGCGCACATACGTAATTGGCTATCCGTGTCCAGCAAACCCTAGGCGCCGCCGCCCATGGACATTGAGGCCGACGGGCGATTCGGCAACAAGCGCGTGCACAATCGCCTAGGACCGGGCTCCGGAGGTCCGCCGTCGTCGACCAACGGGAAGGTCTGCAACTTCTGGCGCCAAGGGCGGTGCAATCGCTTCCCCTGCCCCTTCCTCCATAGCGAGCTACCCGAGGCGTCGGCGCCGACAAAGCGCAGCACTGGACCCGGGGGGAACGTCTGGCGCAACCCCAGCGTTGGAGGACGTGGCGGTGGCGTCGGCGGCCATAATAGGTGGGGGAAGGGCCCCGGGGGCGGCAGCGGCGGCGCGACCCAGAAGCCTCCCGACAGGCCCTGTAAGTACTTCCTCGCCGGTGATTGTAGCTATGGAGAGAGGTGCCGCTTTCCCCACAGCTACCACATAAGCGACAGTATCACGATGCTCGCCCCGCTCAAGGGCCACGAAAAGGTAAATCCCTTGATATGCCAAATAGCCGGGTTTGTAGAACATGAAACGTTCATAAGCAGCATGATATGAATTCCTTTTAGGTTATTACTGGCATTGCAATGCCCACCGGTTCGGACAAGCTGTACACTGGGAGCAAGGATGGAACTGTTCGCATTTGGGATTGCCAGACTGGGCAGGTACTTGAGGCATCATTAGATGGAATCTTTGAGTCTTGTACGTTCCTCATGGGAAAAAAAATCACTACCACTTTGCTTCTGGTGATATTTTAGTGTGCCAGCGTCATCAACTTGGGTCGTGAGGTCGGTTGTATGATCATTGAGGGGCCGTGGTTGTTTGTTGGAATACCTGATGCTGTGAAGGTAAGTATCACACTTTGGATTTGTAGATTAACCATTGTTTCAGAAGTCGATTCCTAAGTACAGAGTCCCTAATCGGCCAATTTGGTTTTCAAAATGTTGATTTGGCACCAGCTATTGCCACTTTTCTCCTTGTGCTTCTGTAACAACCTTTTCAAGGTTTGATCTATTCTTCAGGTCTGGAATATGCAAACAGCAGCTGAAATGAACCTTACTGGACCAGCAGGGCAAGTTTATGCGCTCGCTGTTGCTAATGAGCTACTCTTTGCTGCAACACAAGTATACTTCTCATCTTTTGGCAGTTATTTGTTGGGTTTGCTATGGTACTTACTGATTCTTCATTTAATTATTCTCTTTTGTGCTTTGTAGGATGGGAGGATTTTGGCTTGGAGATTCAGTGCTGCAACCAACTGTTTTGAGCCAGCTGCTTCACTTGTTGGCCATCAGCTTGCTGTTGTATCATTAGTAGTAGGAGGCATGAGGCTATATTCTGCTTCGATGGATAAAACAATTAAAGTATGCAGAACTTGTTCACTCTCGCTTTACATAAGTCTCACTTACTCTCTTCTTGTGATAAATTCATACAAGTCATAAATACCTGACGACAAACAATTTCACTGTTTCATGAGAATTCAATAGCGCAAGTTCATGTAATCCCCTGTTCATAGATTTTTAGTTGATTAAATAGCCGGTGTGCCTATTTGATTTCTATTCACCATCTGATTTACAATGGGTGACGACCGAGGTGATGGTCTGCTGTTACAGCCAAAGAACCAAAAAAGCAGGAACAGATGAAATTTAGTGCTGGTGCTGACCGTTCTATGGTAACTCTTATATTATATAGGTGGTGCAAGCATGCATCTAACAGTCTCTGGAGTTGATATCTGTCATGGTAATATACTGCAAATTTGCATCAACAATTGATGATCACAACTCGGGAGGATTTATTGTAACTAATATTTGCCAAAAGGATATTTATTGAGCATATTTCGAGTACCAAACATACCCTTATCAGGTGTTATACCTATTGATAGTGAGATACTTGTTGGTAATGTTGTTCCATTAAGGAAAATTGGAACCTTGTCTGCTCGTTTACACTCACTCTACAAATGATAACAAGAGTGTTAATGTCTCAGGTGTGGGATTTAGCAACATTGCAGTGTATACAGACGCTTTCTGATCATACAGATGTTGTCATGTCTGTGCTGTGCTGGGATCAGTTTCTATTATCTTGTTCTTTGGATCGATCAATAAAAGTTAGTATCCCTCCCTCCCTTATTTTATTACCCTTCATGCATATCATACTCCTAATATTTGTTTTGCTGCAGGTATGGGCTGCTACAGAGAGCGGAAACTTAGAAGTGACATATACACACACAGAGGAGCAGGTAGGAGATCCCACACTCTTTAGTTGTAGTTGTACACAGTTTTTGTTACTCCCTCCAGATGCAAATTGTTGATTTTAGGACAATGAACTCGTCCAGAGGGCCTGCTTTTCCAATTAGCATCGTCTCCCTCCTACGAAAGAAATTATTGTTTGTGTTTCTGATTGGGTTGGTAGCATTGTGTGTGTTTGTACGAAACATTGAAACATAGTTATTGCACTGTTTAATTGAATGGATGATTCAATAATGCCAACAATGGTCAGTCCTGCGATATAACAACTATTCGGCATTTCAAGGATAGATACTAAAAAGATATTTATGTCTTATATGCACTAATGTCTATTTTATGTACAACTTTGTGCCCTTGTGGTAGTAGTAACCGGAGAAGCCTAACCTACCTCATAGGCAGTTCCTAGGTACAGCACTTCTCCTTCACTTCTTCTCTCTTCTTTTTTTTTTTTTAAGGGGGGGGGGGGGTACGGGGGTGTTCAAAAATGATTTTTATGAAAGGATCACATGTGCCCCCATATTCCAGTTCAATACATGATGATCCAATCACCCAGTAACGCCCCCAATATGTAGAAATGTGCAGAGCCTGACAGCGATTGTAACATAAAAAAAAATCTCCAAAAAAGGACTGCTGAAGATGCCTTGGTTAACCTGCAAAGAGAAGGTTCTTTGTATCTTCATCACTAGGTAGCTCGTCTACTAATTTTGTGAATATTTAAGACTCTGGACAGTAACTACTCACTCCGTCCCCAAATAGATACATTTCTAGACTCCTCAAGTTTTTCCAAATTATTTGGCATTCTCGCTTTCTAGTAAGCATTTCTCTTTCCAATACAACTCTATCTCGTTTTCTATGCAACACTACCTTTTTCACACTTCTTAATCTCCGTGCCAAACTCTAAAATGACATTTAAATTGGGACGGAGGGAGTATACCTGTACTATTCTCGTGCTGTGCATTTGAATTTGGAATGATCAGTACTATTTACTCACTACTACTTGCTTGAGAATCTGTTTCTTTTGTTATACGTCGTTTTTATCCTAACAGTTCTGTTACATCTTTAGGGTGCTCTTGCTCTCAGTGGTATGCCTGATGCACAGTCAAAACCTGTCCTATTATGTTCGTTGAATGACAACACTGTCCACCTATATGACCTGCCATCGTAAGCAAGCAATTTTACTAGAATATATTTTTGTATTTTTTTTCTATATAGTGCCATCATGAGTGACTTATGCTTATTTTATAGGTTCAGTGATAGGGGCAGAATATTCTCCAAACAAGAAATTAGGGCAATACAAATGGGTCCTGGTGGCTTATTTTTTACTGGGGATGGGACTGGTGAGCTGAAGGTTTGGCAATGGGTAATAGAAGGATCCCAAACCTGATGAACATAGTGTTATAGATTAGTTTTCTCATGTATTTTGAGGAATTTCTCGCAAGTACACAAGTTGAGGTTTTGTTGGAGGCCAGTTCTTTTTCGTGATATGCCCTTGCATTTATTTGCCAAGGAAGTGAGATTTGTCTATCTGGCTTGCGGTTGAAATATACAAAGCAGAGTTTACCCTGGTATGAATTTTCCATCTGTAGAATAATTGCTTGTAATTTAAAAGCACTGGAACCAGCAAGTACCAGATAATTGCTCGGAGGTGCTGATAATTGTCGAAGAAATTGTCTTGATATGGAAAGTTTTGTTCAGATGTGTTTGTATATGGAGAGCTTGAGGTTTTTTTCACAGAAATTTCAGTTTTGTTTTGAGGACTTTTTGAGCACATAGCATCGTGAATCTCTTTACAAACTTACAAGCTTCATTTCTGGCCATATTGGTTGGCATGTTGCGTGGCAGCAAGAGCAGCTCCAAATATTCTGGAACTCTAGACTTTTTTTTTTCACTATAGAGATTAATGATCCTGTCTCCGGTTAGTCATCGAGTTTACTTAGAAAACAAAGGTTGAATATCGGTGTTTTTTTTTCGTTGGTGGTGCATGTGCATTGACTGTTCTTTGCATTCGAAGAGAAGCTGGAACCGTGTTTCTATGTTGTTTTTATTCACTTTTCAGTTTCATTGGATCTGGAAATAAGAACTCACCGCAGGCACTGGACTACATGATTCGGTGCCGTTTACTGATACTCTTGAATGGATCTTCTTGGAGCAAAAAGTTCATGTTTGATCTGATACGGTATTGTATTCACAGTTGCTTCCTAATTTCTTTTATGCTATTCAACTTATGTTGGCCGTACGGCAAGTCAATAATTTGCCGTCGTGATTTCTGATTCTTCACTACTTGTATATCCAAGGAGACCATTTTTGGTGTTTGCTCCAAATTGGAGCCGCCCATTGGTTTCGGACGACGGGTGGAGTATTTGATCTGCTTTCATGGCAGTTCCGGCATTCGGCATTACTTCCACGGGATCATTGGCGGCGGCCTGAAACCCACGTCCAGCTGATAATAATGCCACCAGCAGCAGCGCCATCTAGCATTTGATGCTAGCTGCTGGAAGATCGCATCTCTTTGAGGGATGCCAGAACAAAGACTACTAATTCTAGAAAGGCCCTTTGGATCACGAGGTGGAAGGTTTGAGAGGAATTGGAACAAAAAAAGCACCGAATCGAAGACATGAAAAGGCGACGACGCCGATCATGATACGCCACTGATCATTTGCGTAACATCTCCCACGGGCCCAGAACAAAGTGCTTATCTCTCTCTGGAACGCTTGTGTGACAGAAGCTTTTCATGTGTTGCGAGACTTGCTGGAATACTGAAGAGTCAGCGGCATACGAGACCCCATCAATGTTTCCATGCTGGAGCACACGTCAATGGCGCCAAGCTACGTACCGTTAACATCCGATCTTTAACCCCCGACAAAGACACATGCTAACGCTAAACGAATCCAAAAAAGTTAGGGTCCGGAGAGAAAAGGAGAGAATATCCTTTCGTACATTCCTCATAGTAGATAGTGACAGACTGACAGCGAGGTTATTACTACACACCGGTATACTAGTATAACTTTATTATTAATTAGGGATGTCTCAATTCTCATGATCCATGTGCAGGGATAGCACAAGAACACTTCTAGTATGTGTGGCAACTCACAGTCACCCTGCAGAAAAGACGATGACGTGAGGAGTCTAGTTTATCAGGCAGAGGCAGGTACCACATGAGCAGTTGAGCTACTATGTACTCTACCGTGCTACCCCTACTTGCTGCCTTTTTAAACGTTCCAGGCCTGTCGTGTCTGAAATTTCCAGTAAGGGACACACAATGTGTTCCGTCACAACTGCAATTTGCTTGATTTTTCCCAAAAATGGTTTTGTTTGTTGGTCGTACAGTACAGTGCATTCCTTCACGACCACACCACATGCTGGAACAGCTCTTTTTAAGTTTTGTCGTTTGTTCAGTGAAGTATGTGCCCTGATGTGAGGGTGCTGGAGACTGGAGTACGACAACGAACACGATCGATGCGCCACATTCTGCATAACAAGATACGGGCAATTTAATTTCTTATCCGACGCAAAATGTGAAGACAGGCACGCCCATTTGTCCAACCATAAGATCTTGACGAGAGAAAATTACTTATTCGGCCTTCAAAAAAATTGCTCTTTCTCCATTGGTCCTCTTCAAAAAAACTTCCCTATTTGTCCCTTCATTGGTCTTCCATGAATTTTGATGCCAACAATGTTAGCTGGAGGTTAAATAAGAAACTTTGAAAATTTGAAGTTAATGTTTGAGTATGTTTTTAATTTGTGCAAAAAAAACAATAATTTAGACTAAAAATCTTCTACTAGTGTCCGTATTTGCTCAATTGCCTTGATATTCACGTGGATATTTTGAGGCATAAACATAGTTCGTCAATTAACTATTATTGTTCTAGAAGGAACTTATTGCGTGTCGCATGCCGAACTAACATGTGCATGAATATCTTCATTAGTTTTTTTTTAAAAAAAGAACTAACATGTGCAGAAAATAATGTTCCATTTTCTTAATTTATAGTATATAATATGAATATAAAGGTGGAAAAGCACCACATTACGTTTATGCCTAACTGGCTGATTGGCATGATGCACAAGTAGGAGTAGCACTTTCTACAATCCAGATATTTCAGTCGTCCAATGTCCAGTACCAACAATATTTAGATAAGTATCTACAAATACTGTAGCATGTTCACCACAAGTTTGAAGATTCTCCGAAAAAATATCACCCCAAGATTTCTTTGCTACTATGTGGGCAGCTAGCAGTAGCAAGCGACTGTGATAAGATTGAGGGAGGGTCGGTGTCTCTTGTATTATAGTGTGATTCCGTGGTACCGAAAGCCGACGAGACGCTTTGGGTAGGTATCTTTGAATATTCCCAGGTTTATTCCGTTAGGAACTGACAAGTGGCGGTCTACGTCCAACTTTTGCAACGGAAGTACACGGGCCAAAAAGGTTTTGAGATTGCTGGGCTCTGGATGCAAACAACGGACACGGTGAGAATAATAACGCTTGTCACATGATCATTGGAGACGTTGTCAAATTCGTCACATTAAATTATAAAATTACTTAAGTTCTGTGTGTTCTCTATTGGCAGATAAAGTTGCTTTATGGCATGAACCCTTGGATTTTAAGGTGTGCTAAAAAAAAACATGGATTTTAAGGTAGGGCTTCATTGCCATTGCCAAGGAACAAGGGCGAAGGCAGAATTTGAGATTGAGGTGCGTGTCTGGATCATGAGTGTTATAATTTACTAGGTCTCTAAATTTGTTAGACCATTTTATGGTCTTAATAAACCTATACTAAGCTGGCAAAAAGCTGAGTGTGTCCGCCTCCAACCATCTCGATCGATCGGGAACGTGGAGTGGAGCAGCAAGATAAAAGAAGAGGAGGAATCAGGAGCAGAGGTGGGGGGTTGGCTTGGCGAGGCATTTTTTGGCGCGGCCCTCGGCGTCCAAAAGGCGGTCGAATCCGCCACGTCCGCATCTCGGCGGCCCGACAGGCGACGGCGACGCAGGCCAGAAATGCTGCGGTCTCCGCCACAACCCAACCCCGGCGAGGCAGACTGGCAGAGGCTCCGTCCGTCCACAACCAAACCATACGGCCGCGCAGCGCCCCCTTCGCCGTCCTCTCTCGCTCTCTATCTTCCCCCACAAGTAGCGGAGCGGCTATAAATACGCCCTCATTCCTCTGCCTTCCCGTCTCATCATCATCAATTCATCATCGTCATCATCATCTCGCACGCCAATCGCGTCGTACTTAGAGAGACCCGCGGCCATTGCAATATTGGCGTATGCATCCACGCGCCATCCCCATTGCAGCGCGCTTCTTCGTCTCAATCCCGCCGGGCCCGGGCCCTCGAATCGATCGCTCCCAGTGGCGTTTGGTTTGATCGACCCCGGGCACCTCCGCCCTCTGCGTCGCTTGCGCATGTGCCTCGTTGTTTGATCCCTGGCCATTGATCTCAGGGAGGGGCTTCTTATTGCCATCTCCCCTCTGGCCTAATTTGATCATTGGTGCTCAGCTCGAGACCATAATATAATTAAGCAGCTACCTCTTGCGCGCAAGCGATCGAGCTTTGTTGATGGTCATCTAGCAAGCTAAGAGAAGAGCCGAGATCGTTGCGCGCGCGAGATCGGAGGAAAAGGAGAGCCGCTTTTCGCCAAAGAATTCTCACCGTACGTACCGGTAACAACCCCATGGGGTTTCTTGCATTTTTATATGCGATTTCGAATTTGAATTCTGCCCCGTCCATCCAGTGTTGTTGCGCTTGGAATATATATTTTTTGTTTTTTTTCCTTTTCCATTTGTCTGCTTATTGTTGCCAATCTCTGTATCTCCTTTCTGTTGTTTTACGTATGTGCCTCGACGAATAAGTGGTTGGCTTAAAAAAAGGCACCCAATCGGATTACCAATTGTGTTTGTAGGTCTTGATCACTATTTTCACCCTCATCATGGTTCACCTTCCTGATACTACCAACTATACCAAAATAATGTCGGTTCGATTCCACACAAAAATGAGGTAGTTAGTAATACAGTAGTACTAATCCGCACCGTCACTTTCAATAACAGTGCACCTCCGGTATCTATGTGCAGCGTGTGCACCAAGTGTGTAACCATGTCGTCATCTACGAACAGCTCATCTTGGGCAGTAGTGAAGGGGGAGTGCAAAATTGGCTTCATCCGACAAATGTCACTAGACCATTCTGTGCTACCTCTTGCCACGTGCCATGTCATTTTGGATCTGCCTGGAATATTCTTGAAACTTTCCGTCAGAAATGTTAATGTTATCTTAGGTTCTCGCTTTTGTCTAGTAGACTAATACTCGTACTGACATATGCCCGGCTTTCAGAAATTTTCGCCCTTGCTTTTTTTATGCTTGCTAACCTTGCTCTTACTGGTACTTTGGCTTGTGTCATAAGTGTCATAGTACTCGTATTCTTTGTGATCATTGCGTTTTGTGCACTACTAATTATCCTTTTCAGTTTCAGGTTCAGATACTGAAACGCCGAGATGGTTAATTTCGGTAAGAGACTGATGGCGGACCAATTGGAGGAGTGGAAAGAGTAAGTTTGTTTGATATATTCTGAATCTTCTCTAGCATTTTTAAGTCCGGGTTTTATATTAGGTAAAGATGCATGAATAACTAGATATTTTGACTCCACATGAACATACTAATATTCTTACTTTGAGATTACAAATGAAGAAATGGAAGGTTGAACTATCCAGCTATACTCCTATTCTTATTATATTTTCTTTTGCCTTTTATTTTGCTAGATATTATATTAATTACAAGATGATGAAGAAAAAGGTAAAGCAGTATGTTCGACAGACCCAAACTGGAGGGAAAGACCGTGACCAGGTTCTTAAAGAGTTCTCGAGGGTGCTTGATGATCAGGTACAATAGAACTGATTTACCGACTTAGATCTCGAGTTCGAATGATCAAGCCCGAATGCTCATTCGTCAGTGTAATGTACATTTCCTTCTATAATGAAAGGCAGCGCACCTGCCATTTGCTTCAAAAAAAAAAGTTCTAAACTTCTAATGTGCATGGAACGTAAGCTACAGCTTTGGCATAACTGTTAGAAAGAACTCCTTTCACATAATGTTCCTTCTCGCAGATTGAAAAGATTGTGCTGTTTCTTCTTCAACAGCAAGGTCATCTTGCTAGAAGGATTGAGAATTTAGGAGAGCAGCGTGCCGCGCTAATGGAGCAGTCTGATGCAGCACAGATTTGTCAACTGCGAGAGGCTTATAGGGACGTTGGATGTGATCTTGTGAAGCTCCTTAGATTTGTCGATATGAATGCTACCGGTATCCGTAAGATACTTAAGAAGTTCGATAAGCGCTTCGGGTATAAATTTACAGATTATTACGTCTCTACTCGTGCGAATCATCCTTATTCTCTGCTCCAGCAGATCATTAAGCAAGTGGTAAATTATCCTGCTTCTGCCTCGTTTTTTATTTTATTTTTTTGAATTAATAAAAAATCTTATCTCTCTAAGTCTTAACACTGAATGCAGGGTGTTGTGGCTGTTGTTGGCGCGTTGTCACGGAACCTTGCTTCTCTGCAAGATCATCGTGGAAGCTTTTGCTCCATCTATGATAATCCGTCAATCATCTTGAAGGTTTTTAATCAATGTTTCTTGCTCTTCCAGTATTGATAATAATGGCTGCTCCCACATGATCTTGAATTGTGAAAGAAACACCTTTTATGTTGTTGTGTGCAGGACCCAGTCATAGAACAGATAAATCATTCAGTACAGAAACTCACACACTCCACAAACTTCCTGCAATTCTTAGGGCAGCACGCGCTTATCGTTCCAGAGGATTTGCATGGTAGCTCAGATCTTGTGGATGACCGGAGCTACCATTTCATGTCACTCCTACTGAACCTACTGAACACATTCCTGTACATGGTGAACACATATATCATCGTGCCAACTGCTGATGACTATTCAGTAAGCCTAGGCGCTGCAGCGACTGTCTGCGGTGTGATTATCGGATCGATGGCAGTTGCTCAGATCTTTTCATCGGTCTACTTCAGTGCCTGGTCGAATAGATCGTACTTCAGACCCCTAGTATTCAGCAGCATCATGTTATTTATTGGGAACCTGTTGTACGCGTTGGCGTATGATCTGAATTCCCTAACTGTTCTCATTCTTGGTCGGCTACTATGCGGGTATAATTTCGTTTCTGTTTTGTTGGTCCTCTGAAATGTTACAGTGTTATTGTACTTTCCTCCTACTGACCTTTGATGAAATTGGCAACGTGATGTGCAGCTTGGGTTCAGCCAGAGCTGTAAACCGTCGGTACATCAGCGACTGCGTGCCTCTGAAAATCAGGCTGCAGGCATCTGCAGGTTTTGTCAGTGCTAGTGCTCTTGGGATGGCATGCGGTCCGGGTCTTGCCGGTTTGCTCCAGACAAAATGGAAGATCTATGGGCTCACGTTCAACCAGAACACGTTGCCTGGGTGGGTCATGAGTCTTGCTTGGCTTGCAAATTTGTTCTGGTTGTGGATTTCGTTCGAAGAGCCCGGTCATATTGCTGGGGAGAAGTCAGTCAACACGCTGTCATCTGAGTCAGGTACAAGCTTCCTATGCATCTTTAAGTTTTATAATTGTAAAATTTTGATAATTAGACCACTCTGATCATGATCAGGAAGAATAATGCTATGAACTTGATTGTAAAATAACTTTTTTTGTTGTCAAAAATAGGCCATCGTGTAAGCGGTAATTTGGAGGATGGTCTAGGACAGCCTCTGCTGGTAGACGAAAAAGAGGGACAAGACCAAAATGGTGAGGACAATGACGACAACGATGAAGAACCTGAAGAGTCACATAAACCTGCGACGTCAATTGTTGATGCGTACAGATTGCTCACACCATCTGTGAAGGTTCCTGCTCTCCCTTTTTCAAATATTGCTCTCGAGTTGTCTTTTGCAATATTGGATTCAAAAAATGCAACCCTTCTTTTTATTCCCCTTTCCTTCTGCACTAACTTGCACATACCCTGCATCTTATCAGGTTCAACTACTCATCTACTTTATGCTCAAGTTTGCCATGGAGATTCTACTTTCAGAGTCGAGTGTGGTCACTACATTCTATTTCAAGTGGACAACTAGTACCGTGGCGATGTTCCTAGCGGTTCTGGGGCTGACCGTTCTTCCGGTAAATGTCATCGTTGGAAGCTATGTCACCAACTTATTTCAGGACAGGTATGCCGTATTCGTTATTCTGAATCCTGGATATACTAGTCCATTCGCTTTGTGGTTTATACTCGACAGAGCTATCTCACTGTTTTCCATGCGTTTTTCTCCCCGCTTGTCTCCTGAAGGCAAATTCTTGTTGCCTCCGAAATCATGGTGTTGATCGGCATAGTCATGAGCTTCTGCTTCACCCCTCACTACTCTGTCCCACAATACGTTTCCTCAGCTCTGATCACGTTCGTGTTCGCCGAGGTGCTCGAAGGTACGTAAGTGGTGACTGCATTCACTAAAATAAGGCAAATGTAATAATGTTTCTGAAATCACTCACCATTGTCCTGAACACAACAAAACGCAGGTGTGAACCTGTCCCTCCTCTCCCGCGTCATGTCGTCGAGGCTCTCCCGTGGGACCTACAACGGCGGGCTGCTCTCGACGGAGGCCGGGACGCTGGCCCGCGTCGCCGCCGACATGACCATCACGGCAGCAGGGTACCTGGGGCAGAGCCGGCTCCTGAACGCTACCCTGCTCCCGTCCTTGGCCATCTGCGTAGCGTCCCTCGTCGCGACCTTCTGCACTTACAACTCCCTCTACTGAAAAGAGGAACGAGGAACCCACTCTAACCCATGATTAATTTCAGTCGTGGATCAGATGGTTTGTGCCGTTGCAGTCACGCCGCTGTAAATTTCAGGCGGCTGCTTTTGGTTGGTGCTAGTGTAAGCTGATAGCTGTTCTGAAGATTGTAGAGTTGTACTGTTGCAAGATTGCAACCGCTGTAGCATGGACTTGATGAATAAATTTTGATAATTAGCTACTGAATTAATTCAAAGGTTCCCTCGAAAAAGGTAAATTTGTAGTTCCATGATTGGGCGATACACAAGTGCGCCAACTTCTGAATTGCTGTGGCAGCTTCAGATATTAATTTCTTGGAATATACTGTATGATTTATGGTAACCTTTTCAATTCTGGGGGTCCAAATGAGTCCTAATTGAACGGGTCACCGATGGTTCTCGCCATTTGGTGGTTGAGGCCTTTTTTTTTTAAAGATCCGGAATTTCCGACAAATATTAATATAAGAAGAAAGTGCGTTATATTAAGGGAAACGAGGCCAAACCATAAAAAAAGAAAACCTAAACTACAACAAACAATAACAAGCATAACTAAGGACGGAGTTTGTCATGTGTCGTCGTTGTCAAGCTCATCTCCAAGAGATGGCAGCAGCTCCAATTTCATCACGAAAAACTTCAGCCTTGCCTCGATCACGTTCCACTTCCGAGTAAGATTCCACCTAAAGAACTTGATGTCGGTCATCGTTGCCAAGCTCATCGCACACACGACCCAGCAGTTCCCACTTCCTTCAACAAGATCATTTGATCGAATCTGCCAAGAAGAGAAACACCAAGGAGAAAAGCCTCATCCTGTGATGCTACTGCCATGAGGGTGCTCCGACTTCACTCAAAGATCCCAAATAGCGAAGGCATGGATGCAAGTGGCAAGAAGCACCACCAAGGTAATGCCTTCAAGAAGGAAATGATGTCAAAGACTTCATCATCACCTACGGCAAACCGAATTTGGGATTTCACCCAGGGAGACCAGAGGTGAGGAAGTAGGGCACCTCGACAACGCCTGCAACCAGGAAACGAAGCTCACAGCTTCGTCGTTGCTGGCATGAGCAAAACTGCCATACAAGATTTCTCCCGGGGCTCCTCCTTTCCTCACCATCATGGCTGCCTTTACCACACCAAGCACCAACCCCAAGATTGACCTTCGTCGTCCTTGCTCCACAACGCCGTCTCCGCCCACAGCCGCCGCTCGAGCAATCACCGTGCGCCTGCCGCGTGCATCCTCCCCGTTGCCACGCCTCCACACGCGTCATCCTCTTCGCCACACCACCGCATGCATCATCCCTGTCGCCACGCCACCACGAGGAGCACTTCCTCGATCTACAGACACGACCGCCACCGGCGACGCTCCACCATCCCCACATGCTTAGCCACGTGCAGGTTCCTTGCGCCGTCACCGTGCGGAGGTCGACAGTGATGCCTCTGCCCCCAGCCGTCGGAGCCGTCTCACGCCGTTGGCTTGCGCAGGCCGCCGCCCGTGCACTGGCCTTCACTCGTGCCATCGCCGCGCATCGGACTCCGACCATCGCCATCGTCGACATGTAGACCACTGTCCGCGCTGCCTCCCGTCGCAACGGGAACACACGGGGTCTCACCTCCTACCGCAGCCTCACGCCATCACCAACGCCACCTCTGAGCGCCCTAGCCGCTGCGCACTGAACCTTCACCAGATCCGGGCTGAGAGCACCACGATCCGGTCTCCCACGGTGCCAACGACGGCTCCCCGCCTCACCGGCTTGGTTGCCTCACACCATGGTCGCCGCACCCCGAAGAGGGCGAAGGCCCCGCCGCTGCCGGTCCAAGGACCGCCAGATCTCGATCCATGGGTGAAGACGATTGGGGCGTCGCGGATCCGGAAGTGAGGAGACGGGATCCGGTGACGGAGGTGTAGAGCACACCGTCGTCCGCCGCACACCGGAGAGGGGGGTAGGGGGCGTCATATTGCAAGGAGAGGCGAGATCCGGCCGCACGAGAGGTTGAACGCTATGCCGCCGCCTTCCTTGCGGGGCGCCCGGCTTTGCCAGCGACCTTCTCGGGCAGCGGCGAGGCGGGTAAGGCTTGGGTGGAGGCTGTGAGCGGCGGCGGCGGTGAGGGTTCCGCCCGTCGCCCTCGAGAGAGAGGCGTGGGCTTCCCCCCATGATCCTCCTACCTCGGTAAGTGTTATGCGCGCTTCTGGGGTAATTCTGTGGTGGTTACGGGTTCACGCCCATAGCATGGTTACGAAAGGATGATTTTTTTAATTGCTGGAGCACCCTGCTGTTGCAGACAATTGAACAGGTAATCAGATGGTTTTTTGAAGAGAGAAAAAAAAACACGTAATGAGAGAAGCCTGTTGTGTTATTTGTTTTGATGACTACGTAGTATGTACCAACCAAAATTGAATAAACGTCATCTGAATGGAGTGTCTGTACATAATATCAGTGATCATGGAAGAGTAGTATGAAATGTGAGTAATTTGACGATGGGCCAGTTTCCCCATTTCCTACAGAGAAACTGACCTTTTGTTTCGGAGCAGAAATGTTTTGTTTAAGGAAATGAGGACAAGATTGTGTTCCAAACCGCTCGTAGGTAGTGTGACATCATGGGCAGACAGCTTCGGACCAGAGCTGATTGTCTTATCCGAATTTGTCGAACATTTTTAGGTGACACAAAGGCTGCGGGCTGTGATGCATGGAGATCAAAAGAGCCGGGATGTCAACTCACTGAAACCGCATCAAACAAACTAACAACCCATCCAACAACGGCTTCTTTGGTTGCTCGCCTGTATATAAGCTCACGAAATTCTGCGAGTTGGCATCATCGAACTCGAAGTTCGTGCAGCTTCAGGAGTCCAATACGCGCCAGCTGATCTCATGGCTTCTTTCCTGATCCCAGCGCAAGCACGAACAATGGCCGTCTTCACCGTCGCCAGCTTATTTGCGCTCTTGTGCGTCTCTCAACAAGGTGATCGATCGATCCTCTTTTTTCATAATTAGTTTTGTTGTGATGCTCGTCACTGCTGGTCTCTGAAGATCGTGTGTTCCTCTGTTTTTATGATGATAGTACGAGCTGCGAACTACACGTTCATGAGGGAGGCGGTGCAGGCGCCGTCGGTGGCATATTACGACTACATCATCATCGGCGGCGGCACAGCGGGCTGCCCGCTGGCGGCGACGCTATCGGAGCAATCGCGCGTGCTCCTCCTAGAGCGCGGCGGGTCGCCGTACGACGAGGGGCGTGTCCTCGACATGACCCGGTTCTCGGACGTGCTGGCGGACACGTCGGACGCGTCCCCGTCGCAGCGGTTCGTGTCGGAGGACGGCGTGATCAACGCGCGGCCGCGGGTGCTGGGCGGCGGCAGCTGCATCAACGCGGGCTTCTTCACGCGCGCGGCCCTCGCGTACGTGCGGGCCGTGGGCTGGGAGCCCCGAGAGGTGGCGTCGGCGTACCGGTGGGTGGAGGACGTGGTGGCGTTCCGGCCGGAGCTCGGGCCGTGGCAGGCGGCCGTGCGGAGGGGCCTGCTGGAGGTCGGCGTCGGGCCGGACAACGGGTTCACGTACGACCACATCACCGGTACCAAAATCGGGGGGTCCATCTTCGACGCGGACGGACGCCGGCACACCGCCGCGGACCTGCTCCGGTACGCGCGCCCCGAGGGGCTCGACCTGTTCCTCCGGGCGAGGGTGTCCAGGATCCTCTTCGGTTACACGGGAACCAAACCCGTGGCGCGCGGCGTGGTGTACCGCGACGCGCAGGGCGCGACGCACGTGGCGTACCTGAACCCCGGCGCCGCCAACGAGGTCATCCTGGCGGCGGGCGCGCTGGGCAGCCCGCAGCAGCTGATGCTGAGCGGCGTCGGCCCCGCGGAGCACCTCCGGTCGCTGGGCATCGACGTGGTCCTCGACATGCCGGGCGTCGGGCAGGGCATGTCCGACAACCCCATGAACGCCATCTTCGTGCCGTCGCCGTCGCCCGTGGAGGTGTCGCTCATCCAGGTCGTCGGCATCACCAGGTTCGGTAGCTACATTGAGGCCGCCAGCGGAGCCAACTGGAACTCCCACCGGTCTGGGTCCGCCGGGTCCAGGAACTTCGGCATGTTCTCTCCGCAGACGGGGCAGCTGGCGACAGTGCCGCCGAAGCAGCGCACGCCGGAGGCCATCGCGCGCGCCGTGGAGGCCATGAGCCAGGTACCCGACGCGGCGCTCCGCGGCGGGTTCATCCTCGAGAAGGTGCTCGGCCCACAGTCCACGGGCCACCTTGAGCTCCGTAACCTGGACGCGGACGACAACCCCGCCGTCACGTTCAACTACTTCGCGCACCCGGACGACCTCCGCCGCTGCGTCGCCGGGATCACGGCCATCGAGCGGGTCATCCGGTCCAGGGCATTCGCGCCTTTCACGTACCCAAACTTCGCGTTCCCGGCCGTGCTCAACGTCACTGCCGAGTTCCCAGTGAACCTGCTGTACCAGCGCGGCGGCAGCGACCCCAGGGCCCTCGAGCGGTTCTGCAGGGACACCGTCATGACCATCTGGCACTACCACGGCGGATGCCAGGTCGGCAGGGTCGTCGACCGCGACTACAAGGTCCTCGGCGTGGACGCGCTGCGCGTCATAGACGGATCCACGTTCAACGCCTCGCCGGGCACCAACCCACAGGCCACCGTCATGATGCTCGGCAGGTGAACTCACAAAGCCTACTGTACGTAACATGGCGGGACGTTTTCATTTTGAGGTTTGTTACGGTTGTTGAAATTACCTACTAAACGGTACTTAAAGTGGTGGACCGGTACCAAAATAGATGGATCCGATACTATTTTTTTAATATTAATGATTAACATTAATTTAAAAGTAAAAATATCAAAAGTTAACTTCCAAACACCATAACAAAACTCTTTCATTTTGCTAGTACTAACGGATCGGTCTCTTATTTGTTCTTCGACCTGACAGGTACATGGGAGTCAAGCTCCTCAGAGAGAGGATACTACAAAATGCTAATTGAAGGATCAGGCTGGAGGAACCCCTAACTGGTATGTGGGAGCCATTTGCTCTTAGCTACAGTATTATTATTATTTTATAGTCATGATCCTGTAACTTGGATATACTAATTGTAGTCGAAGATATTCCGCATCAATTAATTTGCGAAATTTGTGGAAGTCAAAACCATCTCGTGAAATGTTTCGTCAAACTGATTCTGCATAATGTAGAAATGGGTATACTAGTAGATAAGCTCTAAAAAGCTACACTTTAAAAGATTTCCTAGAACAAATGAAAAAAAATGTTTGGTAAAATTGATTCTGCATAATGTAGAAACGAGTATGAGAACCCCTAATAAGTTCTAATACAATTAGAAGAATGTGCTTCTTAAAGAGGATAATAGAAGTAGAAATACTTTCTTTTGAAATCGTTTGATAGGACTTCTCACAGAGAATTCAGGGCAGAAGCACTTTTGACAAAGCAAACCTGTGTTAAAGAGCCTAAAAAGATGATATGCTATGGAGTCTAGCGAGAGGAAAAAGGTGAATCAACCACTTTACAAGTTGTACTACTTATTATGCAACTCAAAATATTTTTGTAACTACAAATCAAGGAATTGTAAAATTATTATGATAGAATTAAAAAGACCAGGTAATTTCATATATTATCTAAAAATTCCGTGTAATGCATGATACGACATATGAGACTGACTACACAATTATCCTTCACAATTATTTTGCAAATAAATAAATCCTGCACAGCCACAACCATAGAAACATGAGTAGATCTGATCGCGTTGGTATAGAACGTCAACTGTGGCTTCTTTTACCTTCGCAAAAAAGAAAAAAAAAAGTGTTGTCTTTTGCTGCCATGTGGGGGCCGGCGCTATGAGGGCCAAGTCGGCAGGGAGGGTTCCCGCTACCACGAAATCACGTGGCCATGGTCGCCTCCGTCTTTCCCGGTTCTAGATAACGTACTCCATCGTGTGTGATCGTGTCCTCGTTGATTCCGCCTGTTAATAAATTAGCGCCAGCTCTAAACCGAGCAATTAGCAGAGCTCCAAGCAACCGGAATGTGGCTCACTGCGACTGCGACTGCGAGTAGCAAATCTGCATGTAAAATGAATTCAGTTCCAAAGATGCGAGCTTTTACCTAGCGTGTGTCGCATGTACAGTACAGCAGTAAACTACTCCAGCGCCTGTCGGTGGAAAAAGTTTCAGTCGAGATGGTAATGGGATTATGGGAGTGCGGAACACGATCAGGCCGAAGCCGGCGCACGAGAGCCGACGAATCGTGCACGGTGGCGGTGGACCATGCGGTGTTGCCGGGTCACCGTCGGTGTTCGCGTCGTCGCCCGGGGGGGAAGGGGGGCTGACAGCATCTGCTCACCCACAGTAGTATTATAAACTCCGTGCGCTGCTTGCCTCGCTCCCTCCCTGTTCTCAGCTCCGCCACTACTCCGCCACTAGCCTCCCCCGTCCCGCCCTCCCCCATCCGGATCTCGCCATGGGCGTCGCCAGCAACGGCTCAGCGGCGGAGTCCGCGCCGCTCAAGTTCCTCATCTACGGCCGCACGGGCTGGATCGGGGGCCTGCTGGGCAAGCTCTGCGCCGCGCAGGGGATCCCCTTCGCGTACGGTGCCGGCCGGCTCGAGAACCGCGCGCAGCTGGAGGCGGACATCGACGCCGCCGCGCCCACGCACGTGTTCAACGCCGCGGGCGTCACGGGCCGCCCCAACGTCGACTGGTGCGAGACGCACCGCGCCGAGACCGTCCGCGCCAACGTCGTCGGCACGCTCACGCTCGCCGACGTCTGCCGCGCCCGCGGACTCGTGCTCGTCAACTACGCCACCGGCTGCATCTTCGAGTACGACGACAAGCACCAGCTCGGCTCCGGGGTCGGGTTCAAGGAGGAGGACACGCCCAACTTCGTCGGCTCATTCTACTCCAAAACCAAGGCCATGGTATGCTCCCTTCTCTCCTCTTCGAGCTTCATGCTAGTAATTGCTAAGCTTAATATGCTCTAGATTCTCTAGAAATGGCAAAGTGCGAGTGGATCCATCCCGTTTGGTTCAATTTGACTGAAACTCTGTTATCGCAAGCTTAGAACACGGGGATCACTGCGATCGGGTTGAAAAATGTCTGTCACTTGCCAATTCGTCAGTGGTGTAGAAGATTCCTGTTATAGTGCGTATCGATCTGCGTAGTGGTGAAGATTCCTAAGATTCATTGCTTTTGTCCTTTAGTTATGACTGACTTTAGCAAAATGGTACATATTTTTGTTTAATCTACTGAAGCATCTTGTGATACTTGTGACGTCCGTATGAGAGTGGGGCATTGTAATCTGGTTCCCTGTCAAACCCCATTACCTAACTGCTTATCCTGCCATAGTGCTCTACATTTGTCTTTCTATGCATAGGTTGATTTGAATGAAGAAATTTACCTCAAGCTATATGTTGCCTTGCATACAAATTGAATATACTTCCCTTCTCAATTTGATCATAGGGATCTGAATAGATAGAAAAACATCAAGAGTTGACAGTAAATTCTGCTTGATCATTTTTTTTTCTTTATCCACTGTGTACTTAAGTCTCCTGAACCACACAAAATGACCACCTATTACACAGTTCACAAACCTGCAGGTCACATCTCATCTTATGTTAAAAAGATTCTTGCTTTTTTTGTTTTGTGAAACCATCTTTTGATAACAAATAATAGTGACTAGCACACCAGCATGGCTTATGTGTGTTGTAGTTAATATTCATCATTGAGACTCACTGGGAAAAACATACTAGTTTATTTGTGGTAGAATATCTGGTAACTGATTCCATGTTGTCTTGTGAGCTGTACTGACACCTGTTAAGAGTGTTGATTGAATAAATTAACTTACTTGAGCCTGTTAAGAATTTAGCGAATGAAATCTGTCACGTAATGAAACTGTTCAGAAATTGTATTGAGGAATCTGTTCCAATTTTTTACAGAATGTGACAGCTTTCGTGCATAAGCACATTATTTAATTTTTATTGAAATGTATGTTGTGCTTAAGATTTTCGGTAATTAGAAAAGCACTGAAGTGTGCTGAACATCACAGGAAGAAGTATTCTGCCGTTCAATACATCTATTTGGTTCTTACAACTGAAATCTTAGAGAGGGTGATTGCTTATTTTTGCGACAAAAGTGGCAATGTTAATGCACTATGTTTCGTTAATTGTTATCTTAGTGTATATCATGCAAAATTGCAAACACAAGTTGTATGGAGCATTTTTTTTTTCACTTCAATGATACATAATTTGAATGGTTGGTTCATGATGCTTTACGAGCCTTAAGTAGAGTGCAACTAGTGGAAACTGTAATAGGATGCTGATGCTCCATCAAAACTAATATCTGATCTAATATTGTCGAGATATAATTTTATCAGTCATATGTTTGATGCAATTCAATGATACATCCTTCAGATAGATTGGTTCACATTGCTTTTTGCACCTTTAGCAGAGTGTAACTAGAGAAGACTGTCATGAGTAGCTGAATGGATAATAAAATGTCTGATCTAATATTGCTGAGATATCGTTTCCTCAGTACACTTTCATGATTCATGTTTGAACCGAAGAACTAGGCATTTTCTGTACACAAATGTGGTAGTTTCACGGGACTTTGTCATGCTATATTCATTTTTTTTTTTGTATGTTAGTTGTGTGCTATTGTTCCATGGTTTACCTAACATTTTTTTTTTGATAGGTGGAGGAACTTCTGAAGAACTATGAGAATGTGTGCACCCTTCGTGTAAGGATGCCTATTTCATCGGATCTGTCCAATCCCCGCAACTTCATCACCAAAATTACCCGCTATGAGAAGGTGGTCAATATCCCAAATTCAATGACAATATTGGACGAGCTGCTCCCCATCTCTATTGAGATGGCAAAGAGGAACCTCACTGGAATCTGGAATTTCACTAATCCCGGCGTGGTGAGCCACAACGAGATACTAGAGATGTACAGAGAGTACATCGACCCGACCTTCTCGTGGAAGAACTTCAACTTGGAGGAGCAAGCAAAGGTCATCGTCGCGCCGAGGAGCAACAACGAGCTGGACTGTACTAAACTGAAGGGCGAGTTCCCAGAGCTTATGTCGATCAAGGAGGCGCTGATAAAATATGTCTTTGAACCGAACCGGAAGACCAAGGCGTGAGAAATGGAGAGACCGCACACAAACCTGGTGTTCCATTTGAATTGGGTATTATTCCACTTGAATTGGTAATTTGGTATTTGCTCCGTAGGGATCAACAATAAGCACACGTGTTCATTCGGATTATCCTCCTTTCTCATGTGCAGTGGTGCTTGAATGAAGCAGATAGGTTTCTCATATAGGAACACTGATGGTCTCAGATTGTTAAAGCGGAACAATACGTGATGTATTTAGTCGAGACTTTTATATGTCTCCCAGGGTCCACGATGGGTAAATGATCGAGGAACTTCCTGTGCTGTATCACAAAACTGTACTAGTACACGTACTACATGACATCGCATTGCTCTTCATAAATTCATTTGGAAATGGCTTCGGGTTGATACTGTATGGTTAGGACAGCTGGTATTTGTATCGTCGGGCAGGCCGGAAAATTGCGTCGTTTTCTTTCCCAATTGTACGTGCAGTGTTCATTGATCCATTGGACGATTAGTTCCTTTCCCGAAAAGGCTCTCCCCCCATCAGGCGTAGGTTTTCTAAGCGTAGCGAGTCCAGTTATCACTGGGTGAAGCTCGTCACAGCTTGCTCTGCCTCGCTGCAGTGCGCTGCATGCCTGCAAAGCCTTTCCATGGCCTCAGCCGACGACATCTCCGGCATACTTCTGCCTACGTACGTACGTCCCCGTCAGCGACGAGCTTGACGCCGTCCCCAGCAAGCAGACCAAGGGCCGCCAGCTCCGAGGTGCTCCCACCGAGGCCGGGATCAGATCAGCCTCGTTGTCCGCGAGACCGGCCGTGAGCGGCGGATATCGCTTACAACTCTACGACCACACGACCCAATCATGCCGGGCGTGATACTGATGAGAATAGCCAGAAGGGTGGACCGCGGTCGCTGCCGGGGTGGGGAAACAAGCGACATGCCGTGTCCTCGTTGCTCCAGCATCCGTAGCACGCGCCCGGCGACCGACCGGGACCCAGCTTGCTCGTCACAGGCACGAGCCTGCCTGCGTGCCCGCCGCTGCAGGCGCGGTCACAGGAGCAGCGGGGCGGTAGGGGCCCGGATTGGGGCAGAGCAGAGGAACTGAATCGGAAGCAGGTTGCCACTTGCCAGCCACTACCTTTTCACCTCGCCTCCCTCTCCCTCGGCCGTCCCAGTCCCCCGCAAAATATTTTGCTCGCCGCGGCGCGGCACGCTCATGGGCCATGGTCATGAGGAATTCATGGCTCGGACTCGTGGCAGCGCCTGTCTCCGCCGTCAGCGGCGACTGCATCAACAACGTTCGCCGCGGCTCTGGCCGCTGGCCGGTCTCGCACCCTAGGCAGCTGCTCCAAGCACAGTACGCCCTCTGCGAACGCGCAAGCTCAAAGCTGCACCCACCCAGCGTTTTTTCAGTGTTCGTTTCGAGAAACGACAAATTCTTCCGTACTTGTACCGGACGGAAAGAACTGCGAGCCCGAGTAGTAGAAGTACTAGTAGTAGAATTTCCCCGGTAGGGTAGAAGTGTGAAGTGTCTCTCGGTCACGGTATGGCGCCATGGCGGAAACAATTAAGAACGCGGAACGAAACAAAAAGGCTGACACGGTGTCAGAGGAGCCTGATCTTCACGTGACATGGGCGAGTAGATCCAGGACGGCCTTTCGTTCGCAGCATTTTCACCAGTTTTTTTTTTTCAGCCAGGGACCGACCTTACTGTACGAACTTCAGTAGCACAGTAAGTAATTCTCATTAGTTCTACCGTATAATGTGATCGTTTTAGGGAAATGTTTACATTCTGCCAGTATCGCTGCTCCAACCAAACGTCTCATTGCGCAGGGGGCAGGGGTGACGCAGACGAACAATGAGAACCGGAAAGCAGCCAGCAGCGGCTAGCGGCAGGGCTCGTACAAAACCGCGAAAAAGGTCAAAAGATTTTGAGAAAATTATTTATTTAGTCCTAAAAAACTTTTTTCTTTCCTTAGCTGTCTCATATTTAAGGATTATTTTAATTATGTAAAAATTAAATTTGAATTAGAAATATTATTTATTATATTAATAAAAAATATTTTAAATTTTTATTATTTTTATATTATAACAAATGTTAGTAAAAAATATTTAAAATATAACAAAGAATTATTTTTTATGGGTCTGCTAAACATCAAAAAACTTTTAGTGTAGTAAAGAATATTTTCAATCTAAATTATATTTTTTACATAATTAAAATAATTTTTAAATATTAAACAAAATTTCTTAGTTTAAAACTAAAACCATTAACGTTAAAACTAGTAGAAGAATCATAGAAAAAATTTTCAAAATTTTTAAGATCAAATAAAAAAATTTATTATAAAAAGAACAAGAAAAGAAAAAAAACTAAAGTCAAATAAATAAATTTCTCAAAGATTTTCCATGCGTCTCATCCGCCGACGCCGCGGCAGGATGCCGTCTCGCCACTGCAACAGCACACAGCATTCACTCCTAGTAGTACGGCCGCCGCAAGGAACTCCCCGTTACTTTTTAGTTCCAGCACGGCGGACAGGGGGTTGTTTTGTTTAGCGGGTGCCCGTCCGACCGGACGACGGGAGCCGTCACGCATAAACATATATCCACCGCTTTACCCTTCCTCTCTGACACCAGCACTGCGGCGTCTTCCCTCCACTCGAGAACCTGCCCGCGCCCTCTCCTCGCTCCCTCCATTACTAGTTCGAATCGAAGCCAAAAGCGCAGCACAGCAGCACCGGAGCGAGCCTCCAAATGGCGGAGGACAAGGAGACCGACTCGACGCAGCCGCCGTCCAAGCTCCCCCGCCTCTCCAGCGGCGACTCCAACGCCGGTGCGTACGTGCTTGCGTCGTCATGGTACAGTAACTCGTCTGTGCTATAGTTTGTGTTATTGATAGGTTTGCTGTTCTTAGTAGGGACGGTGACCATGGCGGCCTCGTCGCCGCTGGTTCTCGGGCTGGGACTGGGCCTCGGCGGCGACAGCAGCGGCGAGCGTGACGCGGAAGCGTCCGCGACGGCGGCGAGCAAGGCTCGGTCGGCGCTGACGTTCATGCAGCAGCAGGAGCTGGAGCACCAGGTGCTCATCTACCGCTACTTCGCGGCCGGCGCGCCGGTGCCGGTCCACCTCGTGCTCCCCATTTGGAAGAGCGTCGCCGCATCCTCGTTCGGCCCTCAGCGCTTCCCGTCCCGTACGTCGTGTAGTCCAGCAAGAAATACAGTAGCGCTTCATGTTCCTCCATTTGTCATTCTCTTTCCGTTTTACACTACTAATCATCTGGTTGGTTGACGTGGCTGTTTGCAGTGGTAATGAACTTTTTTTTTTTTTCGTTTTGAATGAATGGCAGTGATGGGCCTGGGGAGCCTGTGCTTCGACTACCGCAACAGCATGGAGCCGGAGCCCGGCCGGTGCCGCCGAACCGACGGCAAGAAGTGGCGGTGCTCGCGCGAGGTGGTTGCGGGCCACAAGTACTGCGAGCGGCACGTCCACCGCGGCCGTGGCCGTTCAAGAAAGCCTGTGGATGCCGCCGCAGCCTCCTCGGGCTCCCCGGCGGCTCCGAATGCCGCCGTGGCCGTCAGCCGTGGCGCTGCCTCTGTCCACCCGCCGGCGGGCCTCGGCTTCTCCCCCACCAGCGTCCTCCTCACCCACAGCGCCGCGCGTGCCACGTGAGCATGCCATGCCGCGCCTGCCTGTCTCCTCGGCCTGGGCGGGCCCGCGGGATTGGATGGCGAGCTAGGGAAAAACGGAATCCGCAGGGATTACTCTGTCGTGTGTGTGGTTGTGTGTGCCGTAGTACTACTAGTAACTCTTTTTTTTTTTTCCTTGTCTCGCAACTTTTCGAACCGGATTGCACCGCTCGATGGCACGCGCGCTTCTCTTGTTCAACGTGTGCTGTGAGTGTGAGAGTTTGTTGACAACCCTTGGTTATGCATGACTCTGCGGCACCTGTAGCAGGACAGGCGATCATTTTCTTTTGTAGGGTTGTGGGGAACGCGCCCGCGGTGGTGCGGTTGGGTTGGGGGGCCTGGCTCGTGGTTTCCATCTGAACAAAGCGCGCAGGCGGGGGAGAGATGGGGCGAGTGCAGCACTGACCTGTCAGCGGCTCGGGCAGTGTGAGGCGTTGGATGCTGCACTCTGTCTGGGCATGGAGCAGTGGCCCCGTCGCCAAGCAAACTCTCGACCGCGTCCTTGTCCTGACGCACGCCTCACGTGCTTGTACAATGAAACGAAGCACGGAAGCAGCCATTGCCGACTCCCATAGTCATTGACGTCACCGCGTGAGGGTTCGAGTTTGCATAGCCAGAGCATGAAGCTCGAGAGATTTGCTGCCTGCGCACGAAGGAGCTGATAATATGCTCCAAACAGTTTCGAGATAATGATCTCTCGGCTCTCGCACAGCAACAGCAACAGCATCAGCATGTAACTAGCGCTTAAATTAATCTAGCTCCTTTGTGTCAGGGTGAACATTCACCTGGGCCCATGCCATAAACGTGTCAACGCACTTCTGGCTGGGCCCTCTAAGCCCAGATAGAGCCCACAGCCGTTTGACCAGCCCTTATGCCATCTGGCCCGCTAAATCATGTTGCTTCTACCAGTATCATGTCGCTGAATTAGTGTGTTCTTACTTATCTCTAGTCAGAGTCAAACGACAAGAAGAGTACTGTGGATACTGTTAGCAGAAGTGAGTCAAACGACAACAACAGTATAGTGCATACTGTTAGCAACAGTAGTATAGCCCAACAAACTCGTCCGTTCCGGGGACAGGTTGCTTTGACCTGCCAGAAAATAATACACAGAAACCCGTAAGCAGTAACGCCAGCATCACGAGAGGATTTCTCATGATACATGGGCAGTAAATAGCAGCATACTGCTTGGCACCGAACTCCGTTGCATTAGCAGGTCCAATCTACAGATCCACTAGGCTTCGCCTTAGCTCCAGCAAGGCTTTATATCATATAAAATTTAGGAGAAAATAAACAGAAGGTCACTTATCTCGATAGAGATCCCCCCTTCATGTTCTTCTTCAGGTGGTTCAGAGACACCTCTTATCAGGAATGCTTGACAATCCATTTGCAACACATCATCCAATATTGCTGCAAGAAAGTGTAGCACAATTTTAAACATACAAACTATGGTATTCCCTGTTGAGAATTATCAACTCATGGATGTAGAGTAATACGCTAAACACAAACAAACATTGCATCTACATGCATCACACAAAGTAAGCAAATTAACAGAAATCCAAGTGCATCCCAAGACAGTAAGATTACAATATACGAGTTCAACATACTCCAAAGTCACCCCAAGTACCCTTATATCTATTTTTTGCAACCAGCAAACAGTCATTTGAATAACTCACTCCTTGTACAATTGAAGACCAGTGACCGAGAGAGTTACATACTAGTATCATTTTGTTCTTGTGCTTATTTTGAAAACTAAACAAAGTTTTCATTACGAAATAAATTGACCAAACATGTGGAAAAGTTTCAGCATATACACTTACAATCAAGTCTCAGATCCATATCAGAAAAATTGTTAATCATGGTGCAGCACTGCACAACTGACTTGGTATACAAGGGTTGACCCTCAGTTCTGATCTTCCATGCCCAAGCCAAGAGACGAAGAAAAGATCAAATTCATATGGCCTAACAAATAAGCAAATCACAATCTCATTTCTCGTCTCAAGCGTGTATATTTCTCTTGCATTCTCAAGAGCTCCTTTGAAAGCTCCTGGTTCCCAGTCAGCACCAATCCATTCAATACTCGATTGAACATAAACTTTCTAGGCAAGTAACCTCTATCCACCATCTCCATTACCATCCTGGCGGCCACTGCCATGTCCTCAGCCCTTTTCCGCACAAACATTGCACTTATTATGACATTATATGTATCTTGGTTGGGCAGGCACTCCTCTCCTTTGCTCATTTTTTCAAACAAACCTAAAGCCTTCTCGATCTCCCCTTCCTCAAATGAATACCTTATCAGAACATTGTATGCCTGAACAACAGGTTCACATCCTTCAGACTTCATCCTCTCCAAAAGCTTCATAGCCTGATCGATCTTTCCAACATGGCACAGGCCTCGGATCAAGACTGTGTAGGTAACCGTATTTGGCACATAGCCCTTTCCCATCATATCACTGAAGACTACCACGGCATCCTCCACACTGCCCTTCTTACAGATAACTTGAATTAGTGCATTGTAAGTGGCCGTTGATGGCGTGCACTCTTCTTCAGACATTTCGTCAAACACCATGCGTGCTCTTTCAAGCTGCCCGGCGACGCCCAACCCATGCACGACTGTAGTGTATGACACGACGTCAGGCTTACATATCTCGTCTTTACGGCCCCTCTTCTTCATCTCGAGGAAGAAGTCCCACGCGTGCCGCAACTGTCCGGCGCGGAAAAAGCCTTTAAGGATGATGTTATAGGTGGCCATCGTTGGCGCAATGCCGGCCTCAACCATCTGTTTCAGCACGTCGAGCGCGCGGGAGGTCTCCTTGACGCGGCACCATCCATCGGCGAGGGTGTTGTACGTGACCTCGTCAGGAGGGAACCGCCGCTCGAGGGCGCGGACGAGGGAGGCGGCCTTGCCGGCGTGCCGCGACTTGGCCAGCGCGTCGAGGAGGGAGTTGAACAGCGGGAGGTCTTGCGAGACGCCGTGGGTTCGGTGGAGCGACAGGAAGAGCCGGACGGCGAGGTCGGGGCGGCGGTGCGACACCGCAAAGCGTTCGAAGAGGATCGGGAACGTGCGCGAGGTGAAGGCGAGGCCATGGCGCGCGAAGAGCGCGAGCACGTCGCTCGTGAGCTGTCGCGGGCGGCGGAGGCGCGCGGCGAGGTCGAGCGCGAGGTCGACGGTGCAGGGAGAGAGCACGTGCGCGCGCGGTGGCAGGCAGAGGAGGGCGCGGAAGAAGAGTAGGGCGCGCGGGGCGTGGTGCCACAAGAGCTTGAGGACGGCGTTGGCCACGGGGCTCGGAAGCGCGGGCGCGGCCGCGAGGAGGGACGTCGAGAGGGAGCGCTCGGACGTGGCGGTGAGCGTGGCAGACGGGTGGTTCAAGACTAGCGCGGCGATCTGGCGCGGTGATGGAGGCGGCGGCATTGGGGAACTTGTGCGATAATACTGACGGAAGTGAGAAAGAAAAAGAAAAACGAGAACGATGCGTTGGGAGATGCTCGCTTGTGGAAATGGAGTAAATGGGCCTGTTTTTTGTTGGGCCTATCTTTTCGCCTCGGTGTGACCTCAACCGTCAACCCAAACCAGTCGTTTAGCAAGTCTCGGTCTCACAGTTCTAAAAAAAATATATACTTTTATAAAGTCTCGGTCTCACGCTGACTTTTATAAATGATCATTCCAGTTCCCGTTAAAAATATTTTCATAGCACCATCTCCTGTATCGATCCCAGCACAAGCACGCGCGGTATGACAGGTCACACTAGAACTGTACACACACATAAACGAGCCATGTGTTGGTTAAGCTTGGGAATGAAGCTGATGAACAAAGGCATTTGCTCAAATCCCTTATCTTGTCAAGTGGCTCTCTCTCAGGACAGAAACAAGGACGGACCCCACAGAAGGACAGGACCCCAGAATCTAGCCAGCTTGCTTTAAGCTCAAGTATCTCGTCACTGAAAGAACAATTGACACGAGACCAATAGTTTCGCGACAGAGCAGAGCAGGAAGGAAGCACGGGCTCGTACAGGCACGTGCGGTGTTCTGGTGCGGTTTTAAAACAAAGCGAAAGGTGATTCATAAAAGTACGTAGCGGCACTATAGTAGTATTTGTCAATTTTGTCCATGAAAATTTAAAAGTTTTTATTTCAACTGAAAACATTCTTGTATTATTGAACGGTGGGATTAATAGGATACGGAGTGGCCGACAGCTCATACGCTAGAGTACATCTACATGTACCTGTGACCTGTGTGATTATGCACGGTTTTTTCTTTTCAAAACAGTAAAGTCAGCAGGTAAGGCAAAGTCTTATACTGTACTTACCTCCAGCATTATATACGGACCCGCTTTTAGCAGGTAGAGTTGCTCGTCATGTCATGGCATGTAGCACTGATCATCTAATCCAACTGTCCTTGAGCTAAATCCGGTAGTGTCCTTGCTCAAGCGCAATTCTTTCAGCATCACTTTTTCTGTAGACTGAAAATGAAATCTACACTTTGCTATGTAACACTACGGCAGAAGAAAAATAAAGAGAGTTTCTTAGTATTTAACACTAAAAAACAATCCAGTTTTTTATGTGTCATTGAAAATTTTCACTTCCCTATTTGCTAGTAAGCTAATTTTTAACCTTTGAAGTGATTTTCTATGATTAAAAAAACTGATACTATTCCAATTGTTGTGATCCAATGTCTTTCAAGTAAACATTTGGAACTGTCAATTGTAGAAAAAAGAAGAGCGATAAATATATCAAAACTACTCAATGACACATAGCATAAATATTTTTTTTGGTGACAACTAAAAAATTATGTGAGTTTTAGAGCAAATAAAGAATTTTCTCAAAAACTATGAATGCATTTAGCAATTCTCAAAATATCTAAAGACAGGTGGACACTTGTGACCAGAGGACACACAGCAGCCGCCAGTATTTTCCCTTGCCACTATCAATAATATCCTCCTAATTACTCAATTCAAAGGTTAACTAGTGTACTAGTAGTAATTAATTCAATCCATAAGCTGAGTGAGACAGGAGCACAGAAGCCGGTTGAAAACAAGCAGCGGATCAAACAAGACTCCCGGCCATAATCACATGCGGCGGCCAGGAATAAAACATAAACTGTCTGTGTCTGCTTATATAAACAGGCAGTTAAACAAACCGGCCATCGAAATAACACTCCGACACGCCGCCCCCGCCGCCGCTCGCCGCCCACTTCCCTCCCACCTCCCCTCCCTTCTTCTCTTCTCTTTGCTTCTAGCACAGGGGTTGGAATCCATGGCGCCACCATCCGAGATCTGCTTCGACCACCAGATCCACCTTCCCCACTCCGACACCGTCTACGAGGAAGAAGAAGAGGACGAGGAAGACGAATTCGAGGGGGAGGAGGAGGAAGAAGAGGAGATGGATGTGGGCGAGGAGTTGACAGTCTCCTCGCCGCTGATGATGCCTGCGACGGGGAATACCAGGGGAGGGGCGTCTGTGGTGGAAATGGTGACCGGGGCGCTGCGGAGGTCGCTGATGCTGTGCACCACAAGCGGCGCGCGCCAGGCCGCGCCGGAGGAGGAGGGGTCACCCGCCACGGGGATGCAGATAGGGGTGCCGACGGACGTTCGCCACGTCTCGCACGTCACTTTCGACCGCTTCTCCGGCTTCCTGGGCCTCCCCGCCGACCTCGAGCCCGAGGTGCCCTGCCCCGTGCCCAGCGCCAGGTCAGCATTCGTCCGAATTTCCGACTCCTTGCTTCTGCTTTAGTCGATCTGGATCCGCGCTACTTTCCTACTCCTTGATTTACTAGCGAATTTGCGAAGGAACTCTGCAACTCAAAATTCCGCACTGGTAATTTGGAATTTTGCCGGTTCTGAATTTCGCGTTGTTCGGTTAAACGTACTGGGAGTGGTCACGCAATGTTAAGCTCATTTGTCCTACTAACCCCACCTAACGGAAGAAATCTGTGACAGGATGGTACCAGCTGCTAGAAGTACGTTAGCTTTTGGGTTTGCACAGGTTGAGCCAAGGCCCCAAAGCAATAGTGCTGTTTGCTTTATGTTTGTAGCCACATTTCTGCAACAACTGCTGTTTCAAGGCTGCCATCATCAACTCCAACTTATTGGGATTGGGAATATTCTACAGTGCACTTTTAATAATTATTTGTTAGTACTTGCCAGGAAGTGGGATACTGTGATGCTCTGTTCTTCTATTCATTTCCACTTTCAGAGAAGCCAAGATACTTCCAACTTATTATTTTTTAGTACGATGTTTTTAAGTCATTACCAGTTCCCGTTGTCATGGCATTATTGTATCTGATCCATAGCTTTTCCGTTGCATAGGAAGTTCCACAGATTGATATCATGTTTTTATTTTTTTGACCGAACACAGTTGAGATCTTTATTCTTCACTTGTGATTCGGTGTAACCTTTTATTTTATCTTTTCCTTATGATCTGCCCTGCACCCTAGTCAGTTTTTACTGAATCTGTTAGCCCGTAACTTATTTTTTGGTTACTAAACAGATTACTTTTGCATACAGTGTAAGCGTATTTGGAGTTTCACCAACTTCCATGCAATGCTCATATGACAGAAGAGGAAACAGTGTACCGACAATACTACTGACTATGCAAAGGAAGTTATATTCACTCGGGGGTCTTCAGGTAATGATTGGAACAATGCTTTAATTAAAGTTTCAGTGCCCTTAGTTCTGAAAATGTGTTTTTCTTGATCTCTTAGGCTGAAGGGATATTTAGAATAAATGCCGACAACAGCCAGGAACTATACGTGAGGGATCAGCTAAACAGGGGAGTGGTTCCAGAGGGAGTTGACTTGCACTGCCTCGCAGGACTGATAAAGGTGTGTTGCAAGCATGTTGGGCATTTTGCTTTCTATAATTTGCGTTGTGCGGGTCCTTCCAAATACGATTTTGATGAAGCATCATAAATTGTAGTAAACTTGATATTGAAAAGGAACTGCTGTGTGAGACATTTCTCTTTTATTTATCATTCTGTTGTTGCAGCTTGCTTGAATAATTTGGTTATTTGCTTTAGGCATGGTTTCGGGAACTTCCAAGTGGAGTATTGGACTCGTTGACTCCGGAACAAGTTATGCACTGCAACACTGAAGAGGAGTGTGGCCGCCTTGCAAGTATGCTGCCTCCAGTGGAAGCAGCATTACTTGATTGGGCTATCAATCTGATGGCAGATGTTGTGATCAATGAAAGTTTTAACAAGATGAATGCTCGTAACATTGCTATGGTTTTTGCACCAAACATGACTAAGGTAATCAAAGTGTTTCTATATGTTTAAACCTGCAGTCTTTTCATATTAGATTCTAATCCTAGAATGTTATAACCATTTCAGATGGCCGATCCCTTGACTGCATTAATACACGCAGTTCAAGTGATGAATTTCCTGAAGACATTGATTTTGAAGACTGTAAATGAAAGGGAGGAGGCAGCTACAGCAGCCAGGACATTTCTGTCTGACTCTGATTCCCCCAGTGACAAAGACGAACTTCAAACGTTGGAGCATTTGGACGTGTCCCTCGTCTGTTCAAGCCAGCAAGATGCTGATTCGTCAGTGATTGATGGAGCTAAGCTTGACCAGTTCCTTTTTAGAATGGAGGAAGTGCTTCATCATGATACACGAGGTAGCATAGGTGCTCCCAATAACCACGTCAATGATTGGGGCCATGCGAAAAGCAATGCTGACATTTCTCCCTTGGACATGGATTTGAGTACCCAAATCAATTGTTCTTCAAATGACTTCAGTAACGACAATGAGGATGGTCTGTTTGACAAATTTAAACTTAGGAAGGGAGTAGGGAGGCTCTGCAGACACCCTGTATTTCAGTTCAGTAAGTCCATGAAGAAAACGGATGAAACAGGCCAAGCTTGTGTATGATATGATAGGTGTTCCTGTGTAGAGCTGATAATGTCGTTTCTGCAGCTCATTTACTTGTAGGTCGCCAGCTTTTCTGCTAGATTGTGTGAGTAGAAGCCAAATATTAGCCCATTTATGATTGTGTGAGTAGAACTAGATATTAATCCATTCATGTTGCGCTGTTTGGGTGTATATTTCAGTTGTTTACTTTTGAGTTCTGACTATCTGATTGTAAGAAGCTCAATGGACTTGCAACGTAGTGATTATATGATTGATCTGCCAGATTTTTCTTTGAGGTAAATATTGTGTTGTTTTACTTGGATGTTCTGGGAACATGAGTGAGTTGGCTGAGGAATGGATCAACTGGGGGTTCCAGGTTCCCTTGCTGACCGCCGTGGTTCAGCAGCAGGTTCTGCTAACACAACTGGTAACAACCAAAGCATTTCAGGCCTCGTTACTTCTAGTGGGTTTTAGTCTGCAAATCTTGCCTGCCTAGTTTTTCTGGAATAGTATTTGTCATTTGCATTCTCTTTTCTATCGCATCAAGTGGACGTCAATGGCACGTTGCGCCCACTAACGCCTGTCATTTTCATGCAACGGAACGGTGCAGCGCATATTGCGTGGTACCATGACAAAAACCTACCACGGAAAGCTTGGGAATGTAAGGCACACGAATTTCAGAGTCTTCTTTTGCCCCCCTCAAAACTCGAAAAAGGGGACATTCCAATCTTGCGCAGGGAAGGATAAGATCAATGCTGTTATGCAGCGTTAGCGCCATTGGACGGCGGGCTTCAGTATGATCAAGATCTTCCACACACGTCTCACAGAATCGAATTTGAGTGCTTGTTGTAAATCTGAAAAAAGAAAGAAAGAATTTGAATATTACTAAAAACGGCGCGGCGTCGCAGATTCGCAAACGAGTCAAACGAACCGGCCGCGTACCATCATCGAAGACGAACCCGGCCCCGGCGACGCCAAGCGATGCTACATACATATATGGTGTCCCGCAGGGGCAGCGTCGCAGCGCGGAACCGTGCCTGTGCCTGTGCTGGCCTCCTCGATGGAGCCTGCAGCAACCGCGGGGCCTCGCAAGCCGCCGCCAACTCCGTCGTCGACAACGACGATTCCGTCCGCGGCGTCGAGGTGGGCCCTGTCGGCACCGTCGTCATCGTCCCTTGGCCCGGCGGTCTCCGCGAGCCTGCTGGTCGCTGCGGGCCTTTGCGGAGGCGCGCTGCTAGCGTTGTGGGCAGTGTCGTTCCACCCAGTTCACGCGATGCTGTGGATGGTGCCCGCGGGTCTGGTCCTCCTCGGCACCCCCCTCGTCGCGTGCCTCTCCGTCCTCGCTTCCGGCCCGGCGACGTCGTCGTCGGCGTCTCCTGATTCATCAAGCGCTTAGCTAGCAAGGTACACTAACTTGTCAGAGTCGTGACAGTGGAGCAGCTTGTCTAACCGTAGCGGACGATTGATCTTTCGTGCTTATTTGGCACCGGTTTCTCGTTGGGACTGTGGACGCAGGGGCTCTCTCGTTTCTCTGTCCGGTGACAAACTTCAAGTGCGGCAAAGAAAGCGCTCTAGATCTTTAATGTAAACGGGCCCCATCACAGGGAAACCTGGCGGAGTGTTTTTTTTCTTTTTCTTTTTTTTTTTGATAAAAGGGAGTTTTCTCTAAACAGCCTGACGGAGCTGTCGACAATCACCTGCTTCGTGCGGTCCTGCCATGTGTAGAGCCTGAGTTGAGCTCTCACGATCAGATACAGCGGCGCAGACGGCAGACCCACAGACCGTAGTAGCTGTCCTGTACGATTGATCATCCGCAGGTCCGCAGGGAGTAATAAAGCTTCTCTGTCCCAAAGCCAAAGCGGATGCAACCCACCCGCTCATCATTCGGTGATGGTTACCTGCTAGCACTGCGTGCAGAGACAAAATTATGTGAAATGTGATGTAGTCTACCGTGTGCGGAATACCCATTGTACGCGGCTGCAGTCTTATATATATACTGTATCTCCAAATATCCAACGTCGGTCATAGCAACCAAAGGCAACCGCACAACTCCGGCAGGATGCGGCAACAGCGCGGGTCCATCATCGGGAAGAAACCCCTGGCAAACGGCCGGAATAACGCCCCATCGTCCACGGCAACGACGCGCCATATATTGAATCCAACTTGACCGTGCAGACAGTTCCAGCACCGCAAGTAGTATGTTCAAGCTTTCAAGTTTGCTGGGACCAATCGAATGGCCCGCGCGCCCGCAAGAGTTCTCTTCTCTCTACACGTTGGGCGGCACATGCGAGTACAGTCTCAGATCCTGCATCGATTGGCAGTGTTAGTTAGTACTTCCTCCGTCCACGTTCAAGTGTCCACCTTTGTTTTAAATAGCAGTAATAAGAAGTAAGACAAAAGACTATAAAGCCCTTATTTACATCAGTCGTAGGAGGTGGTGGTAAAATAAAAACCAATCTGACGCGCCAACTTTTTAAAATGACACCCCCGCTACTAGTCTCACGAAGCCACTTTTTGCTGGACAGATTTGAAACGCAGACGGTCACTTTATCACGGACGGAGAAGTACTACAAAATGCTGGTGCAGTTCATTCGTTGGCGCTTCCTTGTTGTTTTACTCTATCGAGCGGAATCGTCTAACATATACTAGATCGGACTCTACGTTTCACGCTTCCGTTGGATTTGAGATCCAACGCCTCCCGTGCGTAAGTACCCTGCGTGGAAATGACGGTGCTGTGTGAAGGACACCGGTTTGCAGTTGCAAGTTGTGTCCTTGGAGAAGAAAAACAATTTGGGTCAAGTCAGACGCGGCCATTTTGCACGGGGATGCAGGGTTCCTCACTTTATTTATAACCGGAGCAAGTATCCAGCCTAGCAAAGGCGACATCTAAACCCACTGCACGCGCCACTGTTCAGGCCCCTTCTGGTTCTGGAGGCCGTGAAGGTCAGGCGAGAGTGCAAAGTCATGAAGAGCCCTGCCGCCGTCTCCGCCAAGAAACGACACAGCGGCGGCGGTGGTGCAGGTTTCGCGCTCGGGTGCGGCTGCAAGGCCACGAAGAGCGTGTCGGTGTCCACGTCGCCTTCGCCTTCGCCTTCGCCGTCGCCATCGGCCACGACGACAGGGACGTCGTCGAAGACGGCGCGTCGCAGGAGCGGCGCCGGGACGACGACGACGACGACGACGACGGACACCCTCACGACGTCTGCCTCGTCGTCCTCGCTCTGGGAGGATGCCGTGGCCGAGCTGCGCTGCAGGAACGGTGACACCACCTGCCCCCGCTGCCCGCAGGTGAGCTCCGTCGCCTCCACGCCTGCGAGCTTCTCCGGCCTGCTGCACGAGCTCAGCGAGCTGGAGAAGAGCGTCGCGTCGTGGGGCGCGCGGAAGGTGGTCCACCACGACGACGACGAAGAGGAGAAGCTGTCGTCGCCGCATCCGCCGCAGGAGCACAGGAAACCGAAGGGCGGCGACATCAGGGTCGTTGCCAAGGAGAACCAGCCAGCCGAAGTTGACGGCGCGGGTCGTCTCGAGGGCAGCGTGGTGGCGGTGGTGAAGCACTCGTTCGACCCGCACGGCGACTTCCGGCGGTCGATGCTGCAGCTGATCGTGGAGAACGGGATCGTCGCCGGCGAGGACCTGCGCGAGATGCTCCGCCGCTTCCTCGCCCTCAACGCGCCGCACCACCACGACGCCATCCTCCGCGCCTTCGCCGAGATCTGGGACGACGTGTTCGTCGCCGCCTTCCTCGACGACGACAGCGCCGCGGCTGCCACGCCCAGCCGTGGCCGTGGTCCCGTCTTATTCGGCCGCGAACTGCTGGGCACGCCGCCCGTGCCCGGCAGGACGCCACCTCGCCACCGCCGCTCGCCACCGGCATGGCGCGTCTGAGGCGGCGGATGTGCACGTTGTTTTGTTTACAGGCACTTAATGTGCATCGCTTTGAGCCCATACGTGTGTATCATCTATAAAAAAAACATTTCACTCCGTTTCTGCGTGGTGGAAAAACACATGAAAATGCGCCGTCATTTTACAGGCTGAGCCTTGAGCGTACTATGCTAGATCATCCTGCTCTGTTTTTGTGGTGCTAATCATGGAAGGCCTAGTGAGTACATAAAGGACGTGAAAAGGCGTCGCTTCCGTTTTGGAATTTGGATGGACGATGGGGACGGGCGCCATGGACGGAAACGCAGGCCGGGCCCGTCTAGCACGCGCGCTTACCCGTGCGCACAAGGGGTGGCGACGGCGGTGGATGGCGCGCGGTGGCGACAACAGCCGGATAGACGAAGTGAAACCGCTGTTGCAGCAGGGGCGCATTGCGCCATGACGAACACGGCAACTTCAGTGCCACCGCAGCATTATTTCCCAGCTCCTCGTGCGTATATCTTCATGCACAAGTACAAGACGAGAGCATAAGCGACAACGGTTTCTCCATTGAACAAGTTCAGTATGACATCATTGTTCAAGGAACAAATAAACAGAGAGAAGAACATGTAAAATACGGCCAGCCTTGTGTGTATTCTTTTGAATCGGTGCAAGTTGAATAAAGGATCGCCGGCAACTTGAACACCTGCAAGACGCAGATGCAGGTCGTGTGTATCAACGTGCTTTTGTGAATACCGACAAAAGTTATGACTAAATTCAGCACTGACGACAAGTATACGCCACATGTGTCATAACTTTTGTCCCTACCCTCGTTGTTTCCGTAGCAGGATTAACAAGTTTATTGGGAGTCAAAAAAACAATTTGGGAGTTTGACAGCAGTGACGACTGCTGCACGTCACGCATTTCTTTTATACTGACGATGATGCATCTTACTAGCTTTGTAACTATCACTTGGCTATTTGACACGGATTATAAAACTAATTATACAAACTGATTATAACTCATAAATAATTATGACTACCAAACATCTTATACTACTTATAAGTAATTATAGTCATATGCATTCATAAGTAGTTTTTAAACTTATACTAGCATAAGCTATGTTGGGTAAACTAAAAGTAATGGTTTTTTTTTATAGATTTTGTCAAATAATTTTTAAAATTAAAAATATATTATGCATATAAGTTGTTAAAAATAGATAAGATATTTTTAAAATAATCAATCACTTTAATAATCTCTATTAAACAAGGCCTCGCTTGCCTGTAGACTAACTGATACCAGTTCATTAGCACCACTGGCATCAGTGACAACACAACTACTCGAAATCGGTAGTTCACATGATTAAATTTCATATGCTGTGTGGCATCAGAAAAATGATGGAAGATGAATTAAGGGGGTGTTTGTTTCTACTGCTAGAAGCTGACATACAATTTTTAATGAATCCGATGTTCCTCACACTAAGTAAAATCTGAGAGTCAGCTTCTAGAAACAAACACTTAAGCTTCTTTTTCTGCCACCTCAAGTCATGAAGCTACTTATCTTCAGCCCAGAAAAACTCCTTTACGAGTAAAAAAAAAACAAAAAAAAAAACTCCTGCTTTTAGCAACCGTTTTTCTGTGGGCTAGTTACATGACCGCTCAAGATCCATTAAAACGACGGCCCATTCGTCTCTTCCACAGTCCACAACATTCGGCAATCGTGCAGTGGAAGGAGCCGGGTCAATCGTCCAGTGAAAGGAGCGGAGTAGCGGACGCGGCGTCCCAGACCGCAGTCCGTCATTCATCAAGCCGTGCTCACTGCTCTGTTCCGGCGTGAGCGCAAGCCGTATAAAAACCTTCCTTCCCCAGCTCCGAGCACCCGAATCAAGCAAAGCACCTTGTCACCGGCTCAGCGCATCACCATCACGCATCCGGCGTCCCTGCTTGGAAGGACACGCGCTTGATAAAGCGACACTCGCCTCTGCTGCACCTCGCGACATCCGAAGCGCCCCCGCCTCCGCCGGCTCCATGGCGCTGCCCTACCTGGAGGCCGTGCTGTGTAAGTCCCCTTCTCCACGCCGCTCGTCTGATCGATCCGTGCGGTGTCTCGGGTTTGGTTGAGGCGCGAGATCGTCGTTTAAACCCTAGGGTTTGGGGGAGCTCGGGGTGTGGGTTTCAACTTTTAAGCGGTTGGATTAGCCGTATTGGGGAAGAGCTGTGAGCGCGTAATAGGTTTGAGTGGATGTGCATAATGCGGCGTGCTGAGTTCAACTCGCGCCATGTTAGTTTGAAAGTGTGATGCTGTGCGGAAGTGCGGATGCTTCTATTCACTGATTGATTTTTTGGTTCACCATATTGTTCGCATTTCTCGTGTAGTTAGGTGCCCATGGAGTATGTGCCTTGTGTGTTTGGGATGATTTGCTGTTTGAGTTATGTCTAGGAGTACCGTTGCTAGAGGGAATTTTGAAATCAAAACATGATATCTGAGGGATAGAAATTGTTCCTGGTAAAAAAAAAAAAACCTGCAACTGGCAATTGGCATGGTAGTATCGGTTAGTGGAGTCAGTAGAGGGATATTTGGGAGCTGGAGGTGCTAACTGCTAAATCAATTCAGCTCAATTGACTAAGATATTTTTTATAGTCTAGTCTTTGCAAACTTATGTTTCTGATCCGAAGTTCTGTTTGTCTGTACCTAGATGCAAGTCATGGCTTACTGCTACTTGTACAAAAGGTGACTAGTAAGAGGATCAGTATTTTTTTTTTTTGTCCTTACCTTTCGTGAGAGGTTAATGACTTTGTACATTCAAAATTTGTCAGCAGTAGGAATGAGGTCAAGAATTTAGATCATTGATACCATAATGCATTTACTTTCACTATTGTTTACGACCGTGTTTTTCTCATTGTGCATCTGTCTTGCAGGCTTTATGATTCTCATGTACATATTTGAGGCATATCTTGACATCCGTCAGCATAGAGCTCTCAAGCTGCCATCATTGCCAAAACCACTGATAGGAGTAATTAGCAATGAAAAGTTTGAAAGATCTAGAGCTTACAGCCTTGATAAAAGGTTTGTATAGCTATGTTCTTACTTTGCATTATTACTTCAATTCGAGATCATTTTGACACTCAAAATCAACATTATCTGACATATCTTTCTAAATTGTTGATGCTGATTTTCTTGGCTTCACTTTACAGTTATTTCCATTTCATTCATGAAGCTGTTACTATTATGATGGATACCACAATATTGTACTATAGAGTTCTTCCCTGGTTTTGGAAGGTAATGCAGATCTCTTAGTTCCGTCGACCACCTTATGCAACTGTTTCGGTTTTGATTATATTCTAATTTTTGTTGTAGAATTCTGCTACATTACTCACTAATGTTGGTCTGAATGCCGAGAATGAGACAATGCACACCCTTGCGTTCTTAGCTGGTGCCATGGTTTGGTCACAGGTACTAATTACCCGCCTTGCTAGAATGTCAATCTATTTTAATTTGATTATAGTAATGTTGCTTTGTTTACCCGTTATTATTCTTTTGAGTCGCTATTACGTTTGAGATTAGCTTCGGTAGTCTTCCTACACTTCTGTAGGAGATACTCAGCATTTGCCTTCATTTAATGGAAGTAGGAACATTGTGATACACCATTCTCTGCTCTGCTTTAGATCCATAATGTTTTGATTATCTTTGTGTTGGTAACTTTTGAGATATTTGAATTTTTTTTGATAGGCAATCTGTACAACAACAATGTGTGGTTCTATCTTTGGCCAGATAACTATCACATATGTAAAGTTATTTCAGTTTTTTCCCTACAGTTTGTTTATAGGAAAGGTACACTTGGATCTTTGAGTCAATTGGTTCGTGGCATTGAGGTAACATTCGGTGAAATTGGCATTGACCTGAGCTAAATTCATCTGTAAATGATGTTGAAATTGGAGTTGGTATCCAACAATGCCAATTCTGAGAACTAAACGGAACCTGATTTGAATTTTCTCAGATCAATATTTCTGTTCATTGGGTTAGCAATCAGCCTTTTCTGTTTAATACTTAATTGACAATTAGTAAATTCTGTTTGCCGCCCCTGTCAGAAACTGTATTCAGACAAGTCGTCTAGAAGTTCAATGTTATTTTAAGCCTAATCCACTAATTGATGTTAATCACTAACGAATACTTAATATTTGCAGGTTGTAGACTTACCTTTCTCTCTATATTCAACTTTTGTTATAGAGGCTCGTCATGGTTTTAACAAGGTGAGTTAACATTTCCAGGCTTCCTTTTTATTTGTTGCCTATGTATTTCCTGATGTATTTATTTTCTCTTGCTTCACATCCTTTTAGCAAACCATATGGCTCTTCATTAGGGATATAATTAAAGGAATTTTACTATCAATGGTACTTGGACCACCGATCGTGGCTGCAATCATCTACATAGTACAGGTAACTTCCATCCATTGTTAATAGTTATAACTGTTAACTTTCATTTGTGTTGCATATGTCAAGGTCCACATGTTTAGAATCACACAAACTGCTAACATTTTTATCTAATTGAACCAACTGGTTCTAACTCTTTCGGCATTGTTTCAGATTGGAGGACCTTACCTGGCTTTGTATCTCTGGGGCTTTATGTTTGCATTAGCTCTCCTGATGATGACAATATACCCGATCGTAATAGCTCCTCTGTTCAACAAATTCACTCCTGTGAGCATCTGTTACTGTAGTTTAGTATACCGAGTTAATCTGGGATATTATTTTTTTCAGTTCACTTGTCTATTTTTCTTGAGCACGTGGTGTAAACATATTGCTACATTTGCTAATTATTGTTTTGCTTTACAAAATTGGCATTATAAGCTATGCATATTGTCCCCAAGGGCCCAAAGTTATTCTGAACACTGAATTCTATATGAGTTTACTTGTGCAACAGCTTCCTGATGGAGTACTACGTGAGAAAATAGAGAAATTAGCAGCTTCCCTCAAGTTTCCTTTAAAAAAGCTTTTTGTGGTGGATGGATCTACAAGATCAAGTCACAGTAATGTATGATGTTTACTTTGTCGGCAGATTTTGGATTCGTAATTTGCTGCCACTATTTCAATTGACAATTCATTTTCAGGCATACATGTATGGTTTCTTCAAGAATAAACGCATAGTACTGTATGACACATTGATTCAGCAGGTTGAATGGTGCACAAAATCTCCTTTTCAGCTCTCAATTATTTTGAATTTGACATGTTTCTTCTCTTGTTTTCAGTGTAGTAATGAGGATGAGATAGTTTCTGTGATTGCTCATGAACTTGGTCACTGGAAACTCAATCATACCGTATATTCTTTTGTGGCTGTCCAGGTATTCACTCATCCAGATAACTATTAGATTTGCATACATGTACTAGTGTACTCATCTAATTTTGTTGGACCAAAATTTACATAGTTAACTGCCGTCTCAGTCACCACCACCCAAAAAACAGGGAAAATCGTTTGGTTTTTCTTAAAGAACGTTTAATGCTTTTTCTTGATCTGTTTGACATTATGATCCTTATCAGCTAATTCAAGTCATACTAGATTAGGAGAGATTGAAAACTAAGGGGTCTTTGGGTCTTGAGAATTCTGCCTGGGGCTAGGCAGCGCCTCCAGGCACCGGATCAATCAGCCTGTGGTGCGGTGCACTTTCCTGGCCAAGCAGTGTTGGTCAGGCTACAACAAAACATACATAGGTTTGGGCCTTTTGGGGTATTATAGGGGTAATATAAGCAGTCACTGGGTCTGCCAAATAGTTTAAGTAATTTCTTTTATTAAATTTTCTTTCATTCTTCAAAGTTTTTTTTGAAGGAAAAAGATAGCTCTAATGAAGCCCTATGCCATATGTTAGAACAATGTAATATATAAATGACTGCTTGATCAAGCTTTCTTTTTAATGGGGACACACTAGACTAAGTTCAGGAATGGGAGATGCAGTTGATGAGCTTTTAAGAAAAGCATGTACAATATTTATCATCGTATGGGTACTGGGAAACGGTGAAGTCAAAGGGAATAACGTGTGCCTTTTCATGACGTAGTTCTTGAATGTTTTTGGGGAATTCATGCATCTTGTTCCTTAATATCTTTTGGCCATTTACATTAGGTGCTGATATCTTGAATGTTTTGTGCAGCTGCTAATGTTTCTACAATTTGGAGGATATACTTTAGTTAGAAACTCGAAAGATCTATTTGAAAGTTTTGGTTTCGAGGATCAGCCTATAATAATTGGACTGATTATTTTCCAGGTACGTCATACATGTCTTTGTAACAAGCGTTGATGTTTTTTTGTTCTTCTAAAATTATTTCCCACTAATTATTCCATGAATTTCCAGTATTGTTGTTGTAGTAGTTTCTTGATTGACACGTGTTTGCTTTGATTACAGCACACCATAATACCTCTTCAACACCTTCTGAGTTTCTGCCTGAACCTTGTCAGCAGAGCATTTGAATTTCAGGTTTATTCTTCTTTCCTAAGTTTTCTGCTACTGACAGCTTTGAAGTTTTTCGTCGCACTTAACTTCATTCAAATTTCTAGGCTGATGCATTTGCGAAAAACCTTGGTTATTCCACGGAGCTCCGTGCAGCCCTTGTTAAACTGCAGGTAATAATTTAATGTCCTTTGATTTGTTTCTAATTACTATAAAAAAAAGTCGCTTTCAGTTGGGCATCTGAAACTCTTTATATAGCTTATTTCCCAGTTTTCTGTGATCAATCAACTGCATTTCTCACATCTTTTATTTATCGGCTTATTGTCTTTTGCCTTGCCTGGTACCTGTGACATCCTTTCTGCACTAAGAAGTCTTGTCACACAAAAACAACTGTATACTACAGTATTGTCAAATCATGACAAATTTGGATAAAGTAATTTGATTTCTATTTGAAAATTTCAGGAGGAGAACCTGTCTGCAATGAACACAGATCCGTGGTACTCTGCATACCACTACTCCCATCCACCTCTAGTCGAAAGGCTGCAAGCACTCGAGGATTCAGACAACAAAAAGGAAGACTAACCGGAGGACAGATGAGTTGGTGCTAAGCGGCGTAGTATTGATAATTTCGTGAATTACAATGTCGATGTCCCTGTTATGCATCAGGCACCAATTCGCTTTTGGATGATCTGTAAGCATTCAACCGTACCATTGCGTACGGGGGTAACCAAGGCATGTGCAGAGGTGCGTTCATTAATCGACTTCGTAGATTCGTCTGTAAACAGGTTTAATTGTCTTCGAATGTTGAAAATAGAAGCAAACCAGCTTTTCAAATACTAGTGCATGCAATGCATCCTCCTCTTAAACTTCTTTATGTTGGCGTATCCTTCACTCCTTTCGTTCGACATGGATGTCCCAAGATCTGCCTGTACAGTATACGGACAACACGTGTTCAGTTGAGTACGCACCTAATCCGCACGAAGAATCAAGAAGAGGATGCGGTGAGAACTGGAAGCTCAGTAGCTCACCCAGTCACCCTGCTTCGCGCGCCCGAGGGGCTGGCCGTGATGCTCTCACTTTCCACCCCCTCCTTGCCTCCTCAGCCGCCGCCTCTTCCTGCTGCAGCCACCACTGACACTCCCGTCGGCCTTCTCAGCGTGGCTGCGGCGCGACGCGACGCGATTCTCACTTCTGCGCTGCACGCCACCCTTCTCAAGTCCGGCGCGCTCCACCCGCACCCGCAACAGCCCCTCCCGGCGTCAAACTCCCTCCTGCACGCGTACCTCCAATGCGGCCACCTCTCCCGTGCGCTCCGCCTGCTCGACGAAATGCCCCGCCGCGACGCGGCCACCTACACCTCCCTCATCTCCGCGCACTGCCGGCTCGACGCCCCACTCGACGCCCTCCGCGCCTTCCTGGACATGCTGGCCTGGGGCGCCGGCCAGGGCGAGGACCTCGCCGTCCGCCCCAACGAGTTCACGGCTGCAGCGCTCCTGCAGGCCTGCGGGCTCGCCCGGGACGGGAGGCTGGGGAGGATGGTGCACGGCTACCTTGTGGCAGGTGGGTTCCGTGGTGACCCCTTCGTGGTCGGCTCGCTGGTCAACATGTACGCCAAGTTTGGGGATGTGGTGAGCGCGCGGAGATTGGTTCTTGGATTGCCTTCCAGGGATGTCGTTTCATGGACGACCATTATATCAGGATGCGTGCTCAACGGGATGCTAGCGGAAGCCCTCGAGGTGTTCGTCATGATGCTGGAAGACGGCGTCCTCCCCAACAACGTCACCATGCTGAGCGTCATTCAGGCGTGCTCTTTGATGGGCGCCTCGGAATTGTTCGGTCCTGTGCACGCCCTTGTTGTTCTGTTGGAGCTCGAGGGTGACGCTTCTGTGGTGAATTCACTTATCCTTATGTACGCAAAGAATGGATTTGTTGTAGAGGGCATGCGGCTTTTTGAGGGGCTGTACCTGAGGAGGGGAAATTTGTGTTCCAGTGAAGATGTCCTTGCTGCAGTTCTTTATGGTTGCACCATCTCAGGGTCGCTGAAGAATGGCGAGGGGATCCATGGCCACTTGATTAAAATGGGTGCTTTCCCTAGCATCAGCATTGAGAACTCCCTCATGGGCATGTATGCTAGATTTGAGAAAGTTGATGCTGTGGACTTGGTATTTACTGGCATGAAAGTTAAGGACATCGTTTCTTGGAACACCATTATCTCTTGCCTTGCTAAGAGTGACCGTGTGAATGAAGCACTGGAGCTTTTCAGTGCTCTTCATGCTGGTAGTGGCGGTCTCGTGCCAGACTTTGTCACGGTCTTGAGCATAGTGCAGGCATGCTCGAGAGCAGGCCTACTGCAGCAAGGGCAGATGCTCCATGGAAACATCATGAAGTCTGGTTTCTTGTATGATGTTTCTATATGCAATGCTCTCATAAGTATGTATGCTAAGTTAGGTAGGATTGATTTCACCGAGATGATTTTCCAGCAGATGGATACTAAGGACCTTGTTTCCTGGAACTCGATGATCAATGCTTATGGGATGCATGGTGATGGTCGTTCGGCACTAAGGATTTTCCATCAGTTGAAGGATATCGGTACGCCTGCTCCAAATGCTATCACATTTGTCAGCGTGATATCGGCTTGCAGCCACTCAGGTTTGATTTCAGAAGGCTATGAGTGCTTCGAAAGCATGAGAACGGATCATGGCATTGAACCAAGCATGGATCATTATGCCTGTGTAGTTGATCTGCTCGGAAGGTCTGGGAGGTTTGTTGAGGCAGAAGAATTCATCAGGGATATGCCTGTCCATCCCAACGCATCCATTTGGGGACCTCTTTTGGCTGCTTGCCAGCTTCATGGGAATGTTGACCTTGCGGAGAAGGCAGCTAAAGAATTGTCAGCCTTGGAACCTGAAAGTGACATATGGAGAGTCTCCTTGTCAAATACCTATGCAATGGCTGGGAGATGGAAGGACGCTGCAGAGCTTCGGACTGATATGAGGAGGGTTGGCTTAAGAAAGGAGACCGGGTGGAGTTTTGTAGATGTTGGTGGGGTTGATGGTTTTAAATTCGTGTCAGCAGATTCAAGGCATCCTGATGCTGAAGAAATTTATGCAATATGGCACAGTATGAACAAGCACATGGCAGACCTGGCTGCTGATGTGCATCAACTGAATTCAGCTGGTGTAGTTTAGTTTCTGCCTGATGTATGGCAGACGCATCTCTGATTGGTACATTGTTTAACCTGTGCTGCAATATTGGATTGCTAATGACTATAACTCGGTTCGTGCTGATAGTCCTCTCTCTCTCTCTCTCTCTCTCTCTCTCTGGTTTTTTTAAGGTAATTACGTTGTATAATTGATTTTATTAAATCACTCAGCACGGCAATAGAATGGTGAGAAAAAATGAATCCAAACACACAGGAATTATCAATGCATTCAGCTTTATTGTTTCTATCAAATGAAGAACCCCCCATACTGCCTACAACTTCCGATAAGTATAATACAGCCTTTTGTTCAGTAAATATTCAATTCCTGTAGCACCATACAATTCAATGCTTCTGGTCTCTTACTTCCGCATCAAAAGCACTACAGTATGTGCTGCTATGCTCCGGTTTTCCCCTAGACTGTCAACTTTCTCGTGCGTCTTCGCCTTAAGGTTGACAACAGATGGATCTGCCCCTAGTAGTTCACACAAGTTGGATCGGATTGTCTCCTTGAATGGACTGATCTTTGGTTTTTGCAGGATCAGCGTAGCGTCAAGGTTGCCCAGCTCATAGCCTGCTTCATGCATCAATTTCACCTGAAATTGCATGGCAACCCAAAGACATTAAAATGATGCTTAACACCAATTTCATAACTTATGGCCCACGAAATATCATTGTACGAGTATACAAAACAGTCATTTTTCCAATTTGGTGACATAGGTGAAATGTTTAGTGTTTTCCTCCGCATCAGTAACCTGACAATGATTAAGGGCACAATAAATGCTACTATATTAATAACTTACCTTCATTGGTCAATGAGGTTGTAGAAAAACAATCCCAGAATAAGCCGAAATTCTAAGGCATGGGCATCCCAGAACAACCCCAGTGTTCAGTCAGCGTTCTAGGCACATGGTTCGTATCTTGGACAATACTACAATATTATTTGAAACGGTTCAAAAGGCCCAATAGGAATCATGCGGTCAATGTTCTAGGGACATGATTCATGTCTTCTATACAAAATGTAAAACGTGGAGTACCTTTTGCCCTTGTAGAGTCACAAAGTCAAAGGTCATAATGGCAGTCAGCAACTCGTGTAGGAATTTGCAAAGACTTTTTATACAAGCTGTATAAGCACGTCGTGTATAATCATTGTTGGAAGCATCGAATGTTTAAGGGAAACAGTAGCGCAATGACAGGTATTGCTATATGATCAGAAATAGCGATCATTCAGCAAAATCTCAGGAAGCAGGAAATACGAACTCTTGAATTTGGCGTGATAAAGCATTCCTAGCACTCGAAAAGCGTCCTACGAGAACGTTTTACAGTACAGGAAACAGGGTAGAAGTGACAACAGCACGGAATGAATTTGAGACTGCAATAGAAAGTAATGAAACTCACGGCTTCTCTCATGAACACAGAAGAATCTGCGCCCTTCCAGCGGGGGTCCGAGTCCGGGAAGATCTGACCGATGTCCGGCAGGCCCAGAGCACCAAGAATCGCGTCCACCACGCAGTGCAGCAGCACGTCCCCTGCAACACGAGCCGAAATCCCCGCACACTCGGTCACGAAGACGTCTGAAATGAAACCACCGCCGAAGAGCAAGCACCAATCGAGAATCGCGGCTGCGGCCGGCACTTACCGTCGGAGTGCGCGTCGCAGCCGCGGTCGTGGGGGATGTTGATGCCTCCGATGATAAGCGGGAGGTCAGGCTCGAGGCGGTGGAGGTCGAAGCCGTGGCCTACGCGGAATGGGAGCGCTGGAGGCTTCGGAGCCGCGGCCACCGCTGGCTGGTGCTCCGCCTGGATCGCGGCCGCGACGACCTGGGACGTCCGCCGCAGGCGCAGGGACGGTCGGCATGGGGGAGGGCATGGCTCGGTGGTGCCGATGCGGACTCGTGGCGTGGTGGAGATGGGGGATGCGGTCAGGAAGAAGAAGGAGGAAGGGGCGGTGGCCATGGGGTCTCGCTGCTGCCGGTGGGCGGTGGCGAGATAGCGGCGCGGCCGAGTTTTTTCTGGGGCCGGGCGGGGGAGGAGAGAGCGAGCGGCGAGGTGAGACTGTGAGAGGCTGCGTTTGTCGTGTGCCGGAACTTATTGGAGCGGAGGCGAGATGAGCATCTGGTGCTGAAGATGCGATGGCGGCATTTCGAGTTTGGAGGTCTGCGTAAGTAGGTGCCTGTTGCAGATTCAGACTGGCTTTACATTTTGACTGAAACTCACACGAGTGCTTCCAGTCCACTCTGAAGACTTATTGAATTTACATTTATTAAGTGTGACAAATCCCCGTCAAAAACTCAAAATGAATGGCAACCATGATTCTTAGACTATTGGTGACTAGTGTCATATACCCATATCCATTTCCACAATTCATCTGAAGCGGTGTACATCATCACCAGTCTCACAAGGGCAAAGCAGAGGAAATACAAAGCTGGAATCTCAGTAAAAGGAGGAAACAGAACTTTCTAGAAAAGAAGAAAAAGACTATGGAGCAGTATAACTTCATTATTCACTTTGTTCAGTCTCAATGTCCACTATGGAAATGCCTGTGGTATGCAACACGACGATCATAACATCTTTATAGACAACATAACAGATCTGCCCTCGAAGAGATAAGAAAATAGGGATACCCATATAATATGAGTACAATTTCATAGATATGTGCTTGAAAGGGCAATTTGGCACAGCTTGGTACAGTGCAGTGCAGCAGGCCTTGATACATTACATAGCTTTACAGCACTCTGATCACCTCAACTGAAACTTACATGTTTGCCCAGATGAAGTAATTTGACAATATCATGGAACTCATGGCTACATGGCCGAGGGCGTTATCTGATAGTATCCATAACGCTATTGATAACACTAACTGAACTCAATGGTGAGAAAAGGGAGCAATCTGCATTACTCAAAATTTCCTTTCTGCTTTCGATTACTAAGCGAGAACAGCCTTTAACTGAAGCAATAATACTCAGGAACCTAGATGAGCAAGCTTTCGGGTAAGGGTACACGCTTCAGGGCAAAATTATATATACACATCAGGCTACCGACAAATCTCACCTTTGGGGAGCCAACTGTACATGCTTGCACCCTAACGCAATCTACAGCCGAAGGCTTGAATCTAGTCAGAAACAGAAGGGTTCAAGCACCTTCATTGATCACTGGTGGTGCTACGCCATAACACCGTCCCGAGGTCTGTCGAACTGTAATTATATATGTTGAGGGACCTGGCTGTGCTATTCACCTTTAATCCTGGAGAAGTTGTGAACTTTTCAGTAGATTGTATGAGGAAAGGAGAGGGGAGAGGGAAAAAAAGGCTGGCCTTACATGAAAGGTGCACTCATTGGAAGAGCTGAACTCCTGGAGCCCCCTAGCTCAAGTCCATCAGAAGTGCTATATAATGAGAGCAACTTCCTCTACAAATTGCATAGATAATATAAGTTAGTTCCACTGCTCATTAACATGAATAGGAGTTATATCTCCTGGTTAGCTAGCGGAACTGTACAAAATGCTACTCATGCACACTTCCTACTGCTACAGTATTTGGTTCAAGACGGGTTCAAGTTCAAGAACTGCTCCATTTAGTATTTCATCCACAGTTGGCAAGCCCCGCTAAGCACCAAATGTGTTAGAATAGTGTACAAAACTTGTGCAGTTTCTTTTCATGAAAGAAAGCAACAATTGTCTGTTACTTATCAAACATGAAACCATGGGATTTGCAAAAATTGGCTATAATAGGTTATATACCTACTATATATACTCATGTTGAAAAAAAATAGGACAAATACGACACAGGAAAGAAGGAAACATGTATAGATAAAAAGCTTGAACAACTTGTTTAACTAGAAATCATAGCAAGTAGTAAATGGAGATTATGAAACACATGTTGTCAAGCTTACTTGATCCTCAAAATCGGGACTTGTCAAATTGATGGAAAGGTTCCTCATCAACAACAATGCCTAAAGAGAGATGGAAGGAATATTCCGGGTCAAAAAAGAGATGAAGATATAGTTGCCAGTCAATGACAAGTAGATAAATCCAAATTATAAATTTAGAAACAACAAATTCATCTCAAACATATTGCCTTTATTGGTTTCAACAAAGATATCAAAATCATGATTAAACAGTTTATTGCAATGCTCAAGTGAGGAGAGCTGGAGCGCAGCGGGGGTGAAAAGCATTCAGGAACTCAGCAACAATCAGCGAGTAGTCCCCTTCTTTTGCATCACCATTTGCTTTTGGCTCTAAAAGCATTGGTATTGGAAGTCCTGCACGACTCGCGCATGTAATAAATTTCTAACTCTTCTTATTAGTATAAAACGGACAAGGTCCGTGATTTCAAAACAAAAAAGTGAGGAGAGCTTAACCATTATCAGGGAACACTGCGTAATACTCCCTCCGGTATCAAAAAGAGTGTAGTTTAGGACAAGGTTTCGGTCAAACATTGGGAATATAAATCATGAATAACTTTTAAATTATTATGTTTGAAAATATATAAATCATATGAGTAGATTCATCTTGAAAAATACTTTCATAAAAGTATATATATGTCACTTTTTAATAAATACTTTTATCAAAAAATGAAGTCAAAGTCATGTTTTGAAGACTGTCATTGTCCTAAACTACTTTCTTTTTGATACCGGAGGGAGTATAGACTAGACAGAACAATGCCTAAACTTCTGCTTTTGTCACAATATATTTGATGGAATCTGTTGTATTGGAGTTGAGATGGTGGAATATATCAGCAGCCTATTCAAAATAATTCTGCGAATATGGTGAAGAAAAAGAGAGAGAGCCATATCAAAAGATTCACATACTGTTTCAACATCAATCGGATTCATCTCTTTAAGTTTCTGCAAATGACCACTTGTGCTTGGATCAAAAATACTGCCGAGGAAGCTGTATACTTGTGTGAAATCCGGCATAACTGTACCAAATATTGAAGAGAAAAATTAAAATGTTAACATGATAGTCCGTGTAATAGAAGCAAATAATGTATTCAAGGCAAAAAAAAGACCCAATATCTATATTAAAAAGGTACTTGTAATGTTTAAGTATATCAAAAAAGGATATCACTATTGTTTTATTTTTTATTTTTGCAAAATACATCACTATTTTGATAGCTACATTTTAGTTCCCATGTATGTATCAATGATTCAAATCATTATTGAGATAAAATCACACTATTTAGAAGATTTTAGCATCCCAAGTTGCATGAAAAGGTGCACAACAATATGACAAATCACATTGCCAATAAAGAAATTATCAGAAATCTGAAGAAGTACTGACGGCGGAGTGACGGAACTTGATTCATCTGATCATTTGTTTCACCAGGCTGCCGAGCCCTTGGAGGGCCTTCAGTACTGCTTGAGCAAAAATTGTTTGGACCCAGTGTTCCAGCACCTAAATCTTCTGTGTGGAAGACAACAATTAACTCATGAATCTTGCAGTGAAATATTTAAAGCAAGGAGGCACCTTATTATACAAACCTTTCACCATTGATGACGTGACAACTGGTCGGATAGAATTGTGAGGCCAGGAAGAAACAGTTGCATTCATGCCTGAGTTTCTATGGATGGATGATGAATCCGTCTTGAGTGCATAGTTTGATTCTACAAGTCAAGAAATACGCTGTTAGTTAGCAATTTGATAGAAAGGGGTGCTGAAAATATCAAAGTATGCACCCAGAATAAAATTTGGTGTCACATAAAGGGATGGGCAAAGATGCATTTTCCTTTTGAGGCCCTGAAACATGAAATCTCACCATTTTTGGAGGCCTTCTGAGGATATGGATGAGCAGCTTTGCGCTTTGGCCGGGGAGGCGGGACATGTTCGCTAGTACCGTTCTTTTGAACTTTCAAAAAATATTTCTGTGCGTGGCTCCTTATCTGTACAAAAAAGCAGAATTCAATACGAAAATTATATTATAGGGGAATCGATTGGTAATTAAATATTATATGCTTGTGCAATCTTAGCGAAGGGGTGCCTGAATATGGCGATACTCAGATCGCTTGCATATCATCCTCATGTTAAAAAAAAACATCAGCTGTTTACAATCAACATGCTCTCAATTCACAAGGAGTTCAGTTATGTAAGGTTTGTCATATAATTTGGTGCATCAGTTCACTGTAGCCTGAGCTAAACTGGTTTGATTTGCAGGAATTCTCAACCGAAAAATGATTTCTTGGTCCATTTATAGTCAAATACCTGAATAACAGTCTTAGAGCCAACAAAAGCTTCAATCTTTTTCCAGTCACGATCAAAACTGAAAAACGAGCAAATTTCACATATGAATGCCATACACAGCATCCTTCAAAATAAAAAAATGCCATACACAGCGTATAGCTTAATGTCAATTCTATGGCACAAACATACGCTTTTAACAAGCATTAATATTGCAATATTGGCAAAAACACACATTAACAGCACCATAGATCATAGATCACACTCATAAACACAGAAAAAACCTAGGGCAGATATGATAGGTTCATGCACAAAAGGCTATCTAGAGTTCTAACCTAAGAGGTTGGAATTAGACACTAGGAATCATGAGTTCCAGACAGTCAAGTTGTCTATCAATTCAACCATTCAACTGTGTTCGACTAGGTCCAAATCAATATTTACAAACAAGAAACAACAAAAGATAAAGTATGAAACTGAAAGAGAGAAGAAGTGGATAAATAAAATTTAGAGGACTCACGTGCTTCTGAATGGCTATATGTAGAGTGTGCTTTGATAAAGATGAATGATTTTGAATCTTGACTATCCTATTTTGTGTCGGTGGTTAATTGCAACAAAAAATTGCCGGCTCAAAGAATCTATTGTGTACCCTACCGAGCCAAATGGTGGCACCAGCTGAGCACAGACTTCTTTATCATTTCAAATTCCCACATTGCAAATTGGATTTTTTGAAATTGTACTATAACTGCTTGTGAACCATAGACAACTTTTGTTTCCCTATCGTTCCATGTAAAAGGAACTGAGAAGCTAAAGTAAGAAAATTTTCAATCAAAATCATCATAGAGGAACTGAAGTAGATATCCAAAACAATGAACAAACACCAAGCAGCTAGAACAAACTGTAATAATAACGTTTCATATCAAGCTTTGCCCTGGACACTAAAATTCAGTGCCAAAACCTAACAAACGCGGCGAAAAAGTACTACTAGGAGAGAACTACTACTAGTGTTTCTAGCCCAGAGACGGCGAAAGACTTTCAAGCAAAGAACGCATCGGAATCAAGAAAAGTAAGGCAGAAATTCCCGGGCAGGTTTACGTTTGCTTACAGCTGCAGTGCTTCGAGGAACTTGTCGTGCTCCTGCTCCGTCCAGCTCTCGCGCGACTTGGTGATGGTGTACGGCTTCCGTACCTTCTTGCTGGCGTCGTCCCCCGCCATGGCGGCGTCGGGCTGGGGTGGCTGCGCCTGCGCCGGCGGTGTGCCGGCGGAGACCATGAGGGAAAGCGAGCTCCTGGAAGGGGCCTCAACGTGCGGTGGTTGCTGTCCTCGCCACTCGGGTGGGAGGACCAGGACCTGGCTCTGGCTGTGAGCGGTTGCAGCGCTGCGTGCCTGCGGTCCGCGTGGTGTTGTGGTGTAGGCGTGGCCGAGAGGTGGGTGGGAGTGTGTGGGTGGTGGCGCCTCGGGGCGCGGGGCGGGGGGAGCCGTGCGTCGCGCTGGGGGCGGGAGAGGGCCGGAGCCGGACGGAGAAGGACGGCGTCTCTCCTCCTCCGTTTTTGCTTGGCCGGGGGCCACTTGATTCTGACGGCCGTGTGCGCGCGGTCGAGAGCGTTTGTGGCTGCGAGCTTCCGTTAAGAGTGGGCGTGGTTAGCCATAAATATGGTTAATCGACCGAACCCAGTCAAACGGAAATATACGGTTAATTGAATTTTATTTTTATTTTAATTTTCATTTTATCTATTATGATTAACTGAATTTTATTCGGTTTTAATCTTGATTAATTGAACAAATTAGATTAATCAAATTAGCTTTATTTAATTAGCTATCAACTACATCTAAACTTTGATATTATGGTTAATCGTATAACCACACTGAATTACCGTTAACTGAAATACGTGATTAATAATTTATTCCGATCATATTTAGTTATTAGTTTTTATTAATCAAATTTATTTTAATTATTTTAACTGAACCGATTAACCCAATTAACCCAATGACCGGCCATAGCTGCTGTCCACTTGCGCGCCGTCGCTCTCGCGCTGTCACGCTCCCCGGGTCGCCTGCTGTGTTGCCAGCTTTAGTTTAAGCAAGAGGAGGTTTGTGTGGCTGATCTTGCGTTTACCGTCGCTGCTGTTTCACGGGATGATTGAGAGGACAAACTTGACTCGTTTCGTTGGGACTTGTAGACGATGATTTCTCTTGAGGTCATGTATTGGATTAGTAAACTGATAATAATGCTAAGACGTGTCAGTCATTATCTTGTCCACGCAGATGAAACTTACATATTCCGTTATAGGAATCCATTATGATGCATTGCTCTAGGAATATTCTGGATTTCTAATGGGTTGCAAGATACAAAAGCATATATACTACCTCTATTTTCTTGTTATTGATATTTTTAATATAAATTTATATTTAAAAAACATCAATAATAAATAAATAAACGTAATAAAGAGTAATCTTTGACTACAATGGAGGTGTGATCTTCAAGCATGAGAATGACCAACTTGAAAGGTGGCATCAATATGCCAAAATTATTTATGTGACTCTACCGTTTGTTTTTTCACCTCTTTCAAGTGAGACATGTCAAATTTTTGAATTTTTGTAGTAGCCTTTTTTTTGGACATTTCCTATAACATATTTCATTTTTGATGTTTTCAGTTAATTACTTACTTTCTCAATGCGAGAACTTAGAGAATCACTTTCAGTTCTCTTCAAAAAACACTTCCTCTTTCAAAAGCCCTATATGACATTGTAAAATTAAAAAATATCTCAACTCACGGAGGATAATCATCCTTGAAGTATTTTATTAAGAGAAAGAGACCCTCTCTCGCATGCTGAAAAAACTTCCGAACCTCTGCTCCACCTTTACAAAATGGCACTGCAGCACATTGAAAAATAGCGACCTAGACTGATCTTAAACATGTGTTTTGAGTGAAATAGAGGTGAAAATTTTTTTTACCCTCTAGCTGAGAATCGAGAGCCCACTAGAATCGAACCCACACCGTAGGGGCACCACGCAAGCGGGGCTCGAACCCAGTCGTACGGCATTGTTCTTTCTCTCTTTTTTTTTTTTGTGGGGACTATTTTCTTCATTTAACCCATAAGAGTTACTACTTTGTTCGCTTATCGTTGTCGTTCCCGACCAACCAAATCAATTAAAAATGAGCTGACGAAGCTTTATTGGAACAACATCAAATTCAAAACGGAGAAAGTATTAGTTAAGACGTGCTCAGGGGGCTAAGATCGGCTCCATTGGATAGAACAAAACAAAGCAAATCGTGAAAGATGTTGGGAAGGCAGCATTTAAGCCCAAGCAAACAAATTAGAGCCCAATTGAAACAACGGCCGAACAACCGTCGCCATCAGTCAAAGGCCAACACAGCACAATCTGGTATCAAGAGATAAAATAAAAAATAAATAAAAATGCGCCAACGCAGCACACAGGTGTCCTCGGAGGAGCCTTCGTCAGCAGACAACCCAATTACTCCAGGCTTCTATTCCCCAGTTCCAGACTCCCAGCTCCCTTCAACCGAATCTTCCAGCAGCTGCCTCTTCTTCCCTCGTCCAGTCGCTGCGACGGCCCCATATAAGGACTCGCGCAACGTTGTTCTGGGCGTTTTCCTTTGAGCTTTTTTTTTTGTTTTGGAGCAGGGACAGCTCCCCGCTTTTCTGTTCTGTTTGGATGTTGGAGCGATGGTGATTTGGAATCAGTCTTGGCTTCTTGATTGTGTTCGCGCAGGAAACTACAGACTGAGAATTTCTGGTGAGCATTTCTTCAAACACCTTGTGATCAACTAGCTGGCTTAATGTGATTCTAGTAACTTCTGTAGTTTGTTTTGGATCATGAATCCCTCCCTTGTACTGTCCCCTGTTTACGTATATCTCTTCAAGCGCTTTTTGATCGTATCCTATTCTTCCTCGTTGTGTACTCATTCTACAATTTTAGCTCCCTTAATTAATTTTGACAATGCTTTCTGGGTACGTAAGGTATCACTGTGGCTTTCTGATAAGCTCCCGTGTCAAGTTGGGTTTGGCAAGGTGTCATGCATAGGACTACAGCAATTTTACGACGTTCCCGTCAAGCAGCCACCATCCGGAGTCCTGCAAAGGAATCTCCTCAACAGTTCTCATACGTTGCCCCCTGGAGATCGATCAGCTGTTCTGACACTCCAAAGTTAGGAATCTCTACGCTTAAGAAGATCAAGGCAGTAGATCAGAGTTGTCCTGCTATTAGCGTAGCGAAAATCTGCACGCTGCATCTATCGGCTGATATAAACTGCTGCTGGCCAACGTTGAAGCATCGCCACAACCCATCACCGGTCTTCTCTGGTGTTCCTAGCCTTTGTCGCATGTATTCCTCAGTTGCCAGGACCAAAAATTCTGTCTCGAGTGTCTCTTCTTCAGGAGTTTCTGAAATGGGCGCCACAGATGATGGTGGGAACAGCTGGGTTGATGTGTCAGAAAATGCTCGTCATTCTAGTACTGATGCTAGCATTGCTGCAGGCAAGAACGTGAAGGAGCTGATTGACACAATTAGATCTCACGCTCAAGAGTTACTTGGTAATCATCAAGATCTGCAGAAGGTAGTTGTCCCACTTGGTGGTACTCTGATTGGTACCACGATGGCATGGTTTGTAATGCCTTATGTTCTAAGGAAGCTCCACAAGTATGCATCAGAAGGACCTCTCACGAAACTTTGGGGAGACTCAAAGAAGAAAGATGGGTCCTATCACACAAGCTTATGGAGTGCATTGGAAGATCCTGCAAAATATATCATCACGTTTATGGCATTTTCACAGATGTGAGTATTGTCACCTTCTAAGAGTAACTCTGTTTGGATAATAACTAAAATAATACTTTTAGTGAACTATCGTAAAATACGTGTTGGCAATGGGACAGAACTTTCGTTCTATGTAATTCTTGTTGATTCCATAAATCTGTGTTCCTTCTGTATTTGTTTTATTTTAGCAGTAGGTGGAGATTTTATTTCACATTATAATTTGATGTAGCAGTTACATTATCCACAAACAACAATAATAGAGCATCATCTCTCATCTGCGACATATTACATCCATAGAAATACAGTATATAGTTGTGCACCATTATTGTATTGTCAGTGTTAAAGTTATTCCGAATGTGTCTGAGGTATCTGAAGCTCTGAATTTTCTTCTTCCTCAGGGCTGCAGTTATTGAACCAAACGTTTCAGCTTATCTTCCACAGGCATGGAAGGGAGCGTTTGTTGTATCTTTTGTGTGGTTCCTTCACCGGTGGAAAACCAACTTCATTACTCGTGCTGTCTCCAAGGAAACTGCTCTTGGAATGGACCGAGAAAGATTATCAGCATTTGATAAGGTGTCCTCATTAGGGCTAATTGGGCTTGGAGTTATAGCTCTTGCTGAAGCTTTTGGTGTACCAGTGCAGTCAATACTAACTGTTGGTGGAATGGGAGGTGAGATTTTGACACTTTAGTTAACATATGTTGTGTTTCTTTGCATGAACATTTATTCTCATGATGCATTTCCTGAGCATTTTCCTTAATGGGGACTAAGAGGGCACCTACCTGAACCAGACCTTTATCATGCCAGTAATCAGTATCGATTCATAGTGGAATCAAAGATGCAATAAATAGTAGGACACAGAACTATTGACTAGTGAGCTTGAAAATGACGGTATTCCAGATTATCTAAAGTACTCCTTTCATGGATAATACGAACCTTTTTCTCTACTCATGTATCCAACAAATATCTGCCGTAAGTATGCATTAGCACACTGATGGAATCTCTGGCTGGGAGGCTACCAACCAAGGTTCTGACTATGGTCATGCACTAGAGAAAGGTTTGCTTGCTGCAAAGCAGGGTTTGTGGCATTTTCTCAACCTAGTATGGGTATTCTCTCTAGATATCACCTCAGAGAGTCAGAGGTGATCTTCTGCCACGGGCTGAGTTTTTTTTTATATACGAAACAATACCTCTGAATAGGGATAGTCAGTAATGGTGCTTTTTGTTATTTACTTGGATATGGTTTCCAGCTTCCTGCTCAACATGTTTTAATTGACACATGATTACAACAGTTTTGCTGGTCTAAATATCTCCAGCAATAATGTACATAAGTTTGCTGATAACTAAGAATTGGAGCTTTTAGTTGACTAGTGACTAGCAATTACATATCTCCCTAACATTCTCTTTGCATGCTGTCCCAGGTATTGCTACTGCTTTTGCTGCTAGAGATATCCTCGGTAACATGTTGAGTGGGCTATCCTTACAATTTTCAAAGCCATTCTCAGTTGGAGATTACATTAAGGTGCTTGCTCATTTATTAATGGACCGTAGTGTTTACTGTTTTGCTTGAACCGGTTTTGCTTGCTATTAAGTTTGCAGTCATCATCGAGCATCATGGGTGATATATTTATTTTGTAGTGTAGACTACCAATGAATTTAGATTAAAAAATCATTGGAGTGTGCTTTCATGATTCAACAAACTAATCATGTTTCAACAAATTCTTATTATTTTTTAATATTCAAAAAGGGAACACGAATACTTAAAAAAAAAAGAATCAGAACTTAGCTCTCTTCCATCCAAAACTCTGCATAGTTGTATATCATGAATTGTATAACTTTTCAGATGAACTCGTTCTCTAATTGATTTTTGTAACTTAATGTCGTTTTAGTATTTATATCATAGTGCATAGAGTTTCTAGTTGATGCAAATTGTCGAGTAACAAAAAACACTTTTGAAATTGCAGGCTGGGTCAATAGATGGACAAGTTGTTGAAATTGGGCTGACTTCGACTTCTTTGATAACTTCTGAGAAGCTCCCTGTTATAGTTCCTAACTCACTATTCTCCAACCAAGTAATGTCAAAACATTTACGGTGCTAATTTTTTTACGTTTTTCTTATTTTGGATATAATTAGTGGAGTATTAGACATGCTGATTTATTACTATTGCATCAACCCATTTTTTCCTTAGCGTGTTTGATCTGTATGTTCCTGAACTTGTAGTTGCAGTTGAGCATAGTCACACTAACAAGGATATTGTTTAATCTTTCAAAACCCTATTGGTTGCATAATCAGTTAGTGTGCATCACATATGCTTCAATGCCTTATACAGGCAGTGTTTACTATTTCAACTATGCCCCTATGCGCCTTTTTGTACTACTAGTATGGCCATAAACAGGTTAAGTTATTTGCCTACTTACAGTGGTTTACAGCTGTCATTTGAGAAACAATGTGCCATGCTGAATCGAATTTTTTGGATTCCTTCCAAATGAAGAGTGCATTTTGTCAAAAGTAACCACCTTATTGTCCATCCAACTTGATCATTTTAGTGCAATGGTTCATGAAATTTTTTTGGTGTCTAGACATGTCATAAACCACTACTGCTTGATTGATGCTCAATGGTACATGAAGCTTATTGGTTATCTTAATACTGATGCAACATCGTCATATTTCTGGCTGATATATTTATTAAAGTACATAGCTTGAGATAGATACAGCACTGAGCTTTTACATCTAGGGATACGTGCTGATCTTCTTTTTCTTCCATTTCTTTAGTAACATATAGTAAAGTGAGTTCCCTGCTTAATGTGATTCTTCTCCGCAAAACAATCTGCAGATGATAGTGAACAAGTCCAGGGCCATGTGGCATGTTAGTGTGGCCAAACTTCCTGTGACTATAACTGGAGATATTGAAAAGATCCCTGCTATAACGGAGGAGATAAAAGCAGCACTAAAATCTAATCCGAAAATTGATGCCCCTTACTGCTACCTGTCACAACTAGGAAGTCCACTAGGAGAGATCACAATTGGTTGCAACATCAGAAGCACGGTACGTTAACTTCAGTTGCCATTCAGAAGGGCAAAACTGTGATCTTCTCATGATTGTTTCATGTTTGAAATTTCATTGAACAAGTCTTTTTTCTTTTTGGACCACATAGCTTACATGGCTACCTCATTACTGACATTTTCTTTTCCTGTGGTTATAGAAAAGGGAGGAGTGGGCTTCAACAGAACAAGATATTCTCCTGAAAGCTGCCAGTATCCTTAAGAGGCACCAACTATGGAGCACCGCGTAATGCTGTTAATATACTTTCTGTTGTTACTATATCTACGACTGCATTTGTAGATAATCTCCTATCGACATAGAAGATGAGTGATTCAATGCTCGTGTGTGCAAGCGTGAAGATATTGTGTAAACTTTTTCCCTTTTTTTTCATCTTTTATGTTACAGAATTGTATTGTACACGATATGAAGACAGACATTTGTTACCTCTGCATTTTGTCTATGTGAGCTTTACTTGGCTGAACTCCCAGTCTTCACATACACCCACGTCTATGGTCATCGTCTTGTTCCCGTCGTCTCCTCCTTTGGGAGATGACAGCACCCTGCAGCAATTCCGCATAGGAGACTGCGGTTTCATGCAAAAGAAAAAGCAGGTCAGTGGTACTCGCTAAACATAGTGCAGATGATATATAGGGAGTCTTTTCCATGACATTTTACCCTGTCCCACAGTGAAGGGTCGGGCTTCTTGATCACGATCACACTGTCGAGCAGCGCGTCAGGGTCAGGGATCTTCCCACGGCACGTCTTGCGCCGCCGCCACCGCTGGTATGTCGTCACGGTGGTCTCCCCGCCGCGCGACACCGCACGCCGCGCCGACGCCAGGTAGTACAGAACGGGCCTGTCGCAGGGGTTGCGCGGCAACGGCCTCGTGTTGAACGCGTGCGACCTGTAGTCCGCGCGGCGGTACCAGTTGAGGAACGTCCGCGCCGGCGTCTCCATCTCCCGCGGCGGGATAACGCCCCTCGCCACCATCACCACGAACCCCCACGCCACGGACACCGTCCACGTTTTGGTCGCGTCGTAGCATATCGACTGCTGCATCACCCCCGCCGAGTCGAGCGCCACAGGCCCCTCGAACAGCCTCCGCAGCGCGGCGGGCCGGGACCGCGCGTCCGGGAACAGGGGCCGCACGACGTCGAGGTGGTGCAGCGTGACCAGTGGCGCGACGGGGTGCGCGGCGAGGATGCCGAGGAGGTCCCCGTACACGTCGCACTGGTGGAACCCCAGGTGCCTGGTGAGCGGCACACCCAGCTCCGCCATGCACGCCTGGACGCGGTCGTCGCTGCCGTACAGCGCCGGGTACCGGTGGATGCACGCGTCCTGCATCCGCTCCAGCCGCGCCGCCAGCGGCCGGCTCACAGCGAAGCCCCCGCCGCCGAACGCCATCCCGTACGAGAAGTAGATGTTCTGCAGGTGGCTCTCGGACGGGGCACCGACGTAGTAGGGCTGCCCGTGGTCCAGCCGGCGCAGGACGGCGACGAGATTGTCGGGGAGGAAGACCGTGTCGTCGTCGCCCATCACGTACCACCGCGCGTCGCGGAAGCCGAGGCGGAACGTCTCGGACACGATGCGGGAGATGCGGATCGCGGAGCGGTGCCCGCGCCGGCGCGTGTAGGGGAAGCCCGAGGTGTCCGAGGAGACCTTCATCGGCGGCAGCCCCTCCCCCAACGCGCTGGACACGTGGCGATCCAGCCACACGAACCCGCGCATGCCCCCGCCAGGCCGCCACCAGATCTTTATGTACTCCTTCCGCTTCTCCCACAGGCGCGCCGACGCCGCAATGCCGAACACCACGTGTTGTAGAGTAGTCGGCGGAGGAGGAGGAGGAGGCGATGACGACGACGACGAAAGGTTGCCGACGCTGGTAAGGTGAGAGACTGCGGCTGAGGCGGTGGACGTGGCGAGTTCAGCGGGCGGGCAGAAAGGCGTGGAGGAGAGAATAACGTGGATGGCGTATAAGATGTAGGTGACGGTGAGAGGGAGCAGGAGGACCAGGACGCAGCGGAGGAGGGACGTCACCGCGGTCACCTTGCCGCCTCCTCCGGCGGCCGCCTTCATTGCCCGCCCCGTCGTCTCTGTCCGACTGGTGAACGGCGCGTGGCTCCTCCGCGTGCGCGGCAGAAGCCAAACTCTCCGATCAGATTCGCCTGGTGAGAGATTTTCGACGGAGGTGGCGGTGGGGACCTGGTCGTGGAAATGTGCGCATTCTCCTCGTAAAGCGTTGATGGGAGCCGTTCAGGTGCAGCTCTTCGTCTGGCAGTCACTGGTCGTTTTTTTCCTGGATCGCCAACGCCAACACTCACTCCTCCGCCCGTTACTAGGATCAGTCAGTTTCTCTCGATGCGACTGCCGTGCCGTGCCGTGCCGTGCATCTCCAGCCACCGCGCTCTTGTCGTGCGCGGGCGTGTCCTTGGGCTCGTCGCGACGAACCATGTTCAAAGAATCTTGGGCTCACCAGTTGGAGGTCCATGTGCTGCTTTTTCTCTGGGCAAAAAGGAGCCCAGGAAACAATGAATGGGGTCAGGACATCAGGTATGTGTTACGATGGGCTTCTTTTGCGTTCTGTCGTCGGTTCTACCGGTGTCTCTGTCTACTTTTGCATTGCAGACGGAACGGAAAAGTCCGTCCATTCTGAAGCAGTTCAGCGGCGTGACAGGTACTACCGAATGTTGCTTGGAGCTTGGAATTTCGCCTCGCCGTGACGACGAGTTACTCTGATCGTGCCGTCCGTTTTGTCTTGCGACGGTGGGTAGTAACGGAATTTTCGAAGCGCGGTGAAAATGCGCCATCATATCAAGCTTGACCACATCACCTTGCCGATGTTCATCTTGAGATGTTTTAGAACAGGTAAGGAATCTTTGCCATTTTATCCTCTTTTTTTTTTTGCACCTGTAACTCTTGGAGAGTTGGTGGAATTCCATTTTCTAAAGAAAAAAGTGAACTTATCCGAGCACTCATTTATCGCTGAGCTCCCTTGAGTGATGGAGTGAGTTCACCTATTGAAAATGAAGAAAAAAACGAGCGGATAGTATTATATATTCGTCCCTTTTCCGTTGTTGTATGACACGGCACGACAGGGATACAGCATTCCGGACAGGCCACCCGTTTAGGGCACGTCGAAAGCGTGTTGGGTTGGGGCTGAAAGCCTGGCTTCACGACCCCCCAGATTCGCTGTCTTCGTCCACTGCAGTGCCCATGACCATGAGCTCCATAGCTCATCGTCGGGTTCACGTACGGCACAGATCGGCAGCAGTATAATAATCATCTCAGCCTTTGGCACCCGTTACTCACGAGAGGATGCATAGATAGATCTACCAGCAACAACAGCGGCTTACCAGCTCAGATTTAATAAATCGTAGTGGCCTAGTGGGTACAAACGCGCTTATTGCCATGCGAGCTGAGAATAGCAAGTAGAGAGCCTGGTCTTGAGTTTATATACTAGTATATAAGTAGTATATATACAAGCTGCATCCCGGGGTCCAGGTGAACCGTATCTGTCCTCGTTACGAATGTTCGAGGCAGCTACTTGGAATGGAAAATAACGCAACACGTAACTACGTAGTTGAATAATGCCCGCCCGCGGCTGCCAGTCCGCGTCGCTGTCGAGAGCGCTTACATTGACCCGAATCAGCCGCTTATTTTATGGGTGTGCCTTGCCACTCAGGCAGGTCATCATGTTATGTCACGACAAAGCGGGTCAAACAGCTAGCGCTATCAGATTGCCTGTCAAGTCTGTTTGTTACTACTGCTACTAATCCCTATTGGTATACTGTGCTTGAAATGCTGAACCAGGTAGAGCGAGAGAGAGCCATAATGAAACAAATGAGAAAGATGATGATGACAAACGATTCCGAAAAACACTGGTTTTACAAGTCCGTACTCTGCAAAAAGATTCACAACTCCACAGATTGGAAGACGGAATCAGTAGTAGCCTACCGACGTATTAGATCCTACAGTACCTGCTACGTAATTTTCTACTACTACTAGTAGTTTTCTTTTCTTTTTTTGGAGCCTCTATGTGTAAAATCAGGGGCTCTGTTCCTCTGCCGTCGTTTCCGCGTACTACTGAGCTGTGCCGTGTGCCGACGCCGAAGACCCTGCACTGCAAGTAGTTGAGCAGTTTCGGCGGCGGTCACCTGTCTGACCGACCGCCCGTGTGGGCCGCACATGACGCGGTTAGCCACACGGAATGGATCGGCTGGCAGGCATAGGCAGCTCACTGGAAGCCGCCGAGGCCGGTGAGCAGCAGCTCGTGCGGGCGCAGCAGCGTCGGGGTGGGCACCGTCGGCAGCGGCGACGACAGCGACGGCGACAGCAGGGACGACGGGTAGGACGGGTCGTGGTCGGCGACGTCGTCGACGGCCCAGCAGGGCGCGGGGGCGCCGAGGTCCCCCGGGAGGAGCGGCGCGCGGCAGAGCGGGCAGGTGCGCTGGTCGTGCGCCATCCAGCGGTCGAGGCAGCCGCGGTGGAAGGCGTGGCGGCAGTTGCCGAGCCGTCGCACCTCGTCGCCGGCGCCGATGTCGCAGAGGCAGACGGCGCAGTCGCCCCCGCACGCGGTGCCGGCAGCCAGCTCCTCGAACCGCACCACGGGGAGCGCCTCGTCGATGAGCACCGCCGGCACGGCCCGGAACTCCGGGCGCCGGTTCTGCAGCGACGATGCGGTCGCCGCTGCCCCGCCGCCGGCGTGGTGGCCGTGCGCGCTCCCAGACTGCTGCTCCTGCTGTGGCGGGTAGTAGTTGGCGCCGAGGTCGATGAGGTCGCCGAGCCCCACTGCGTGGAAGGCCCAGACCAGGAAGCGGTGGAGGTGGCCGAGGAAGAGCAGGACGTGGAGCAGAACGCGCGGGAGCGTCATCTCCGAGTATCCCACGGGGAATCCCATCGCCCCGTCGTCAACGACCCTCGCGGTCCCGTTGCGGCGGTTCTCCTGAGGGGTCGAGTCGCCGGGCAGCTGTGAGGTCAGTGGCGTTGGAGTCGCGGTGGACTGGCGGCGCGTGTGTGGAGGGAGGAAGCGAGTGATGCGTGCGGTATATAAAGCAGAGGAGCGCAGGACTGGTCTGGGGAAGGCCGGGGCTCCCGGGAGTAGTAACGCGGAAACATCAGTCAGTCTGCGCGCGGGGAGGTGGTTGCTTGGTTTTAGCGTGTCCGGTCCGGGCGCGTTGCGCTGTAGGTCTTCAGTCTTCACTTGCGAGCCTGGGATTGGGCAAGCGGCGGTCCGGTGGACTTGGACTCCTGATGCTGCCCTGCCGCCTGGAGCCCGGCGTCCGGAAGAGTGTGCAATGTGATTAGTTTAAGGCCCAGTGTTAGGCGAGCGGAAATGTCAGTGAGAGTGAAACTTTTCTGCGACTCCAAAGATTGATTCTTCTGGATCGTTCCGTGGTAATTGCATCGCACACTGAGATCTACTCCAGTATCTGCAGACAAGTGTAGTAGAGGTGTGGAAGGAATGGTCACCGTCTCCAAACGAGGAGAGAATCGAAGGGTGTGAGAGTTGGGTTGTCCTGTCGGGGATAAAAAGGAGGAATGCCGGCAGGAAGGTTCTCCGAGTATTCCTTTCTTTTGCCGTGCCTTTTTAGAGCGGCAGGGGAGGGGAGGGGGGTCCAGTCCAGATCGAGGTTGGTCCCCGTTTTGTCTCGTCCCGCTCGCTGCCGTTCGCAAGCTCCCAAGAAGCTGCAACTTGGATTGGAGTGGAGCCGGCTACTGTATAAAAACTTGCCGTCCGTCAATTGGATGCAATTGGTCTCCTCTTGCGACCGCTGGATGGGCTGCCTCGCTCTCTTCTTCCATGGTTCCACGCCGCGGTTTGACACCTGGTTTTCGCCTCCTGTTCGTTCTGTCCATTTTTACTAGAAGCAACAAATCCGAACCTCTACTGTATCTGTTTGCCAGCAGACACACTGCTGAAGATGTTTTTACCAACGTTAACGAAATTAAGCACCAAACCACTTGCTTAAAATACGAGTAGAGGTAAAGGTGCCGGCAGGAGACAACAGTGGCGTCTTTTGAGTGATCTGCTCGCTCGCAGCCTGCCTTTTGGACCGGCTAGCTAGCTAATCGCTACTACTGTTTTTTATTTGAACTACTTAACTGGTAGTTGTAGTGTACACGACACGGCGAACGAACCAAATATAATGCCTGTTGAAAAACTGGATTTCAAGTGCCACTAACAAATGCTTGAGAATTGTTGTCTCAGGCTTCGAGGCATAGGCATGTAGTGGTATGGAGGTGCTGGTCTCATCAACCTGTTGAGCAGCAGCCTGATGAAGAGATCCAAAGTAAACTAGGCCGGACAAGCAAAGCAAAACAGCCATGATTTTGGTGCCCTGCTGGCTGCTGCATTGCACGTACTCGAAAGGGACGTCCACGATCAGCCTTCCTTCAACCAATCAGTTTTTTAGTCGCGGGTGACTCTAGCGCAGCTGAGAGTCTCCACCTGGTTGGCGTCTGCTTGGCGATCAGAAAACGCCATCACAGGTTCATGGACTAGCATACAGTATGTCCTAAATTAATGACATACTGTATGATTTTGTTGATTTTACTGTTCTGATGTCCTTTCTGCACGAAATGCAATCGCGTGGAAAATGATGTGAAGTCGTACTACTAGTACCAAGTTGCCGGGGTGGAAAGGTAAAGCGACCGCGTTGTCTCCTTCGGTTCGTGGATCGATCACTGACACGGACGATAAGCTAACTAGCTACTAGTAGCAATTATAGCACCTCGTTTCGTCCTCGGAATGGAACCTAGCATTTCGTTGTCAGTTTGGCGGTACTCATGTAATGCCCTCACGTTAACAACCAACTGGGTGTTTTAATAAGTACGTTATTTTCAGCTCTGTCCCCCTTGCAAATTCTTTTTAGCACAAATTGGTATACTGGACATCCTGACTTTGCGAGACATTTGCTGTTGGCATAACAAAAATCGATGTTTGGGGAAAGTTGCCTTGCCAAAACTTGATTATTTTGCTGCTGGACACTGCACCGATTAAAATAAAATTTTCTACTCACTCCATTCCTAAATGTAAGTAGTTTTAGGTTTCATCAAAATCAATTGCTTTCAATTTTGACCATTAACAACACAAAATTCATAAAGATTAATCTTACATAGGCGATGTACTAGATTCATCATCGACGAAACTATTATAAAGTGTACTCTTTCTCTATTTTTTAATTGTTGTTATTGTTGATTTCTTATGACTATTTATATTATTAAAAAAATTTATTGACGTAGCTTGCGGTGCCACCGATTTGTGATATCCGTGAGGCGGAGCAGGAGCACGCTCTGCGGGAGAAATGGACTGTCTAGTGGGGTGGGCTGAGTCCCAAACAAACCGTAAAGCAGAAAGGCAAAAGGTTTTCGGCTGCTGTGGTCTGGATAAAGTTTTTCTTGCCCAGCCCATAAATCATCTACACTGGGCCTGACCCAACGTCCACTTTGGGCTTCTAGCGTGTACGTGTTCGAGACTCAAGAGTGATCGAGAGCATTGAACTTTTTTTTTTTTTCCTCTAGAAAGAGCATTGGACTTTGTAATAACAAGCCGTGAACCGATAAAAAAAAAAAAAGCCGCCGTGAAGTCTAAGGTCACGAGTAACGAACCATCGAACAGTCTCATCATGGGAAAAGAAAGAAAGAAGAAGGAAAGGATCAAAGGACCGTCGAACAATCTCATAGACTTTTCATCAGGTGCACTAGTCCATACGGTCTTGGTCCCTTGATTTTTGTTGTTATCTTTGTAACATTATAAATCATACCTCAAATACTTTTAGCAATAAAATAATTTATAACAAAATATATGTTTTTTTACGAGTAAAGAGAGTTATATTGATTACTCCACTCAACAGCATTATCGTGAGTAATCACAGCTCTACGTAAAGGGGAATCTACGTACACCAAACGTACCGTGTGCGTTTCGCCAATAGCAAAATATATATTATTTACTACTTTGAAATATAGGACCAACGATCAACTAAAGAACAACTACGTTAAATTCTTCAGAACAGAGTACAGTGTGGCCATTGTACTCGCCAGGAAAGTTTGACACTTCCAGATAGCATGTAACAGTGCCATCCCGGTCCTCACGTCGACGTGATACGGACTATCAACCCTTGCACCAACCAATCACTGCATCTATGAGTGTTTAGTTTGTCGCCACGCACCAAATTTTACGGAGTCCACGACCGAGCCGAAGTGGCATCGCGTTTCACATTTCTCGGGTTACTCTGATCAACTAATCAAAGGTGATGTCGACACACGTCTCCTTCGTCAAAACTCAAAAACCTGTAAGAACCATTGGTGATTTAACCGAGTCCAAACGCAACAAGGAAAAGCACACCAGGCATCGAAGGACCAATAGTCCGCGACGGCGACCGGAGTGGGCGAAAAAACAGAGGAATTCCTCGCGCTCCACCAACAGAAATGAGAAAAATATCGCGTTCTCAAGCCACGCGCACCGGTCAAGAAGTCGAGATCGCGACTTACAGCAGGGGCAAAGATAGCGACGAACGAAAGCAGCCGCGCTCTCTCTTCTTAGACGATTCCGCCGCCCGCGACAACAGCCGAATGAATACCAGCAGCGTCAGGTTAGTGCGGTGAACATCGTCGCATATATCCACATCTCGCGACAAACCACCCCGCACCAAGTTGCAGCCTCAACAGCCCACAGCCCCGCGAGCCATGGGGCAGCCGCCTCCACGGCCGCTGACGCTTGCCGCGCTGCTGCTCTGCTTGTGCGCGCTTCCGACCCCGGCGCGGTCGCAGAACGGCACCGCGCCGGCGTCCGTCGAGGGGTTCAACTGCTCCGCGAGCAGCACGTACCCGTGTCAGGCGTACGCGCTGTACCGCGCGGGCTTCGGGGAAGTGCCGCTGGACCTCGCGGCCGTGGGCGACCTCTTCGGTATCAGCCGCTTCACGCTCGCGCACGCCAACAGGCTGAACGTCACGGCCGTGCCGGCCGCGGGGCAGCCGCTGCTCGTGCCGCTCCGGTGCGGGTGCCCCTCCGGCTCGCCCAACGCCTACGCGCCGACGCAGTACCAGATCGCCTCCGGGGACACGTTCTGGATCGTCTCCACCCGCAAGCTGCAGAATCTCACGCACTACCAGGCCGTGGAGCGCGTCAACCCGACGCTGGTGCCGACCGACCTCGACGTCGGCGACATGGTCACGTTCCCCATCTTCTGCCAGTGCCCGGCCGCCGCCGCCGCCACGGGGAACGCGACAGCCGCGCTCGTCACCTACGTCATGCAGCCGGGCGACACCTACGCGTCCATCGCCGCAGATTTCGCCGTCGACACACGGTCGCTCGTCTCCCTCAACGGGCCGGAGCAGGGGACGCAGCTGTTCTCGGAGATACTCGTGCCGCTGCGACGGCAGGTGCCACAGTGGCTACCGCCAGTCGTGCTCCAGAACAACGCCTCTGGTACGCCGGCCTCACCGCCACCGTCGGCCTCCCCCGGGCCCTCCGTGGCGAGCAACGACCGGAACGGGGTGGTCACCGGGCTCGCCGTCGGGCTGGGCGTCGTCGGTGCGCTTTGGCTGCTACAGATGCTGCTGCTGGCCTGCCTGTGGAGGCGCCTCAAGGGGAAGGGGCGACGCGGGGATCAAGTGGTGAGCGGCGACGGCGTTGAAGGCGGCAGGTTTGCCAGGAGCGGGTCCGGCGTCGGCGCCGGGGAGCGGTTCCTTGTCAGCGACATATCGGAGTGGCTGGACAAGTACAGGGTGTTCAAGATTGAGGAACTGGAACGCGGCACGGGGGGGTTCGACGACGCGCACCTCATCCAGGGCAGCGTGTACAAGGCCGAAATCGACGGCGAGGTGTACGCCGTGAAGAAGATGAAGTGGGACGCCTGCGATGAGCTCAAGATCCTGCAGAAGGTGCGTCCTTTTCTTTTGACCCTTACTAAACTGCTTCCTTTCACTGATATCTGAATTCAGATTAAAAACTAAAAGTTACTCTCGGGTTAATTTGCTTCTTCTGAGACAGAGAAACCAGTAATCGCAGTAGGAAGGTTTGACTCGCACAGTTTAGTCTTTGTTTTTGATTGGGACAGAACGATTATAAAGATAGGTAGTGCTTGTGCTTATATCCGTTGTTAGTGGTTGATTACTTAAAACAAAACCAATCTGTTGTAAACAATGCACGCACTTCTATAATTCTATATCCATTCAGAAACGAAATGATTACGGTGGTTAGTTGGTATAATTATTTGGACTAGCAATAGCTAACTGAAGTATAGTGGAGTACTAAAAGTATTTCAGAGTGACGCATTTGTCCGAATCCCTTTTTGTATGTCTACGGTCATGGCTTTGGCCTTTGGAATCTTGCCATCAAATCAACTAGCGAGGGATCTCTCTTTCTGCTAATTAAACGCAAAAACTGAACAATATGACATCTAATTGGAGTCAAGAGCATCATTTGTGCGTCTGTCGCTCAGCGAGTGTTATTACGCGCCTTGAGGTGGAGCACTTGCCACTTGGCAGTGGCACCATTGGACCATCGGAGACAATATTTTCTTGATACTGTATTCGTTTTCTTAAATATGGGTTTTAAATTTGTATTAAAAAATACTGTCAGTTAAAAACCGGAGAGAGGAGTTGATATTGCACTTGTTTTCGGTGCAAAATTTAAATCTTTTTTTTTTGTGTTATTAGATAAATTGTCATGAATTGTGGTGTACTACCAGCAGCAGAAGTAGAGTTTGCACATGTTGATGTTAGATGGTGGGAGTCAAGAGTGGACGTAGGACGGTAGGAGTCATGTGCATCCCAAATGACTGGAGAAGGCCAAACACAGGGCATTTGTCTTTGCTAGTGTGTATAATCTGGCTAGCTTGACCACTTGCGTAACTAAGTGGCGCCTGGTACCTTAGTAGTACATGACTCCACGAGTCTTCGCACGCTGATGTACGAGATTGTTGTAGTGCTTTTAATTTTTAAAAGGAAACATAACATAACAGCTGATGGAAGGGGTCATTATTGTTCTTTCATTGACACTGACGAGGTCCTTATTTCATTTCAATTCATCAATCCCTCACCAACTCAATGTTGTAACAGCTTGTGTACAGATTTGCAGTCGCAAGGCTCATTTCTGACGCTTCAATTTTGTTTCAGGTGAATCACAGCAACCTGGTGAAGCTGGAAGGGTTCTGCATCAACGCGGCGACCGGCGAGTGCTACCTTGTGTACGAGTACGTGGAGAACGGTTCGCTGGACGTGTGGCTGCTGGACCGCGACCGCGCGCGGCGCCTGGACTGGCGCACGCGACTCCACGTCGCGCTGGACCTGGCCCACGGGCTGCAGTACATCCACGAGCACACGTGGCCCCGCGTGGTGCACAAGGACATCAAGAGCAGCAACGTGCTCCTGGACGCGCGCATGCGCGCCAAGATCGCCAACTTCGGGCTGGCCAGGACGGGCCACAACGCCGTGACCACCCACATCGTGGGCACGCAGGGCTACATCGCGCCCGAGTACCTCGCCGACGGGCTCGTCACCACCAAGATGGACGTGTTCGCCTACGGCGTCGTCCTGCTCGAGCTCGTGTCCGGCCGCGAGGCCGTCGACGTCCAGGACGGCGAGCCGCTGTGGGCGGACGCGGAGGAGAGGGTGTTCCGCGGGCGGGAGGACCGGCTGGAGGCGCGCGTCGCGGCGTGGATGGACCCGGTCCTAGCCGAGCAGACCTGCCCGCCGGGGAGCGTGGCCAGCGTGGTCAGCGTCGCGAGGGCGTGCCTGCACAGGGACCCGGCCAGGCGACCCAGCATGGTCGACGTGGCTTACACGCTGTCCAAGGCGGACGAGCACTTCACGGACTACTCCGGCGAGAGCCTGCCCGCCGTTGACAGCAGCGGCGAAGTCGCCGCCCGGTGAACCTTTGCTGGTTTGATTAGTACTTCTAGCTAGTTCGTAGCCAGCAAGAAAGTTCGCATTGTAAATCTGCACGGTAAGCTATGTATAGCGAGCGATGATTAGTTAGTTAGCAGGTAGAAATAACGCCAGCATTACGAGAGGGATGCTGTGGCCATGAGATTTGCCTTCACGTATAGTAATATTCTAAAGCTGCGCGGTAATAAGAAAAGAAAATATATGGATTAAAGTGATTAATCTGTGATTCAGTGGTTACTAGCATCGGTCAATTCATGATTTGCCGCTTCAGTGATATACTTAGTCACATGAACTAGGAATTGGATCGCGATCCAACTTTTTCTATGGGCTATTCGTTAGAGGCCCATGTTCATGATTGGAGATATCGTTCCTCTTCTACGGGCCAGAATTTTGATCGTGATGAATAGTCACGATCCAACTAACGATATGTTGGATCCTTGTTCGGTCAGCAATCACTGTTGAAGCTTTTCATTTGAGAATTTCTGTTTAAGCAATGTGTCACCGAGCAATGCTACGACTACGGACTACCCCTATCCCTATGGTAGCTCTCATGTTCTGGCATGCGCTCGCTTGCACGTACGCGCGAGCAGTGTGCAGAAAAGTGCAACCGCCGCCCAAAGCAGGCAACACGGCGTGTGCGGCATGGGGCTTCCCGTGTGGTGCCGTGGATGGCGTACACAAGGCATGCAAAGTTACTTCGGTTTCGTCGTGCGGATTGCGGACGAACACGAACGGGCCGGGACGTCGGCGGCATTGCAACTTGCAAGTCAAAACGCTGTCCTTGCCGTTGCTTTAGGGGAAGAGAGAGGAAATGCTACTGAGTGGTACTCCTGACCTTGCCGAGAGACATCACGCTCGCACGGAATTTGAGCTGACTCTCGATGCAAAAGCATCCCCACATATTTGCACAGCGTAACACTAACAATCGAGGCGGCCGCCCGGCCGGCGTCCTTTCCTCCGAGTAAATGAACAACACTTTAAAGTCCTATGTACGCTGGCAGCGGATGTTGATGGCTCGGAAAGTCAAAATTAAGAACATAGGTTTCGTGGTCGCATGGCCGGCCGCACGCCGCAGATGCGTTTTGCTGCCTCCCTCCCTGGTCGCGAACGGAGGAACGTAAGTCAGCTAGTAGCACGTAGATGTAGGTTCCACGTGAACGCCCGTTCGCCACAGGACGGTTTTCGAGCAAAGAATACTTCTCATCGCGTACTCTCCCTCTCACTCTCAAGGCCGCGCCGTGGGAGGAAACCGTACCAAGGCAAGGAAAGAGTGAAACAAGTGAATATTTTACCCTTTTTCTCAGGTCAGGAGCGAAATACCTGATAAAATTGCTTAGCACCGAACGTTGAGGCTGACTGCGAGAAGGTGAAATCCGGTGGTGAGCGAGTCACATCGGAGGCCACCGGTTCATCGACGCAAGATATGACGGTACACGAAAGAGAGATCCTGTCATAATCCGTCATGGCCTGGCCGGGACTTGTCATAAAAAAAGCGCCCCCTACATAGTGCGCCAACGTGGCAGAATAGAATTGATAAGAGCCAAAGAGTGTGGGGCCCATGCAACGCATGTTTACTCAGCCAGCCAGTACTCAAGTAGAGAGAGTAGAGAAACCAACACGAGCAAAGACAAACCACAACACATATGAACAAAACACCACTGTTAGCCAGCACCAGATTTACAATAAGGAATTCCATTCCAGGAGTTGTGACCAGGCATCTTCGGATGCCATGTCAACGAGCACTAGCGAGCGATCACTCGTTAGTACCTAAACAATCCTACCAACAAGTAAAACAAGTTGTCCAAATCGATGTAGTGACTGTACCAATGCTGTTGCTGTAAGTTCAGCTTCAGCTAGCTAACGCCAGGCAGAGGCGACGGTGACCACGCGCCCCATCCAACTGATCCCGAGCCGGCCGCTGTCGAGCTTGACGCCGAACCCCGGTCGGGCAGCAGGGCCGAGCCGGGCCTTGACGCGGTCGGCGACGCCCTGTCCGATCTCCACGGGCCGCAGCCCCGCCATGCCGAACCGGGCGCGCCACTTGCCGAACACCTCGCACCGCTCCACCCGGTCCGCGCCCTCCCGCGCCACCGCGTTAGCCGCCTTGTTAGCGAGGGCCGACTCGGCCCGGGCCCTCTGCGCGCTGTCGCGGCCCACGGTCGCGTCCAGTGACTCGAGCACCGCGCCGTAGTGCGCGCACGCGTCTGCGAAGCGCGCCGCCAGCGGCGCGGTGTTCGTGTTCAGCTCCTGCTCCACCAGCGTTACGACCCGCGGGGCCAGCGCGCGCACGCGGCGGAGGAGCTCGTCGCGGGGGTTCGCCGGCGACACGCTCTCGTCCGGGACGCGGGACAGCGCGAACGCGAGGTTCACCGCCAGGACCTCCCCTTGCCGGCACCCGAGCCTCGACGCGTCGATCTCCTCTGCCCGGCAGCTGACCGCTTGGAACCGGAACTCCACCCCGGCTTGCTGCGCCTGCCTCTTGAGCCGCTCGGCCGTGGACGCGAGCGCCTGCGCTGCGGCCGGCGTGAACGGCGACGTCGGGTCCGCGACCGCGGTGATTCTGAGAGAAGCGCCTGCGCCTGCCGCGCGGCGGCGGTTGCCGAGGGCTTGGATCAGCGCCATGTGTTGCGCGACGCTAACGTCGAAGTCAACGACGTGGATGATGGCCCGGTGGTTGTAGGCCACGGCGTCGAGGATGGCGAGGTTGGCGCCGTGGAGCGCGAGGCCGAAGCACGGCGAGACGTCGTGCAGGAGCTGGCACGCCGCGCGCTGCTCGCTGCTGCAGAGGTCCGCGAGGTGTTGAGGCGAGGGCGGGCCTGGGCCGACGCGGGAAGACAGGGCGGACGCCATCATGGCCACCAGCCTCTGCTCCGCGTCCCCGCGCGGGTTCGCGGAGATCTTGAGGACGGCGAGGTGAGCTACCGCCGCCGTCTGGTTGCCATCGGCGACTGCCGCCACCGCGTCGGATAGCATCTGCCGCGACGACGAGGCTGCGGGAGTCGGCGGCGAGCTCGACGCTGTGGACGAAGTCGTGGACGACGTGGAGTTCGACGGCGACCGTGATACGGGGACGATACTGTAGTTGTTGTTCACCACGCTCGTCTTGGGATGCGTCGGCAAGGTGATGGTGTTGAGCTCCTGTATTGTCTCTCCCCAACAGGAGTTGGTGACCGTGGAGCCACACGCGCTCCCTGCCGCCTCTGCCTTCGCCTCGTCGTCGTCGTCGTCGTCTCCAAGAAGCTGCTTTTCCAACTCCTGAAGCAACACCAGCTCCCTCGCCGTATTAGCCGCGCCACTGGCCACCGGCTGGGCCGTCTGAGAGGACGGCGCGGCCGTGACGTGCCGCTGTGACAGCTTCTGCATCGGGGGCGGCGTCGCCACGCGCGACGCGGTCGTGAGCGCTGATGAGAGCGTCGACGATGGCTGCGCCGAGAGGCCCGCAAGGCCAGCCGAAGGAGGTCCCGAGAAACGCCCGGTCCGCGCCGAGACAGCAGCCCCAGCAAGCACGGCACCGATATCGAGCTGCTGGAGCGGGGGCTGCACCAGCGCGGCGGTGCGCTGTTTCACGGCGCGGAAGTACAGCGCCTGCTGCCACCGCTCCATGTCGGTCAGGCTCCTCTTGAGCACCCCGCCGGACGCGACGGCCGGCGCGTTTGGTCGAGGCGGCTGTTGTTGCCGGCTCATTGACGACGGGGCATCCACGGCAGGTCCGACGCCGTAGCCGTAGCCGTACCCACGGCGAGGATCGTCGTACCAGCCCGCGGGCTCCATGCCGCCGAAGCTCGGAGCAGAACGAGCACACGGGAGCAGGGAGGAACGGGAGAAGTCTGAGCGAGGCGGAGAACGACAGTGGGATGGGACGAATCTACCGTGCAGGAAACCTATAATAACAGCGTTGCGATCGAAGGTTGCTGCTTGCGCCCATTCAATTGCTTCCTTCCTCCGCTAACAAAGCTGCTACCTGCTGTATCTTTTTGTTACAGCCCGCCCTGACGTTATTATACTTCTTCTCCTGGGCTTGGATCCGACGCCAACACGCCAGTGTGCGGCAGCAGTGACGCTGACGGCGTGCGTGCAGGCGGCCAGGCCGGGGGGAAAATTGACCGATCGCTGGGGATGGGAGCTGAGCTTTCATTTCCTGGGACGACGGGGCGGGATCGACGGACGGAATCGTGGAGGGCTGCCTGTTTGGAGTGCGATGTTTTGGTGCGGAGAAAGCATGGGAGGCTGCCGGATGCGCGCGGAACATCAAGTGGGGGTGTGAAGGGACGGGAAAACGGGGGCGCGGAGACGTCGCGTCAGGCAATGCGCCTCGTCACGCAACCACGCCGCCCGTCTCCACGAGGCGGCCACACGGCCGACGTGCCGGTGCCTCTTCCTAACGCAGAACCACCGGTTTATTAAGGCAGAAAAAAGAGGCGAGTTACGTCGAAACAGCTCCTAAAAATTTCTAATACCAGGTCCGGGAAAGTGCACACAATTTTAAGCATCTTGATGAGGCAAGGAATGGCTCTACTACTTTACGATCGATTCTTTTCGTTCGTTGCCATGTTTTCCTAGTACTACCAAGATTTCTAAGCTTATGATGTAAGCGTATTTTTTTGAGGGAAATGATGAAGTGTATTACACGTGCAGGAATATTTGCAGTTATGGGGTTCTTCTCTTCCGCGACACCACCCTAATCACGTCTTCCCCCTGTTCCGAGGGTCGCTTTCAACACACTTGGCGATATGGAAATGGCGCCGTCGATTCATATTGCACCGAACACCGATACTATACAAGATAGTAAACCTATGTGATGGTTGCTGGTGTCCAAAGACAAGTGGACAGCGTTACTAGCGAATGTTGGACGTGGGAAGAAGGTGCTGAATGATAATATAGTCAATGAAAAAAAAAATATTTTTTTTTTTGTGGGGGGGGGGGGGGGGGGGGGCATTATCTGCCAAGGGTAGGGCATTTCTGAATTACACTACTAAACGTTACAAAAACTCCAAGATATGGTACTACAAATTCATTCGGAAGAGTGGTCGACGCCTTCACTTCTGTTCCGGCACAGGGCCAATTGAATCAGAATCGCAAACAACAACAAAGCCACGATAAGACCAACCTTTTGGAGAAGAAAACACACAATGGCGAGTAGTACTAGTTTAAGGGACGCGCAAAATTAGAAAATTTAAACAAAAAGTTATATAGGTGTTTAAGAAAGAAAAAACAACATTGAATATGCACGTCTAATTTTGTAAAACTAATGATTATAAAGATTAGGAGAAAATAATTGAAAATATTAAAAATGAAATAAGGGTATTATCTTTAAAAAGTGAAAACACATTGTAATAAAGTGATAGTGCAATTTTTAAAAAAATCAAAAAAAATTAACTAAAGTATAATGTCTAAATAGGATTTAAGACATTTAGAAAATAATAAAAATTCAAAACTATAGAAATTATATAATTGGAACACTCAAACCATGATAAACATTTGAAAATTCAAAACATAAAAAGAAATAAGAATTTTTTAAAAAATATGTCTTATGCGATCTAATTTTTTGAGTAATTATAAGGAACATGATAGTGTAACTAGGTTTAAAAACAGAGTTATGGTTTAGTAGGAAAATTAATTTAATCTACGCCACGACACATGGTGGTGATGACACGTGGCGCCTGCACAAGCAGCCACAACAACTCAAATAATGTAAGGGCTGCAAATCCTTCACGTCTAAACTAAAGAACTAGTACGTGAACATCAAGTAAAGAGTGGAAAGACACTACGACAGGTCGCATGGGCACTACCGCACAAACGCACGCAAACAAAAGTAATTCAACGGGCTGCACGACGTCGTTCGTTCATCGTTGGGACCGGTCAGAACCTGGTGCGCGGCGATGCAGTGGTCCAGCGAATCCTGACGTTTCGCTACCGTGCATGGTTTCCACGCGTCGGTACTCGGTCGAGTCCACCGGATCGACAAGCAGGCTATCCATGGTCTGCGTCAGCTATAGAGTGCTGACTTTGGGCTATGTGCACGAAGTCCACCGGATCGCACAAACAGGCTTTCCTCTAGTCGGAGAAGAGAACAAGTGGAGGTCCGTTTTTGCCGGGACATGCCTCTCAAGTGTCCCATGTTGTGTCGCCACTCGCCAAGTGCTCAAGGAGCTAGGCGTTGCAGACACACTGCACGCCTCGTGTATCAACCTCCGCCGCTTTCTTTTCAACCGAGCAGAGATGCTTTGGCTACTTGGTTGTGGTTGGCTTAGCTAGATGGCATGTGCCTCACAGCCAGTTAATCTCTCGCACCATATCTCGTTAATCGTCGTATGGATCGTGGCGATGGCGAACGCAGTGCGTACGTACGGCTGATGACGGAGGCACTCTGCCCTTTAAATTAAACGAAACGAATGCTCGGTGCTCGCACGATCAGGGCTACGAGGCTCGATCTGCTGCTATTTCGTGCCCATGCCGACGACGCTCCAGAAGTCCAGAGCGAACCTCAGTCACCTGTCACGTCTCGTTGCCGCCCGACCCATCTCTCCTCTTCCTCTCCTAGTCAGCGTTACCGAAGCCGTAACTCTCGCGTCCTGAAGTAGGGCAGGAAAGGAGCGGACCTAGCTCGCAATCGCAAGTCGCGAGTCGCAAGTGCCTGGAATTCAATGAACTTTCTTGATGGAAAAATTCACTTTCTCCGCTAGCACGAAGGAACTGGAATGGGTGAAACAGGTCCAGCTTGCGTGGCTTTTCCAACTGGGTCGTGCTTTGCTTCCTCCAACGAAAAACAGGGGTTCCGAAGTATTAGTAGTAGACAGGGGAATTTGGCCGTTCTGTTCGCAACCACTCGTGGGCCGTTCTGTTCCTCTCCGTTCATGTGCCACTCTCACGGTTGCAGTTGCACCTGAACGTTCAGCAACGTCTGCGCGCTCGGCGGCGCCGAGCAGCGACCAGCGTGCATAGTGAGTGTTGAGCACTGATCACAGTCAACACTACCACGTTACATGGCCAGTTCACCGGTCCTGACCTCACGATCAATCAATCATTCGTGGGCTGTTGGCCCAAGCGTTCAACCAAACGGACACTTGTCACTCGGACCCAAGAAATCCTATCTTCTTGTTCCAAAAAAAAAAATCTTATCTTCTTGCGAGCGTACGTTTCAGTCCATTTCTTTTAGAAAGGCTGCAGCTGGCCTCCATGGACGAACAGGAACCTTGCCAACTCCGGCAAAGCATTGCCTTGAATCCAGCAGTGCGAGCGACGCGACGCATTTCCTTCCGCGCACTGTGCTGCCTGAGGAAAAGCAGGTGGTTGTGATGTGTGACCCGACGAACTATTAACTCCGTTGCAAATTATTTATTTTTTTATCTTTCGATATGAAAATTAAAAATATAAAAATATGACAGGTGTATTAAAAATGAGAAAGAAAGAGATAGCGATAAAGATGTATTGAGAGGAGAGAAAGATGTATTAAGAAGTGAGAAAGATAAATAATTTGAAATAGAGGAAGTATATATTACTAGGGAGGTAGATCGAGATGGCGCGCACAGGCGATGCGAACTCCATAGGAGAGGTACGTCGGCTCAGCGATCACATTGAACTGCCAACAGTATTATTATACGTAATTAGCTAGACTTATTCTGAGCTATACAGTAACTTTTAAGAAGTTGGTGTACTGAACTCTCTGCCAACAAGATTTGAACTACAACTGATATATTTGAAAAAAATTAATATACGAATGATCAGATTTGAAGTTAATTAAAAGTCAATAACGACTACTACAATTTATAAATTCGGAGTGAGTTGATAGCATTCAAAGCCAACACTGATAAAACAACATTTAAGTCTAGTTTCGTAACGTGCTCGTACGTGGTGACCTTAAGGCCTCGTACAAAGCTGACATTTGATCCTTTTTTTCTCTCCATGGAGACCTAAAGGTTGCTTGACTTGTTGTTTATTATTTAAGATGGTGCTTGGAATTAATAGTAATCATTTATTTGATACAGATCTAATGGTTAAGAATATGAAGGTGCCTACTAAAAGATAGTTAAAGTGGTGGACTGTTATCGAAATGTATAGATCCGGTATTAAATTTTTAATATCAACGGTTAGGATTAATTTAAAAGAAGAGGTACCCTCTAAACACAGTAACAAAACTCATTATTAATATATTAAGACTTTGCTCTAGTAGTTGGGTTGGTGTGGTCTGCATGATGTTGACGAGCGGGGAGACTATGCCCCCTAGCAAGTTAGTACTAGTAGTAGAACACATTAGAGCACACTTACCTGATCGTTAAATGTAGATTGCTGCGTCTAATCTCAGACATGTCAAGGGGGGGAGCACGTTGCATTTATTCATCAGAAAGAGGTACTACTCGTACACGCGCACGATGTTGAAGTCTCTCCGGTTCGCTTTGCGTGTGTCGAGGAGTGACAGCAGCTATAGCGGCTGAAGCAAAGCATCGCTCGTGTGCCAAATCTTGCGGAAATTCTGCCCAGGATATGAGGAATCAGCAGCTCTGGCCCTGTCACGCAGTGCAAGCGCACGGGGATGAGAGGAGCAGCTGTGTGGTAGGAAAAGGCACGCACGTCAGGGCCAATCCAGTGGCCTACTATCTCTATAGCGTAGTGCTGTAGTACTACACTGCATGCTGCTAGGCGTCTATCAAGCTCTCAACACCTGCTCAACACTACTACTCTCGTTTGCTTTTTTGAGGCGCCAGGCCACCCACCCAGAAATATCAACACCACCCCTCTCCCCGGCCCTCCCCGGCCGCTCGACCGGGCGCGCAACTCAATTGGTTGGCACGGCGGCACTTGGCCATGCCGAGGTGCATATGCCTCGCCCCCGGGCAGAAAAAAATTCTCCATGCGACCCGATAGCTACTACTCCGTAGCTCTCTTTCCCCATTTGCTTCCTCTTTTTCTCTCGGTGGAGGACTGGGACTGGGAGTGGTCTCGCGCTGTGCATCCGATCTTTTGCTTGGATCCTTTCGGGCCAGGGCACGATTTAAAGCGCCAGCGTCATACGCCGGGAACGGAAATGCGCTCTCCTAGCTCCTGCGTCGTGGAGGAATATTGGCGTTTATGGGGGGTATGCATCTTTGCCTCCACGCACGAAAATTATGGGCGTGCCAGGGAGCGGGATCTAATCGTGCAGCATGTTGCATGCTCGTGAGGGGAGGTTATGCGAGGTTGGTTTATTATGTACTACCGTGCACGTACGTAATTAAGAACACGGCACGACTAGAGACTCGGTGTCGTCGACTGCGTGGGGCGCGGTTAATAGTTTTGCTGGTACGCGCGCGCTGTCCTGCGTGCCATTAGGGCACTGTGCGCGTTGTTGGTGCAAAAATGCTCGCCCCCCCCCTGCATGGCAGTGGCAGCCATCCGCCCGGGCCGCCGGCTCCTGTTCCTGTCTTCGCCCGCGCGCCGCTATGCGCCAAAACCGGCGCGCGTACGTACCCGGTAAATGCGCGTGAGTGTGTCAGCGAGAGGGCGCTAGCTGCACTAGTTACTCTAGAGTGGTGGTGGTACTACTACTACGTCGGACAGCCAATGCAAGGCCGGCCATCTGCCTATACGCGAGGTGACGAGGTCCTGCGCATGCTCCTCGTAGCTGTATGTATACCGCCAATAGGGCTAGGGCTGGTGTCAGAAGAGGGCCGGAGGCCCGGACAAGGATTGGGAGTTTAATTATGGCCGCAAGCGCGCGGTCGGCGAGGAAAATCCGCGTACGGCCGCCGCGTATCCCGACGCTCCGGCTCGGCACGTCTTCGTCGGTGCGTGACCCACGTGATGCTGCATCTGCTGAGCTCGTCATCTCTCGTCTCTCAACGTGGGGCGGGAGGAAGAAGCTGGGGGTGATGGGTGGAGACTGAAGTGGAGGCCGAGGACGAGGAGTGAAAATGAGCGGGTTTGATTTGCCCCCTTGACACACAGTGACAGCACGCGCCAGCCATCGTTCGACACGTAAGCGCTGCCTACCCCGGGTCTCCGGTGATCCGGTCTCAGTGTTTCACCTAGGACGAGTCACTGGGTTAGCTCCTTTCGTCCTCTTCCACTTCTTACTGGTAGCATTTCCTTTTTTTAAAAAAAAATTTCTTTCATATAGTACCCTCCTACTGTATCTCTGTCCCTCTCTCCTCTCCATGGTCTAGTAGTATGAGAAAAAGGCTGCTCCCTCGGTCAGTTTAAAACAAAAGCTCTACGTCCAGCCACATCTTATTGATACATAAAAGAAAATGCTGCAATCCTCAACAATTAGACTGGGAAATAGATCGAACAAGAGCTAATTGGGTGACATTGTTAGTAATCACCATATAAAGTTGTCGTACCATTTTTCTTTGAATTAAGACCGAATAAAGTTTCAAAGCAAACTGGGTATGGGAAAAAATTCACTCGGGAAGAATCGAAAACCGAGATAGCTTTCATGCATCCCCAATATGTGATTTTGTAATATTTTCCACTTATAATAATAATAAATTGTGCTGTTGTCAATGGTTGCCTTATCGTGGCGACTTCCTGAATATCAAAATTAGCCAGCTCAGTCTCAGTTATTGGCACTTATAGGGATATGATGTCCGTGCGTGTGTTAATAGGGGTAAGTACTCATGTATATATGTAAGTGTTTGCATTTGTACTGTTTTTATCAAAAAAAAATTTATGTTTTCACCAATAGTTAAAAGAAATAATATCCAAGCAAGCTAAAATTCATTTTACAGTGTCTTTTGACTTTGGTTCTTGCCAATATGCGTGCTCTACAATGAATAGCTTTGGTTCAACATTAGCACAACAAAAACTCGTCAACAACATATAAGGTTTGTGCAGTTTTTTTTTCTTTTAATTTTCAGCTCGTAATCACTGACTATATATGCCTCAAAAAAGGAATCAATATCTGGTTATTGGTTATATCATACCACACATTCATGTAAATTCATTAGTTGCATGATATCATGAGGTGAACAAAGAAGTATGTATTATCTCTTTTTTTTTTCTTTCCAAGACGACAACCCTTGGTCTCTAGGGTAAATCATCTTGACGGTCCAACCAAGTCCAGTAAGTCCTAATGGTCATTCTAATTAAATTGGGATAAATACTCCCTCAGTGTCATTGCAATTGTGCTCAAACCCTTACTTGTTCATATTGTTCCACATGTTGATGACATATGGAGCCCATATATCTATGAGATAACATTGACAAATAAGAGATCGAGCAAAATTCTAAATGCCACAAAGGTTTAATTATCCCAAATGCTATTGTTCAGAAAAGTGTGATGTATATTGATTTGAAATAATGAATGAAACAAACTCACCAATGAATCATTTTGGTGTTTCATATACCATTTAATTTATTTTTGTGTGTGTTTAATGTGTCTAGATACACCATTTTCGTCTAAATGGAACTCCTTCCTCCTCGTCATATTTTTCTTGCCATGCATGCCTTCAGATTAATTTGCTTATGTTGCACTTCAGATAATGAAAGTGAGACCCTGTCCTAAAAGAAGTCAATCATGTATTCGCTTCACTCACTTACAATTAAAGCCAAACAAGAGACACTAATTAAACTTATGTGCTAACTCCTACTTAAGTCATGTTGTTAGCATAGAGAAAATTTATATTTCTAGAAGTGAATGAATAACGCATTGAAAAATCGTCAATGTGGCAATCATATAAAACACTTTCCAAATTTCCATTTCATGTACAATTGGAGGATTGTTCTCAATCATGGTTGGGTGTGCAAAAATGTGGCAGTACAAGACCGGGGGTTATGGGATCAAACAGATCTTCCACAAGGCTTAAGCAACCCCTTCCTGCCTCTTTATTTTTGGGTAGCCTCCACAAGATGGGTTGGTGGTCCATGGGAGCCAGTAGGTGGCGACATGTATGGTTTGGGTTAAGTCTAGGAGGTTCTCTATGGTCAGATCGCCCTTTGCCCATCTTTCTCGTGTACATGCATTGATGCATACAACGTCTTCGTCCGATCGTGCTGGCCTTGTATATTTGCGGCGTGGGGGGTGCAGCATTGCATTTGCCCTGTTTCGGCTCGGGCTTCCCAGTTAGGGTAAACCTTTGGTAACTGGGCCGTGCAACTGCGCAAAGTTACTCACCTTTAAAGTTGATGAGAGAGAGAGAGAGAGAGAGAGAGAGAGAGAGAGAGAGAGAGATTGCCATGGATAGAGACCGGTGAAAGCGATGCAAGAGACCGGCTGCACCGAGCTACAGCCCCAAGCACAGTGACCCTGCCCTTTTCCCCGGCCGGTATCCATTGATATCCCGCTCCTCTCCACCCCTAGCTGGTTATATTCTCATTATCATCACACACGAGGCCTTGGAAACTTGTGGGCTGTGGTGGGAGCTGAGCTGATCAGCAGAAAGAGGTTGTGAGAGAGCTCGGGCGAGAGAAGGCGGCCATGGGAAGGGGAAGAGTTGAGCTGAAGCGGATCGAGAACAAGATCAACCGGCAGGTGACCTTCTCCAAGCGCCGCAACGGTCTGCTCAAGAAGGCCTACGAGCTGTCCGTGCTCTGCGACGCCGAGGTCGCGCTCATCATCTTCTCCAGCCGCGGCAAGCTCTACGAGTTCGGCAGCGCGGGGTAAACAATTAGTAGAATCAACGCATGCACAACCACTACTTGAACTCCTGCAAGCAGATCTGCTGCAGTTGCCTTCTTTTATTCCCTGCCGATCCAAAAGATCTGCTGAAGTTTTGTTCAATTGCTTGGTCTCATTTTCCTCTTCATTATTTGCTGCTGATTTTCTTTGTTGCTTTATTTTTCGAGGCTGAGGCTTCCTGAATTTTGGAGACATGTAGCCGAGACTCTGGTTTCTTGCCTTTGTGACACTTGTTATTTTATTCCTGGAGCCGGCGTGCGTATCTGTGAAAACGTAGGGGCATGGCGGTGTTCATATAAACCGGGTGGATCCCTAAGACCCTAATAACTATAGCATGAGACATCCCTTCAGCAGATCTACGAGACCTACTCTTTGCCCCTTTCTTCCAGCTTCTCCGGGTTCTCTGAGCAGTCGTCACCTCTCTCCTCCATGACTCCATCTCCTCCGGGTAGTTGCAGGCCATCTTTCTCGTTGACGCGTGCGTGTGTCAGAAATTGTTCAATTGCTGAACAAATAGGGGATCATGACAGGAATGGTAGAGAGCCAGTAAACACGGCGAGGGCTGCGAGGGTAAAGGAAGTTATGTTCTTTCCGTTTTGATCTACCGTCAGCTGGTATTAAAGGCCTCCCCTCCTATCTTGACACTTGTTTTTCTCTGACTGGTGCTCAGCAAACCACTCAACCGTGAGATGCTTGACGCTCTGCCGCTTCTTATTTGTTGTTTCTTTTCCCTTTCACAATTTCATGTCATTTTTGCTTCCGAATCAAATTTTTTGTGTCGATTCTACTTCTCTGACGGATACTAGGCTAGATCTATTTGATTTTTCAGGAGTTAAATCTATTTTTCCCACGCTGCTTTTGAGCTTTGTCCCTAGTTTATCTTTGATTATTGTTATCACACTTCATTTCTTGGTAGCTTTTACTTCTTATGTTTCTTGCTGAGGGCGATGTATGTCTCTACCGTTGATTTCCTCGTCCTAGTAGGTATATTAAAGATAACCGGGATTTTTTTCTTTTCTGCTCTTCTCCCTTGTTCTTCATTTTATGACTATGCACAATATGCTATTCTGACATGAATACCTTCAAAAGGAATATTTTTCCCTAGTGATTTGACTAGATTGTAACTTGAATGAAGACCGTTTTTTTTAACCAAAACAAGAAGATTTTTTTCTCTCTCTCTCCAGAGGATAATTAATATATAGATTAATGGTTCAATCACACGAGGCAGGTTTTGTATTTGTTGTTCACACTCTTAACCTCTACTATCTAGTGCAACTTTACCAGTTTTCTATAACTATGCGTGATCTCTGATATGCACGTGGGATTTGGCTGTGTGAAATATATGTTCTACTTTATGAAGGGAAGGTTGAGAATTTTTAGCTTTTGCAAGGAGAAAAATCTTGGAAGTTTAATTTCCAGAAAAATGTTGATTCAACAGAATGTTATGAAAAAAATCATCATCAATTTACTAAGATTAGTTCCTCACAGTATTACCTTATTTCATAAAAAAATTCATTAAACTTCATCAATTTCCTTTCCATGATTGTGGAACCATGGGTTTACGTCCTTGTTCTATTAAGTGTCTAACTTCCTAGATTATTCTGTTGATTAAGACCACAAAAAATATTTTTATTTTTACCTTTTTTTTCAAAAAATAAATTTATTTGTACCTCTATTTTTCATTCATGCATATCTTTTTTTTATTTCACTCTCATTATTTTGGTGATGATCTTCGTCATTGTCTCTATTTAAGTCGCAAAAAACAATTCTTGCATGCATGGATAATACATTTTCTAGTGTTGCACCTGAGTCTAATGCAAGGATACAGATTGTCAGCAACATTTATATTATGAGCACTGAGAAATGGGGAACATAAGGAATTCCTGTAAGAAACATATCTGAAAAACTGCAAACATAACCAACATCCACATGTAGGTCTTCATGTAGCGTATCTTTCTATGTGAGAAAAATTCACTTTGATGTAAATGTGATACTATTTGTCTGAAAAATTCCGCTGTAGAGTTTTTCCAATCTAGCTAGATGTCATTTCAGCATTTCCTTGTTGCAATTTCTTCTAGCCATATCCTTATTACATCCACCTTTTGCAGCATAACTAAGACATTAGAAAGATATCAACATTGCTGCTACAATGCTCAGGACGCCAACAATCCTCTCTCTGAATCTCAGGTATACCATTACATGTAGCTCCCCTGTACGTCTTCAAATCTGTCTCCTCCAAAACATAGTGTATCTTTTGTTCTATTTTTTTTCATCTTCTCTACAAATTATCTTTGATTTCCTGTCTTTAAAACTAGTATATCCTAGACCATAAAAATTTTACCAATTACCATATCCAGTTTAGCTAAATATTATTTTAAAATTTGTATAAAATACAGAGTACACACAATTTTGACTGTCATGGCACTCATTGTAAAATGGCATGAAACAAGCACTTTCTTGTTACAATTTACCACCACATATGATGCGAATGGAATAACCTACAAATTATACCACATTTTAGAATTTAAACAAATGGCAAAAAAATTATAAGCTGTTCTTGGGAAAAATAAAAATATTGAAAGGTGATTATCTTGTATACACATACTGGACTATCAGCAATACATGTTGGTCCACCCTTTACTAATTGATGAACTGTATACACATGAACAAGAGACAACCAGCTATACATGAACCAGCATACATTGTATTGCAGCAGGTGTCATGCCCATTTTTCGGTAATATTATTATCCTATTTTAGAGGAGTGAACACGAACTAAAAATAGCACATGCCCTCTAGCACCTTTCAATATAATCATTATTTCATGTTTAAAACTAAATCCTGGGATACTATCCCTATATGTCAGGTGAATGCGAAGTAATCAGTATATAATCAGTAATCAAATGCTATAGTAAACATATGCTCCTAAAGCAAGCAAATATAAAATTTTAATTTATCAACTTATTGCAGTTTGTGGAACCTATAAAATTGTTCATCCTCTGTTTTTAATGGTTGCCATGTGCGCGCCAAATGTGTTGACTAGTAGTATTATTGAGTTTATTAAAGATTCATTGCTGAATTTTCTACACTAGTCAACACATTATATTGTAAAACGTCCATCATGTTCTGTTTCAATCCATTAAACTTTAAAACTTGTCGATAAGTTGGCAAGTTGTCACGACAATTAAATTGATGAGGCTGCTGACTGCATATGTGTTCTTTTCAGAGCTGGTACCAGGAAATGTCGAAGCTGAGGGCAAAATTTGAGGCTTTGCAGCGCACTCAAAGGTTCTTACTTACAATCATCCTTTGTGAAAGTATATCGTGAACATATAGTAAACTAATACCAGTTCCTCTCTCTTTTGTTTCTTCTAGTACATCTTTGCTTTTATAAAACGGTTGTACATATGTTCCTTAACGACTACAAAAATAATGTACATAATGTATTGCATATGTTGAAAGGCATTTGCTTGGGGAAGACCTTGGGCCACTGAGCGTGAAGGAACTGCAGCAGCTGGAGAAACAGCTAGAATGTGCTTTGTCACAGGCAAGGCAGAGAAAGGTTCACATAAAAAATCTCCTCTCTCTTGCATTTAAAACACTTAGCACATGAGAATGAAGTGTCCACAACGAAATTCATATGATCACACAATAGTAATTTTAGTATTATTAATTTCGTTTGTGTTAGACAACACATAATTTTTCAGTTGCAAATTAAAATATATCAGGGATGAAAATAGAAAATTCGTGGAAAAGGAATACTACCATATATATTATTCGAAAAAAAACTGCACAAAATGCTTTACAGCTCACTAGAAATCCTAAACATAATTTTATTCTTCTAGATTTGATTGGAATATTGGCACATTATTTATGAAGGTTTGCAGTAGCAATTCCTAGATGAATGCCATTAGGTTTCTCATGCATCCCTAGTAACTCAAACACAGTAATAAAGTCAACCTTATCATTGATGCTTAAAGATGAGGTAAGTTTATGTACGCATATATACTTCTCATTGTGTTCCTGTGACAAATTACTCATTGTATTAGCCTAAACTTTTGGCAGACGCAGCTTATGATGGAGCAAGTGGAGGAACTTCGCAGAAAGGTATTGTGCATACGAGTCGTGTTTGCAAATTTCCTTAGGAGTTAGGAAGCAGGTAAGTTCAGCCGCAAAGGCGTGTGCGTCAGGATCTCTGAAATTATAATATTTCAGTGCAGCCAAATAGGGGACACCACACTGCATGCACATTTAATTAATGATTTAAGGCTGTAGTGTAGTGTGTGTGTGGCTATATATATATATATATATATTACCTTAGATTAATGATTGATATGCACGGTAGCTTCACTTCTCGCAGAAATAAGATCAACTATCCACATGTCTGATTGAATTTTCAGGAGCGTCATCTGGGAGAAATGAACAGGCAACTGAAGCACAAGGTAATGTATCTCTTTGTTGACTACTGAAACAGACATCTATAGGTTAATTTATTGGATCTTTCTAACTAAACATGGACACTTCTTTTCATTCATTTTATATATTATCCAATTACACAGCTTGAGGCCGAAGGATGCAGCAACTACAGAACCTTGCAACAAGCCTCCTGGCCTGCTCCAGCAGCTGGTGGCGCCGTCGTGGAACATGATGGCGCCACATTTCATGTGCAGCAGCAGCAGCAGCCGTCGCACTCAGCTGCCATGGACTGTGAACCCACTCTGCAAATTGGGTAAAACATCTAACTGAGCATATGTAGCTTCTTTTGTGATCACTGACAAAAATCAGAGAGAATGCCGTCATCACGAGAATAGGAGTGGATTAATGCATCACATTAGAACATTCATGTACTAACAAAACATAGAAATAATGCTCTGTTCGCAGGTTTCCTCACCATCAGTTTGTGCCACCTGAGGCAGCTGCCAACAATATTCCACGCAGTAGCGTCCCAGGAGGCGAGAGCAGCTTCATGCTAGGGTGGGTTCTTTGATCTTATGATTCATCGTCGTCAGTGATGAATGGAGAAGGAGAAGCAAATAAAAGGAGCACAGCGCTACATGCACGCATTCCTTGGTGAAGCGCTCTGTTTATCATGACAGTGTGGTCGTATTTTAAATCAATTGTCCTGGTGTGTAAGGCCTAAGTACATCTTTTATTCCATGTGGTTGTGCGTGTGGAGCTTTTATGTTTTACGAAATTTGGACCATGAATCTTGTAAAATACTTTTCTGCTTCCGGTGCATTATGCAACAACTATTATTTGTGGCGGTGCTATATACTATGGTGCTGGTGCTGCAAGATTCACTGCCCCGGATGCATTGATTTTATTTGCGTTATTGCCTCTTTCTAGTGGCAAAGCAGACTGATCCAGAAAGCTCACCCGGGCCGCCATACCTTGGACCGCAACAATGAAATATTTAGCTGTTTCATTACGTATGTATAAATAATGTCATGCATCTGCAACTTTCTTCATCAGATAAAAAAAAGATTGTGTTATCATCAGAACTAGTTTTAAGTATACGCGGTTCAGTTTTTCGGCAACGATTTTGACAAGTCCAGAGTCTGAATACTGTTTATTTCTATCAAGAACAATAAATGCAAAGTGTAAATAATTGTACTCTTCTACATCTTTCCATTGATGATATTATTTGTCTGGTGGAATGTCGCGTGCACTCATTAACGCAGATTCGATTCATCATATATTGCTGCCCATGCATGCGCTCATCCAGATTTTCTCCAAAGTTGTGCTGCTTGATCCCACACGCGCACCACACAGTGTAGAGTGTTAGTCGCTTGACTGTTGACAGCCCTGTACATGTGTGATGTGTCCATATGCATTTATCTGAATATCAATCGGGGGCTGGTGCGTTTGTGGAGCACTCATTTTGCTTCACAACTAGACAAATTTAATCTGGTGACCAAATAAAGGATGACGTTTCGTTTGCTTGTTTGGCGTGTGTGGACCCTTAAGGATTTGTGGCATCACATCAGCAAAGTGGAGAGTCATGTTATCATGTATGAACAGTCGTTGTACTGCTTGCGGACGATAAGTCTCTTTTGTTCTAGGGAGATGATGTTGTATCTGTTTGTGTGTCTAATGTCAGAGAGAGAGAGAGAAAAAAAAAACCCAACTTTTGTGCGCCATCGGTCGATTTTGCTGTACTTTCAAACACCCTGTATAAATCCTCGACTTTTCTTCCTCGAAGCATGTGGCACCCCAAGTTATTAGTACGTACTGTATTAATGTAATCAGATTCTCTGCCCCACCAACTCATGTGAACCCGCCAAATTATTGGACTGTGTAGACCAGCTCCACAAATTCTATAGTACTACGAGTATTCAAGCGAAAGTGATTTTTTTTTTGTTGACAACATTTTATTCACACCAAAGGTGATGAATTTAGTTTCAATTCTTTGGGACAAAATGAGAAAAGCATTATTTGTACAAATAAATGAATATCGCTGAAACCACTATACTATATAGGTACAGTAATGTACATACAGCTTGTAAGTTGTAGTAACGACCAACTGCGTTGCGGTTGGAGCTAATCAGCTAGCTGCTCGTTACTAATTAATTAGACAGCTGCTGTTTATACGACACGACCAGGCAGCCCGTCGGCATCGCTAACCTGTCCGCGCTGCACCAGCGGAGCGATAACACCAGACGGGGGAGACAAAACTGCCCTTGAAAGGTCAGGGGGGCCTCAGTGACGAATTGGCCGCGTGAGGACGCTGGCGAGCCGGGCCAGCAGCACGCGCGGGCCGGCCCGCGCGCGCGGCAGCAGGCTGGACCGGCAGAGCGGGCAGGTCGAGCGGCCGAGGTCGATCCAGCGGTCGATGCAGCCGCGGTGGAAGGCGTGCGCGCAGCCGCCGAGCCGGCGCACCTCGTCCACCGCTTCCAGCCTCTCGAGGCACACGATGCACGTCGTGGACGACGACGCGGCCTCGTCGTGGCCGCCGCTCGGGGTCGACCTCTGCTGCTGCTGCTCGGCGAGGAGCTGGCCGTACTCGATCGCCGGCAGCCGCTGCTTGACGTCTTCCGGCAGCGGGGCGTCCGCGGCGGTGACGACGGCCGCGCCGCCGTCGGGCGACGGGAAGCGGCAGAGTCTCACGACGGCGAGCATGAGCAGCACGGCGTCCCTGACGACGCAGAGGATCTGGCAGAAGGTCACGACCGGCTTCGGGACGGCGAAGCAGTAGCACACCAGCGGGAACCCCATGATGATCGACCTGATGACCTGCCCTGCTCGATCGGATAGCGTCAGGTGGCGAGGAAGGGGCGGAGAGCCGGAGACAGGGTAGTTGCAGCTTCCCACGCGACGCGCGAAAGCAGAGAGGCTTGTTTTGGGTGGAAAGAATTCTCTCGGTTGGGAAGAGACGAGCAGAGGGTACGGGTGGCAAGTCACAGAGGCGCGGCGGCGTGCTTCCGGCCGCTGGTTATATGGGCAGGCAGAGGCAGAGTCCCCGGGCCGGGGGTTGGAGGCACCGCGGCAAACTCGGGTCGTTTTCGTGTGGCTTTGGTGGGATGTAGTAAAAGGCAAGCTCATGGGCCTAAAGGCGCGTGCATCTGCTACCGTACCGTACTCGTACTCCGTATCAGTATCACCGCCAGCCACCTGAGCCGCGGGCGGCGCCGCGGCTTGCCTGTGCTGTGAGAAACAAACGTACCATAACGACTCGGTTTATTCGTTGACGATCCAGGTAGGGGTGCGTTCTCACGTTCGACCTACTTCCGCCGTCCCGCGGTCTCAGGGCGCGTGGTGGAAACGGAACGAACGTGCGAATCACCAAACACGCGCACCTGGGACTGGGAAACGGTCAGAACCTTCGATCCGGCCCTGGACAAGGACCAGTCGCCCATCGACGTCTCTCGCTGTGGCGGCTGGCGGGTGGCCCGGGCGGGTGTATCGTCCAGAGCAGGTGGTGACAGGTAAATTCGCTGGTGGGGTCAGTAGTACTACTAGTACGTCGCTTTCCGTTGTTTTATTACTCCACAGCTCAGTCGCGCGCGCATATTTCCGGCGTGGTACACAAGCTTCGCGAAAGTAACAACGTGGGTGACCGATGCGCCACGTGTGTGCAACTACTACTACTACTACTACTACTACTACCTCCTTTCGATTTCAAGTCGTATCACGTTCGCACACGTCGTAAACGTTGTCTGTCCAAGCTAAGGTTAAAATAAAAATACTAAGATTATCCCGTGTCACGTACCAATTCTGTAGTACGATCGTAACGACGACGAACGAACTGCGCAAATTAAATTTCGTGTACACCCAACAGCGCAAAGTTCGCAATAATTTTCCCCCTTTCTGGTGCACATGAGTGAACAGTTTTCGCCAAGCATCGTGCTGCCTACTACAGTACTACAGGTGCCGAACCGCTCTGATCTGATGAGCTAATTAACGTAGTTTAGATCCGCCTCGTCACCGCGCCCGACGCACGTGTGGCCACGAATCGGTTGGCGCGTATCGAAAGGAAAGCCAAATTATCCGGTGAGGTGAGCAGTCCGCCGTCGCGATACGTCTTAGGGTGGCACGCAACGCGCACATGGCGGGCGCCCTGTCGTTTAGTTTGTGGGTTAGCCGGTCAGCGGTCACTGTCTCGTCTCGGCTCGTCCCCGAGAGAGGCTGCCCATCAACGTACGTGACCGAAGCGATAACGCCGCCACGACGCGTATTTGCTCTCCCGGCCGGTCGGCCGTGTACGGGGCCGTTGGGGTTCGGTTTGGGTCTGCTTCAGCCCGGCCGGGCACATGAACCACACAACGGTGAGCCCGCCACCAACATGATTGGTACTGCTGGAGCCTGGAGTTCTTCGAGGCACGTCATCACGAGTCAGATCTCAGATAATCAATGAGCCAAGGAAGTAGTAGTAGTGTTCATCAAGCCATCATGATTCAGGAGTAGCATTAAGGGGACATCAGCAAGCAATGATGACCGAAGTAACGGTGCCGAATGTCCTAAGATGGATGAGCAAGCAAACATCCAGGGACCACCAGAGGAGGCAACAATACAATCAAAGATTTAGCATTCAGAATCCCAAGACTTCAGGCTAACCTTGTGCCTGAACAAAAGGATAAAAGAAAGAGAGGCAATGATAGTGTAGCTGCAATGTACATAGACCAGTGGTTTTCAGTTGGACAGCCAAATCTTGCCATGATGCATGGTTTCATACCAGAAATATGGGCTCAGAAGACATACAATTGGCTGAACCAGAGTGTTCAAAGTGAATCAGAATGATAGACCTTAGAGTTTACAAGGTTATGAACATCGATCTGTCGTTACTATTCTTTTATAAATTTGTGATAACGACTCCACGCAGCCCTCTTTTGACATAATCGGAGAAAATACGTCTGAATAACAGTTACACCGGGATAAATACAAGCAAGGTACATCTTGATCAGTACCACCGTTATGGCCTAAGTAATTTCATGATAGGCTATAAACTGGAAAGTAGAAACACAGAAAAATTCAACAGAACAAGGCCAAAACAATGATTGAAAGACTTTTTAATCGACTGGAACCAATTCATTATGGTCGCCTCTAGGTTTCTACTTTCACAGGGAGTACAGATGAATCCACCAACACGTTTAGCTCAAGTCACCGAGGTCAGTTTTTCTGGCCCATAGACAACCTTTTAAAACAGCTACTACTCAGCTTAGCAGGTTGGCTGCTTCTTTGTCTTCATGGTGTACCAACTGTCAAGAGGTCACCGAAATCCGACTGCTGGGAAGTCCCAAGGCTCTACAGAACAACACATCAAAATAGTTCAGTCTCAATGTCGAATTCAGGGAGATATTAATACCATTGTAGTTCTAAAAGTCATACTCCTATAAATAATAAGTCAGTGAACAAAAAAATCAGGTTCATTGCTCCACATTTGTGTACAAAACTTACTATTCCCTTAACCTATATGATGTTGCTCATATGCCCATCTACACCAGAGTCATATTTGTATCCAATCTATGATCAATTGTGCAGAAACATTCTCAATAGTATTCACTCTACTAATCTGCTTAACTTCTGGATGTAGGAACATAATGCCATTCATTATGTTCTACACTGAATATGAATAACTATATGATTCTACTATAGCTCTGGTGGATTCACAGCACCCATATCAGGTAAATGTTCTACCAGATCAAGCTGCTGCCAGGAAAGGATGTTTAAACCTATGTCTGGGGATCATAATCTACACAACTTTATTTAAATCTTCTGGAGATTTGACTGATTTATTAAGGTACAAAATACAACTTTGTATATCATGAGTGGAACAAAGAGCATGACGATAAATAACTTCATACTGCATCAGTTTACTAAGTTATGTAACAATTACTGAAAAAAAAAGCCTTGATCACCTATTTTTCCTTGTGAGTTTATAGATAAAGCTGTTGATTGGGAAATATTGGGTGAGCATTAAATGGGATCTCTCTCTTGAAACTTTGGACAAACTGGAACTGGGGCAGACAACATACAAGAAAATTGGCTATAAAAAATGAACTGTCTCCAGAGAAACTGAAGAATGCACCGACTTGATGTTGTTTAAGGAAGCAACATCAAAGAAATTTCTGCCACTTCCCTTAAAAACCAAAATCTGATACGATAAGCAAATGAGAGAATCGTGTGCTGGAGCACAAGCCCCATAGAGAAAATCGAAGAATGCAGAATTATCATATAACTGCAAAGGAAAGAGCATCCAAAGAAATTTCTGTCACCACTCAATGGTTAAATCTGAGCAACATTTCATGATGTATGATAAATTCTCTTCTAACAGTTTTACTTTTTATCCACTGTAGATCAGTGTAAGGTCCTCCCCTACTGCTCTGAAAAGAAAACAATTTTTTTTTTGTTTTATAGTAATTCTTCAGTGAAAAATGTACAAACACTATACAATATGATGCTAGCTGACGATGGTATTGTACGCTTCATTTAGTGGTAAACACTATTCACACACAAACACAACAACAAAATATAGTTAGCAAATAAAAGAGTAGGACAAACTATGAATTAATAAAGGGCTTAGCAAAGGATAACATGGTTGAATTTTATAACAGAAGAAAAGGCTAAGAGATTAAAGGAACTGTAGCTTCAAATGATTGATTCCTGACTAACGTGCACTGAATTTGCTGATACAGTGTTCAGATTTTACCTTCAGATTAAGAATGAACAGAAACATATTTTAATGTTTGATAAAAAACAGAGCCTGCAATAGAAGGTAAGGCTAAGAAGAAAGAATATGTGGATTCAGGACAGAGTTCAGATATTACTAGAAAACTGCAGAGAATATATGCACAGTGAGAAGTGAGAAATGAAGGGAAGCATCTTATGAAGCACTTGTACGCTGATGATGTTACAGTTCAACTGGAGGTTGAATCATTAATCTTTGATAAGCTGGTACAGGATTACTTTGCCTTTTCCTCATGTAAAACTGAACCATCTTAAGCGGATGAAAACAAGGATCAGCTCAGAATACATTTCACTGTAAAGTACCAATGTAAATTACTACTAGTAGTTGGCACTATCTATGTGTTTATGTTAAGTTCCATGATGACATCATATGTAAATGACCACATTCCAATATTTGGCATTTTCATCACCACTCATTCAGTAAATATAGTTGAGCACTTATAACTAGTGGTTAAATTTTTCATTAAAAAGACAAGACACTGTCAAGAATACATGAGAAACAGAACTCCATGCACAACTTAGCAACCTCCAGGCATCATGAACCTGAAGAAACGAAGCTATTCATAAATATTCGAGCAGACTATCTTAATAGCACTTGATACACCCTCTATGCTTCTGAATGATCAGATTATTTAAGTCTTGAGACTTAAAAGCAATACAAAGAGCACCATTAATCGGTTAAAACTAAAAAGCTTGAGCCCAAATGACTATGCAACCAACCTTGTCAGACTCTAAGAAGCTGAACCTTGTTCTCAAATGCGATTCCCATCCAATCCGGATGGGCGGCCGACCACTGCAGCTGATTAATCTCTGCGCCTGCATCATACACGAGCACAGGATCAATCCCCTCGGCAGGCACAGCTGCCGCCGTCTCAGGCAGCTCCCAGATCAGTGCTTGGCCATCGTCCCCGGCGGAGCAGAGGTGCCTGGTGGCCTGTGGTGCCCACGCGACCGCGTTGGCGCAAGCGCGATGCCTGTGCAGCTCGGCCACGGGCACTCCGGGCGCTCGTATGTCGAGCACGACGACGGCGCTGCTGTCCATGAGCAGCGCCGCCATATAGCGAAGGTCAGCACGGTTCCATGCGAGCCTGAGCAGCGGCGTGTCCGGTCGAGGGCTCTCGTAGACGATGGTGGAGTGCTCCTTGTCGCGGAGGTCGAAGACGCGGACGGAGCCGTCAGCCGAGACGGAGGCGAAGACCCCGGCCTCGCCCCAGGCGATGTCGTGCACGGCCTTGTCGTGCGCGATAAGCTGCGTCTCGACGACGCCGCGGTCGATGTCCCAGACGGTGCAGGTGGTGTCGATCGACGCGGTCCCGATGCGGCGGGGCTCGATTTCGTTCCAGTCGAAGGAGGTTAGGGGCGCGCAGAACTCGGAGGCGGAGGCCTTGCGGTTGTCAAGGACGGAGCGGAGCTCGGGCGGCGCGGCGGCGGGGGAGAGGTCGTCGAGCGGGGCGTGCCAGAGACGGAGCGAGTCGGAGGAGGAGGCGAGGAGCGGCGGCGCGGCGGCCCGGGGGTTGAACTGGAGCTTAGTGGGCGGGTAGGGGTGGTCAAAGGAGAGTGCGGGGAGCGCGCGGAAGGAAGCGGCGGAGGGGCGGACGGGGTCGAAGGCGAGGAGGGAGACGCGGTTGTGGAGATCCTCGAGGAAGCTGCCGGACGCGAGGACGGGCGCGGCCGGGGAGAAGGCCAGCGCGTAGATCGAGTGCGGGAGCTCGCAGGTGAAGGCGTGAGGGTTGGGCGTGTCGGGCGCCGCCGCCGACGGCGGTTTCGAATGGTCCATGGAAGACGGAGTGGATTTGGGGGCGTGGGCGATCGGGCGGACGGACTCGAGAGAGAGAAGATAAAAGGCAGGCAAGGGAGGGTTCAACGCGCGCGTGCGAGCAACCGGTAAACGGTGGCCGGGCACGGGGTTGAATGACCGAGACCGGCGGCGCCACGGTGGCTCGTGGCAGGTGAGGTGGGACTGGGAGGGAGCTCGTCGCGACGTGCGCGGTCAAATGGGGCGGTCTCTGGCCACGAAATACCTTTCAACCGGACGGTCCACGCCGCTGATTGGTGCTCGCAGCCGTCGCTGATGGGGGCATTCTACGCCGGGGGGTACTACTGTGTCACACAACAGCAACGTCAATCATGAACTACTACTGCATTCACAATGCGATACAGTATGTACCGTACGGTGATAGGCAACTCGGTACAGATAGGACCAATTTATGTTACTCGGGAAGAATACGGATACTAACAAAGGCCACAAGAAAATAAGGATTTGTCTGTTTTCTTTCACTAAAAGAAAGAAAGGTTACAAGAAACCCCTTTTGAGTGAAGAGTACTGCTAACACAGCATAACAGAAGCATTAAGCACCGAATATGTTCGCATATTGATGAGCCAAAACTCCCAAGGGTGCATCTTTGTCCCAGGAAAATCGCCTCTTCAAGTGCTCTCAGCGCTGGGTACTGAATAGAGATCGGCTGACGATACCAGTTGCCTCAATGTAGCGATCAACACACCGTGATATGCAGCTGCTCTCGCTCCCGCTCAAGCTTGACCCTGGCTTGCTCACGCACTTCTCAAAGCACTTGTTCCCAACAGTCTGTGACGCAAGAAGAGACAGGCAGACATCAATATTTTGTTATACATTTAAGAAAAACGAATTCCAACATTTGAAACAGACATGCATAACACATCTCAAGAATTGAAGACAAAATGACTAGAAGTACAAAGGATCTAAGTCAACTTTTGGAATGACCACCAGATGTGACATTGAGGCAAATAATCGGTTGCTTAGCATCATAACATAGGACCCAAGGAGCAATATATAGTATGTAACTTCTAACACAAATTATGTTGTCTTTCAATAACATCATAAATGGGTGGCACAATGCTATGCTGGCTTTCAAATCCCACACTTGAAGGTACATAAACTTTCATGCTACATGCGTATATACTTCCTGTTATAAACTGAAAGTCATTGGACCTGAAGAATCAGCTAAAAACTGTACATCCAAATACACTTTTAGTCCGAAACAAGTTGGGGGTACATGCAGTACATCTAGAATATAAGCGGAAACAAGTTTGAAATCAATTGAATGAGGCATACAGGAAAAAAAAGGAAGCACATCTATTGGGAGCTGCAATGCGCATCTCAACTTATATGAACCTTGGTAATTTATTCATTCTACAACTCATCATTGGTTAGCTCAAGAAAAAATAAAGCATACTATCGTATCACTCTCACAGATGTGCAGCCACATGCCTCATGCATGATATTGAACTTGGTGCAAACCATACAATGGCTTATATCTGTATGGAGCTAGATAGAAAAAGGTTCTAAGGAACCACAGTAAATGGCCGATTTACCATGGAAACCAGAAAATCAACAGGAGCATGTGACCAGTGTAACGCCAAGAGTGTGTGTTACTCTAAGCCTCGCTCTTTTCTTGCTTGAGCTACATAATGATTGCAAGGAAAACAAGAGGAAACTGCACACAAAATCGACAGAAATTGAACCACAGAAAAAAAACAGTTACCATTCAGTTGATGCTAAACTACCAGCTCGACGGCTTCCACCCATGACTTTTGGTAAAAAAAAGGAAGTGATTGGAGATTTGTGTCTTACGTATTAGTGTTAAAAGCAATCAATTGACAAGAAGGATGCATTCTTAAGTCATGCCTATGCACAATTTGATTTTGACCTACTAGGAAACTTCTAATTTTGGCACCTTCACTTTTGCATGAACAATGTTTGTGCTATGTCAATGAGTCTTGAGACCATGCCTCAAATCCTAGCCCCCCCAGTAAGAGCTCCTAGTGTACTTCAAAACGGTTCTGAAACTCCAGCTGGGACCAACAGCGTAAGCATGGTTTGACGTTTTTCCTCAACAAACTTCATCTCTTTATCGAAAGCTCATCACTAATCTAACAGCCAATAGAAAGTTCGATACTTGGTCGTATCAATTACTACGACGAAAGCATTCGCAAACACTCAGACCTTATCGACGATACGCTGCCACGTGCACAAGAAGCTAATAACTAGCATAATCCACCAATGAGCAATAACAGAATCAACCATCCGTACCAGGCGGAGAGTCCCCGCTGCCGCCTTCCCTGCAGGCGCGCGGCCTTGCCGACGACCCGCTCCGGCGGTAGCAGGGAGGAGGGAGCACGGGGGAGGAGGCTTGGAAGAGATCTGACCTCAAGAAGCTCCTGCGCGTAAGCCTGTGCGAGCTGCGCCTTGATCTGTTCCATGAACTCCTCCGGGTTGGGGCGCATACCGGACCCGGACGGCGACGAGAAGGAGTCCATGGCCGCTTCGCTTCTCCTTGCTTGCCCCTCCAAGCCCTGGCCCTGGCCGGTTTCACACAACGGAGGATTTCGCCGGGGCGCGGTGGTGGGTTATACTGCGCGGGGCGGCGGTGGAAGGGGGGATAAGCAAGGGAAAACCCTAGTACAGTGATCGGTCGGTGTCCTCCTCTTTCTTTCTTGCATCGGAAACAAAAGTCCCCGGTCCTAGATCGGGCCGGCCCAGTGCTGCGGGCGCGAGGAAGATTTGAGCCCAATATTCTTATTGGACCAACAGGCACGTAGGTAGTTTGATCTGAGCGATTGAAAGGCCGGCCTATTCAGAATATATACTGGGCCCCCTACATACGCTGTACTGTACTGTACTGGCCATTCCTTCAGTGCTCTCTTGAATGTGTGTAAAACGTGTACTAGTACTTGTTGTGATCAAGGAACATAGGCCGAAATTAACCGCATACACTACTACAGTGCCTAGGATATACTACTAGCGTCAAAACTTCTCTCAGCGCCGCTGCTACATCTGCCTCTTGTCCTGCCTGTCCCCTTAGCTTGGCTGTGTTGCTGTCCTCGGCTCCTCGCAGTAGCAGAGGGCCCTGCCGTCGTCGTCGTATGCGCATGGAGTCATGGGAGCAAGGCCGTGAGTACCCCAAGTGCGGCAGCGCGCCGCGCATGGCACAGGCTCTGGCCGGGTCATGCACCCACCCACGGGTCACCGTTGTTGCTAGTACTAATCAGCTCGTACTGCACTGCATACACCGGCAGACAGAAGCAGCCGGCACCAGATATACTTCCTCGTCACAACGACAACACGTGAACTATTGGTTGTTGGCACGCCGCGCGCGCAGACAGAGTCCACTGCCTATCAGTCTAAGCAGCTAGAGCTAGAGGTAGGTGCTGCGGGTCAGGCAGGCAGAGGCAGACGAGGGCTCCACATATCTGGGGGCGGCTACATACCGTCTGGGCTGTGTGGGCTGGCCATCTGCCGATGGGCCCTGACGAATAACTGTGCCATGCTCATTGCCTGGATTCGGGATGGGCCCTGCGTCCCCCTGCCTTTGCACTCCTTCGATTCCATCGTCGTCGTCTTCGAGGGAGAAAACGGGGGAAAACGCATCGATCCGTTCAGTCGTCTTTCCATTCAGTTGCTAGTATCTCCGTGTTTTTTCGAGTAAAGCTTCCGTCGCCCGTGGCAGGCCAGGCCACGGACGGAGGCGCTATCATATCGTTCGTGCGTTCAGCCGCGCTTTTTTTCTGGCTCTTCGTGCCGAATCATGGCATGGCTGAGCGCGCGCGAGGCGCGATTCCTGTGCCGGCCTGGGCCTGTATCCTCATCATGCATGGCTCTGTTTTACTTTTTCTTTTTTCTTACTCCAGGGTACGGCGAAGATCCGACGACGATTGCAGTCTCAAAGACTCATCGCAAAAATTAATTAGTTAATGTACGACGATTCTACTCCTTAATTTCATGAGCATGACATTCAGCGCTATAAGTAGATGATCATCATGGTTGCGGGCACGGGCAATCAGCGAGGATAATGCATGGAACAATAATCAAGTTGGTACTGGTACGGATCTCGCTTGTGTTCTTAATTTTGGCAGTGTGCCACGGGTTTAAAGGCGACCGCAGCGCGCGGAGAACGCCGCGGTGTCTGCATCTACCTTGGCAGCGTCTCTCTCTCGCCAGAGCCGATCGAATCGAGCTCCCCCTCGACTCTCGCATGGTGGATAGTAGTTAATGTTGGTGTGCATGGAGGACATGCAAACAAAAGGATGTACAGGGTTTGCATGCATGCCGCGCTCTCTGCAAATCCTGCACTGGGGAGACAGCTGGTCGAAGGGGGGGGCGGGGGGCGCTCGCACTGAAAAAAGGCTGTGCGCGTAACCAAAGACCAACTGTCGTCGTTGACATGGACTGACACCCAGTTCCTTTGTTTGTTTCTCTCTAGTACTACTAGCTACAGCCACCTTCCTCTTTCTTTATCCATTCAATTATAGAACATTATTTTCTTTCCAAGAGGATTGAATCCCTAACAAACCTCATCTGACTCTGATACATCGATGCTAATGTTGCGTCATGCATCGGACAGGCGCGCGCGCGTATAATTAATTTCTTGCCGCGTTCCTGCTAACTCTTCTCTGTTGTCGTTGCTGTCGCTAAGGCCAATCTCAATGGAGATTTCATTAGAATTTCATTCTCATTAATTAGCATGAGACATAGATAAATATGATGATGTGGCAACTCATTTATTATGAAACAGGAAAGGTGTGTTTCATGGTGATGAAACCACGTATACACTATTTTCTAGACTATGAAATTAGAATGAAATCTCCATTGAGAGTAATTTATTTCATCTTCACATAGTTCATGAACTTCTATTAGTTATTTGGATCAACAATTTATGTGCTGTAATAATCTATGAAACTATATCATGAAACTTTGTACTGAAAGAGTTTAATTTCATCCTTATTTTTGTATGACATGGTATTTTTTGAAAACCGTCTATAAAACTGTGCACTGTGACTGGCCTAATAAAGCTAGCTTTGCTGTGATGCTACTTGATTCTTTTGTCAATCAAATGCACCGGCATGTGATTAGTAAATCATATGATCCGGACCGGACGACACCTAGTGCTAGCGCAACCTGCAAAACCTTATTAACGCATGCTGTGCGCTGATCGACGATTACTGGCTGAAATGGTGTCCTACTTAATTGTGACACACAGGAACATAAATAAAGCACGCAGAGTTGTCCAGCAGAGATAGCATATAAATAAAGACGACGCTGCTGGCACAGCAGCCAAAGGCCTTCCACATGCCAAGCAGCATCGTCGTTCTTAAAAATGGCACCAGTTAGTATATACGACTACAACTACTACTGTTCCTGCTGCGTCACAACTCACAAGGGACACTCAGCCGTAGCATAGTTGCGCAGGCCACACAGCAGGGCTCATGCAGGTCCAGCAGCTTGGGGGGGGCTCCATACACAGCGTCTGTCACAGTTCAAAGGCATCAAGCAGAGAGCCAGACACCGGACGGTAAGAGAGAGGCATAAGGCATCCATATCGGTGTGGCTTTGGGGGGCGTATATATATAGCTGTGTACGCGAATGGCACCCGGGCGCCAGTGTACGTGTACGCGCACACACAGGCACACCTCAGTAACAGCCAAATTCTTACCGCATGCGCGCAGCACAGTGAATTCGGATGCCGCCGGACAGATGCGACCTGGGAAACACCTGCAGGGGCGCCGTGCATGAGCTCATCATTCTTGTTCTATGCAGCATGCTCGATCTCCATGCGCTCCCTCTGCATATATGGTCTGCCACCCATCAGGACCTGAGGACTGGCGTCAAGATTTAATGCTAAAAAAATACAATGTCTTTATTTTAATAGTTTTATGCCATTCTTGCACAATGCATGTATAACAGTTACACACTGCATCTGGGGCTACAGTGGTTCCTCTCAGAAAGCAGAAAAAGGTCAACCTATATAAATTGCAGTTCGAGATCTCAGAAAAAGATGCTAGTTACTAATTAATACTCTAAGTAATATAAAAAAAAAGTTCTCATATAGTATTGGTTAGAGCAAATTTACACTAACCAATGCAACATCATCAAATTAAAACACGGGAGTAAAATTCTGAAGAAGGTATACACAACTATTCACACGTTCTAATATATAACTCCCTCGGTCCTATTTCATTAAACATGATTTGACATGATAGGTCTTGTAATATAAATTCTGATTGACATTTCGTGGTATGGATGCGTAAAGAAGGAGTTTAAGTGAACAGACCCGGTCCAAATACTGTTGGTTGGTGAAGTTAATAAGATTGGGATAACATTTCCATCCAATTACAAGAACTCAATTGCACAATGAATATGGATTAAGATAAACGGAACACGGTAACTAACCATGTATAACTATAAACCAACAGATTTTTGTAAAATGTCAGATGTACTCTCACATATTTCTACATCTCAAAATGCATTTAACACGTAATGTCACATGTCGATATGACAGTGGAAAATGTTGAAGCCACGATATATATATAAGACGTTATCATTTTCTACCAAAGACTTGACAAACATGCTAGTATTATCTAAAAAAATGCATCCAAACTTTCTATATACTAGCGATAATATAATGGTACAAGCATTTAGACCTAACTTATGATTTTGAATGAGTTGAAGAGACCCATAATGTAAGGTTTTTTTAAAAAAAGCAGCACAGGCATGGTATATTGCCAATATATATCGCATTGGTATAGGCCTGCATATCTTCAGTTATATGCATGCACAAAATCTGATATATTTCTGTTTTCTGCAAATAAGACACAACATAGATTTCACCATTACATATTTCTATAGTGGTTGTTGTGTTGATATATTTTGCTCGTTCTTGACCATTAGATGGTTAGCTTCAATTAAACCATCAGTGTTCAGTACCGTCTAGCAAAAATATATGTTTGGCCCAGGCACCTCAACATATACTATGTATAGTATATCTTTAATCACTTTAAAAATAGGTGCATGCGCCCTAAAAATGAAAGTACGTAACCACTATAATCTCTATATATAAATGTATGAAATCAATTTTAATCTTTATTTCTGAATAAAAGAATGTTAACTCACGGGTAAAACACATAAAGGTATCTATCGTGTAACAATATTTTGGAGGTTAAAAGGGTTTCTTATTTGATGATCCTAATACTAAAATTACAGATTAATTACTAATTGTTGACACAATATATCCAGATACAGAGAAAGATTAAGGACTAAACGCATATAGATAAGATTAAGGACAGTGGTACAACAAAGTACAAGCGAGGTTGTACCGAGCAATATATGCCATGATGGATACAGTATAAAGTTGTAAAATAAGCTTCTTTTCAAACATATGAATCGACTTCCATCCTTGGAATATATATGCTAGTGTTGATTTTATAGTTGACCTCCAAGTTTTTCGTCGGATAAGGAAGTTCCAAAAGAAGGAAGTTATAAGCATCCACACATTTGAAGGCCTAGTCTACAGTTTCATGGTCTGAGCTTTCCAGTTTCCATCAGTTTCGGTGAAGGATTGCTCATCGCCTATACATATAGGGACTCTTAGGTAGCTGTCAGAAGAATGCAAAAGAAGACAAGTCCCCAGCTAGTACCAGAAAGGCATCTATCTGAATCGAGCTCAAGCTCTACATGCTGCACATTACAGCTAGTGGCATGCATGGTTAACATGCAGAACGCAGCAATGTAGAAGAAGAATGAGCAGGCACTAGCAGCTCCATACGAGACAGTTCCGCGCCATTTTTGTGAGGTTGGTTTCTCCTTTTCGCTTTTCACCTTGCTTCCCAGACCTGCCCTTTCCCATCTTGATGCAGTGTGGACCAAAGGTACTTTCCTTGCAAGGCTCGGCGTGCCCATCCCTGCCAAATTTCCCACCCCATCCTACCCATGGCAAAACACAATTGCACCCATTCCCTACAGATTGCCAGTTACAGATCTCGCCACTATCCAGGCGAGCTGAGAGGCCTCAGCCGGTACGTGGCCTCCTTTCCTCCCACAAGCTCTGCAGTAAAAAAACAGGGAGAGAAGGGATCGAGCATCGAAGCAGGATACTCGCACATGAACGGCAGGAAGCTGGCAGCCAGCAGATTGTACACCTAGGCACTGTTCCTACTCCTACAGCAACAGTACAGAGCTAGGTTCGTACCACTGCTCGTCCTCCTCGCCCCCATAAATTCCTAGCAGGAGCACGAAGGTCTTATGGGCAGTAGTGGCGCCATTGTTTGCAATGTTCACTGGAAGGAGAGGTCTTTACAGATCACGCTGCCAATGCAAGACCGACCGTATAAATCGCTCTATCTAGCCTAGCTCGAATTGTATGTATACTTTTGCAGTAGACAGTCAAGGCCAGACAGTCCATACTATACGTAATTTGGACCACAGGTTGAGTTATTTCTGTGTTCCCTTTTCTTAATTAGCAAAGAAAAACAGTCCTTGGTTATTCTAGCTGCCCCCACTGTACTTGATACTCGTATGATCTTAGGAGTACTACTGAAGAAGAACATGGAGCTAGAGTACAATAAGAGTGGCTCGGCCGGTAAAAAGAGGGGAAAAAGGGGGGAAATAGAATAAATGGAATGTGTCTAGCCTCCACATAGATATGAGATAGCACATAGCAGTACCAAAGTATAGTAGATATTATATTTTCTGACCTGCAAATTGTTGAGTCATCAGGCTTGCCATCTTGTTGTGAATGAGCGATCAATGTCGTGTCCTTCCATCCGTGCTCCTGGAGTTAGTTGCGAGGTTGCATTGTTCTAAAAGGTATAAGATCATATTAAAGAAAAATTTTCCAGCTTCTTCTGCGTAATTCCAAGGATTTGACATCTTCAAATCTGGAAATATGTAACAAGATCATAGACAGATTTACATACACATGTGATCATATGTATAGGTAAAAGCACGGACGTTGTACACGTAACACCGCAAGCAGTTCAGAAAGCTAAAGTGCTGAAGAACATATGACAGATAGAGATTCAGGGAAATCATTAGTTCTCCTAGCAGTGTTTATCTGTATCATGTCAAACCAACACAAAAAGGTTTCAATAGCCAAAAAAACAAGGAAAATGTCAATCCTAGCTCCTACCATCAATTGATCAGAGAAGAGAGAAGATGAAGTACTGAAGGTGTTCGAAAGAGGAACAATGAGAGAAGATGAACTGAAAAAAGAAGAAGCAAACAAACAGAAGAAAGAATCGTTGAACTTTCCTTTGATATTTCCCTTTTGCTTGCTCACAGATCGAGATCCAAAGCCGAACGTGCCTCCCTCTTGGAGGAAGACGACGATGACGGGGATGATGCAGCGGAGGATTCGGCACCTTGACGATGAGGCAATTCATGGAGCCGGAGTGCAGGAGTCCTTCGCTGCCACCCGGGCGTCTGCAACGACAATGCGTTTCCCGGCACATTGCTCGGCTCGCCGCCGCCTGGTTCCTGGTTGTCGAGGTTGACGCCGAACAGCCGCACACGCTTGGCGGCCGTGGACGGGCTCTCGATGACGGGCACCGAGTCGAGAACCACGGGTGACGCGGCGCTGCTGGTCGGCTGCACTTGCATCATCGTGTAGTGCAGCGGCGATGGGGCGCGCGGCAGGATCGTGGGCGGCGCGTGCGGAGGCATCGTCCTCGCCGAGCCGAAAAAGAGGAGCTGCCTCCCTACGGCGGCCGCGGAGTGGTGGTAGTTCATGCCGCGGAAGTCGAGCCCCTGGCGGAGCCGGTGCTCGTAAAGCGTGGCGGGGGGCGAGGGCGGCATGAAGAATCCGGCTCCGCCGCCGCCGAAGCTCCACGGGCTGTAGTGGTGCGGGCCGTAGTGCGACGGCATCGGCAGCGCGAGCCGCGGGAAGCGGAACGGGTCGCGGCTGTCCGTCCGACGCTTCCAGTCGATGAAGAGGCGGTGGCGCGCGTCCTCGGCCGCGCCGCGGGAGAAGGAGACGGTGTCCCCGGCGACGAGGCGCTTCTCCTTGACGAAGCGGCTCCAGCCCTTGGTCATAACGTAGCTCTGGCTGCTGTTCCAGTACGAGTAGCGGAAGCGCCATTGCTTGCCGGCGCTGTCCTCGAAGCTGAGAAGGAGGCCCTTTTCGTTGCCCGCCGCCGCGTCCAGGGGGAAGTACTTCTCCGCGTACTGCTTCGGGATCACCAGCCGGTTCAGCTTCCCCACGTCGCTCGGCGTCACCACCTTGTCGAACATGTGCTCCTTCTCCACCGACTCCCCCGCTGCTCCTTCGCCGCCAGCGCCGCTCCCTGACGCCCCGGCACCGTCCCCTGAAGCGGACCGGAAGGGAGCGCTACTACTTGCCGATGCGGACGCTGATGCAGACGATACGGAAGCCGCGGCGGAAGATGACGCCGTCATGAACGGGATCTCGCGCCTGGAATTGGACGCATCCGCCTCTTGCTCGTCGTCGGCTTCCTCCTCTTTAGAAAACCGGCCGCCCATAATGAACTGATGATCCATAGCTAGTACTTCTGATTGTACAAGCAGCTTTCCTCTTGTATTTTTTGCTGCTCCTTCCTCCCTTGATTCAACTCTCGCTTGCTACCTTGCTGGCTTTCTGCTCCGATGATGCCAAGAAGCAAGCTGCCGAGTGCAGGCCAGCGAGAAGAGAGGCACTGTTGCGTGCAGCTACCGCAGCCGCTACTATAGGGCAGTAGAAGGAGATCGGATCTACCTATGTATGCGTGTACGCGCGCGTCAATCCTTGCTGCGAGGAAGTAGTATTATTCTTGAGCCAAGAAGGGATCGGAGAGAAGAGCGGAGGAGAGGAGGCTGGAAGAAGAACTGAAGCAGAATTAGGCCGCCGCGCGCAGCCGCATTGACGGCTGTACAGCCCGCGTTTGCGATGTGGCCAAGATGGATGGAGACACGGGATGGAGGTGGTTGATGATGAAGTAGAGTATTTTTCCTGCTGCTCTGTTTATTTGTGTGTGTGTGGTGGCTTAAGCAGCCGGATGCTGCCTGCCTGCTTGCAGCCCTGCACTTCAGCTAGCGGCTGTGTGCGCCTTTCGCACGGGGATGGGAGAGGGCGACTGCGCGAGAAGATTGGTGGAAGGCAGATATTGGTAGTAGACTCGGAGTAGCAGGTGAGGTCGTCGCTGTATTTTTCTCCCACATGGGTGTGCTTGGATTCCCCAGTCTTCTCGTTCTCAATGTGCTCCAGTACAACGACAGATCTAGAGAGCTTATAAACTACTGTAGCACAGTACGTGATCAAGCTTCGTTATTTTATTGGAGATCCCTTTTCCACAACACGCAAATTTATAGATGTATTCTTTTTTTTTGTTTCCGTTTCCTCGTTATGAGAAAATAGGAAGCGTATAGGGTTAGAGAGTGTGGAAAGCGGCTCTACTGTACACACAGTGCAGTGTCGAGCTCGCTTTATAAAGGGAGAGAGAGAGCATGGGGCCCGATGGATTAGCGCGGGTTGGGGCTCATGTGAGCGATCGTCCTTGTCACCATACGGGTATCAAAACATACGCACGCCTGCATGCCTACGGCTGTAGTAGTAGGAGTAGGAGGGATACATCCTCGCTGTCGTAATAGACCTAACTAGCCTGGACCCAAGAGGAATACCGTTTCCATCAAGCAGATTTCGATGCTTGCGCCGTAATGCGTGATGTGAATTTGTGAAAGCGTTGCGATCGATTCAAGGACTTGGGGCAGAAATTTTGCCACTCCGTTTGCAAAATTCTTCAAGGAACAGTTAATGACGAGCTGGTGACAGGAGGTCTGTGTGTGTGGAGCGTTGGGATGTCTGATACTGACATGTAGCAATAGGGTCAACCAATTAAACAGATATGGATAGCGTGCAAGTAAATTAATCTGCATGAGAAAGAATATCTTTTGTTGTTTCACAAGCAGAGGACATTTACACGCGTCAATATAAATATGGGTGTAAAGAGGTTCTTAAAGAAATTTATTATTCCCTCCATCTCGATCGACGACCAGTATAAGGTGTATCTCAACTTGTTTTAGGACGATAGGTTGGTCCTGTAAAATTACACGTGTTGATGTAAGGTGCCTAATAGAAATAATTACTAGGTTGGTCCACACAATTACACTTCGATGATATATATAGTCACCCTAGTAATATAGTATATTACTAGGTTTGGTCCGCTAATTTACGTGGCTAGTATTAATAATCCAACTATTGCTAATGTTGTGTTATCTTGAATACATCATGTTACTTTTTTCCCACCACCTATATTTTTGTACAATTAGTATTTACAAAGAGAAATTTAGTGGTTAATTTATAAATTTATATGTACTATGTATTATAGATATTTTTAATAATATAGCAATGGTGTTAATTTTTATAAGATGTATATAGTCGATATAATTTAATTATAGCCCCTATATATATATACAACACAATTGACATGACCACTAAGTTGAGAAAGCATTTTCTTCTGCAAAAAAAAAAAAGAGAGAGACAGCATTTTTTAAATTTTAATTTTCTTAAGCTCTCCTCCAACCATTTATCCATCGTACTATGCTTTTTGGTGATTTGGTGGAGACCATCTAAAGGTATTAGGTATAGATCCATTGTGCTAGATATGAACAGTGTTTTCTCAAATAGTACATGTGTTGTGTAGTCATTTCTTCAACAGACAAACCCTAATTGTACACACTAGAAAGACTAGTGGTTCATCTTTTTCTCCCCTCAACAAAGGGCTGGGTGGTGGTCCATTTTAGTGCGCATGCCGTGTCATGACGAGAGAAAAGATGTGGGAGAACATGAGAATTCAGAGGGAGTTTTCTCCTGGGTCCCCACTCACATCTCAGTCAGTCGATTAACCATTGCAACAGCCAACAGAGCAGGGGAAGTGCTAGTTCTCATGTATTAGATGGTGATCTGAAATGATAAGGGAATTGAATTTGGCGCACAGCAATACACGATGCGTGAGATAGGATTTACTATAGGGTTAAGAGAAACAATATAGTGAAACATAGACGATGCAAGCGTGGGTACCTAATGGGTAATTGTGGGTCATGCCTCTAGTTCATTTGATCTACTGCTAGTTTGATATGGTAGAGGAAAATTTTAGTTTTCTTTTTCTTTTTGGAGTTAGACTGACTGATTGACCAAAACAATGGGAAACTTACACTGCTACATGCTAAGCTTGAGCGCGTTTTCACAAATCAAAATATAAGCATAGGCTATATGCACTTTTTCTTTTCTCTTACTAAAGCGATAGATATAATATAAGATCCAACATCAGGTTCAAAATAATGGCGCCCTTTTTGGAGAACAAGCATTTCAAATCAATCAATATTTAACTCGCGCATTCGTGAACAAATTATATAATCAGTGTGGGTCACACTGTTTCAGCTACTAATATCTTATGAAATCACGTGTCCATCCTCTCTATGCTAGCATAGATTAGAAGCATTTGTAGCATGGTCACATTGGTACGTAGTTTGGGAAAGCGCTCTGTGCAGGATGTTAGGATATCAGTGACTATAGATTGTTGAACCTAGCTAATATAATAATAACTTCATATCTACCATGCGTGTATAGCCCCATCTGTACTATACATACAGAGTTGTCGACTACTCTCACCATTCGTGGATATTGGACACCGTGGACTCTTCACATTATATTTTTGAAAAATAATTGAAATGTGGAACATTATAGATCAGGTCCCAGATAATTTTAGTAAAACTTATCATAACAAAACATATATTTACTATTCATTTTGAATGAGACAAGATGACGCTAAAAGTCAATGGTTTTAGAATACTCCTAGTCCTAATATATTATGGAATAGAGCTGAGTACACACAAACTACAAGCATATCACACGGTAGGCATATTACAGGATTTTCAACGGTCAGACCTACTGTGATGTTTGCGGCGGCAGGTGCTGCACCTCAATGAAGTCCTTATTATTCTTTGTCACCATGGACATCTGGAAGTCGTAAAGAAAAAGTAATTAAAAGAAAGCTGCTGATGCTTTGGCGCACGAACGCAAGAAACATGTACATGCATGCAGCTTTCTTTATGCCATGCCCTGTTATTGGTTCAGCAACAAAAAGCTTCCTTTAAAAATGGCTAACTGTTTTTGTCTATGTATACAGTTTTAATTAGTTCCAATATCATGTAGGTATTAATTCTTATTATCATTTCAACAAAAGATTTAAAAGTGAACTAGAGTTGTTTGTTCCTTCACCATAATTAAAATTAACAAAGAGAGTACTTAATATCAAACAGAATTGATCGTTGTCCAGCTGTTCAAACAGTGATTGAACTAGAATTGTTATTCTAAAGACAACAATTAGAAGCAAGCTAAAGCTGCCTCTTAGTGCAAACTGCACATACTACTGATCAGGCAGCACTGCCATTACAGACATGTTCTGTTTCAGCTATTCTAGTCCAGTGATCGGGAGCATCTAACTAATAATAGATTTTTTTTTAAAAAAAGAAAAACTCTGAATGCATGCGTGAACATGTGCTAAAATGGCAAGATTTAAAACGAGATACAGTGTGAATTCTTGAGATCAGAAAACGTCATTATTATTGCTCAATATATCTATAGAAATACTCCATCCGTTTTTAAATTATTGTCGCCGTTGACTTTGTCCGCCAAATTTAATTCATTCATTTTATTCAAAAAGTATAAAAAATATCATATATTTTGTTATGAATCACTATATGTTTTTGAAACAAAAAATGGATTTTATGAACATAGGATCATATGTCCACCCGATGACGTGGCTCAATATCAGCCCTCACATCAGCACCGGGTATTTGGAATGCAGCCATTAGACCCAACGCAAAGCTTTATAGCTAGAGATTCTTCTCTGTATTCTCGTCTTTTCTATCCCCTGGTTGTGGTGCAAATATATATCAGTACATGCTAGAGCTAGGATTATCTTATAGGCTGTACTAAACCCAGCAATAAAAACCCAATCCCTCCGTAAAGAAATGGTAACAACGCTCGTACACTGATGCATGCTGCATGGATCGGTCAAAAAGTGTTTGTTCGTCGGGACCACCGCACAAGGCCGGCCAGCGCACGGAATTACTAGTAAACACTCTGGACTGATTACACATAAGAACTTTACCTACCGGTGTGTGGTAGCGGTGGATCGATCGGTCGCGGAACAACAGATCAGGAAATTCAAATTAACACTCTTTTGGTTGTGCGGCGTTGAATAGCAAAAGCAGCTCTGGAGAGATCACAGATGTATTAAAGTATTAGTAGTGTTAATTAGAGGTCTCTGATCGCTGATTTGTTTGACTGATGATTGAACTGAAACTGCTTGTAGTCCTATGTACGATGATGATGATGTATGCACATCAACATGTACGCGTATGCGTACGTCCGACGACGTTCGCTGCAGCGAAAAGCTTCCCCATGGTACTGTTAGTTGTGCAGCAGCAGGAAAAGTAATCGAGATTCGAGAAGGCCGGCGTGCGCATGCATGAGAGATGCATGGATGGGCCGGGGGACGGGGAGGCACGCAAGGGCGCACGCACTCTTAGAACGGGACAAATCCGTCGCCTTTGTACAGGCTGCATGCTGCTGTATTGTATGGAGCCGAAGCATGATTCGGACTTTTTGCATGGGAAAATCACAAGTTTTCACGTCTTTTGCAGCGGGGAACACATGACTTTAAAGGCTGGAATTATGGTAGCCCGGCCGGCCGGGCTCTTTTGCAAGTACGTACAGGCCCATGGCTGCGCTCTCCTCCTAGCCGCTTGCTTGCTCTAAAGCCTCCAAGCCTCCAAACCTAGAGAGAGAGAAGGAAGGAGACGAAGGAGACAGAGGAAAGAGCGCTCTCTGGGTGGTCCAAGGAAGAAAGAAAGAGGCGCGGTACGGTGTCAGTGACAGTGTGAGGGGCAGGGTGCATGGCATGGCACTGCTCACATTCATGCCGTCACACAGATCCATGCATATGCGTTCTGATCGGTTTCTGGTGCAGCTTTCAGCCAAACGGCGATAGTATAGGACTCATACAGTACCGGCGCACGCCATGATTCGTTCGGAGCACATAACAGAACTGCTGATTTGTACTACACACTACTACTCCAGTTATTAATAACGGCGTATAAGAGAGATAGGGAATACGAGTATAAGCAGCAGTGCCCTCTGGAGAGCCGCAGGATACCCTGGCGGGTTGTGCGCGCTACGTACTGTACCATACGATCAGCAAGCAGTACATGTGCTGTTCCCATTTATTGGCTCCTTGGACAGTTGTAGTAATGGTATCGTAGCAGCAGCGACAGGATGTGCATGGCATCTTTCAGATCTGCAGAGGCTTCTAATTCCACACCTGACACATGCATCATGATGTTTAATTCCTTTTCCTCTCCCAACTGTAGAGCGGATAGTAACGAGGCCTGCAGATGCAAGAGCGAGGCCAAGCGGCAAATGACCCCTCTCTCTCTTAGTATGAAAGGATGAGGAAGAGGAGAGTAGTATGGGCAGAGTCGAAAAGGGAAGCAAAATCTGATGGCGGCCAAAGAGACGGCCAGCCTTTTGTTATCATAGAACATGCAAACAAAAGGCTACCTCTTTCCTTCGAGCGACAGGCAGGCGCTTTCTCGTCGACCCCCTCCTCTCCCCTCTCATCACATCTCTCCCACCTTCATTCTGGCATGCATCTGGGGCGCCCCCGGCCCGCCCGGTCCTACTCTTTCCGATCTGTCGTCCACCCCTTTGCGTGGAACAGATCTGCGTCAAACATGAAGCAAGCATCACATCGCATATATGACCCATTCATATGCATGTGTATATAGGTTGGTCCTCACATTTAGGCAGCGTGTTGTATCAAAATTCTAATTATAGCTAAGATTTTATTGTTCTTGATATCTCCATAAATATTTTTTTCATCACCAATTTACGGATGATTATTCACAATAACAGTACTGAGTAATCCATAAATCTAAAACTCCTATATGGTGTGTTATAGTAGCTAATTCAGTAATGATAATGGTGGGTAATTTTTAGAATATATGAGTTATCTTTTAATTTTTTAGAATAATAGATTTCCTCCCGTTTCATTCAAAATGAACAAAACATTCTTTTTTAGTCAATTATTCAGAATGATAGTAGTGATTGTTTTTCTTTCTCACATGATTAACGTGGGTATTTATGGTTTGGCTGGAGATTCCTCTCATTGCTAGCTATATATATATATATATATATATATATATATATATATATATATATATATATATATATATATACTCCATCTGTTTCAAAATTGTTACCGCTAGGATAGGAATTCTATTTTAAAATGAAATAAAATTTATTTAGCCTAACTAATAAAAATTCATATTTTGGGATAAAAAAACAAAAAAGATAGCACGGTGCACATAGCTCCTGCTAGCACAGATCCGAACATAGTTATTATTTGCGGGCTCAGGTTCGTTGTTAGGTGCTCACGTACTGAGCTCTTAACAGTACTGGCATATCTACGTATGTGGCAGTGTGGGAGTGAGAGAACGCAGCAGCACGTACTAACAAGATCACCAGCGCAAATTATTAACCACATCACTTGTACAACAGCCTGATTTGTTCTCCAGACGAAAGAATGTTGTACTACCGCAAAAAGATCCACGACGCATACTAAAATCGGCTGCAAGCTACTACGGCCTACAGTAGCTCACGCGGCCTTTTTCCGCGACACGCGCAGAGCCATGCAGATCAGATCAGTAATGCCCGACCGGCGCTGTGACGATCTCGCTCTCACTCAATGAACGGCGCCATGCGTTGCATGCCGCCTCTGCCACTGCTAGGGAGTTAGTGATAGCAAACGTACGACGGTTAGCTTTATTTGCAGCCGCGCTTTGATCAATCTCGTTCGTACCCCTGCACAAACGAGAGACCGGTGCCCTGCCAGAATTGAATTAACCCCTGTACATATACCGCGCGCCGCCGCCCCCGGTAAGCTATGTGTAGTACGTATGTCGGGCGGCTGGTTTGTGAGGTACGCTGCGCGGCGCCGGCTGATCCCATGCTTGCCAAGGCCCAAGAGATGAGTGATCCCCGCGCAACAGCAAGCGGATCAGCTGGCCAGCCACCTGCTAACTCTGGAGCGGCGCGGCAGCAGAAAGGATCGGAGGAGGCTATACATGGATGGATGGGAACTGCAGGCATGCACAGCGAGCTTCTCCGATCCGCGCATGGCTTCGGATGCTTGGGTGAGCGCGAGAGGCCCACGCACGTCTGAGTCCTCACCAGGCAACGCGCGCGCGCGGACACACACACACATGACATGCCCGGCGCGGCATGCATTTGCATGCCATGCCATGCCATGCCGGCCGGCGTCCTCTACCTGCCGTGGGACGAATAGGCTAGCTGCCCGCATCTCTCTCGCTCTGCCCTGCCTATGGCCTATGATGGCTAACTAGCTAGCGCCGCAGACCACAGGCAGGCAGCAGCCCTGATTGGGGACAGGGGGGCTTTGCTACCACACCGTGCCATCCCTCAGCTGGCCAGCAAGAGGGCTCGGGACCTCTTGTTTGTCAGCCCATAATTCGAACCCGTACGACGGTACGTGGTCCAACCTCGTCGCCATCAACATCCTAAGCAACCCCCCGAAAATTTTGGCCTTTAATTTTGATGCAACCACCCAAAATTATTATCTGATCAGTGATCAGTTTGTACTTTTGTGGTAGAAACGAGTAGTGTGGTGCCTGAGTTTTAGCTGGCTAATTAGTTCCTGCATGCAAAAAGTGGGCCATGTAGGAACCATTGTTTTGAATCCAAACCCATATCGACACAGAGGAATAATAATGCCAAAACTGTTATATAATAAAAGAACTTTTATATAATAAATGTGAGCTATGGAAATGGTGCTTAAATTCTTAAAAGGAAAATAACCTTTGTTCATTTGAGATCATGTTTGTCTTAGTTCACCTTGACGACATTGACTTTTGTTGTCAACTTGTGACCTAGTGGTTCACCTTAACGACATGACTTTTGTTTGTCAATGTTGCTTTGGTTCGCTTTGCGCAAGGTTTGGCTCGTCTCTTCCCTTTTTTTCTTTTCTTTTTGACTGAAGGATGACATTGCAATTGGAACACGTGTGAGAAAAGGATCGTTGCATTTTTTGAAAGTAAAAAGCTTTAGCAAGACCGTAATATATTTCCATCTCTCGTTATTATCTATAAAAAAGACAAAGGTTAGTCCTGCACGCCCCTGTGGGACCATTTTAACTCATATTACCACGGATTAGTAATTACTTGATTCGTTCTTTTGTTGAACTAAATACGATGAACAAAGGCCCTACGCAGCTAGGGCCGTATCGTTGCAAAGACTCAAAAGTACTAAAAAAATATCATTATCAACTATAATTGGCTTGTTTATTAAGTCTGTTTTAATTCGTTACGGTACCATTGCAGGACATTTGTTGCTCATCAGAGAGATGGTGGTGCAAACTCCTGTAAAAAGGAGAGGTGTACGTTGGGGTCGTTTGTCTTTGAGAACGAAAAAGAAATAGCGATCCATATGGTCTGTGCTTTGCGTACCATTACACAGGAGAGAGACGGAGAGAGAGAGAGAGAGAGAGGATGCGCTTAAAGCAAACCTATCGAATCGATCCATGGACATGTTCTCTCTACCTCATCGCTCCCGCTACTATTTTTGCATGATACGATCGAAGGAAGAGGAGGAAAGGGAGGCAGGACGCAGGAGACGAGGCCGATGGAACAAATTGGAAAAAAATTCAGTGCGGCCCTCCCGCACCGGACGTCCTGTGCGCACCGGACGTCGTCGTGTATCTACGAAGGATGATGAACGCATGAAAGCAACTAAAGAAAAGAAAAGCAGCATCAGAGGTGGGTTCGCACAGGACGTCCGGTGCGGGAGGGCCGCACTGAATTTTTTTCCAAGAAATTCCCCCGCCCCGCGCGCGCGGCCGCGTGCCAGCTGCGTGCCCGTTCTCTGATCTGCAGTTGCAGCATGCGGCACAGCTCGATCGATCGCGCGGGCGCGTGCTGGCCCGATCTGATTAAAAACCGTTGAGCTCCCCTCGTGACGTCGCTTTCGCGTGACCCAGCCGGGCAACCAGGCCTTATCCCTCTTCCGTCCATCTCCAGCCGCCACCTCTCGATGCATGTGCTCCCCCGGGCGGGAGGAGGCGGGCGCGGTGCAGGATATCCCCGTCCGTGATAACGACGCCCTAATCACCAGATGCATGGCCCTGGACCGCTATATCGGCGGTCGGCCTGGCCCATCACGGCATCACCGGCTCGTCTGGAACGAAAATCTCCGGCGTATACCCGTGGCGATCGAGCAAGTGGAATCGTATTCGTCATCGTCGTAGCGCCGGAATAATACGAACTACAGTACTTACAACCATACTATATACGTAGTACTACGTTGTATCGTATAATTAAATAGGCATGTGAGCATACGCTTGCCTCTACAGATTTGTAGTAGTAGTAGTATTTTGTAGCAGCTCGATGATCGACCGACGGTGGACCGGGTGTGCGGTTCTCTCTGAACTGTGTGTGCTGTAATTGATCTCTCTCTTGCAAAAAATTGGTTTAATTAATTGGCTGGTCCGCGCGGATACCTACTGCGCCCTGCCCGCTGCGTACGGCATGGAATGCACACAGATAACTACAAAACGGTAGCAAATCCCGGTCCACACTCTAGCTACTTACTACCGCGCGCAGCGCAGGCTTCTGTCGTTACCAGATGCAACAAAATCTGTTCATCCGGGGCCCAACGATTTGGCATACTCGCAATAACAAAGCGCAGCTTGCATTATGAATGAAGGCCTGCAAATCCAACGGTATGGTCCCTGGATCTCTACGAACGACGACCTTCAGTTTCTCTACTCTACTCTCAAACAAGTAGAGAATGCACGTCGCCACGGAGGTTCAAACGGATGGGCTAGCTTATGTATGTGGGTGTTGTATCATTGGGCCTAACATATCAAAGGCTTGCCATGCAATATAGGACTATAAATAAAAGGGCCCAGGTACAGAAGTTCGTCTTCTTGGGCCATACAACCACGCACCCTTCCTTCTTTAGGACCTGGAGAACGACGGAACTGGAGCCCAACGAGGATAATTGACGTCAGCAGCCTGAGGGAACGACGAATCACGAATGAAGCAGGAGCGCGCGTCACATGGGCGCCCGATTCCCTGGCACACGCAACGGACGTCGTCGGATAAGGTCAGGTGCAGCGCAACATTCGATGTCCCCGATCCCCGCCGAACCGTGCCGGTCGCAGCCCTGCGTGCACCCACAAGACCCGGCCAACGGCAAAGCGAACCGATCGAGATTCGTTCTCCCTTGCTTTGCTGCCGTCGTGGGTCGAGTCCGAGGTTTTTATGCAAACCAGACCACCAGCCGCCGCGCGGGGCTGGCGGGCGGGCGCCCACCGGACGCTGCTGAAGCGACCAAAAATTGTTCCGCTCCCGTCAGAATCGGAATCATCCCAATCAAATCCACATCCGCACACGAGCCCTTTTAAGGCCGGAATCCCCCGCGAGTCACTTCACATACACATACACATACACGGTTCCCTTTTCCAGTTCAGCAGCGTCTCTCTCGTAGTAGGCTCGCGACCATCTGCGCCGACGAGATGATTCTGGTGGCGATCGTGGCCGGGCTGATGGAGGAGTACACGGTGCTCGTAACGCGCGTGCTGGAGCAGCTCCTCGACGGCGCGCCCTTCCCACGCCGGATGCGCTTCCTCATGCTCCGGAGCCTTCCCTTCGCCGCGCCGCCGCTCCCACCGCCACCGCCACGGCACGCGCTCCAGGTCGCCACCCGCGGTTGAGCGCCTCCTCCACTCCCAGCCTCGTCGTCGTCCCCTGATGAAGCGGCACCGGGCTGCAGAGGACGACGGCTCGGTCGCCCGCCCCGTCCAGCTGCTGCTAGAGCGTATAGCTGCTACTGCTAGCTAGTGTTCATTTGTTTGTACTACTCCATAACTGATGACTCCATCCATTTCTGTGCCTTCGATGGCTCATTGTCTATTCGCCGTGGCAGGGCTGCTCGCTCCCTGTTGTCGATTTACAGTCTTTTCCTGTAACATTTTCACTTTATTTATCTTAACAAGTGAGGATTGATGAGGACGGAAGTGATCCGGACCCGTTCTTCAATTTGTTCCCAGTGGTTTTCGAAAGAATGGATAACGGTTACACAGTAGATCCTTTTTGCTACTACCCGCTTGCTCTTTTCCGGTGGAGTCGCAATCAACGAGTTACGGCAAGGCCTCTAGATATTTCGAACGCGATCCGACGCCTGGTCGCACCGTTGTAGCTGGCAGTGGCAGAGCACCTACTACACTGCCGAAAGGGGGCAACCCAGTGGTTATCCTTTTTGGGTTAGGCACTACCAGATGGTCCAAATGATGCAGCTTTCTCTATCAGCCAGCAGTAATTACTCAGCAACACGTGTCATCTCTTTTAGCTCCGCCATAAGATTCTCGTCATCTGTCGCTTGACAGATTTTAATTTGGGTCAAATGATTCCGTAACATATTATCATAAGTACTACCTTCGTTTTTATTTTGTTGAACTTTTTTAATATAAATTTATATAAAAAGTATTAACAATAAAAAAACAAAGATAATAGTATAGTAATGCTTTCGAGGATATCAAAAAGAGCTTGGTTTTCTGAAAGAGAACCAATTATGTCAGCGCTAAGACATCTCTTTCTCCTTGTGCGTCTGCTCCTGTTTAAGTATAAATGTTTTCGGTTGTTTTTTGTTTTGAGGTTTTTTTTTGCCATTTTCGTTGGCTGTCTTTTGGGAGATCTCAATCCAAATCCCTTCCAAATTTAAGTAAGAAGATATAATTTTTTTTTTGAGAAAAAAGATATAAGTATATTGTTGGTTCTCAAGTTTGAGAAAGATCCAACGATTGAATCTCACAAAAACCGACCAACGAAATTCACCAAAAGCTCAAAGAAGCATATCCTAAATTAACAAAAGGTAGTTTAGGCTAGGTTCTTACTTTCTTAGAAATTGAAAACTGGTTATTAGAAAATAGAAAACAAAGATCTGTCTGGATCATTTGAGAGAACCTATTTTCTAAAAAAGGGATACAGTATATAAATAACAATGGGGTGTGACAATACCGGGCAAATTTTTGTAGGAGTGTAATATGTGGTTTTTTTGGAGAGCTCCACTCCATAGAAATCAACTCTGATCTATAACTTCATTATGGAGCAGCTCCGCTGTAGATTAATAGATCCACCATAAAGTGTTTGGCTAAAAATTTAACTCCAGCTCTAAGTATCCAAGTTTTCGATTGAAACGGTCTATTATGCCCCATAAAAATCTATATTTTTTTCATTATAAATTAATATGTTTTATATGCTGTGAGCTCCTCTGTAGCTATGTGAGATTCGTTCGATTCGGAAGAAAAACGCGAGAAAAGATAAAAGAATCCAATAGATATGTTTTGTAATAAGAGGCATATTGGTAATTTTCTATCAACTTTCTGATTTTTAATTTTTGAAGCACCTCCTTATAAGCTCCAAAAAAAGGTGAAGTTAACCCCAACTTTATCTTTTTTTCTGTATCTAGAGTCGGTAAAGCTGAGATGTTTAACGTCGAATTTTTTTCCAGCTTCCATAGGATAGATATGTGTGGCAACATCTAACAGTATGTCCATTCTAGTCTGCTTGTCGTGATCTTTGATGCGTGAAACTGTCCATTCCAAGAGTTTTGGTGTCAACAAAACATGATGTCACATTAGCACATTTGAGTAATCACACAAATCTAGGAAAAAAAAGCTACTTTTGTCGTAACCCCGTCCGATAACATTGTACAATTGCTCATCCCGGATCATTTAGGATGTCACTTGGCGAATCAAGCGACCATACAGTACAATAATTAACGAGAACATGCCAACATGATTAACTGTGCATTAGGTTTGAATATTACGTCATTGGTTCAGAGATTTAAAATGCGGCAATGTAGTTTTGAAAACAAGCGCGAGACAGCGAAAACTAAATATTTACAACTCGACGATACAATTAAGCACCTCAGCCCTACGGTGCTTAATCGTCATGGGCCGTAGAAGCGGGAACCCACTCGAAGGTCCACTCCGTGGGTGCTTCCCCTTCCCAACCACCAAAGCCAAAAGAGTCAAAGTTAGAGGAATCACCTGCAAAAATAATTAATCCACAAAACCTGAGCAACTAATACTCAGCAAGACTTACCCGTCAATATGACCATCTAATGACCGACTCCTAAAATACAGGGAGTATTTGTGGAAGTTACCCTTCGATTGCAAAAACAGCCACTAGTTATTTTTCTCATTTTTAACCAAGTTAACAGGGTTCCTTATTAACAATCTAAGTGTGCCGCTATGCTAAACAAACAAGAATTCAACATAACAATTCAGGGGTGAACCAGCCATTTTCATCACACTTCTGCTTATAATTGATTTACATCCTGCAGGAGACACCCGAATGACACGACACGTGCACACTCGAATAAGTCACACGTGGCTACCTTTCGCAACATCGTGACAGACTTGGCTCAACATCCATCTCTCCAAGGACATGGTCCTCCAGGCGATGTCCTGCATCCCTGTACGACCCCAAACCTTTCCCACTAACACGAGCCCAAGAAACAAAAATGCGAATCCATCCACCATGACGGTCCAATCACCTGGAAAAAGAGATGGCCAATTGTCCAACAAAACACAATGAGCTACGTCGATTTTCTGGTCCCATTTACTAGTATGTATTCGGTACACAACTCAAACTTGACCTATGCAACCGCACCCGATAAAGTTTCAGGTTTTATTCAAATGTTAACTCACATTCCTAGAAATTACTTCTTTGATCCAACATGAGTAGTCTCCAAACTACTCATATTCTACCGTTTTCCTGGCCTTAAATGCATAGCAGTCTATCGTGATGGCTCTAATAAAGACATCCCATAGGAAAAGCCTATCAACTCATGCAACTAGGTTTCATGGCAATTCCCTCAAACTTAATACGCAAGCAATTTCTACACACATAGTGATAAACATAAATTTTGTAAAACATAGGTGTGCACCGGGGCTTGCCTTGGTCTGCAGAGAGGTCAGCACACTCAAGAGAAATGTTAGTTTCTGCGGCTGCCTCCTCCGAAGTCACGTTCTCGTCAGAATTTCCGGATCGGTCCCTATATAATGAAAATGCAAATGTAAAATGGTGATGGCCAAGACTTAGCAGAATAAAAGTTTATTCTTCCACTAGCATGGTGTGGGTGAACAAGAATGCTCAAGACATTTTTAATACTATTAATCTTGATTAGATTAGTCTGAAGTATTTCCTTCATAAAAAAATTAGTGGTGCTTTAGTCATTATTATAGTGGATGCAAGCAAAAATGTAAAAACTCCAAGATGTTTCTATACAATGAAATTTTTATGCAAAGAAAATGATAAGCTCAGGAACATTTGTACCAAATTTGGTGAGTTTACCTATAAAGATTAGAAATATATTAATAATTGAATTCATGTATAGATTTTAAGCACCATTTAATGGAACATAGAGTTAGATTTTAAGCACCATTTAATGAAACATAGAATTAGACATGTCAAAATAATTTGTGATTTTTGTGGTGCCAAGTTGTGCTAAAAGAGGCCTACTGACCAAAAATCAAGATTTTTAGATGTTTAAATTAGCCATAAAAATTCCATGACAGTTTTATTTCTAAGATTTATTATGCCCAAAAATTTTGTTAACATAGAGAGGTGATTGCTCCAGGTGATAGATCTGACCAAAAGAATCCAACAATTTTTAGTTTGCATTTTTCTGAGCAATATTCGATTTTTGGTGGATTTTACAAGTTCTAGGGAATTTCTGGTAAAAGAGTAATATTTGAAATCGTGCTGGGCCCACATGGCAGCGGCAGTGGACAGGGGAGGGCGGCGCACCGACGGCGATTCTCGCTAGAGAGACGTTGGCGGCGGTAACCGAGGGGCGCACCGCACTCGGCGTGACACGGGGAGCAAGATTGGTCAAGGGGGGGCGGTGGAGCTCACCGGAGTTGGGTCGGCGGCGGGCGGCGGTGAAGACGCGGCGGCGGCGGCGGCGTTCCGTTTGTCCGGTGGGCGGGGAGGTTCGTTGGGGAGTGGCGCGAGCTTCGGTTGAGTCCGACGGAGCTTTCGGGCAGGGTCAGCAACCGGCGCGACGGCCGGAGATAGGTCGGCTTCGGCGAAGTTGCGGTGCGGGAGAGCTCTGACGATGGCATGCCGTACCGGCGGTCCTGCTCCACGGCGCACAACGGGGTCAAGGAAAACGGAGAAGGCAATACGAGAGGGCCTCGCCGGCAAGAGGAATTGACTCGACACTCACCGGCGGCGAGACTCGGCCGTTGACGGCGATGGGGGGCCGCGGCGGCGCTCCGAGAGAAATTAGCCGTCGTTTGCTAGGGTTGCGGCTCGGAGGGTAGGAAATTGACTCGAGAGAGAGAGTGGGAGGATGGCGCACTTGCTAGAGGGGCCGGCTAGGGCGGAGTGCGACGAAGCGACCAGTGGCCTCGCGAGCACGGGTGGCGGCCATGGCGGCGGTGCAGAGAGGAAGATGGAGAGAAAAAGGGGCGGGGAGAAAAGAAGAAGGGCGCCAGCGGGAGAGAAGAATAGCGCACGGGGTTGACTTGCGCAAGCGCACGCTCGGCGATGATGGCTGGCAGAAGGCGCAAGTACGGCAGCAGCATACCGGACGAGCAGCAGCAGCGGTGCGCGCGAGGAGAATGCATGGTGCGCGTCGTCTTGCTGTTGTCTCGCGTGGCTACGAGGCACGACAACGACGTAGGCGACACGCTACGACGATAGGCGGCTCGGCAGCAGCGTAACGTCAGTCGAGCAGAGCAGTCGAGCGGGTGCAGTACTGCGTCGGCAGGCGCCAGCAGAGAGAAAAGGAAAAGAAAGGAAAAGAGGAAGGAGAGAGGGAAAAGAAATTTGGTATTTTTGAAAATACCTTTCCCAAGAAACAAAAATAAGAATAGATGACTCCATTCGATGGGGGATTCTACTATAAAAGATGAAAGTGTTTGAAGTGCAAAAAAGAATAAAATTTAAATTTGAATTCTTTATCAATCACTAAGTCTCATTATCTATTTATTTAATTCCCTCGATATAGTTAGGTTTTCGACTCGAATTAAGCTTTGAAATTCTAGACCCTATACCAACCATTAATCTTCTTTCATCAGGTTATATGGAAGTTTAACGTGCTCCTTTTCAATTTAACTTCCAAATCTAATCAATAGCATTGAAATAGGAAATTTTTCTAATTCATCTTAATTTGTGAATTAGATGTCATTTATTTAGTTTACACTAACTCAACTGAATAAATGGAAATTTCTAACTCTTTATTGAGCATCATTAATCTTGTTAAATGAGGTGATTAACTAAGAGTTATCTTAGATGTCACAACTTTTTACTCTATGAAAACAGCTAGGTATGGATTAATGGTATTGGAAATCTTTTGAATATCATAGCATGGATAGCAGCTACGGAAGAAATCCTAAGGAAAACTTACATTTACGGGGATCAAAAGTATGACTCTGAGCTCACAGTACTACAATTCATTGTTCATGTGACATCACAAATTTGTCAGTGAATTATTATTTTTACCCCTCTAATAAAATGTAAATTGAAAAAGTAGATGAAATTCCATTATAACACGAGCGAGCAACAGGGGTGCGAGCAATGCAAAACTAACTCATTGAACATCATTTCTGATTGGCAAAAGTACTATCACTGTAGCTACATTAAACTATATTATAATGATGAACAACCAACTGCTGATACCCTAGGTAATAACAAATTACCTTTGTCATATTTTTTTCCCAGATTGATCTCGTAAACGACGAGGATGTCATCGAACTGATACCCAGACATTTTCCCTGCAACAACGGATAGTAACTAGTTAGACCTCAAAGGCTCAAACCAGATTATACATGATGGAGGAAAATAGCCCGCAGATCAGAATAACGCAAACACGACATAAAGCAAAACTACGGTGACTAATAATTATTAAACATTGACCTTGATCCTTCTAAGTCCTAATTGACAACCTGTGACTTAAACTGAAAGCTGCGATGCTAATAAATTTGAGAATAAAACTATAGTGGAGCTCTCTAAACAGATCTCCTTACTCTGGTGTCAATGTCCCGGCGTCCAATTTGCTCGTGATAAACATGGCTGGCATGACAGCAACAGGAGGACTCGGTCCGGTTAATCGAGTCGAAACCTAAATCAAGTGCCGATCTTAGCCCGCTCACCCAACCAACCAGAGTCACAATCAACTCCCAATGCTAGTTCATCACAAACTCAGCCTTTTTGAGCTCTAATTTTAGACGGCTAATTAATCAATTTCAGTCACGGGTAGTATTAAACACGGGCAGCCCGCGACCGTACCGAACAGCCGGACACCAACCTGTGCTCCCCTGTTCGAGCGAAAGCGACGCGACACGCCGTCCGTCCCCGCTCGCCGAATCCGCTCGGAGAAGGGGCTTCATAGTGTTGCCTCTCTCTCTTTCTCCCTCTTCCTCCCTCTGCGCCCCGGGCGGTGATGGCGGCGGCGCCGTCACCCCTGCCGGCGGCCGTCGCGGGGTGGTGGGAGCACGTGAACGGTTCGCCGGCGTGGCAGGACGGGATCTTCTACGCCCTTGCCGTGCTCTACGGTCTCGTCGCCGCCTTCTCCTTCGTAAGAATCTTCTCGCCACTGCGCTGTTATCCTTTAATAAATGTAGTCTCGCGAAAGCGCGTCCTTTCAGAATTCTATATCGAGATGCTGAATTAACCACTCTCGAGCATACCGGTGTTTTGGAAATTTGGATGCGACAGCAATGGAAGCTGATGACGAAGACGAATGTATCAACCATGATGTAAATTCTGGCTTGAAATAGAGATGGATAGTTGCAGGGACTAATTTACCTGTCAATGCATCTTTCTGATAGCTGGAAAATTTGCTTGATAAATTGTGCAGGATAACAATGTGTACCTAGAATCTGAATATTTATATGGAGCAAAACTACAAATATATTTTGTTATTGTACCTTATAGTGACTTGTAAATGCTCACCTTTTAGAAAATAAATCAAGTAATTGAGTACATTTGCCAATGATCAAAACGTGCCATGCAGATCCAAGTTGCCAGAATACAGCACAGAGTTCCTGAATATGGATGGACAACTCAAAAGGTCTTCCAGTTTTTGAATTTTGTGGTCAATGGAGGTACATGGTTCGTTTTACCTTGAGAAGAAAAACACTTGCACGCTTCTTCTTTCCACATGAGCAACTGCTACTCCGTCATCTAATATTGCTGTGTTGCTAATCTGCAGCCAGATGTTCTATCTTTGCTTTGCGTCGCCAAGTGCAACAAGTGAAACCTCCAGTATGGATTCCTTAACTTCTCCCTGTAATATAGTTGAGTATTCCATTGATAGACCGGAGTTTTAAATTCCTCATGTTTCTTGTTTCAGATCTTTCAGCACGTTATTCTTGATCTCCCGGGACTTGCATTCTTAACTACTTATGCAATGCTTGCACTTTTCTGGGCTGAGATACTTTATCAAGCGCGCGGTCTATTAACTGATGGACTCAGATCAGGTTTCATCACCATTAATGGTGTTCTTTATGCGCTGCAGGTTAGGTTGCAGGCTTTCTAAATTTGGCCGAACTTTGAACGGATTTATGTTGGACAATATCACACAAACAACATACTACATGATTTCTTTGTATTTATGTCATTCGACATTATTCTTGAATCAGTGGATGCCTCGCAGTTTTCTTGAAATTTGGTACAATGGAAAAGTAATACTTTAAATTAGAAAAATGTGACGTGAAAACCACTTATTGTTCTTTGTCTTGACCTCTGCTTGCTGCTCCCATTGCTTCATCACCGCCTTTAAGGCCTCCCATAGGGTATGGGCATACTGACACAGAATTAAAGGTGTTAAAAGCAATTAAAAAAATGGACAATGATGGAAGGAAATTCTTTTTTCAAAAGTCATTTCTTCATGTTTCCTAGTTGTCTTTTTATGAGTGAATGGTTACACTTAGTTTTCTTAGACATAAATTCTTGTTCCTTCAGTTGCTTCCCTGTTTATACCGGTTATCTGTTATTCTGTTCACATATACTCTTTTCTCTTCAGGGTTTGCTTTGGCTATGTTTGTGGTGGAATCCAAATCATTCTATGCTAGTGATCTCGAAGTTATTCATCGCAGTTCTTTCCTTTTGTGCTGCCCTGGGTTTTCTGCTCTATGGAGGAAGGTTAGATCATGAACTACTTGATGTTTCATTAAATATCTGAACTGTGATGTATCTGGATTCAGCATCTTGTTTTTTAGTGTGAATTATGTATCTTGTTAGTAACCAAACGGACCACTTTGGCTAGCTCCAAACCTTGTACCACTGCTGTAGTATTCCAAGATATATATATGCTGCTGATTTGGTTGTGCAGACTTTTCCTCACGCTAAAACATTTTCCCATTGAGTCAAAGGGAAGGCAACAAAAAATGAGAGAGGTTGGCAGAGTTGCCACTATATGTTTCAGTTGTTTCTTGACACGATGCGTAATGGTAAGTGTTTGTATTCTCCATTCTGAACAAGTTTGTTCATTACGTGTTATCTATTACCCTTCATGTGCATGTGCATGTGTCCTGCAGATGTGTTTCATTGCCTTTCATAATGTAGCTGACCTTGACGTTCTTGATCATCCAATTCTGAATATCATCTGTTATCTGGTAGGTGCTTTCATTAAAGTTTTAAGTGACCTTCCTATCAAATTATTTGCTCCAGTTAATCTTTGATGTCCATATTGCATCACTATAACCTGCTATTATACTCTTTTAATTGCAGCTTATCGAAATTCTTCCTTCAACTCTTGTTCTGTATATTCTGAGGAGGATTCCATCAAAGCTACGGCTGGCACAGTATCAACCCCTGAGCAGTGGCTAGAGATGAAGTTTTGTCATCTTTTTTTATGCAATATCCCGAGATCCTGAGAGTGCTGCAAAGTCAGAAAGCCTTAGCCTGTGGTTTGATCGCCAACTCTTGTATGAGGTTTGTATAGATGGGGATCCAGAATCTTGCAGCGCTGATTGCCTGTAGCTGACACTGCAAATACTACAATCGTTTGGCACCTGCTTTTGAGAAGCTCAATGGAGTCTTTTAAGAGCACATATTGACCGAGTTTTAACTATGGCCCAACATATTCAGAAGTATTGTAACGTGATAAACGATCTTGAGCAAAATACCATTCAAACTTATTGGGCAAGCCACAAGCGAGCTCTTGTTTTAAGTACCTTCAGATACATATGATATTCAGGGATGTCATTGCAAGATCTGTATTTGGAGGCCATACCCAGTTTATTCAGAGCCATCACATGTCACCATTAAAGTCTTACCTTGTCAGCATCCAAACTGAATGATAAGCTTAGGAATGCAAACCATATTAGTTGTCTCACGGGTGAAGTGCTTGAATCATAGCTTTCCACTGCTCTTTTTTTTTCTTTTTTTTTTTAAAAAAAAATCAAAGTGAGGAGTAGCTGCAATGGAAATAAAGGATGGCAACCTAGAATGATGATGATGATGGGAATAACTAGCTGATCATATAATTGAAAACCAGTTACCAACCAAATGAAAGATTCCATCACCCGACGAATGACGAGGCATGTCAGCATTTGACAGAATAACTGTACACTAATCAAAGAGCTGCTATGTGATGATAATAGGGATAACATCTGAGGAACCGACTGAGAGAATTTTGGTTTTTGGAGTCAAAAGTTGAATTTTGGAATAGGGAGTATCACCAATAATGTTTAAATACATTACCCCTCATATTAATAATAATACTTTTATAGTACTAGTAATTATTAATACTATCACTATATGACCATAATAGTTGCAGTCTCCAAGCCTTTACCTTGCCCGTTATCTTCTAGTATTGTATACCACCTTCTTATTTAAAATTAACATAGGCATTCGTTAGTATATATATATATATATATATATATATATATATATATATATATATATATATATATATATATATATATATATATATAAAGAGGAAGTAGCACAGTTGAACCGACCATTAATTTAATAAGCATACTACTACCTTCGTTTTTAAATTGTTGATTCTTTTTAGTATAAATTTATATTAAAAAGGGTTAACAATTAAAAAACGGAGGTAGTAGTTACACTATTTTGGCATAAATCAATGTGTCTTTTTTGTACTAATACTGTAAAGATATTATTATTGTATTTTTCTCTTGATGCAAATACTTTGATCATAAACGTCGGACATGCATATGCATCCATATTGTTTAAAGTATATACTGTATTGCAGTCGTATATACTGTACGTAGTAAGTATCCTATAAAACAGATGAGCGGTCCAGATAAGGCACCGTTGGCCGCAGACCGTTGTGAAAAATCCATGTTTTAAAATCTCCCCACCACCAACCAACCTCTGTTTCAATTTTTCTCCACCAAACCTCTCTCTCACCAAACTCCGCCGGTGCTCTGCTCCTTCCGAACTCGAAGGCTTGGCAATCTCCGCGCCGCAACGCAAACCCTAGCCGCCGCCGCCGCCGCCATGGCCTTCCTTGCCTCTACCGCTTCCGCCTCCCCCTGCGTAACTCTCCACCCGGCGTCCTCCTTCCGGCGCCGCTCCGTCCTCGCCCCGGCCATCAAGGCAACAGCCAACTCCGAGTCCACGAATCCGCACCCCATCCTCTCCTCCCTCCGCCTCGCCGCCTCCGCCGCCGTTCTCCTCGCCGCGACCTCCCCGGCCCTCGCTTGCGCCCCATCCCCGGCCCCCGTACTCGCATCGCTAACGGCCACAGTCTCCCCCGACGACCCCGTCACCGAAGGCGACTCCCACCCCTTCGAGAAGCTCATCGCCGAGACCGCCGCGCTCGTCGGCTCCAACAACGCGGACCAAGCGCGCGAGCGCCTCTCATCCGCCGCCTCCTGGGTCGACGAGAGCTCCGCGCGCCTCCTCAAGGCGCAGACTCTGTTCGTGGACGGCAAAGTGGCGGAGGCGATCGCTGCCTTCGAGGAACTCGCACAGGAGGACCCCAGCGACTACCGACCCTTGTTCTGTCAGGGCATGCTGTACTCCGCTCTGGGCAGGACAGAGGAATCGGCTTCGGCGCTCGCGCGCTGCCGCGAGGTTGCCGGTGGCAAATTTGACCCTGATTTTGCGAAGGTTCCCTCCCCGGTCGATGTGGCGGTGGCAGTTGAGGAGACCGGAGCAGAGAAGACGGAGGCGTGATGAGTCTGGAGCGCATGACGGAAGACGGATGTCAAAATAAGGTATACTACTAGCATTTTGGTCTCTTGGTGTGAAGGGAAATTACAGGCCCGGGCACTTGCTCCGGTGATACGAATATAGAGGGCAAATTTAAAGAAACCGTTCAGATTCCTGGAAATGCATGTATGAATATATATGTGCATTTTAACATGGACTGACGATTTGATTGTTGACGGTCACATTTCCAATTTGTTCCATCATTTTACCCCTTCCGCTGATGGCAACTAAGCAGTGTCATACAGTACCAACTGATCACTCCATTTGTATTTTAACAGTCATGAAATCCAAAGAATATACATTGATCAAGCAATATGTCATTCATGCTTACTTTTCCCCCTCCCGTAGCTGAAGCATGAATGGATTTATATGATGAGAAATTAAAATTTTCCATACAATGTCGGCGTCCACACGTGACAACGAACAAAACGAAAGCGAAATTCGGGTAGTGCCAGAACGAGACGGCGACGTCCTTTTGGTCCGGACGCGCAGCATTGTTGTCGCGTCCTCACAGAACCAGTGGAGGAACGCCGGGCCGAAATCCGGTTGGAGCTCAGGAGCGGGTGGCGCAAGTAGACCGGCGCATGGCGCCACTGATGCATGAGGCCAGCCTACTCGATCTTGCCGGGGGTAATGCCAGAACGAGACGACGACGCCTCAGTGTCGCGTCCAGTGTGGACCCGCCGGAATGGGCCGAAGTCCGTACGGTAGGAGCCGATGAGCTGGTGGCTCAAGTAGGCCGGAGCGTGGCGCACCCGATGCCATCGACGGGTTATGGACTATGACGTCTTTCTCGTCCATCAGCGTTCGTGACAAGGGAGAGCAAGCAGTCCGGAATCGTAGTGGTGCCTGATGGAATGTGCTCGGGCACGAATAATACCGCAAGATCTGATCGATTGGTTGTATGCAAAATAAACAAAGTTTGGAGAATACATCGATTTGGCACTGAAATGCCGTTGAATAGCACGCACAGTGGCACTGGACAATCCCGAGTCTTTTTCACATTCTGCAGGTTACTAATTCTTCGTGCCAGCTTCCGCTGCAACAGCGCATCCCACAGTCCATATTCAGCACTACCACTTCGTGCCGGATTTCTGCATGAAAAAATAAGAGACAACAATTAGTGTATTTTGAAATCCTAATTGAAGATAATGCAGATATCATCAGTCATACCCCCGGCCGTGACCCGCCAATTCGCAGGCCATCCAGCTTGAGCAGGTTCTCCACTTCATCAAGCTCAATGACGGCCTTGATTATGGCATTGGACAGGTCCTTGTCGTCCTTAGCATCGAAGAAGCAGCTCCTCTGCTTGGCATCGGCCACTATATCCCGCCATATCGTCTTGCCGCCCGCCAGGGTCGTCGCGTTGCCCAGAATCCACAGGCAGTGCCTGCGACAGAAATCAACAAACAACCGCGGTGAAATCCAATCCACAAACACAGCAGCAGTAGGTATGACTGGCCACAAAAGGAAAACACTCACTTGGCCCGCGTCAGCGCAACGTTGGTGCGGTTTTGGTCGGCGAGGAAGCCGATTTTGCCGGAGCTGTTGCTCCGCACCGTGGAGAAGATGATCACGTCCTCCTCAGCGCCCTGGAACCCGTCAACGGACCGCACCTTCACCGAGAACCCGTCGTGCTGGTCGTACTGCTTGCCGAGCTTCTGCTGGATTGCGCGGACCTGGCCCTTGTACGGGGACACCACTCCTACCCGGACCTTGCTCCCCGTGTCCACCGACTCCTTGAACAGCCGCTTCACGATCCGGACCGCGGCGGCAGCCTCGACGGTGTTGATCAGGCTGCGGTCCCCCTTGCCGATGCTCTCGCTCCCGCCCTCGATGTTGATGAACGAGTAGGAGCCGTACATGGGCCCCGTGAGGTGCCGCCTCTCGTAGTCCCGGCACAGGACGTTGGGGCCGTCGGCTATCTGGCTGCCGTAGAAGCTGGAGACGGGGAACTTGCTTATCCTCGGGTGCATCCTGTACTGGACGTTGAGGAGATGCTTGGGATGCCCCAATAAGCTCAGCCTGTCAAACAGGCTTCTTCCGAAGCCAGCATCATCACAAACCTAAATGAAGGAGAGAACAATTAGTTTTTCTTTGACATTCACATAATCAAAACTAACAAAAAAACGATTGTTCAAACAGAAGGGGGAAAACAATGGGTGACAACCTGACTTTTGACCAGAGCCGGTAGCTGGTGCTCATCGCCGATGAGAACAACATGACGGACGCCAGGCAGCTGGAGAGGTATCAGCGACTCGCACTCCTTGAGCTGCGCTGCCTCGTCCACCACGACGACGTCGAACGGCTGAGGGTTCTGCTGATAGTACAGACGGTACGAGCTCGATGCCGTGCAGAGCACGCTCTTGGCCCTCTGAAGCAAGAAGTCCTCGATCGATCGGGTCTCGAAAATATCCGGGAGCACAAAGTGCACGGACAAGTGTTTCAGAGTTTGAAGGCATGTGGACCTCGCCTCCTTCAGCTCGAAGCTCACATCGTCATGCACTTGAGTGACCATATTCTGGAACAAGGACCGAGTCCTTTCATCGTCGTCACTCTTGAACAGTGTTTCGAGCTGTGCGTCCAGTGCAGAGTGCACGAGTTTCCCAAACGTAGCAAGCAAGCGCGATGCCTCTTCCATGCACCGAAAGTTTTCTCCAGAGGTGGAGGATCGAGGAAGATCCCTGCAGAAAGTTTCCACGCATCTGTTCAGATCCTTCTCAAGCTGTTTGTAGTGCTTTGTGAAGTAGACCCTGAACGACAATTTCTTCCCGAGTATTCTCTGAACCCTCACGTTCAGCTCCTTAGCAAGTTCCTCGCTCTTCCTCTTAGCAAGCAGGACGTTCTTTTCTTTAGCAAGCTCGTCCTTTTTTTTCTTAGCAAATTCCTCGTTCGCCTCAGCAAGCTCCTCCCGCATCATATTATCCATTTCCTCAGAGTACCGGTTGTACTGGACCAGAGGATGCTCGAGAAGTCGCAGCATCGAACTCAGCCACTGCGTCCACCCCGTGCTCGGCATCAGGCAATCACGGAGACGGCGAACGCGGGCGTCCATGAAAATCTTGCCGAGGTTGGACTTCGAGTCCACGCCCATCCTGTCCTCGTTGCCGAACAGCACGACGTCGCTCACGAAGCACTCGTTGCCAGCCTCGACGCCGCCAGCAGATGAATCCTCAAGGAGGCCGAGGACCCGGGACGCGACCTCCACCACCGCGGTATTGGTCGGAGCGCAGGTCAGCGTCCTGTGCTTCTTGGCCAGCATGGACCACAGCAGAGCGCTGATGGTCTTGGTCTTTCCCGTACCAGGTGGCCCCCAGATCAGGCGCACGGAGGTGGAGTCGAGCTGCACCGCTGACACGCAGTCGTGCACCGCCTCCAGTTGCGAGTCGTTGAGGTCGAAGCGTTTGAGACCGTCAAGCTTACCGTCGCCGTCCAGAGAATATAAAGGAGTTTGCGATGACGACAGATTGATCTTTAACTCACCCTATCATCAGAAAAACGAATAACATGAAAGGGGAAAAAATGTAAATTGAAAGAACAGAAAATGTTCAATGCCATTCAGTGGATTTCCATACCTTGGGAGGATTGAGCACCTTCTCGATGACGCCAGTGTTCCTGCAGCTGGCTGCCTGCACGTCCAGAGCATTGAGTATGCGATTGTACGTGGTCATGTTGATCAGGGAAACCGCGAACAGAGGCCGCCCTTCGCTAGGCGCGCGCGACAGCCGTACGACGGTGCCGTCGGCGCCCTCCGTCTTGAGAACGGAGCCGAGCAGGTAGGACTTGCCGTCCCGGCCCAGGTCAGAGATGTGCATCGGCTTCCGGCCCGTGAGCACAAGGATGTCGGCGTCCCTCGGGGCGTAGACCTGATCTCGCAGCAGGGGCGGCGAGTCTGGGTCCGCCGTCTCGACAGTGATGCTGAATATCGGCTGGTCCGTGGAGAGCCGCTCCATCCTGGTCACCGCCGTCGCCGGCGCGTGCTTTATGCCTTCCAGCGCGGACGCGAGATCCGCGCGCGTCTCCTCGATCAGCGGCAAGGTGAACGACTGCATGTACTCCTTCAGAGAACTGAAACAGCTCGGTATTTTCGTGACCTGCATTTCATTTTTTTTCAGACTTCAGAGGCAAGATGGTCCAAAATCGAGACGAGAAACTGAAATTACGTTGCAGATGGGTTTGAAAAACAAATGGTAGTAAAGACGAAATGATATCAATCCTGCGGCAACATAAATCACTCTCAGACCTTTTTCTTGAGCAGGTTCCTGTCGAGCACGTCTTTGAGCGGCCAAGAGAAAATGTGGCTCTCCAGCTCGCTCTGCTCCCACGCGCCGTACCTGCTGCCGCTCTCCTTCCCCTTTGCCGGACTCTGGTGCGAGGCGTATCCATCGTCATCGCTGTCGTAATAGTAGCTCATCGCGCCGCGATACACAGAAGCGAGTGCTCGTGTGTTGCTAGGGTAGATGGGGACTAGAAAGCGCGTGGTTTAACAGGGGATGCAACGCAAGGCATATTGCGATTTGAAGGGCCGCATATATAGAAGCAGAACCGAAGGGCCGATTAAATTTTGGAATGCTAAGAGCCACTTGATTTATTGCTACCCGTCGTTCCACATTTCCATACTGCCTCCGTCGTATCGAATCGAGGGAACGGTGAATTGACGATCGTTTGTGGGAAGAACAAGTGATGCGTCAGGCAGCAGCCAAAAAGACCACACACACACACAGCCCCTAGCTATGCCCAAAGCGAAACTGAATGACTCGGAACGTGGGAGTGGGAGGCGTCGAGCAAAATTGTTTGACCAAAAGGCAAAAGCTGTCCTGAAGAGAAAAGAAAATTGAATTATTTTTTTTTTAAAAAAAACACCGCACGGTACGGTATGCTATCACGATCGCCTTTGTCCTCTTTGAAAAACTGATTTCTGCAAGAAGTGTTTTTGAAAGAAATTTCCTAGCACCGTGTATTTTTGTTCCTTTTTTTCGATAACGAAAATTGTCAAAAGGCCATCTGCGCTTGAGCAATGTGAGCACACTAGCTTAACCTCTAAGCTACGGAGTGATCGATGGAATATCAAAAAACAGATGGGGAAAATACAACGCACACGCTTTCTCAGAGCAGACAAAGGACCAGAGACCACCACCCCTGTTAACACAACACGCACCGGCACCGCAGTTCACTCTCACTCGCCTCCTCTCCGTTCAAACTCCAGCGATTCAAAACCTCCCAAAACCCTCGGTCCCGCCGCCGGCGCCGCCATGGACCGGGCCCCGCCGCGCGGCGCCCCCCGCGACGCTGTCGGCCAGCGGTGGCTCGCCGTCTTCGCCTTCCAGGCCGCGCTCTCTGCCGCCGCCTCGGCGCTCCACCTCCTGGCAGCCCCACGCCGCCGCCACCAGCTCCTCGGGGCTCCCCGGGGCCTCATCCTCGCGCTCCACCCGTTTGTCTCCTGCGCCGCCACGGGGATCCTCGCGCTGGCGCTCCTCCTCACCGCGTCCCTGCACCCGCGCCAGCCCCCGCTGCGGCGGCGCGCCCTCGCGGCCTCCCTCCTCGCCGCTGCCGGCGCGCTGCACGTGGGCGCCGCCGTCTCGCTGCTACCCGAGGGCGCGGGGTGGCCGGCCGTCGCTGGGCTCGCGTTCCGCGGGGCGGTGCTGGGTGCCGTCTTCGCCGCGCACTACTTCGGCCGTCGCAGATGGTTGCTCCAGTTCCCCGTCCTGCAGGTGAGTGGATTGGGGAAAGTTAGGGTTCCTTATCCAGACCATTCTTTCGATTCTTTTTAAATAGCGGATGATCTGTAAACTTCCACATTATATTGTACCAGTAGAGGTTGGACTTTTAGGCTTGGGGATACCATTGATTTGCTTACCTGCTTTTTTTTTAGGTAATTTACTTCACTTCTTAGGAATGCTACTAACTTCTGCTACTGAAGCAGAGCAAACATTCGTTTTAGTATTCTGTGTGATACTTCTGTGTTCAACAGCCTCCTATAGAGTAGTTTGATTGATATATGAACTTGTAAAGCGCTCAGATTAGGAGATGGCTGCAAGCATTGTTATGAGGTGAAAAATTGGGTGGGTGGTATGGGCCTATTATGCTAATTGAATTTCATGAGATTAATGTGAATAATGTGATTAATCAGACTTCGTTTAGCAAACTTTGTATTTCATGAGGAGTTGTGATGAGCTTATGATCGAATTCACATGCATCCAGTAGGTTCTTAGTTCTTACTTTGGATAGGTTTACTTACGTAGGTTCACTTCTATTCGGTGAGTTAATCCTCATGACTGATGAGTGATGACATGACATAAGCTAAGAGATATGATCAGTTTCTGAAAGTTATGTTTGGTTTACCTTCAATCCATGTGATCTATAGACTTCTTTTGCGTATTCTTTATATTTCTCGTACTTGTTTTGCATTTTCACTTTGAAAATACTGAAATATCTTGGTCTTGATTACTTATTTTCTCCCCGGTAAGAACATACTAAAAGTAGTAGTACTAGTACTAGTACTACTCAAGGTTATGAAATGATCTTCCCCTGTAAACTCATTTATCTAATATATTATTATCAGTAAGCAATTAACCAGGCACATTGGGACCATATTGTGCTGGAAACCTGAAAGCATCATTATTTTGAAAGTCACTTATGCATTTTGCTAGCTCCCTTAAATTTTAAATTTTTCTTGTGCAGAGACCTCTATTCTATGGTTTGAAGATGGGGCTTCTGCCATCTGGAAAACGGGCTCTAAAGGTGTCATTCCAGGCCTTCTGCCTTTCCATTTTCTTGACATTATTCCTTCCTCGGCAGTTCAGAATTGGAGGCTCCATTGGAAGTCAAATACTCACCCAGATCAGCATTTTTATAATGACTACCGGTGTTTCCTTCTGTTTAGAACTAAGCCATCATTTTGTCCAGGTTAGTTCTGACACTGGGTCACAACAACATGCTGGAAGATGTATTGTTTTCAGTGTTTGACTAACTTGGTCTGTTATGATATGCTGTTCAATCTCCCCTCCTACACAAAATAGGTTGTCCATACCAGGAGATGTAGCTTTGCTCCACCCCAGAGCACTGCTGCTGCAGAGACTAATCCAACTGAGTTTATCCTGGAAACATTGGAACAAAGTGATCCGCGATCATTGATGCAGTATCTTGCTTACCAAGATCTGTGTGTAGTATCTGAGTGTAACTTGGAACCATGGCGTCGGGCTGCCTTCTTTGAGGAATCTGGTGAAACATATAAAAGAATTGTCACTGCATGTTTGAGACCACTGGAGGAGTTCACATCAAAAATTGCTGAAGTCCTTGATGGTTTTGCTAGTGATAAGCCAGAACTGATGTCACAACCGTCCAAACTCTTTCGTGCATTTGATGATTCTCAGGTTGAAGTTTTTCTGTCATTTTACTTTTGATATGCTATTCCTCCTGTGAATCTCTGTTGTTATTCTTGTTTTTTATTTACACTAGTGTGGATTTTATTCATGGTAATGGAACGACATCAATCAAATAGAAGAAACATGTTGCTAAATCTGTTTACATTTGTAATTCTACTTAGTCGTTGAAGATAAAATCTTAACATTGGGTGTGCTCTTTATAATTGATGCATGTTTAAGCATAACCTTTTTGAGCTTATATTCTGCGTAAACATTTGTACAATACACTTGGGAGATTTATGATGCTGATTATGTGTTCAGTGCTGTATGCTCGAAGATATTTAATACATTTTATTACTTGCTGCGTTCCCATGCATATGGTATTACTTCTAATTGTAACTTTGGAGCATATTATAATGCTGCTATATATTATGTTAGGACCAATGGGGTAACAACTGTAGGAGGATGTTTTGTATCTGATGAATCAAATTGCATTCTGGCCAGTAGAAAGGACCTTTTGTAGGCTTCTATATACTACAACGAATGGACTTAGGACCAATGGGGCAATAACTTTAGGAGCATGTTTTGTATCTCATGAATCTCTAGTTGCATTTTGACCAATAGAAAGGACCTTTTGTAGGCTTTTATATACTATGAATGTCATCAAGTGTATGATGGATGAGCATTTAAAATTTTGGGTAGTAGTGTTAATGCATGTGCTTTGAATGGACCTGCCAACAGCCATTTACGCAGTGAATTCTTGCAATATATACTGTTAACTGAAATGTGGTATTTTTGTAGCAGCTCTTACTTTAGGTAGTTCGGGTCAACTGCAAATGGTTATACTGTTTGTTTTGCACCAGAAGATTAGTGACACTGATACCATTGAAAAAATTGAGATTATCATTTTTAGAAGTATAAACATTATAATGTGGCGAATACAGTTAAAAAATTATGGTTTTGTAGCAGTTGTGTTCAGCCTGTCTTATATATTTCCAATGCATGTATCGAACTCCAGAATAATGCCTAATGAAAAGTTAATTTTGTGGCCTGCTGACTGTAGATATGTACATGGTGTGCTCGGACTTTGGCGAGTTTAACTGCACGCTCACGCCAAGAGGATCGTTATGGAGTTGCTCAACTTACTGGCTGCAATGCTGCTGTGATGTCTACATTGCTATCTGCACTAGTTGCAATTGAGGCATGCTTAGGAAAGAAAACAAACCCACAGCCTTTGAATTCTTTGGGTCCAGAAAGCATTAGGTGGGCTAACTTCTCTACAGGACGAAAAGGCACTGGAACTGCAATTGCAAGCATACAAAAAGGTGGTCTGCACAAGAAAGCTTATGCCATGGCAGATGTTCTTCGGACTTCAGTTTATCATATAGTTTCAGCATTCTTGGATGACCTTCGAGCAAATGCAAAACCTTCGACTTTGGAGAAGAATTGGATCAGTGAAGGCAGGAAGCCAATATATGGTTCAGAAGCAGTGTTGGTTCAGAAGCTGATCTTGTTTATCGAGTACAGTGCTGTATGATCTTGGTTTGATGTTCTCCCTTGGATCCTTACTACACAAAAAGCATACTTGGATGTAAGTGTTTGGTTTCGACTTTCGAACAGGAGTTCAAGAAGCTACTGTTTACCTATTTACAATATCGCAGGGGAAGATAGGCCATGACTATGTCTTCCTGTGAGAGTCCCCTTCGAAAGATTCGCTGCACTTTTGCACTGTGGCAGGAAGACAGCAGCTCCAGGGATTTGAAAGTAATGCACTGACCTTGTGTCCTACTTTGGAGGAGGAAAACTGCAATAGACTTTGATTTTATTTGAGCGGCTTATCCCATTTGTCAAACTGGTGCTGTAATGGTGCGTTGCACCCTCAACATCTTGCACTTGTAAAATTCAGAGAAACTGCTGTTGTCTGTTCTATCAGGACACATTGCAGTTCTAGTGCCTGATAGCGATATCTGAAACGAATGCTCACAAAATTTGAATGCATATGCTCTGCCTGTCTTTTTTTCCCCCTCTATCATAGTTTATCTAAATTCGTTGCGAATTGAATTTAATTCCTATAGGGCATATCAACTGCAATGTAATACTACTTCCCATGGAACGATCTTTGTTTAAAATGGAAACAGCAGTGCGCCGTGCGCGCGTAGCCAGGAATACGAATATAGAAAGCTAATCAAAACCTATGCTGTAAACAAAAGTCTAGTTAACGTCTTATTTCAAAAATAAAGCCTAATTAACGAGAAGAACTGACACGGTAGCAAAGTTCAAGCCCAACTCTTCAAAAGTCGAAGCACTGTTCTGCAACTCCTCTAAGGCACGGCCAGCGATCCAAATGATCCGGAACGCCACCTGCTCAGTCTTCCCGGCATCACGAACAGCCGACCGGCAGAAGGCGAAGAGCTTGGATACTTTCCGCTGGCAGCCGAACTCTTTAGAGACCACGACACCGTCGGGGAAGCGGACCCTCAACTTGCACATCTTCTCGCCTTCCATGGGTTCGTCGTCCTCAGAATCAACCGTCTCAGCGTGCGCCTCCTCCACCATTGGCACCGGTTCCTTTTCTTCTTGCGTAACGCCTGCACCTGGAGACGCGGAGCCCTCAGGGGTTGCCGCGGGTTCCTGCAAGCCTCCTGCACTGACGGCGGCTTCAGAGGCATCTGGCACAACCGCTGTTGTTTTTGGGACAATCTTGGGCCTGGACTGGTTGCTCGGCTTCGACTCTATGTACTTCTCAATGAACACCATAAATTCGTCGGGCATGATGGCGCCGGATGTCTTGGAAAGCAGCTGGCCCGTGATCGGGTCCAGGACGAGCAGGGCAGGTAGCTGATCGTCCTGGACCTTGTAGAAGCTGCGGACCTTCGTGCTCTCGTCGTCGTAATCATTGTTTCCCTTCTGAAACACCTGGAACACGAAGTTTTCCTTGACCGTCTGACTGACCATGTCGTTCGGCCACAGGTCCCGGTTGAGCAGACACGACGCGAAGTCATGTGCCTGCAGGTTCACGAGCAGGAACTGATCTTGCGACGCCGCGTGCACCTTGGCGTGGTGAAAGGTTCCGCGGTACATCAAGATCGAACGGAAGGCGGTACAAATCAGCCAGCGATTGGCGGGGTCGCTCCGCCTGATCCCGCTCCTCGTCCTCCAGTAGCGAGTCGTGGTAGCCGTCGTCATCTTCAGCCATGTCGTAGCCGTAGTCCTCAATTTCATCCTCGTACTCGCTGACATTATCTTCTTCTTCTACATCGTACTCGTCATTGTTAGCAGAGTCCAATGCTTGGTCCTCTTTATCATCGCCATCTTGCTCTTCTTCGCTGCCCATCCCGTAGCCTCCCGCGCTCCGGTCGTCATGAGCCTCCTGGTTGAATTTCTCCTCTTCGGCGTCGCTGCCTTTGCCGGGTTCGGCTTCCCCCCAGCAGGAAACTTCGATCTTGGTCACATGTTCTTCTGCGTGGATGCCATCGCTTCCGACACCGTGGGGTTCAGCCACACCCCACCCTGACGCCTGTACCTGGACGTCATTGTGGGGTTCAGCCACACCCTACCCAGATGCATGTATCGAAACGGCCGGCACCGGCTTCGGAGACGGCGGATCCCACATTGAGCGAGCATTGCGATCTGTACGACGACTGCCGTAGTAGTAGTACGAGTCGTCGCATAATCTTTCCACGCGGCTGGGGATTGGGGCGCGCACCCCCTCCTCCTCCTCTACAGGCAGGGATGGAGACAACGGACGGGCCGGTAACGACTCCTCCAGCGGCGGCGTAAAATAGATTGACCGCCTTCTCAGATTCCATTGGCAGGAGGAGAGCTGCTGAAAGGCGTAAGCCTGGTCACACGAGGTGATCTCGATGAACTGAGATGCCAGGGAGCTATCCATAATATCTAATCGATCGGCGGCGCACGGGCACGGCACGATTAGGGAAGGACTGTTAACTGCTGGTAGTAGAGATGTTTGTTGGTTTGCAATGCAGAGGCCTCGTATTTTATATTTTATAGCCCATGTCCGAACCTGATACGTACGTCGCCATTCCGACTTGGATACGCATGCCAAATTCTGTGCCCCGAGTAGTAGTACTTCGGAGGATCAGACGTCCGATTTCCAGACACCACCGACTCCGAGACGCGGACGCGCAGCAGTCTCGGCTCGTCAATTGGGAGATCTACTCCAATAAAAATAAACTTAAATGTAGAAGACTTCCATTTCAATTAGGCATTCGGCAACTCCATTCTAAGTTTCCAAGTTCTTGGGCACTTGGATGGATTTTACAAAGCTCACTCTACAAAGATCGATAATAATAATAGTGTACTACTAGTACAGATCAAAAAAAAAAAAAAACTACGTATTCACACAGCTGGATGCGGCGGCGCGTAGCTGTCTCCGCGCCCCATGTTGCTAAAGCCAAGCAAGGCGGCGATCGGAACAACTCGTTAGCCAACGACCAGCATCTTGGCGGCCACGGCCTCGGGCCTCGCCTGCACCGCCACCGCCAGCGGGGGCCGCGCGGCGCCAAGCACGGCAAGTGCGCCGCCCCTCGCGACCGCCTTCTTTGCGGCCTTGAGGCAATGAGGCCGCCGAGGCGAGAGGCGGCGGCCGCGGTGCGCGTCGAGACCGCCGCCGCAGCTCCGCGACGGCTTGAGCCGCTTCCGGGGCGGCTTGGCAAGGTCCTCCAGCGAGCCCACGGCCTGGAGCGACGCGAACGACTGCGACTTGCCGTCGAAGAACCGGGACAGGCCGCGCTTGAACGGGAGCTGCGTCATGAGGGACGCCATCTCGAAGCTGTGCGAGTCGAAGCCGGAGGAGGAGGAGGAGGAGGTGGTGGCGTCGTCGTCGTCGTCGTCGAGGTCAGACGCCGAGTCCATCGACGTGGACGCCTCCGACTCCGAGTCCGACGGCGAGCCGATGTCCTCCAGCTGCTCCTCGAACACGGCAGCCTCGGGCAGCGTGGCCTCCGCGCCACCGCCACGGCGGAGCAAGATGTACGCCTCCATCCAATCAATCAATCTCCCAACTCCAAACCGATCGATCAGGCGAATGGGTGAACGCAACAAAGCTAGTAGTGGTAAAGGAATCGAAGCACGACGCGACGCAACGCTATGGCTTTTGGTTGGGCAGGCAGGGGGACGTGTGGTATAAATGGGGAGGTGGACGGACGGGGGTGCCGGCTGCCGGGTGGGCGGATAAGAACAGAGACAGACAGAGAGAGATAGAGGACGCGCGCGAGCGGAAGAGATAAAAGAGGCCAATGTTTATTTATTTATGATACGGATTCGGTATTATCATCACTGCCGTTGCCGTGCCGCCGTAGACTGCCACAGCGCGGCCGCTCCCGCTATTTTAAATTATCGCAGATTTTCTCTCTCTTTCTTTCTTTTATTCCTGGGAGCGGATTGGACTAGGAGGAGAGGATAAGGTCGCCACATGGTTTCAGCTGGTGTAGTGTAATGCAGCCTTCGAACCTGCGTGACGTTGGGGACTGGCTCTGGCTGGGGGAGCCTGCTTGCTTGCTCTCGTTGGACCACACGCTTTTTTAATTCCCACCTGCGACGTGCGATTTTTTTTCTTTTTTTTTCCTAATTTCTTCTTTTACTGTATTATTATTGAGGGAGAAGAGCGCGTCTCCGTTTCGAATTTCGGTTGACCTGCTGCTGGGTCTGCGTGCTTGCGTGGCATCCGCACCTGCTGTTTGTGATGCTGTCGGTGACGGATGACTCTGACTTATCGGCTGGAAGGATAACTGTCCACTCCATCTGCCTGGCTGAAATGTCTTCAGTTAAAAACGCAGCTGAATTACTGGCGAAACTGAATCTTTGGGCACAAGTAATTGCGTTTAAAGAGTTAACGCAGTATCGCTAGTTGGATCGGTTTGCTTGCCGTTTTCAAATGACAATGTCATCTACTTCCTTAATTACTACGTACTCAATGTCTATGGAATTAGAATAAAGTACTGTGTTAACAATCTCTTATTGTTTTGTTAAGAATATCTCATGCTTGACCAATTGACCAAGTCGCTAGAATTAATTAATTAATATGTACATTTAAATTACTCTTTTAGTGATATCTTGATCAGGCTACTTACCTAATGCAACAATTTAGTACTAACTATCCCACGCTTATAAAAAAGGGTCTTGACTCCTAACTGCGGATTTAACGTGCCTAATGGTCAGATGACAACCCTATTGATCTAATAAAAGGAAGTATAATAGGTGGCTGAAGGCCAATACCAGTCACGAGATTGATGGCAATGATCAGTCGTGGTAGGATCAGATCAAGGAATGAAATAACAAGCAGGTGGGGATCAACATCACCGCACATGCCAGGTACATCGAGCAGGCAAGGAGATTTCGCTGATCACTATGGTGTCGCCTAATCACACAATATGAACCCTGATCTAACTCTTTTGTCTTAAGGTGTTGTTCTGAAACTCTAGATCCAGTTAAGTTCAGTCAAGTTTAAGGCTTTTTAAATGCTAGTACAAGAAAAACAAAATGGCGGGCTTTGATTTGATGCTTTAGGCTTCCATGGACTCGTGATAATGCTCTCTTGTGCAAAGCTGACTCAGCTGACCTAGTTCGGTCTCCCCTTACCACTAATTGGCGGTCCAATCTTCACTTTGGGCCACATCTTTTCGCAATATGGTGGAGTGATTGGCTATATTCTGTTTCTTTTGTATTCGTGTACCTACTCCTTTTGGGATAATCTTGAAGAGTTAGCGATCATTATAGTGTTCCCAACTATGAATCCTTTTGTTTTCTGGAAATAAATAGTACAAAAGGTAATGCAGACCCTTTTGGGATCAAACGCGGAAGTGGCTGAATCAGTGCATGATTTAGCAACATGAGGATGTAAATCTATTTTGTCATTTTGACATTTATATGTGTTAGCTTTATCTGACGTAAGGATTTGTCATTGAAAAGTAGATTTTTACCAACCTTATTTACCATTAGAAAAACATTCTAGAATGTTGTAAGCAATTATAATATGTTCTACAGTACTATAGTTCATTCAAGAGAAAATGTATTTGCAAAAAAGTGTTATACCTTTTATTGTAGCTATATGTAGCCTTTGTTATGCATTTTTCCTTACTTTTTATTAATATGAATAATAGATTTCTCCTTACTTAACTTCTCATTCTATATACGATAATAAAATAGAACATAGGATCATTCTTATTCAGACCAACGATTCTGTTACTAAAAATCGATTGTAGCAGATGATTTAGATATGATATCGAACAACTATGATATGTGTTCTTTTTATTTTCATGTTAATTTGAAGTCTTGGATATGTTGAACTAAATATGAATATAGTGCTATATAAAATAATACATATTTTAGAATAAATGATATGAGCACTGCAGCTTGATTTTCTTTTCGATTTCAAACATAGTACTCGGAGTACATGATAGGAGTACATGATATCTCGCATGCAATGTTTGGCCTTCTCGGCATCATTACTCGGAGCTTTCTGTTTCACATCTTTTTGTGCTTTCTACATTCCGTCACATCATTTTTAACATTTCTTATATTCTAATTCGTGTCGTCTACAATTCCTTATCTTCTCATATAGTATAACAGGACAAAATGAATTTTACCAAACAGATAAGAATCACCATCTCAAGCATATGATATTACAAAGTTTGTTAATGATAGGATAGTCGTGATAGTTACAGTAGTGGTAGGAGTCATTATGAGTTTTGCTGTCGCCATATCATCACAACACTTATGATATCTTCTTTTGTTCTGTGCAGTATGAAATAATGTGTATTATTAATTCATGTTATTATTTTTCTCTATTAAAAAATTACATCAAATTCTTTTATTAACTAATCTTTTTTTCGTTTCGCTATTGATTGATTTAAGCTATTATCATATTTTTAAATTGTCATCATCAAGTTAGTTTTGAATTATTTTAAAATTGGAATTATTGTTCAGATTATAATAATTAAAAATAAAAAGTATCTTATTCAACCAAGAATCAGTCCCTTTATTACCTTTTTTAAATAAAAAAGGTTCATAAGTTGTAGCCGAAAACAATTTACAATCAGACCATGGCGCTCAGCCGCGGCTACCGTAGGGCGTGAGGCCCTGATACTTGATCGCGTAGACGATTTCCATGGCGACGACGATCTTTCGGCGGGCTTGGACCACCGGCGTTGCGAATGACGTTCTCAAGGAAGATCTTGAGCACGCCGCACATCTATTCGATTCGGAATGAAATTCCACCGGACGATACCCCATGGCGAACCAGGAAACTCAAACAGACGCTCGCCACGCGATCGTGGCCTAGAGCACTCCAAAGGCCCAAATCGTGTTGGACTGTTGGCCCGTAACCCCGCCGCCGCCAGTATCCGCATCTGTGTCGTGCGCGCCGCCGCCAAGGACTCGGAGCAAGATCACCATAAGGCAGACTCGGAGCAAGATCACCATAAGGCGCTCGGCGCTCGCTGACCACGGCTGAAGCGGGCGTACCTGGGAACCCCACGAGTCACGATCGGCGTCCCACCAACACCGACCGCCTCTCGGCTTACCACCGGTCGCGAAGACGGACTGCGGCCTCGATCCGGTCGCATGGCCTCCGCCAGCTCCGCGCGGAAGGTCTCCGCCGTGCTCTACCACTACCCGTGCCCGGACGGCGCGTTCGCTGCGCTCGCCGCACACCTCTACTTCTCCGCGGCTGCGCTCCCTGTCCGCTTCTTCCCAAACACCGTCTACGACCCCATCAGGTTTGCCCCAACCCACCTACTGCACTTAAATTGATACACTTCACACTGCAGCTCAAGTGCGCACAACTGAATATATTGAATATTGCAATTAGTTTAGAAGTGCTCTAAATGCAAATAGAGCATCAGATTTGCACAACTATCTGACTTAGATCCAGGCTTCCTAATATTTTGTTAACATACATAAGTATATATGTTTGTAATTGTCCACTAGTGCGCATAGGGAACAATGAACATGTTTGAACTGTATCTAATCTGATATTTGGCATTGCAAATATTCTATTCTGGAGCTGTATTTTATTTGGGACAGAATGTAATGTTAAGTAAATTATGCATAATCTGGCAGAGCTAAGATGAAATTTTGTGTGGATTTATGGATTAACTGATTGAACTATTAATAAAAATGTGTGGTACCTCTATTGGTGCTTCTATGTCATGTGTGTCCCGGCAGAGCGATTCTTAAACTCTATGATTTTTCCAATGTGTTCCTTTATCTACGAAGTAATGATTTCTATCTTTGTTTGCTTGTAGGAGTGATGCACTTCCATTTGATGAAATAAAGGATGTTTACCTTCTTGACTTTGTGGGGCCTCTTGGTTTTGTCAATGATATAGCACCAAAGGTTGAGAGGTCTGTATACACTCGTTTAGTTGTTTTATTTGTCAATTATGTTGTTGTTTTGGTGCAAGTCCTTCGATCTATCTATCATTCATTAGTTATGTTTATACAAATGTGATTTCTTGCCTATGGTCCTGAGTATACAAAAAATTGTGGTGATTATTATTATATTTGGAATCCTTGATTTCATTTTTTTTTATCAATGTTATGTGGACACTATGTAGTTCAATGCTGGGTACTTATCATTGATTTTAATTAGTTGCGTATCCTTTTTCAGAGTAACAATCTTAGACCATCACAAAACTGCCTTAGAAACTCTGGGAGGGAATGCCACTCTGGGAGAAAATGTGATCAAAGTGATTGACATGCAGCATAGTGGTGCTACAATTGCTTTCGATTTCTTTAGAAACAAACTCCTTACGGAAGCTTGCAATTTACAGAGTAATGAACGTGGTAGTGATGCAGCTGAGCTCAAATATTTACCGGACAATAAGTTTGAAATGGTACACAAGCTTTTCAAGTTTATTGAAGATGGGGATTTGTGGAGGTGGAAAATCCCAAATAGCAAGGCCTTTAGCAGTGGCCTTAAGGATTTGGACATTGAATTCAATGTCAACGCAAACAGTAAATTGTTTGATCAGGTAAAACTATTGCATGAATCTGTTTAGCTTTAAAATGCATGTATTGTTCCTTGCAGCGCCTCATGCTCTTTCGAATTACCGAGTCACTGATTAACTGAAATTTGGATGATATTCATCTTAAATATGCAACTTGATGAATTGGTTGCAAAATAATGATAATAACCATTTTTATGGGCCCATTCAGGAACAACATCATTTCATGAGTTTTATGTAGCTATTGGTTAGAAGTATTCATCTGTTCATCTCTGATTTTTCTAGTCAATAAAAGAATTTAGTATCAAATTTGGGGATGTTGTTTTCTGAGAAGTTTCAATACCGGATAACTGTGTTATGTTGGTTCCATTATAGAATGGTAAATCTGTCAATCTGGGTATTGGCAACAATGGGTTATGATTTGCTTTCACTTCATACTATGTTTCTATATTCATGTTTTGACTGTGGCAGTTGCTGGAGTTGGATCCTGAACATGTCATCTCCCGTGGACAAGTGACACTGTCAGAGAAGCAAAGCTTAATAGATGGTTGTCTGGATAAGTCGTATGAAATCTCATTGGGATGCGGCCAGTTTGGGAATTGTCTGGTATTGTTATTTTTTAACCTACTTTGGCATGCTTTCTTTTATTTCAACATTTACTGATATTTTGTTTTAGTCATACCCTTTTAGTTGCGTGCTTATACTATTTAATATACATATCAGTTTACATGGTGTCCTAGGCCTACTTGCTAGTATCTAACAATGAAATACGTTAATGGTCTATTTTAACAATTCATTATTTTATTTTTGGATGTTCTGCTTGTTTCACCAACACATTATTTATCTTTATCGAATCCACTAGGCTGTCAATGCTGATGCTATTTCTAATTTGAGAAGCGAACTCGGAAATCAGTTAGCTAGCAAGAGCCATAATTTGAATTTGAGGCAAGCTCTCTCTATTCTTGTTGCTGATACTCTATAAGACTCCAGATTATTCCTTTCGTTTATTGTTTTGTTTGTCATGGCGTGTGATGTGGTCGTTTTTTCTTTCCCAGAGGTATCGGGGCTGTTGTATATAAAGTCCCTGAGCTGAATGACGACCAGATGCTGAAAATAAGTCTGAGAAGTTTAGAACAAGAAGACACCACTTCAATCTCTCAGGTACAATATTTGTGCTCCCGCATGAGGTTTAGAAAACAGTACCACATAGCTTGTAATGCCTCAATACGGTTGCACCATATAGAACTATATTGATGTTTCATCTTGCTTGTAGGTATATGGTGGTGGAGGCCACCGCAATGCAAGCTCGTTTATGTTGAGCGTTACTGAGTTTGAGAGGTGGAAAGTTTGAGCTGAACCTTCTAAATCAAAAGATGCTTAACAATCTAACCTTCCGCCATCGTTCTGCGTATCAAGAAAATTTTACAGATTCGTGAAGGGAACCTGGAATGGAAACGCTCCGGCATAAGTACACAAGACATGATGGTATTCGAAAGAGAACCTGGAAGACATCTCCGGAGACTGGAGACTTACACCGCATTCTTCTGTGATGATGGTATTCGCAAATGCTGTGATGTAGGCACTTTTTATTTTTTTTCAAAGTTTGCTGTAACCATGACCACGGTACTATACTTTTCCTGTGATGATTTTAATTGAAAATCATGACATCTATTAGTTTTCATTTATGTATAAGTGCGTTGATTTTTGATGCATTACCTATAGAAACTATGAGTCTGACTGACTGAAGCGAGAGGTTTCCCAGCTCAGATTCTCGCACTACTGTATCTATTTGGGTCCCGACGTCAGGCTCAGATTCTCCGCTCTAATCATCCGTGTCTCCCTCTTCACAGCTCACAGCACTGCTCACTGCAGCGTGCAGAGCTTGGGAATCTTATCGCTTGTGTAAGTGTATGTGCTCTTCTTTTGACACAGAATTATTACCGCTGATAGAGTGAAGGACGCATGAGCTGGACGGGTCCTACAAATCAGTGCGAACCTAAGATCGTTAGGGCATAGGATAGGCCCCGTTTCTCTCTTGATACACTTCTTAAAGCTTAATGGATCCCAATGGTTTCTTTGAGATATCTGAATAGCTTCATATCTGTTCAGGCCCCTTCTGATTCTTTTGTTGCTACTTCTAGTTTGTACTGTTTTTCAGTTAATTTGTCAAAGCAATTATGGTTAACAATGTCCGTGAGTTCTATTTTAGGTTTTTTTTTGGAAGGAATATTTTAGTTTATACTATACATAATTTCTACCTTAATAAATGGCAATGCTCCTGCCCCTCTTTAAAAAAAAAGCTTAATGGATCACTAAACGATGGCAATCATGAAAAAAGAAAAACATGTACGCATGCATGGTTCAGACTTTTTTTATTAGTTTCAGACAGACGGTGTCTTTCTTTCTAGGGCCTCCAGCGCTTTATGATGTCATTGTTTTCAAAAGAGGCGGCAGCAAGCAAGCTGAGAGTGAGGGGAGGAAGGAATCAATGGCTCTCTGTCGGTCCTCCTATGTCGAGTGCCCGCTCACCTCGCACGAATTGTTGCGCTGCGTGGAGGCAATCTGTGTCCCTGCAATGACTACTACAGAGTAATCTACTACATGCCATGCACGGTGCCTTTTTTTTCATCTGGACGCTGCCTGATGCTGCTCCTCTGCATCCTACCAATGACAAAATTGATAATGATATGTGGTTAATGTGTACAAGATAATCAACACACAAGGTATAATCAATCAACTAGGAATAGAGGCAAGGCATCAACAACCATTGAACAATGTATGTACAGGAGTAATGTTGGTTTTTCACCAGGAGTGCTCTATACCACTGCAATGACGTTGCATTTGCATGAGAAAAGGCAGTGCTAGCAGGAGAATAGTAGTAAGATGGAGAGACCTTTTTATTCCAAAAAAAAAAAAAAGGTTGGAGAGACCGGACAAGCCTTATCCTGTCCACTGCCACCATATTACTTTTCCAGTCGTCCCGTTCGCATATACAATATCCTATTTCTTCTTCTGCGACAATCCAAACGTATTCAGCTCAAAGAATCATATCTGCTCCTGCAAGTATCATTAACCTTTTTTTCCTGTAGTTACAAAGATACGAGCACCGTAATTAACTTAAAACAGAAAAGGTATCACTACAACAGCTGTAAATCTGTGCGCTGATCGCAGGTCTCTGTCAGCTAGTAGGATGCCCTTTCCTTGGCAACGCACAGTAAGGGCAAGGCAGCGGTACATGACGTCTTGATGGCGATGCGACTGCGGTACCACAAATTGGCAAATAAATAGAGATGCGTGCGCAAAGGGAGGTACTAGTAAAAACCATGGACTTGGAAGTTTCATGCTCGCGGTGTATGTAAAAAAATGCAAAAAAAATCATAGACTTAGGCAAATTGATTCACTGCACACGTACGCACAGTGTACGTTACACATCGCAATATAGAGAGACCCCATGCCCGTGCCCGTGGCGATCGCTGCTACAGTCGGCTGTGCCAGAGAAACCGTAGCAGCAAAGCGTCCGTCCGAGACGGCATCATTTGCGGACAAAGGGAGAGACCAACCGTATTGTGCAGGCCCGAGCGGGAGGCAGCGCCTGCCTGCGCTGCGCACGTGCTGCTGCTCCCTTGCTTTGCCTTTGCTCCCAACGCTTCCCTCGCCGGGCCATCATTTGCTGGTATCCGCCTGCAAAATTGCATAGATTCACTTTAGCTTGCAGATGTCAAGATCCAAGCCGGTTTTACTTGCAGGTTTCAAGTTTCCTGGACCACGGCACGGCAAGCACAATAGTCCCAGACAGGAGTAGGTGTGTACTATGTTGGATGATTTTGCACTTCAATGCTGGTAATGGGTCATGAGTTCAGAGTAAAGTGGAGAGTAACAGGAGATTAGATCATGCACTTCTGCCGATCTTGTGCTACTTAAGAGTGCTACTCCAATACTGTCACATGCTTGGGAAAAGGACGGCAGGTTTGTATGCAGCTGTGACAAATTACATTTCAGATGAATGAAACCCGAGATTTCAGAAGCAACAGCAACAACAGCGATAATAGCGAATAGTAAAAAGTAAAAGCCATGGCTCTTTGGTAAAGCAGTGACCACTGGGAGATGCTTCAATCCAGTATCAATACTAAATCAAAAGAACATACACGCATGTACGTATTACCTCTGCAATCATGCTTCTGGCAAGGCACCATCACTCCATGAGAGGGTACCTGGAAGTCTTTCTTTCTTACTTCTCAGAGTCGTCGAACAAAGCATACACACAATAGGCGAACCGCCGCTGCGTCTCGTCCTCCTCCCTCTCTTGTTTGAACACAGTTAAAACTGCGCAGCTCGCCAGGTACAACCGTCCTCCCTCTTGCCCGTCCTCTTTCTCTGCTCGCTTTCATTCTTTCTTTCCTTGCATTGCATCTCTCTTTCTGTCTATTCACTGCCAGTCTTTTGCTCTCCCTAACTATTGAGCAACGGGGATTCAACTTTACTCACGGTGCCGTCGTCCTTTCCTTCTCTTAAAGCTTTTCTGGCTGGGATGGCTGGAGGCTTTGAGGGGAGGAGCTCCGCGACCAGAGGAGTTGAGCAGGTACGCACCTGTTTTTCTTGCGCTTTTCTTCAAGAGCAATGTAACATCTTAAACAGATTGAAGTGTTAGAAATGCCCAGTAGTTTTCATGCTGCTATGATTCTTCTTTCGCTGCTTGTAGTTTCATCACTGCATCCCACTCAATATAGAAGGATATATGTTGTTCTTGTCCTGCGCAGCTCTTATTCCTGGGAGCCAATAAACACCCTACGGCCTGCAATTGACACGGGCACGGGCGGGACCCCCCCATGTTCTACGAAGCAATGCATACGTTAATATAATGAATGCTGATTCTGCACATGACATTTCCTTCTTTGCATGCCCAAGTTCTGTAAAATACTCTATAGTTCTTGTTTGGCACTTCGCTATCTTTTGTCTGAATCTTTTTTGTTTCACATGCTATTTATGACTTGGTGTTAAAGACATCTTACAAGGATAAACACTCATGATCTAACAGCTTGCTTCATTCCTACAGGCCATTATTGATCTCAAGAAGGGTGCACATATCCTGAAATGTGGAAAGAGTGGGAAACCAAAATTCTGCACTGTTAGGCTATCATATGTGAGTAGTAGCTATATATATATTTTGTGGTGTTGTTGGAAAAAGCATTATGGCCTGCTTAGATTCAAAGCTGTAAATTGGCTCTTTATAATTCCATGGGGGAGTGCCTGAGCATTAACACATTTACACTTCGTTCAATCGCATCAGAAAAAAAGGAAGTACCAGCCTTGCATCTAACGTGTCTTAACGAATATTTTCCCTGATGTTTTTACTAATTAAAGACCTACAAACTAAAATTGGTACCTTCAGAATCTTAATATCCAATACCTAACTGCGTAAGGTGTGATGAATCAACCAATCGGGTCAACATCAATCAAAACTTTTAATGAGAAATGATGTCGAGCTTCTATTATTATTTTTTTTATAAATAGACTACCAAAGTGGAGCTAGGAAGTTAGCAAAGCAAGACTAAAACATGCGTTACAGGGATACAACACCTATTCGCCCGATCAAGTAAGTCAATATCAAAAGTAATAAGAGGGAGAGCAAAGAGGCAGTTAAACAACTAGAAAATAAGCCTATGCGAAATGCATACCAAGACAGATTAAATAACACTCCAATATACTTAGTGTATCCAAACTCAATTTTTCAACCAAAGAGATAGTCGTCTTTGATATACTCTGCTCAATTATTCACATACCTTTTACTGCGCCACATGCTCCTGGTATCTTCCTGAGCTCCTTTCACAGCTATCCTTGTTACTGTTGACAAAGTAAAGCAAAGCAAACGTCACATTTAAGTTGATAATTTCGGAACGGTCCTGCTGCAGAATAAGCATATTTCACCATAGCCCAACACTATCTTAAGGCTGCATAACACAAAAAACTACCTCTCTGCAGTCATTTGAACCAAGTAACCCCTAATGCCCTTCTACAACCTCTCATGAAGATCCATAATTCGTATCAGTATCTTCTAACGTGCTGAGGTTGTTTGAAGAGCTTGCACAAATGGAAACATACTATCTTCCAACTTATAATACTTGCATATCTGAGACTATACTCCTCTGAATCAGAGAGATGTATTTGATTCTTTTCGTTTTGCAGGACGAGAAAGCACTGATATGGTCCTCCAAACAGAGGGAAAAGCGTTTAAGCTTGAATTCTGTTTCAAGTGTAGTTCTTGGACAGAAGACAGTATGTGATTTTTTTCCCGAAATATATGTTAATAGTTCTTGATAGTATGTCACTAGGTCAGGGGGCACTAATTTTTGAGAACATAATATTTTACAGACAAAACTTTTACGTCTCCATCGGCCAGAAAAAGAATCTCAATCCTTATCAGTTATATACAAGAACGGTGAATCCTCCCTTGACTTGGTATTTCCTAGGAAGGCCATATTATCTAGGGTTTGTGATCACTTTGTGCCCTATTTTTTAACTTGTATAGCCTTTTTGTTTGTCAACCATTTATATTCAGATCTGCAAGGATAGAGATCAAGCAGAATGCTGGTATCGAGGTCTGACCACATTAATGTCAGCTCCGTACACTCCATTACTTTTGGTTGACTCAACAAGGAGCCGTCAGATAAGGAGCCGTGGAATAAACAGTTGCACAAATAGCCCTCCTAGCTCTTTTCAACGAAGGAGTAGGCTCTTTGCTGTGCATGATGCACGAAATTTCACAAAGGTTCACTCTGGAGTTCATAAACATATTGATTTCTGTGGAAGGACATCACATGTTATGTCTATATGAAAGTTTGACGTGATTTGTGATTTTTCTTATATTCCACTAAGTAGCATGTTCTTAACTTGAAGCTTGAGAAAGGGACACATCAATGGTCATTAGCACATTAGGGTTTTGCTCAGGTCATATTGGTTACAGAAGACAGTATATTATGATGAAAATATTTTATTTAACTATTTCCCACCGAAATGATGATAATGATGTTTTTCAAGTATCTTGCTAAGCATAAAAGCAACCATGCTACCATGCTTTTTTAAGTAATTTTTTGAAAGTACCATGGTACCATGGTTGATGATTGATTGCAAATATCTATCACAATTGCCATATGCTCGTACAGCATCATGTTTTTACTTGTTTAAACCAGAATATAACTTCTCCAACCAATTTATTCATGTAGGTACACTCACTATATGACAGTCCAAGGTTAATAAACAACACGTTCGCGCAGAGTAATTTGGATGTTTCAGATTCATTCATTTCTCCAAGGAAAAAGGCATGGTCAGAATTAGATTTCTACTTGGACCAGATTAATCCCGAAGTAGTAAATCGAGCAAGAGACAATTTCAAGGACATACAGGTTGCTGAGAAGGACCAAAGAACTGCACAAATGCCTAAATTCAAACCATCTGAAGGAGATACAGAAATAGAGTGTCTCAAGGACATTTATGTTTGGGGGGATGTTTTGGGTAGTATGTTACATAATGGATATGCAACAAAAGCCAATGTTTCAGTTCCGAGTTTATTGAAATCGGCACAGATTTTTGATGTTCAGAGCATAGCCTGTGGAGAGAAACATGCAGCAATACTTACAAAACAAGGACAAGTATTATCCTGGGGTGAGGAGAATGGAGGAAGATTGGGACACAAAACTAGTGACAGTGTCTCTCATCCTAAATTCATTGAGTCTCTTGCTTCTACACATGTGAAGGCTATTGCATTTGGAGCAAAGCACACTTGTGCTGTTTCAGTCTCAGGAGAACTTTATGAATGGGGTGAAGGAATCCATAGCCTAGGGTTGTGGAAGGATCAGTGCCAAAGAAGCCAGTGGTTCCCACATAAACTGATTGGTTCTTCAGATGGCATCTCCGTGTCAAAGATTGCCTGTGGTCATTGGCACACAGCTATCATATCCACATCTGGTCAGCTGTTCACTTATGGAGATGGTACATTTGGTGTTCTTGGACATGGTGATACATGCAGTATTGCTCGCCCAAAAGAAGTGGAGTCCTTGAGAGGGTTAAGAACCAAGTGTGTCGCATGTGGACCATGGCACACAGCCGCCATTGTGGAAACACTAGGCACTGCCAAGAGCAATGCTCCTGGAGGGAAACTGTTCACGTGGGGTGATGCAGATAGATTGAAGCTAGGCCATACTGACAAAAAGTCAAAGCTTGTACCGACTTGTGTCGAGTCACTCATTGACTGTGATTTCTTGCAGGTATCCTGTGGTATGTCACTAACAGTTGTACTTACTATAACAGGTGTTGTTTTTACCATTGGAAGTAAGGAGCATGGACAATTAGGGAACACTATATCCAAGGACACATCTATCTGTATGGTTGAAGGGCCACTTAAGACCGAATTTGTGAAAGAGATATCATGTGGTACTTCCCATATTGCGGTCTTGACAATGAACGGGAAAGTGTTTACATGGGGAAAAGGCTTGGAAGGGCAGTTAGGTTTAGGTGATTATGTTGACAAGAGCTACCCAACTCTAGTGGAGACCCTTGAAGATAAAGAGGTGGACAGTATAGCCTGTTGTTCTAATATCACTATTGCGATTTGTTTGCATCAGTCAACCTCAAGCAAAGAGCAGTCTGTGTGCAGCAGTTGTCGATTGGCATTTGGGTTTGTGAGGAAGAAACACACTTGCCACAACTGTGGTTCCATGTTCTGCAATTCCTGCAGCAGCAACAAGGTTACAAGAGCGACTCTTGCACCAGATAAGAGCAAACGGTATCGTGTTTGTGATGCTTGTTTTAGTGAACTGAATAATATTGCAGAGCACAGCAAAGTGAGCTCAGGGCCAAAGAACCAAAAAGAAGGAACATATCCAGCAGAAACACGTACATACACGCCGAAGCTATCGCGCATATTCAAGGAAGCAAACTTCATCATGGAAAAAATGGCATTGGCACAGAGTCCCACTGAAAGAAATCAGGGAGTAGCCACTCTGAATCAAGACAGAACACAGCGATGGGGCCAAGTAGATTGTCTCTATCAATTCAAATGTGACTGGGATAGCATTCCACATTTGTTGACAACAAAGAAACAAATAGCGAATGCTTCCCATGTAAGGAGATTGCATCATCCAGAGTCACCAAAGACTGATACATCTTTGCCACAAGTTACTAATAATAGAAGAGAAAAACTAGAACTGATGGAAAGAATACTGCTGGAAGAGGTGAAACAGCTACGAGCACAGGTAATTTGCATAACATGTTTTTTCAGAGACTGTGGTCGAACTGTTATAACTATGAAGTGAATGTATTGCTTCAATTATCTGTTAGAAAGCATTGATTTGAGCATGCAAATGTGGTGATACTGTTCTTATCTAAGCAGGTAATCACTCTAGCAGAAGAATGTCGTCATAGGAGCCTGAAGGTTCAGTTGTATAAACGAAAAGTTGAGGAAACCTTCTTGACTGTCAGGGATGAGGCTACAAAGTGCAAAGCTGCTCAAGAAATTATAAAAGTTCTAACTAATCAGGTGAAAAATCTGACCTGACACAAATATTGAAGCCTTCGGAACTCTATGTAAGAATAAATTGTTTATGGTAAATTTTGCAGAGGAACACATTGTCAAAGAAACTATCAGGTGTTATGGAACTCGAAGACTCCAGAATCAAACCTAGTTGTATCACCACTGAACAATCAGCAACATCAGAATTACCAGATCCACCTGAAACTATTGTCACTGGTAAATTTCCACATATAACAGCTTCAAGAAATCAAAATAACATAGGAAAAATGGATATGCAGCCTGAATCAACTTTATGTGTGGATGACTTGGTTGTGCGCCAAAATGAAAGAACGTTCAATGGCAGCAGTGATTATGACAGAGGAACAGATACCATAACTGCCCCTATTGACTCCAATGGCGTGATTGAGCAAATAGAACGTGGTGTGTACATTACAGTCGTTACATCCCCTAGTGGCAAAAAGGGCATCAAGCGCATCAGATTCAGGTGAAGAACTGAATGCCTCAATAAACCCTTTATGCACATTTCTGGTTTCGATGAATGAAACTAGGGGGAGACCCTTTGATCTAAAAAAAAAACTGAATGCCTCTGTCACCACCCACAGTTTAGCACTGTATAATTTTACAATAACTTGCTCATGATTGATCTTGCAGTCGGAAGCATTTTGGCGAGAAGGAGGCACAAAAATGGTGGGAAGAGAATGAGAGCAGGGTGCTTGGAAAGTACAGCTTCATGGAGCATCTGGCAGCATAATCTTACAATTGAGATATGTCCAGTAGTAACCAGCTCGTTTAACAAAATGATAGAAGAGCATGTAAACTTCTGAAGTTCAAGAGGATGCTGCTTATTAGAGCTTAGTAGGATAGATGAGGTAGAAGGAACCACGGGAGCAAATGAGTGCAGAGAGCCAGAGACCACTATTTGCTTCATGGATAGATAGAAGTTGGGGGTAGATCCATGATTCTAATTACCTCAATAGTCAATATATTTAGTTCTATCAAGCGGGGTTTGGGTTCAATAGAAACAGGATATTATTGCCTATCCCGATAAGCGATCATTCAGGATCAGGCTGAGCACGTAGCACATGCATCGGCATTCCTTCCTTAACTCGCCAAATTCAAAGTCAATTAAGACAGGGCAACATTGTCAAAAGAATAGAAAATGTAATATAGACTATAAAAAAACAAAGTGTAAATTGTAGCCGTCCGTTGTGAAAATTAGCAAGCGCCAAAAAACAATCATAATAAGACAGGAGGTAGATGTACCTGAACGGCTACTCCGTTGCCGCCATGGCACTATCCACCAGCCACGCCTGCAGTCCTTGTCCCAGTGCCGCGGCCTACGACGCTTATCGCCTCCCTGCTCAGTGCTCACTCCATAAAGCACCGGAGTCGCTGCGGCCTTCTCCGACTGGCGCCCCCTCCCCCTGCAACCCAATTGTTCGACAAAACTGTAATGCAGTTCTACCCTTTAGTCAATACTACGAAAGACCGCAAAGGATGGATAACAAAGATGGTTCTTCACCTGTCAGATGATAGCTACTCTGCAACGAATGGTCGTGTGTGGTCATCGCGCGCCGGTTTCGACCACAGTGAGTAGAACCGGAAAGAAGGGACACAGTGGCGGGGAGGGACGGAACAGATGGGGACGGGTAGAGTAGACTACGATTGGAAGGTGAGGAAGTGGGGGTAAGGAAGAGATGGAGGAGGAGGGAGAGTCCATTCGCCGGGACGAAGAAGGCGGCCGCCGTCGCCGGACGGGTAAGGGGAGTCACCGGAAGGGGGCCCCGTGGATTGGGATCGGAGAGGGGAGCCTTCTTAGGTAATTTATGTAAGAATAGGGGGTGTTGTGTAAATATTTAGATCGCGATTATTAATTATGATCTAAATTAGGGTGTTTTATGTGAATATTTGGACCGTGATTACTAATCACAATTCCAGTTAGGGTGTTATATGTAAACTGTTGGATCGCAATTACTAGTCACGATCTAAATTAGGGGGTTTTGTGCAAACTTTGCTGATAGAAGTCTTTTATCGATCACAAACTGGCGACCTAGATTGAAGTTTGGGATAAGGTCCAACCCATGGAGGCCGAGATCACTTCGCTTGACCAATGGCGGCTCCGTTCCGTTCGAGCCGATTCGGCGGCGGCGGCGGCGGCATCTCCACCGCGTATTCTAGGCGCCGTGATAGCGCAACGGAGTCCAGAGCGCGCCATTGACGCCGTAGGGGAGGCCATTGCTGCTGTCCATTCCTCGCTGGAGGGATTGCCATGGAAGGCGGCGGCTCTGGCTTCGGCAGCAGAAGCACAGGAGCTCTATAGGTGGTAGTCGCCGCGATGGCAGGAGGCTATTCGAACTTATAATATTCTGAATCGAGATTTTATTTGGGGCGTTGCATGCTTGCAACACCGCATTCGACAATGGAGGCATATGGTCAAGGCGATGGATCATTCAGAGCTTCAGATGAACAGAGCCTTCAAAATTTGGTTCATCTTCTGCCCATTACATTTCCTTCTCAGTTTTCATAGTACAAACCTATTTTTACATGCGGTCAGCCTACGCACTCTTAGATACAGGTTGGTGCAGGCAACAACTGACCCCTGAATCTCTCGAGTTGGGGCCAAAATTATACAGCCAAAATTACAGTCACACAGTGAACAACATAAGGATGTTATAGTTCGTAGCTACTATGAACTATGATTATATACTGGGGAGTGAGGAGTACGAACTAGTTTTGCTCCTCCATTTCTGGAGTTATCATGTGGATCGCCTGCCTCAGAGATAAGTCGCAGGCGGACTGCAGTCAGCTCCCGAAGCATAGCCTTATGAGCAGCTCAAGAAACCAGAGCAAAACCATTAAAAAAAAAATGTACTCAGGGAGGCTTCAGTTCAGTTGTTACAAGCACAGCCTCGTCAGTTCGCCGTCTGCCTCCTCTCCCGGTGCCACCGATCGCGGCTCTTGGCTCTCGGCTGCGCACCTCTTGTAAGGCATGAACCCTCTTCTGTTCGTGGAAGCCGAGCTCGGGCACTTCGATAGCAGTTTAACAGCAGGCGCCTTGACGCTTTCACTAGCGTTTCCCTGTTCGGCATGAGACTCGACAGCTTCGGAATTCTGAGCTGCTGATGCCGGCGCCACACTGGAGCCTGTGTTCGAGCCGGTCAGTGATCCTTCTCTCTGATCAGGAGATTCTGAAAGTTGGTGGTGCTGGTGGTTCTGCTGATTCGATGCCACTGCCTGTGGGTAGAACAAGGAGCAAGGTATGCTCCCGTTGTAGCCCAACCATGGCATGACCGATTGTGCGGCGAAACCGTCAGGCCCGGGAAAGAAGTACATGAGCTGCTGCATGTTGCTCGGCCACGGGTTCCAGGAGTTTCCGGCAAAAGGAATTGCGCTTCTGGTCGTCTGGGTAACACACGCAGGTGAAGCGTCCATTTTCAGGTTTCTTCCGTTCTGCAGGTGCTGATAGGAATCATTCACCGCTACCTTCTTTCCAAACAGCTTGAAGACTGAAGCTTCTGATCCTGTACAATCTTTTGTATCACTGAACGCCTGAAATTCAAGTAGTAGGAATAAAGTTTAGTGAAGGTGACAGCCACGTACATATAAGACGAAACTTGACAGGAACATAATCCGACAATTACTATAAAAACTATGATCCAGATACATGTATCTTGACAACTGATAGATGCATGAGAATTGAGGTGTTTCTCTCTTCTTGTCTGCAAGAAGTGACCTTTACAAAGTTTACTTTTACTGAATTCATATCACTATCTGAATTGGATGTCTTATTTATTAGTACCAAATTGAAAGAACGATGGTTCACAGCCGAAAACTGTAGTTGCATCAGAATTGAGGTGTGTCTCTGTTCTTGACTGCAATGATGGACCTTTACAATGCTATCTTTTTCGTTTTACCAAATATATATCGCTACCTGAATCGGATGTCTAAGTTGTCACTAAATTGAAAGCACTATGGTTCACAGCCTTGAGGCTTTTGACTGCACGATCTGTATGATGCCTGCTGCCTAACAGCCTAAGAAAAGCAAATCATAGTAGTACCTTGGTATTTGACGCTCTCACAGCCAATTCGGCTGCTTCTACGTCCTCCTCTCTGTCCACCGATGAGCCGCCTCCGTTGCCATGCTCATCTGAACCAGCGACCGACGGAGCCGGCGACCTGCTGCCGCCGATCGAGGTGTTCGAGAACACGCCACCCATCGCGTCCGCACGCGACACCGTCTGCGCCGCGGTCAGCACGGAGGTCGGTGATCCGTCGTCCTGCTCGCGCAGAGACTGCATCCCCGGCGCCTGCGGCTTCTCCAGGTGCTTGAGCACGGGCGCGTGCTTCCTGTCCGCGCCGTCCACCTTGCGCGGGTACGGGCGGGCTGGCTTCCTCTTGGGCCGCGGCGGAGGGATCTGGATGGCCGGCGCGGCGCCCGTGCCGCTGCTGCTCCCCGACGATTCTCTGACAAGCTGCAGAGCAGAAGCAGAGTACGGAGAACGTCAGGAGGCGTGCTATGAGCCTATGACTATGATGAGCAAAGCGATGCGTCGTCTGCTCCATGATCGATGATCGGGGTGCGGGTGATGACTTACTTTGGCAGTCAGTCAAGTAACACAACCCCTTGCATATTTTTCTTTTTCATGGCAGAGATGAGAGAATTTTGGGAGAAAGGCGTACGGTTACGACCTTGGTGAAGAACTTCTGCGCGTGGCTCCGGATTTGCACGGCAGTCTTGGTGCCTATGTGACCTGTCCGCACGCACGCACGCACAGAGAAATAAGTGAGAAATGGCTTCTTCGGCACCGAGAGGCAAGAGCAGGTAGTAGTTAGTACCTTGTATGCGGCGCCATGCGCGTCCGTGTAACTGCAGGGCCTCCAAGAACCGCTTGTGCTCGTCCTCAGTCCACTTCTCCCGTTGCTTGGTGATCGTGTACGGCTTCCGCGCCTGCTCGGGGGCCAAACGTGGGAGCCAGAATTTAGATCAGAACACGGAGGGAGAACAGAGCAGATACTGCGGCGGCGGAGGATCACCGGCGTATTCGCGAGATGCTGTGACAATACCTTGGGCGCGTGCTCGTCCCCTGACACGTCCATGCCGCCGGGACCGGGAGGATTGTTGCCATGATCCATGGCGTTTTCGCCGTTCTCGTCAGTTGCCATCGTTTTTGTCTGTGGAGAAGCAGAGGAATTGGAGAAGACAACCAATATATCAGGCCCATGAACCCATAGATAGAATAGAACCAAGACAGAAAGATCAACGAATTACTTACCTCGAAGCAGGTCATTCCTGTCGACCGCGATAAAGCCGACCTTGCCGGAACCGATCCACCCAAAATATCGCGGCCAAGCAAGCCACCTTATGCCTAACAAATATCGCAAGCCAGACTCTTGTCTTGCCGTCGCTGGAAGAGGGGTGAGGAGGGAATGGAGAGGCAAAGAGAGAAAGGCAACGAGCGTTACGTAGGCCCCGGCCGGTTGCACTGGAGAAGAAGAAGAAGAGGGGGGAAGAGGCCAGAGGCGTCGGAGGAGGGGCCGAGAAAAAGAGCTTGGACAAGTGTGCCACGTCGGACGGGATTTTTCTACGTTCTCCTCTTTTTTTTTTTTTCCTCTTCTGGCTACCGTTTTCTCGGCCCCGTTTTCTTTTCTGGCGGAGATAATTCCCGGGGGGGGGGGGGGGGGGGGTGGAAGGAAGGAGAGGCCGCTCGTTCTCGTGGCTGTGGCTTCTCCACCGGTTCCGTCGCTGTCACGTGTTTGAGTGAGTACTCGCGGCGTGCGTGGCAACAGCAGGCAGGCCGGTTCTAGGCGCTCGTGGAAGGCGTTCTCCACCGGATTCATTGGCACGGTGAACCGGGCGGGCGCGGCACGGGTGGACCGACGAAGAAACGACCGATTTGGCTTGCGAATGCATCCCCGCGACAAGATATTAGGAATTTTTTTTCTCCCATTTGAAAATAACGGGAAAACCTCGCAGATAGAGCGCGGAAAAAACAGGAACAAAAGATCGGGGAAATATCCTCAGCCTCTAAATTTGGAGCGAGCTCGTGGACTGTGTGGACGGGTAGAAAAGGCGGATAAAGCGGGGAGCGGAGCCGAGTCAGGTGGACTTTCGATGCGCTTTTACGACACGTCACACGCCACCAGCTAGGCAGGCGGCAGCGCGATCGCGACCGCGACACGCGGCCATCCGGCCAGCCTCTAGAAGCCACAAGGCGATGGGGGTACCACAAGCTCCCAGCCCCCAGCAACAAGTGGAGCGGCTCCTGGCCACGAGCTGCGCGCGGGGAGGCTGGCGCTACAAAACGCACGAAATCTCCTGGCCACATGTTTGCCCGGGCCTAACGTTTCCCAACTTTTTTTTTTCTCTCTCGCTCGCTCGCTCGCGCGCTCTCTCTCTCTCTCTCTCTCTCGGTATAGGCGTATAGCACGACTTGTGGCGGGGAAAACTGAAACGGGAGCGAGCGAGAATACGTGGCAAATGGTGCAGGAAATTCCGTCCGGTGTCGGTCCCTGTCGTTCAGCATGGTAGCTGCGCCTCAGCCACCTCTCCCATCCCACGCAACGCAACACAGCAACGCGTAAACCTCAAAGGAGATTTGGTTCGTTATTACGTTGATCCTTCAGAAAGAAAAACATTACTCGGAAGTTATAATAAGCTCGCCTGCAACGGATCTACTTATTACTTTGTCAAGTTTGGTTTGTCGTTCGTTCGATGCGATAAATCATGGATTCCACAAAATCATTCCGTGGCCGAAATAACGCGCTTCAGTCTTCCTCCTTCTGCCCATCGTCACATGTCAGAGCTATGAACTTTATTCCATATTCCATAACAATCGATCGGCGGCGCATCAAAGCGCAAAAGTCATGCTAGAAAGAGTGAAAAACGCTTTTTGCGCCACAATGTATAGATCGATCGTTGAGAAGGGCACATCAACGTCGAACAAGACCGATACTCGGCGGTTAGCTTTCACATTACTGTATACTCTCTGTCTTGTTTGAAAAGTTTATGTTCTTGAACTAAAAGTACAATCAATAGTAACGAAAACACAATTAAGACCTCTTTTTATAAAACAAAAATTCGATTAGGAGTTTCAAAAAGAATCAGTTAAAATCATACTACGTAGAGAGAAATGTCAAATAGAAAAATGAGTCTGTGTTTCAGCTCGTTTGACCAGACTAAATCTCACGACATATCACACACGGAATATCTGACAGGACTGGCAAATGAGACTTTCATAATACACTAAATACGCAAGTTTAGATAGGCTAGTAGTATATACTGTAATTTACTTAAGCATATAGAGTTAAATAGTTTCGATAGATCAACCTGCTCTCACGACCACGAGAATTGGATACCTTTTGCCCCTTCCCCCGACTCAACAGCCGCCTGTGAATTCTGTCTGACCCACGCCGTACCGGCGCGGACTAGGCTGACAATTTCGCTGCGGTTATACTTGTAGCACATTCCAGCTTCCACTGTTCAGCAAGCGTCACCTCTAAATAAACAACACTCTACGGAGTACTGTACGTATGCTAGCTTATTCAAACAAGCGAACCCCGTGGACACTTGGCGGCACAAATCTCTTGGTTCGCGCGTGGGGACAGGCGATGACGCTGCCGCGGTCCTCGCGAGGTCCAGAACCCTCCGACGCCCGCCGCACTCGGCCACGACGCCAGCTCACCCACCGGTGGCGGCGGCCCTGACCGGGAAGCCAATAAGCCATATGTGGCTAGGAAGGCTCCGGTTTGATAATTCCGGCTACTCGGAATCGATGGACTGGACTGGGCTGGGCATCATCACTCGTCTCGTCGTTGTGAATTACTATACAGTACGAGGGGATGTACGTACTTTTGGTTCGGAGCACTTTTGGGTGGAGAACAGCGTGTTATTTCGTGAGGATATTTTTGTGGTTCTCATGGACGTACTGTACAGCAGTACGGGGCTTCGGTCTGAAGCTGATTACTAGTATAGTGTGTTTGATGTATACAACACTGATTTTTTCTGACCTGCAATCCACTCGTTGAAGTAGCATTTGGGATGAGCAGGTTAGTGTTTGGGATCACGGGGTTACCGGAGCCTTGATAGTTTGGCGGCCGACTTTTCTGTGCATTTCACCTTTCTCGCTTCTTAATACCGTGTTCAAAACATAACAATAGATAAAATAAATTTATATGAAGTGAGCCCTGTTTTATAACGAGATTGTTTTTTTTTTATAGAATGTTATAACGAGACTAGTAGCTTATGTTCTCATTGACACAACAAAGAACACCTAGCGCGGCGCCGCGGCCCAAGCGGCTCGCTCACTCACTATGCAGCCCATTTCACACTTCGGCCTATCACAGCCGAACAAAAACATTTATACCTTATTAGGCCTTGTTTGCTGCAGCTTTTCAGCTGGCTTTTCTAGCTGAAAGTTGATAAACGAGAAATTAAAACAAATAGGGTTATGGAAATTTGGCTTTAGGATGATGAAATGCCAACTTGTGGAAATGAAGTGCTTTTCTGGCTTTGATGTGCAGAGAAGCTACAAAAACCAACAACTGCCTTTTCAACTAGCTAACCACCAACTTTTCTAAAAGCTCCAGCTCAAACAATGATCTTATTACAAGAGAAAATTAGACCATGCAAAGTGCCATGAATTATTGAAGTATTCAATGAAAGCAAAGTGAAAACTCAGTCAGATGCTACTGGAATGAGGTATATCAAAATTTTCATTGAATTAGCAAGTCATAATATCGTTCGTAGACCTGAAAACCTAGAGGCTCCCACCGAATCCATAAACCCACGGACTGAAAGTTCTGGCACAGAAGTACCCCTCCCTTGCACAGGCTCATGGTCGATGTAAATAACCACTACTGTAATGTCATCATGGAAGAAGCGTCGTACTCCCTTTTCAACTTTTTTGAGATCATCATATCTCATTTCCCTCTTACGTGCAGCTTGTTTCAAAGCTGCTCTTACTAGTCTCTTAGCAATTCCCTGCCAAAACATATGGACAACAGCTTCAGCGTCTTTCGAACACAAGAGAAGTAGCTGTTTCTCAAAACCAATATGACAAGAGAAAACTGATTTATGCATGTGTAAGTAAAGGTATCAATGACATACTGTTCGTGGATTGCCATGAACAATTTCAACCACTTGCTGATTTGTCAGTTGCTCCCAAAGCCCATCAGATGCAAAAATAATAAATTTGTCTTGTGGACGAAGCACTCTTGTACAGATAGATGGCTCTGATGTAAGAACAGGGCGGCGGAGAGGCTCAGAAAGGTGGAAACGAGTAACCGATGGATCAAGAGCAAATTCCTGCCTCTTCAAGTAGGCATCTCCGATTGTTCTTGAAACCTAACAGTGAAATCAGCAAGTGTTAGAGAAGGACCTCATTATAAGTTTTGCCAACAGACCCAAAAGCTTACACACCAGCCTGACCGGTCACTACTAGTCACTTACAATTGTCTTTCTAACAAGCTAGCAAAAAATTACTACGTCAAAAACAATCATCTAATAGAAATTTATATACTGATTTATTATAAAACCAAAAGCATCCTATGCCTTCCTGCCCCCTCCAAAACCAAAAAATGGTATAAAATACATGCTCACAAACCTGAATTATGCCCTTGATGCGCCAAACACCATGCTTAAGAACAACAATTTGTGAATCATCTGGATGACGAGATATAAGCTCCTGCCTCACTTCCTCCACACTTGCATTGTGATCTCTTGTTAGTGGCTCTGCAACAATCTTGTTTGATCTACCTAAAGAGCCAATAACAGCCCTGGAATCACCTAGATTAGCCACACATAGTGTCCCTTTCCATATGACACCAACTAGACAGCAGGATCCAACGGCAGCAATCATAGGCTTTATGAAACGTGTTCTCCGCACAAGAGTCAAGAAACCTTCCTCGGTAGCAGAAAAGGCCCTCCGAACAACATCCTCAGATATTGTTCCATCCTCTTGAGCAAGTCCTACAAGATAGTGATCAGAAGATTTTTTTTTTTTCTTATTATCACTGGCATGAAGGAAACAGATTTAGTATAAAGTTGATTGCCATTGGAAAATTTAGAAATGAGGTCGCAGTAGCCACATGTTTTGAGCGGGCATGTGAATAATGGAAATCAATCTGCCGTAATTACACAGCATAAAGTTGAGCAATTGATCATGACAAGAATCTACCTAATTTGCTATTGCAAAGGACCACGAATACCGATATCTCGTCCAATGATCAGAATCCACTCAGTCACTGGCACGAGTATTGCGTTGTCCATTGCTCTGCTCATGAAACAACATCATACTCATAAGTGGAAAGTAATCCAACATGGGTCGCGCCAAGGTTTGAAACACTCACAGGTATATCCAATTTTCCAAACATGATAGGGATTTATGTTCAAAAGGCAGAAGCAGTAATGGCACAATTTGCAGAACAGCTCGTGAAGAGAAAAGAAAAATCAAGTATACCAATATGATTAACGATATGTGAACTAACATCCAGGTGGATTGGGCCATACGGTTCACCAATAGCACAACCAACAATCAAAGACCAGTACTACCAAAAATCCATCATAATCAATAAATGGTTTACTGAAGTGCGAAACCATGCAAAATTATCGCCACCATTATACTGTAGTATATAGCACAAGTGAATAGTGCGCTTCTGTTACAAACAGATGTAGGTAGGTAGGTAGGCTTACGGATGAGGTGTGCGAAGAGGTGTTCAGATATGAAGCGAGAAGCCTCGGCGCCGCCGTGGCCGTCGTAGACGCCGACGAAGGTGGCCGCAGCACCAGTCTCAACCTGGCTGTGGTCCTCCAACGCGTCGTTGGCCTGCGCGACGGCGAACGAGAACTCACCCGCCGCGTGACGCCCAAGGTCCCGCGACCAGAGCAGGCCGTCGGCGACTCGGCCATTGTCGTCCTCATCCCTCCTCGTACGCGCGAACCTCCGGACCGGGCCCAAGCACGCGGACGCAATCTTCGACAGCCACGACCACATCCCTCATTTCCCTCCTGCCGCCTTCCCCTCTTCCTCTGGAAAGGCGCCGCAACCGGGACCTCGGACCGCACGGAACTGTATTCGTCCCCCCACAATTTCTGCCGCCTTCTGGACCAGAATACCAAAAAAGAATCTACCAATTCATCCTGTAAAGCTGCAAGAGGAAACACAAAATCCGACAGGAGGAAACGCAAGTACGAAAGTCGCGGTAAGGAAGGGGGACCTCTCCCGAATTGGGTTGTAGAAGTAGAAAGACACCTCGTCCCCGTATTACGTCCACCAGGGTTTTGACTTTCGGATCGAGAATGATGGGGAGAAGCCGGGGAAGGAGTTCCAGCCGTCCAGGGAGAGCGGAGGTGGAAGAAGCGGCGTCTTCTCGGCGTCGGGTTCAACGGGGGACCCAGAACAATTTAGGTTACAATTTATAGACTCGTTTCGCTGAATTGCCCCTAATCTCAAGGCTATTTGTGAGATTAGCAATAGGAGAAAAGTGCGAAAAAGTGCGTAGAAAAAAAGCAAAAAGAGCCAACCTGTGAACGCGACTGTTCCGACGCTGGATTGCGATGGCTTTGACTTTCAGCAAGAAAAAATTGGTTGAACGGTACCGCAAGTTCGTTCATAAAATGTTTTGTGCGGTCAAGCTGGGAAACATTTTATGTACGAGTTCTGCTAAATTTTCAGTTTAAGATAAATCGTGTACCTTATAGCTAAAAGAATGAATTACATATAGTACGTTTTTGATGATCCCCCATTACGTTTGTTTACTGGGGCAGTCTATAATTTTAGTATCATCGATAGTCATTGGACTGTTGGAGCAGTCTACTGTATATATTTTTACTGGACTGTGTTGCACCCGTAGCTTATCACCGGTCCACGAAACTTTTGGACCGGGGAGCGTCCGTCAACGAAGCTTTTCGCTGTCTTTGAGTAGGACATTAGTACTCTTGATGTTGAGCTTATTAAGTGGAGAAAAAGACGGCAGTAGTATAGGAAAAGCTCGTGGCTTGATCGTATCCCCTGAGCTTCAGATCAGGTCGCGTGCCGTGAGAGAAAAAACAAAAGGTGCAGATAAAGCGCAGGGAGAATGAGATCGGAGCAGCAAGAACTCCGCCGCGAGGAGGAGAACGAAAGCAACCTGAACCTGAACCTTGACGGATCCAACCCCCAGCCACCCAAAGTCAAAACCGCAGCCGGCCTGAACCAATGCAACCAGGCAACTGGCACAGGCGCACGGCCGCCGAGAGGTTAGGTTCCCTCTACCAACACAGCAGCTCGGCCGATATAAGCAGAGCACGGCCGGATCCGCCGTGATAAGCCAGCAGACTGGCCTTTCTCGACGCCTCGCTCGTGCCTGCCATTACAGCTGCTGCTCCCTCCTCGCAGTTTGACTTTGACCATTAAATTTAACTATTTATTTTATTAAAAAAATTATAAAAGTATTATATGTTTTATTATAATTCGATGGAAGAATTACTTATTTGACCTTGTTTTCAAAACGCTATGCTTATTTGATCCTGTTTTTCAGTTTTCGCGGATTTGATCCTACTTTTCAAAAACGAAGGTGCACCTTGATCCTGTTCTGTTATCTGAATTTTAACGGTGTGAAATCAGGAATAAAAAAACATTTATGTCCTTATTTTTTGACCCTATTTTAAAGATGAAATTGCTATTTTGGCCCTGTTTTGTTATTTGAGAACCGGCGGCCGGACGTGCCGAATGCCCGCCGCCCGAATACGCCGAACGCGTGCGCGCCCGCCGTCCGCGCGCTCGCCAGCCTTGCGCCTCCACGCGCGCTCGCCGCTTGCGGACCGCGTGCTAGCCGGCGGCGCCGCTCCACACGCGCTTGCCGCTCGAGGGGCAATTTGGATATTTAACGATACGATTTATTTATAAATATTTTTTTTATTTTAAAAGCTAACAGAGAAAGACGCATAACAAAGTAGGGTCAGACGAGAGCTTCATTTCTCAAAACGGGGTCAAATCTGCGAAAACTAAAAAAACAAACGTCTTGAAAACAGGGTCAAATAAGCAATTTTCCCTAATTCGATTTATCATCAAATATGTTGAAAGATGACTTTTTATTTGACACATTTAAACAAATTTTTTGAATAAAATAAATAATCAAAATTATTAATTAAATCAATTGTTACTATATTTAAAAGACTGAGGAAGTAGTATACAGCATGACAAAGGCTCAACCGAACCGCATGGACCAACGAATAAACAGCCTCGGCGGCGTGCTCCATCAACGACGACGGCAAGCAACCTGTGACCGTGGCGCTCGGCGGCCCGCGCTTTTTAGGGTGCATCCCGGGGACACTGGTCTCTTTCCTTCCTTCTCCGCGTCCGTCGAGAATGCACGAACACGGGGGGCCTGGTTCGTGCGTCTTTTTTTAGGTAGAAGAAGTTAGTCAGCTGAGCTCTCACTCTCACTCGCCGCTCGCCGGCGATCGAAAGGCGCGGCCGCTGATGTGATACGGTGATCCGTGGGGATTTGAGCGGTGGATGGATGCGTACTTCGAGTTGGCATACGATTGTTGTTGGACTACCGGATCATCTTGTGCTCACGTATAGCACCGTTAGGCTGTTTCACATCGGCTAAGACACTTTTTGCTGTCATAGTACTACTGCCTTTTTCATTTTTACGATTTTTCTAATAGAAATTTATATAAACATGTAAGTTGGATCTCTTTTTTTTTAAATTTTTTTTTGTAAACATGTAAAGTGAGAAAGTGAGACCTTAAAAATTAAGGAGACATTTTTATTTGATTTGATGTTTAACATCTAAACTCGGAGATTTAATATTCTTTTTGGTCAGAAAGTGAGAGCTTAAAAATTAGGGAGACAAATTTTATTTCTTTCGAAAAACATGTAGGGCTTGAAAAAAAAAGGGGCCGCTTCTGCTCTGTTCCTAAGTCTCATACATGGGCTAGAATTTTAGCAGCCCGTGTGCAGATCGGCCTGTCAAGAGCCCATTAGGGTTTTGCCCCCTCGTTTCCTACTTCTATATAAACCATTCTCTCGTTCGCCATCCCCTCTTTCTTCATTCACCTGTTGCTCCTGCCGCCGCCGCCGCCGCCCTCTCCGCCGCATCGAGGTCCCCTCGCCGGCCGCAGCCATGGTCGGACCTCTCTCTCTATCTCTCTCTCGCTCGCTCTCTCTCCCCCCCTATTCAATCCTGTTCTGACGGGTCTGTGTGATTCTTATTTTTTTGTTCAGGTGAAGTATTCGAGGGAGCCGACCAATCCCACCAAGTGTAAGTTTCCTGCCAAAGGAATTCTGTTTTGATGTGCTGTATGTTGGTAGATCTGCGGGTTTCTGATTCATTTTTATGTCTCTCGATGTGATACAGCGGCCAAGGCCATGGGTCGGGACCTCCGTGTTCACTTCAAGGTGAGAGATTAATCCCTCCTTGCAAATGACGAATTTCGATGTACATCTTAGGCCTGGATGCTATTAGTCCTCGTACTGTTGCGCGTTCGTTCGCATCTTAGGCATACAAGATTAGCTGTTCCTAGCTCTTAGCGCGGTATTAGTATGATCTGCGTATTATCTTGTCCGAGCTCGAGTGGTTCACGGTTTGTGCTCCTTTTCTGTGTTGGCTTTGAACTAGTTTTGGACGCACGACTGAAATACCAATGAACATAAATGTGCTGCTTTAGTCGCTATACAGATTTCAAAGCTCCTGTTTGTTGATTCATTCCCTGCTTTGAGTTGATTTGCAGTAGTTACATTTGAAAAGAAATGCAACCTTGAAATTCTAAATGGTAACAGTTTTCTTCTGAAAAAAAGAATACCATGTTTAATTTTGGGTGGTCCAGCGAATGCAGTACGGTGTCAGTTAGTTCATTCGATGATTATTTATCTTACAGTAATATATGTTTCCACTGTACAAGTACGTAGTAGATACATAGTTCTTTGTGGCTTGCATTTAGCTGTGTTTTCTTTATGCCGCTCTGGAACTACTACTTTTTCTTTTCAGCACCCTAAAGAAAAAAAAGCAGGATACTGTGCTCTCATTGAGCCGTATCCCCGTAAACTTTAGGTATATCATGTTCATCATTATTGGGTGAACCGATTGTCATGTCCATGTGTTGGACATTCCATGTCAATAGGTTCAGTAAATGATGGAACACTTCTTTATTTTTCTATTTATTTATCAGTTGATCCACTCTCCATTTTTTTTACAGTCTCTCTAGTATTATCTATTGCAGAAAGTCTAAATTATAGCCAGTTCCGTATTTTAGTGTAGTTATTTCCATACATTTGCAAGTCATTTGTTGTGATCTTATCATCATTTATTTATGTTACACCTTGCATGTCTGCAGAACACCCGTGAGACAGCGTTTGCCTTGCGGAAGATGCCACTGGCCAAGGCCAAAAGGTACCTTGAGGATGTGATTGCCCACAAGCAGGCCATTCCCTTCCGCAGGTACTGTGGTGGTGTTGGTCGTACCGCTCAGGCAAAGAACCGCCAGCCTAATGGGCAGGGACGCTGGCCAGCGAAATCTGCTAAGTTCATTCTGGATCTTCTCAAGAATGCTGAGAGTAACGCTGAGGTATGTAGTTTTGATTTATTGTGCTGTATTTTTTTGTTCTTTTTTCCCAAATGCTTAGTATTTATTTACGTGGCTCGTGTTTGTGTTTCTGCAACACAGGTGAAGGGTTTGGATGTTGATACCCTCTACATTTCACACATTCAAGTGAACCAGGCTCAGAAGCAGCGGCGCAGGACCTACCGTGCTCATGGACGCATCAACCGTAAGTTTCTCATATGCTGTAATGAATTCTTCTGCTAGATCTTGAAAGTTTCTCATTCTGTTATGGCTCTTGAACAGCTTACATGTCCTCCCCGTGCCACATTGAGCTGATGTTGTCAGAGAAAGAAGAGCCTGTGAAGAAAGAGGTAAGCATTTCTCCTGGTTTATGTATTCTAGTCGATACTTTGTTTTGTTTTGATGACATATAAATGTCTTGTGCAGGCTGAGTCTCAGATCGCAACCAGGAAGGCCTAGAGAAACTTTGCTTACTGTCATTAGAGCGTATTGTGGCGAACGAGTGCTGGTTGAGTGAATTTTGGCTGTTTGTCCATCGACTTCTCTGTTATCTGAATATTAGTAGCTCATACTTTGTAATCCCTTAATCAGTTTCGGAGTCACAAGATTTTAATATTCTGGAGAAGTTTTTGTGGTTTGTTTTCACATCCGCTGCTGTGCCTATTTAAATGTTTTATTAATTTGAAATCTACTGCCGTGTCTGTGATATTTGACCGTGACTTTCTTTTCTGAAATCCCTTAAGGTCTTTAAAATCTGATTTCTTAAAGAACTGTTGAGATTGTTTGTAAATTGGACTAGTTTTGTTGTATTTCAGTTTTTTAAAATAAGTTTTAAGATATTTGAATGTACTCCAACAGTGCCGTTGCGGGCGTATTTGACTAGGCTAGAAACAACGTTTGTGATCACCTCATTGGGGGAGCATGGAGCGTGCGTATGAAACGTTTGGCCAATATGACTTATTATATAGTATTATGGTTTTGAGGTACAATACAATAAGCAAACGATCTTGCCTAGAGAGAGACTTCTAACATTGGATGTTAACCCATGAGTTTTATTGGTTGAATCAGATCTGATCCGGTGATCTTCCCTTTTCTAACATCCATGTTCCCCATTGGCCATCTCTTCCACCACTGCATCTCGTAGCGTACAAGTCGTCGAAATTCAGGCACCGAGACGCACCTTTTATCCCGATCGTTTCCGCCTCTCCTGTCCACCAGTGACCACACCGACGATTCTCCTTTCTCCATGTGCATCATTTCAACTCACTTGGGTGTCCTTACGGGAAAGGAGAGACCTTGAACGACGAAGAAAATGGCGAGAGATGCCTGAAATGACTGGCTCCCGCCCGGGGTCCGGCAGCGAGAACTGGGATGCCCGCGGCTTGGCAGTAGCACCAAAGCACGGACTGCTGCGCCGCATGAGGGCCGCCGCACGTTGCCCGCGGCCCGATAGGCTGCGTGTTGGTCCTTGGTCGCTGCTGGACCTGTTGCAATTGCAAGCCAATCAAAGCGACGCCTACAAAAATTCTGGACACGCTGAAGACAAACGCTCCTGCACGAGAGCGAGCGGATGGATAATGGTTAATGGATATTTGCGTCGCTCGCGGCAGCTCACTGACAATGTCAAGTTGCAATATTCTCTCCCGATCCAACAGGAGCAGCAGGGCCAGAGGAAACACAGCAAAGCAGGAGGTCTTCGCAGGAAGAGGAAGGCCGCGTGAAGTCACCGCCAGGCCGCGAACCCGCCGTGAAGCCTCCTCTCCTGCCCCGTTGGTGCTCCCTCTCCCCCGCCGTGCTACTCGACTCCTCCTATTCGCTCCCAAATCCCCAAGCCCCACCAATTCAGCGTCATCCATCGCAGCTTTCCAATCCCAGTCCCAGTTCCATCCACCGCCCGCGTTTTCTTTCTTGTCCGCCACACCACGGCCGCGGCTTGTTTGTTTCCTTTGGCTTAAACCCCGCGAGCGGCCTGGGTACATGCCAGAGGGGCCGCCTCGCCGTCGCGCCGCGCCCGAGGTGTGATGGGCAACACGTGCGGCGTCACGCTTAGATCCAAGTACTTCGCTAGCTTCCGAGGGGGCTCGCAGCGCCACGACCGGGCGGGGTACGCGCCCGTCGCGGCGGCCGCCGCCGACGACCCCGCGCCGCGCGGGAACGGGAAGCGGGCCTCGCGTCCGGTGGGCGACGCTGCGGCGGCGGCCGACGCGGCCGCCCCGCCGCCCGCCTCAGGCATGCGGCGCGGGGCGCCCGCGCCCGCGGAGCTCACGGCCAACGTGCTCGGCCACCCGACCCCGAGCCTCCGGGAGCACTACGCGCTCGGCCGCAAGCTCGGGCAGGGCCAGTTTGGCACCACCTACCTCTGCACCGACCTCGCCACCGGGGTCGACTACGCCTGCAAGTCCATCTCCAAGCGCAAGCTCATCACGCGGGAGGACGTCGAGGACGTGCGCCGCGAGATCCAGATCATGCACCACCTCGCCGGACACCGGAACGTCGTCGCCATCAAGGGCGCATACGAGGACCCGCAGTACGTACACATCGTCATGGAGTTCTGCGCGGGCGGCGAGCTCTTCGACCGCATCATACAGCGCGGGCATTACAGCGAGCGCAAGGCCGCAGACCTCACGCGCATCATAGTTGGGGTCGTCGAGGCGTGCCACTCATTAGGGGTCATGCACAGGGATCTCAAGCCGGAGAACTTCTTACTTGCCAACAAAGATGACGATATGTCTCTCAAGGCCATTGATTTCGGCCTTTCTGTATTCTTCAAGCCTGGTGAGTATTGTCTGCTCTCTGCTGTGTTCGTTGTAAAATTGCTTTGTCGAACTGCAGAGATATTTTCAACCTTACGATGCTGATATTCTTGCATTGCGAAATTTTTTTTTGATGCTAATACATCTGATCTGATGTTAGCTTTCGTTATGTTCTCCCATATTATAAATCTGCATCAATTCAATTTTAAGATCATTCCATTGTAATCTACATTTGGACACTAAAAATGTTGGGTTGAGGCCTTCACTCCATCACTCTACCGTTGTATCTGAAGTCAACCTCTTGTTGCTATTTCAGTAGAATATTGACATTTGTTTTCCACTGAGGTTACCACCATAACACTATCTAGGATGAAATGCTACAGTAACATGCATTGATTTGTAATTGAGGTCAGGATTTTAAGTTCACCTGGAGTCATTGGTAATTGGCTTGCTGAGTTGCAATAATGATAGTGAAAGCTACATTTGATGTTGAAATGACCTTCCGTTGAGGGCTTGAGACCTGTTTCACTTGCTCAGAAGTGTCAATTTCATGGGGGTCTTGAAATTTTCATTTAAATGATGCTTGCCATTGTTGTTTATATATTTTAGGTCAAATATTTACCGATGTTGTTGGAAGCCCCTACTATGTAGCTCCAGAAGTGCTGCGAAAACGGTACGGACCAGAAGCTGATGTGTGGACAGCTGGAGTAATTCTTTATATACTGCTAAGTGGTGTTCCACCATTTTGGGCAGGTATGATTTCTCTTTTATTTTCATCAATGAAAAATTTATAGCAATTTATAATCCCTCCAGTCACAGTGAAAAGACTCCTCTGAATTCATACCTTCAAACTAAATAAGTTTGACCAAAGATTTGGGCGTTGTGTTGACTCTGAACAGTCAGTCATTTCTTTCATCGATGGAGTATTTTTTATTCTTATGGACTGATTTTCTGAATGTTCTCACTGTTGTAGAGACACAGCAAGGAATATTTGATGCTGTTTTAAAAGGTGTCATTGATTTTGATTCGGATCCCTGGCCAGTGATATCTGATAGTGCAAAGGATCTTATAAGAAAAATGTTGAATCCTCGACCATCAGAGCGACTAACAGCACATGAAGTTCTATGTTAGTTACTATCACCTTACATAGCTCTTTTCTTCCCTTTTCTCCACTATTATGATTGATTTCTCGAATAAACTGTTTCTGCTTCTTTTGTTCTACTGTTTACCTACATATATATCCTAATTATGATTACTTGACATGTTTGATGAACAATAATCGCACACCAATCTTGTAGCCCCTATGATAAATATCTAAGCAACACATGAGCAATTATTTGAGAAAGACATGAAGGCGTTTTTTCCCTTCTTGTGTCCAGGTCATCCCTGGATTTGTGACCAGGGAGTTGCTCCTGATCGGCCGCTTGATCCAGCTGTCTTGTCTCGCATTAAGCAGTTCTCAGCAATGAATAAGTTGAAGAAGATGGCTTTGAGGGTAAGTGCATTTCATTTGTTTTCCTTTAGATGGTTCAAGGGGAGCCTTGGCACTGAAGTAAAGTTGTTGCCTTGTGACCCTGGGTAACGGGTTTGAGTCCTGGAAATAGCCTCTTGCAGAAATGAGTCCTGGAAACAGCCTCTTGTAGAAATGCAGCGAAAGACTGCGTACAAAAGACCCAAAGTGGTCGGATCCTTCAGCAACCTCTTGCAGGCTGCCCTTTTCTTTTTTTTTTTGTGGCTATACTTCATCATACAACAAAGTGAAATTACTGTCATCTTCTCTTTGATTGCTGTCTTCCACTCTTCGTGAATCCTGAGTCTTTATTCCTGCTTAATGTTTTCTATTCAATTACGTGCATTGTCTTGTGAAGTCTAGATTTTCACTGCATTACAGTATTCGACATTCCTCATGTCGACGTGATTAATGGTCTATATAGATTGAATTCCATTATCTGCACTTGCCTTATTATTAGTTGTCAAGATATATTAGTATACCTGCTGTTACTGTTAGCCCAAGTGATTAAGGTAGATAACAGTTACTGTAGATACTGTACAGTTAATAATGTGGCATCATTCGATTGTATTGGGGCTCCTGTAGTGATATTCTGTGTTCTACCAGGTCATTGCTGAGAGTCTTTCAGAGGAGGAGATAGCTGGATTGAAGGAAATGTTCACGGCAATGGATACAGATAATAGCGGTGCCATCACATATGATGAACTGAAAGAAGGCTTGAGAAAATATGGTTCCACACTGAAAGATACTGAAATTCGTGATCTTATGGAGGCGGTAAGTTGGTTAAGAATAGTTAAAGCTCAAACTACCACCATATGTTCGTTCTTGGTTTTAGATCTGCTGTGAGGCGTTTTTAGTTTATTGGTAGAAAAGGTTGCCCTTTAGCTTCAGCTGGGGGATTTCTTCCATGTGTGCCGTGATCTTGCAGATGCAGTTTTATGATTAGTACTAATACATGTGCGATCTATTCATTTGCTTAAATACTCCACCTACAACTAGGAGTTGGAAATGCTGTGCCATTGATACTGATGTGTATGTTACATGCTTGTTTTCCGGAGCTTGGAATGACTTCAGACTGCATATATTGGACCAACTTCTCATTTTCTTTATCTGCCTGTTCTCTGATTTCTGAACTCAAAAGAGACATTACATGTTTTGAACATTCCATTCTTAAACTTTCTTGGAGCACTAATCATTTGTTTCTAGAAAACATGTGCTTTTATGCTACCATCAGATATCTATGAACTTTCTTTGCAAAAAAAAAAAGATATTCATGAATTCCATTTTTTTGCGAGAAATCTATGAACTTCATTTGTGTTTGCACATAATATTCATGTTTACTCTTCTTTTTTTTTTTTGTGGGGGGGGGGGGGGGGGGGGTGGATCTTCATGTTTTACTGTGTAGCCATTTCAAAATTGATTTTAGAACTGCTCATTTCTGTAATTTAGTAGTAGCTAGCTAGCTATAGACAAACTAGCCAACTGCTTACTTGAATTTCATTTGAATCATTTTAGGCAGATGTAGACAACAGTGGGACTATTGATTATATAGAATTCATTGCTGCTACATTGCACCTCAATAAACTTGAGCGTGAGGAACATCTAGTGGCAGCGTTCGCATACTTTGACAAGGATGGCAGTGGTTATATTACAGTGGATGAGCTTCAGCAAGCTTGCAAAGAGCATAACATGCCAGATGCTTTTCTGGATGACGTCATCAATGAAGCTGATCAGGATAACGTAAGTACATTGATGCTTGAACTGCTTTTAATATATTGACTATGTGCCAGAGTGTATTATAGCTCTTATTAAATTAAAACAAGAAGGCTGTTTCTCTTTTCTAAAAAGCAAAAACAAAAAAGAAATATAAGAAGGGTGATGCAACAGTTGTGACGTGATGTGAAATCTGCATACATATAAGTAAGGACAAATGGGGTCTGAATGATACTTATTAGCCTGAAGTTGTGAAGTCCATTTGTTTGTCTACCATTGCAGTTTGCTAGCCCTTGAAGTTTGTGGTGTATCTTTAGTGCATGCTAAGTTAAAATGTTATATTGAGTATATGATGAATGCACTGTACATACACGACTATCTCTATGTACTACGAAGTAATATAGTTTACCATATTTGTTCTATTTCATTAGGATGGTCGCATTGATTATGGGGAATTTGTTGCTATGATGACGAAGGGCAACATGGGAGTTGGGAGAAGAACAATGAGAAACAGCTTGAACGTAAGCTTGACGGACACCCCTGGTGCACTCTGAAGTCTGAACCTCCAAGAGGTACAGATTTGGAGCTTATTCTGATTCTCTCTACGGAAAGTGGCTGCAATTTTTGAATGCTGTCAGCTGTAGCATTTTAGGTGTGGGCGTGTGTTTCAGCCAACCTTATTTTGACACCTTTTATTATTTTTCAGTGAAATGTATGAAAAGAATGCCTTGTACATGAGCTGGGTTGCAAAAATGTTGATGTCTTTCCCTTTCCCATCTACCAATCGCACGTCGTCGTCCAGAGTTAGACCGTAATGTAATACCAAGCATTCTCTACCTGTAACTGGATGTTCAGAATGCTGATGCGAAAACTGGAATTTACATGTTACAGTTTGTATGCTTGTCATTTCTTTCCTTACTCCTGCTCTATGTACACATGAAAGTATAGCATTTCCGGGTTTTTTTTTTCCGTTGCATTGGGCCGCGGGCCTGCGGGAGCCTCCTCGTGCGAGAAGAGCCCGCAGCACTGGTCAGATAACGCGTATCGGCCCAGAAATCCCAGGAATTGCCGAATTGGGTTCCCTCGCCGAGCCGCCGCTGGATTGCAACCCATTCGCCGACGCCGGCGCCATGCAGAAGGGTGACGAGTCATCGGGGAAGCAAGGGGAGTCCGCAGCGAGGCGGTCTCCCTCGGTTCAGCCTCCCTCTTCTGCTCCCGGTTCACCGGTTGACGGGAACGGCCGCGCTTTGGAGCTGCCCAAGACGGGGGGACTTTTGGAAAGACCATTGGGTGGGCGTCGGAGCGCCCCGCTGGAACTGGAAAGCTTCACTGGTCACCTCGGTGCCGCCCGGGAGGGGCAAAGGATCCTTCGCCGGATCTCCGTGACGACGTCTCCACCACCAATCGTTAGGCCTCAGATGATGCCAGCCGTCTTGTAGCATTCAACGCTTCCTCAAAGTGTGCTCTTCGCGATCAGATTCATCAAGGATGGTGAGCATTGTGATCTTTTACGCAAAATTTGAACTTCTATGTCTTCGATCAAACTTGGATTCACTCCACGGTTTTAGTGTCCTTGGTTGTTCGTACATTGTCAGATTGTCTCCTTTTTTTTTTTTTCCATACCGCATAACGGTATCATATTCATACCCGCATAGCCATGCCTGCAAATGAGGTGAGGTAGCAAGAGGGAGACGAATCTGTGCTGTGATGACAGCTACTAACAAGGACGTGGACGAGTCTGCTCCTCTGCCATCTTGGTGACCTCCGGCTTCAGCTGACCAAAAAACTGGGCCATCATCCATAATCCAAGCCAACGTTCTTCATGGTAGTGCAAAAGAAGCAGAGCACCTCAAACAGCAAGACGACTTACGTCGCCAGCGGCATAATCTAGCCATCGACGGCGCGCGGCCCGCCACTTTAGTTGTCGCGCAACATTCAAAATCGGATCGCGGCTTTTGCACGTTGACCTCCCGAGCTCAACTTGCGCACCAGTCCAGCCGCCGGAGCGCCGCGCAACCATACGAACACCTGCAGCTGTCCGGCTGTCCCCTGAATTTGTACGCGCCTTTTGGCCCGTCCACCCCGTAGATATAGCAGCAGATATGATTACCAAAGTTTCAGTGCGCGGGTCAAAATCTATCTATTCGCGGTTGAGCTGAGCGGTCGAGGATCTCACTCGAGCTAATGCGCCAACAACACACTTGTGCCTGCGCGCCGGTGAAGGAAGCTTCGTCTCCCACTCATCTGGCGCCGTCGACGGCGTTATCGCGGCACACTATTTACCCATATCAGCGAGGAAGCATCGTCCGGTCCGGAGGTACTGGAGGCGGCGAGGAAGTTTCAAGAAGATTTCGTTTTAAATTCCCACCAGGTGGACTCTAGAATTTTCTGATATGCATCGTGTTTGGATTTTTATATGATTCTATGTACCATATCCAATCCAAGTTTAGTTAGTTGGCAAAGGCAAAGTGCCGATATTAGTCTGCAAATAATGAACTTGGGCTCCAGCCGGCCGCCTCAACGCCAGCTTACCCAACCCCACTATTGTCACTAATGCACTTCAATCTATGGGTACAAAAGTGCGGGAGAAAAATAACAAAGTTGAAAAATATTTAACTTAGTAAAACTTAAAAAACTACTACCTATATTCTTTTTTATTTTTATAGGTACAAATACTTAAATTCTTAAGCAGAGAGAATATGTTTTTGAATTAAATTAGCATGATGATTTGACTTGCCGACGTACCCAGATGTTTGACCCAATACTACAAGTAGTAGCAGAGTGCTAGTGTGGTCCTTCGTATTTGCTCGCTACAACCACACGCCTTGCATACCCTTATTTGTTGACAATCGCAGATGTCTGAAAGGTTTGTGTATGGTGCATTTTATTAGGTCGTAGATCCACTTCAATGGATGGCATGGGCCATATGGGTCACACAAGAGAGGCACTGAGGGCGTTTGGTTGACTCCTTCCGGGTCGAGAGGTCGCATTCCGGATTTAGTAGCGTATTTGTTGTTTTGTATTTACTTCCTCCATTTGAAAATGTTGTAGTATCACAATGTTTATTTTTAATTTATAAAATTTCTTTTGAATATATATAGTTATCTGTCTCATAATGAATCTGACAGCATCTTTATGTACATTCAATTTTTATAAATTTTTTATTATTTGTAGCCAAAATTACAGATGTTTGATTTTAATGAAACATAGAAATTTTTATATTTTTAGATGGAGTAAAAATAATTAATCTATTTTGAAGCATTGTCTTCTGTAGCTATTAGTACCATACTCGTAAAAATCAGGCCTTTGCCTTCAAAGCGCTTATCATGCTGAGATGACCCACTATCTTAGGCAACTACTGTTGCTCCTTGTGCAAAAGGTAATACTAGTATACTTTCAGACAGAACCAACACATAAAAATAAAAAAACGACCAAATATCTTAGCGATGAGCAGTTGTTTGTGATTGTGCAATACATATTATTTTGTTGGTGCTTCACCTTAATTAATTGAGAATGGCCAAAGTAAAATTCATACCAACACTCTCTTGAATTGGTGATTAGCTGAAATTCATGGTTACTTAATATATAAATAGAGACTTTACTTAATATATAAATGGCAATATATTATTTCTTTTATTTTTTGCGAGAACATCATTTCTGAATTCAGATACTCACTCATGGAACAAGAGGGGAAAGAAGAGCAAAGAGTAGTACAGGGTTATGGAGTTCAAAAACCACAAAGCTTTTACTATATCATTTCACTTATGTACAGAGGTATTACAGGGACAAATCTTTTACCATCAAATAGTTATACACATTTGATTCATAACAAATGACCGAAATGCTCCCCATTTCCCGCCTTGAGCCAGTCACTACTGCTAACTAATCACACCTAAAAAACAATGAAACCTACAAGGCCATAAGAGAGTTAACTAATGAGATTGCACATCTGGTTAATTCCTTTTCCTGCCTGTAGTAGTGCGTAGCGCACTACGCCAAGAACGTGGGCACCTCAGCGGCGCTGCAGGGCGGCTTCCAGAGCGCGCCGAGGCCACCACCGGGGCGCGCGCCGCAGCGTCGGCACCTTTCGCCGGCGGGGAGTTCGACGGCCAGCACGCGACGGCACGACGGGCAGGAGGAGTGCGAGCGCAGCCACTTGTCGACGCAGTCGGCGTGGAACCCGTGGCCGCACTGCGGCAGCACGCGCATGGCCTGGCCGTCCTCGAACTCGGCGAGGCAGATGGCGCACTCGTCCGCCTCGTCGTCATCGTCAGCGCCCTCCTTGTTGCTACGGTCGGAGACGTACGTGACCGTCGGAAGGGAGCGCAGCACCTCCTTCTTGACGCCCTTGTTCTTCGCGGCGCCCTCTGGCGGTTGCCGTCCCCCGACGACCGCGGCGGTCCATCGCCGCGAGCACGCGCACCGTGCGACGAGGCCAAGGCCCAGGACACAGACGAGAGCGCAGAGCAGGCCGGCGAGGATGAGGACCATGTCCGAGTTGAGGGAGTCACGTCCTGGCGAGGTCGGGGAACCGGCGGGGGGCGCTTCGACGAGCATTCTTGCCATGGCTGCGCGCTGGCAGAGATTGCGCAAGTCGATCTGGAGCTTGAGAGCTGCTGCAGGCAGCGGGCTGATGGGCAGGGTGAGAAGGGTGTGATAGAGGGTTGGGTTGGCTCTGCTTATATAGAGCTCCTGTGGGAAATTTGAAAAACAGAACCGGAGGTCACATGGGTCAGTGCGACGGTTTGTTTTGTGTTTGAAACGTGAAAGCTGGTCTTTCTTTTGGGTCTCAATTTGTTTTGTTACATACTCTCATAATGGTATTATTTGGCCTCTTTTAGTAACCGTCTTTGCCATGCACATGGACCAATTGAGTGAAGTGACTTCTAATATTTTGACTCATGATAATATAAGAAAAATGTTTACAGGTTGTGGCTTTTAAAACTTTTCTGGACTCTTGTAGGCCGCTCAAACATTTGCGTTAATTAATGATGGTAAACATTTTACATGTGTTTATATTTACCGATAGTTTAGTCGGTGATTAGAATGAAGCAAATTTCATTGTAGGGGTAAATCGAACCAATTCAAATCAATCATCAATAAAACAAACTTACTGTCATTAAGTTTTTATCATGTTGGACAGATTATTTTTTGTGTGTAGTCATCGTGCTCCCTTTTTTACTCACTTTCGCTAACAAAGCAACCTCAGGAACAATCAAAGACGAAGGAAGTGGTGAATCAGACCGCACACTCCAACCACTAGGTTAAGGTTGCAACTCACTCCTCAATCGCGAGTACAGACACCACTCAAAACTGACAGTTCTCAGGAACTAGGGACTGCTGATATATATTGTAGAAGTTCATATGTAGTGGTATTCGGCTCTGTTTGGTATAGCTTTGTCCGATTCTGGCTCTCTCAATGTATATTTGCAAAGTAAGATAAGACTTTTTTCTCTTTTCTGTGTGAAATGTGCTTGGAGCAAGTGAAATTGCAAATCAAACCTCACACCGCTCCTATATTATAGCATCTACAGTACCCACAACAGTGGAAGTGTCAGAGGAGCTGGAGTCATGAGTAGCGAAAGCAAACACATCCTTAATCTTAGGGTCTAGCCCATTTGTTTCCCTCTAGATTGTAACTTAGATTATGAAATCAGATTCCACAATCTAACCTCTAATTCCACAATCTCACAAACTAGAATGAGATAGCTTTTATCAGACTATAGCACATATATTTACACTTCTATCACTAAGACCCACTTGATATGACTGTAATTAGATTGTAGAATCCAGACAAATACAGTAAACATCTTCTTAGATTTTCAACTTTATATTTTTATAATATCAAATTTCACAATTCAGATTGAAGTCAAAGGAAAGGGGCCTTACCTATGAGCGCGCTAGCTCCATGCAAGATTTTAGCCCTACGTATGCTACTGCAAAAACAATATTTTAGCCGTACAAAATACCAACTCTTTGTGCAGATTGGCAGAGAACACCACCATCCATCAGCAGCAGCAGGTGAGCACCCAACGAAAACTGTTGGTGTCACCCGGCAGAAAGAAGAAAAAAGAGCACACAGCGCGAGCAGCGGACATGTGTCCCTGATCCAAGCCACAGACAGGGAAGTCAGGAACAGCACTGGCCGTGGCGCAGATACTTTCGGTTGCGCGTCGGGCTACCTGTCACCCGGGCATAGCCCGCATGTGCCGCGGGCACTGACTGACTTGGTTGGTGCTCAGTGGTCACGTCGCGCTCCCTCCCCCCTCCCCGCCGGCCTCCTCCTCGCCGTTCTTTAAGCTCGCAGAGAGTACTACTCCTACGGTACAGTTCGCCTTGCCGCGGTCGGTGCCCGAAATCGCATGCCCGGCGACCGTGGTCTCCGAAAGAGGGGGCGCGGCGATACGAGACGAGAGGGCCTCCACAAAAAAATCTGCTACAGTGCGATGTGCCGATGTACGGCCGTGTGTGCGGCGGGCGTCTCTCGGCTGCTACCCGCGACGAGACGGCCGCAGGCGCAGGCGGCCAGCCGGGCTGTGGTGATCGAACGCAGTGCGGCATGACGTTGTGTTTCTTTTTGGCAGGAAAAACGGGGCCAGGAAGCCGTCCTTTTTTGGGCACGCCACCCCCCCCCCCCCCCCCCCCCCCCCCCGCTTCTTCGGGGCCAGTCGATCGATCGATCGATCAATCGGTAGTGGCAACCCAAAGTGCTTCCACTTGGCATCGTTAGCACATGGAGGAGCCGCGCCTTTCCGCTTGGCATTGGCAGCACACATGCGTATCACATGCATGGCCGGCTCCTGTCCTGTGTGTGCGCGCGCCGGGCCGGAGGGCGGATGGAGGAACTGACTGACGGAAGAAGGCCGGGGTACCACCGCACCGCTCGATCGGATCAACGTGTACGTCTACCTAGCTAGACACATGGCGAAAGTGCTCTTGTGTGCGGGTGGCCGTTTAGCAGTACTGGGTGGTGCTTGCACGTCGCTTTTCAGTCCCCGAAACCGCACGTTGCACAGCATTTCCGCTTACCTTTTTTTCACACAGGGAGGGAGCTGCTTTGAGCGGCGGCTGCGCGACGGGCCGAAAATGAACCCTGGGGCCGAGAAAATGATCCCTGGGGCCGAGAGAAATAGAAGAATGGCAATACGAAATGCAGAGGCAAGTTCGTTACCCTGCACCTCTACCTAATCGCGCGACCAGGAGGATGCGATCATCAAACTATCTATTGTCTGTGTGGTTCCCTTTTTTCCTAATGGAAGTGGTCTTTTGTTGTACAACTTTATTTTCACGAGATTTACTCTTGCAACCACATGAGATCTCAGTCATATTTTTAAAACAATCAATATTAATATGAAAAAATATTTTATTTATACTGCTCAAACAATTTACAACTGAAGTTAGAACATTTAATGTTTTGGTGTTCCAACATTAATTATAAATATTCCATCTTTACAAGCAAAATGGTGTAGATGTTGATATTAATTGTTTCTACACCCTATTTCCACACCAACTAATGCTTCATCAGCGCTTTAAAGGGGAAAAAAGAATGCAAGGACTGATGTAATAAAGTTGAAACACGAATCATACAGCCATCTAATTGCCTTGAGATCACCATCCACAGTGCCTTTTGTTTCTCTTTGGACTACGGTAGACGTAGACCCTACCCTCTATACGCATCTCTGAGAACATGATAGCAGAATATCCACAAAGATCTGTTCGATGAGAGGGAGGGAGGGGTCGCCGGGTCGGTCATGCACATTCCATGGTTTAGGGACCTTGGACCGGATTTTTGCGCTTTAATGATCGGGACGGCACATCGTCTATCGCAGAGGATCGCGATGACATGCGGGAGCTCAATCGCTTATATGTGGTTCCTCTCTCTGGACACGACCATGCTGTGCTGTGTCCTGCTTAATGTACGGCATGGATTAAGAACAATCAACCGTTTCACATAGAGATAATTGCATAGGAACTTTGTGAATAGTGAAGAAAAAAGAATATACTTCCTCCGTTTAGATTTAATCGATGTTAGGACACAGAACTTAGTTAAATTTTGTATTCACAACAAAGATTTTGTTTAATTTTGAATTAGATGACGTGTCCTAATGTCAAATAAATCCAAACATATAGGAGTATGTTGTAAACTGAGCTTAGCAAATATGATTAGATTTCTGATAGTGGAACCAACCCACCCAATTTCAAATTCTAGATTTGACGTACGTGTTGCATTTACGGTTAATTATTCTTTCAGTGGTAGGTGACGTCCCGTTGACAGCGAGGCGTCCATGGTGACTTTTTTAATCTCAAGAAAGGCCGACTCAGTCTGTTATTGGCGCTCATATAGTGATATGTTGTGCGTGCGTATGATCATAGGGTGAGTACTCGTACATATATGAGTATCTACGTCTGTATTGTGTTTAAAAAAACAACATATAGAAATACGTTCGTCCGAGAAGAATATTGAAGTGAAAAGTTTTTTTTTTGAAAAAATAGAATAATTCAGATAGGATCAATAATTCAGTACATGCATGTGTAAGTTAACGAATAAACTTTAAGAAAAAGATAGTAGCGGAGTGCAACTTTAAGTCCTAAGATGATTAGGACTGGGCAAAGCCGTGAGCTTGAAACATGACAGGGTATCTTGGATAAGACGATGATTTTCTGATAAGATAAGATCCGCCAAAGTGGATAGAACGGGATGATGATTTTATCTTTTCGAGCCATCGGAAGGGCAAGCACAGTACTGGCTGCCTGCACTATATGCGACAAATAACGATAAGCCCCATGTAACTGTAAGTGGAGAGTTATGATAGAGGAAACAATAAATCTATATTCCCCACATGGCATTCTACGCATCGTACGGTTCCAGGCAGCCTCGTGTTGCTACGAACAAATTCAGAGATGTATCTAGTATCTGTATCACGGTTCATTTCAATGCGAGTTGTAAAGCAACTTAACAAATTGATCCTAGTTCAGATACAATTTTCAAAGGGCAGTTTGACAGATTAGCCTTCAAGAAGCCCACCACAGTAAACTTAAGACAATTGTATAATGAATTGCACCATTTTCTTAAAAATCATTTGCTTACATCAATTTTCAGAATAGAAAAGATTAATCGACATCTCTCCCCTCAAGATAACAGAATCTTCAGAATAAAAAGAAAAGACTAATTGATCTCTCCTCTTGTGATAACATAATATGGGTACACGATATCAGTTACAATTGCGGGTCAATGAGAGCCAAATGGCATATTGTGTTGCTGAAACTCAACGTGACACAAGATTTTAAAGAACCAATGGTAACCCCTAGGTAAAAACTGAGGACTGAAATGCTTTGGTTCAATCAGCATTTGAGAGCAGCTCTTGCCATTTCTAAAGCTCCTTCATAGGTCTTGTTGCCCCCAATGAAGCCACTCATATGAACAAATACACAGCCGGGAATGCCAATTTCCTGAGACAGTTCATCGTCCCTCATGCCCCTCCACTTTTCTGGCAGAGGCTTTCGGCTCTCAAACCTGTCAGGAGCAACTGATACTGCTTGCACACGCCAACTTTTGCTCCTCTCATCCTGCAATCAAATGACAAAATCAAATCAACAGGAATGGTTTTGGAGTGCAAGTAACCATGTTGGGAACATGTTAAAAAGTTTTATCAGGGACTTTAATCCTACAGGGTTAGGACATGACCAAGGAATAGATATGCTGCTTACGAGGGCACGTGAAGACGGCAAATCATAGGGGAAAATTGAAATTGTCAATACTACTGCCAACAACCAGTAAAAATTGAGTCCACAAAAACTTAATTACTCCAAACTTAACTGTATCAAGGTACAATTATTATAGCCTGCGATGGCCATGGCTCCTTACCTGATACAGCACATATTTGGTCAGGGGCTCAATCTTCAGCTCGTCTTCAAGCTCAAATAGATGAAGTTTCCACTGTCATTATTGAAGGAACGCTACATGTTAGGAAGTAGCAGTACACATTAAAAATACAGACAATAACTAGTTGTAGTTCTTGAAGCAATTTTGAAAATATAATCTGACTAAAATTGACCGCCTGATTGCAATCAGCAGATATTGATGAAGGTACTTCAATTACACATTATGCATATGTTAATTTCTTGGTAAACAAATTAATGACGTTTTTACAACAATAGAAACAGAAAAACAACCATGACTTCTGGTACATGCCACAAAACATTGTGAAATGTCAGATAAGATAACCAGAAAGCATAGCGTCTAGGGGCCCCTAGCGTTTATGGCTCCGGTAATGTAAGAACCCAGCATAACAAAAATTCAGATGTGTATGCCTGCACATAGAACCCAGTGTGGGCAAAAAGGGTCAAAATCTTTACCGGGCAGAATCTATCCAAAACCATGATTTCTCCACTCGGATCGACATTTCCTCTTGATAACAAACATTCCATGACAATAGATCTTGCAGGTAACCATGACTTCACATGAAAGTGAACACTCTGGCAATAAAGGTAGAAAACACTGTTATTGTCACGCAAAAAGCAAGGAGAGTAAACACATGAGCTGACGGTAAAGTTGATGCACAACAAATCAACAATAAAGGCACAGGAGTAATACCTCCATAAATTCACCTCCTGCGAGCATCATTGCTTTCTGAAATGCTGCATTCTCCTTCTCAGGAGACTGATCTGGATCAGTCCAGTCCGGATTAAGACGTCCAACGCGAGAAGACAGGTGTGTATTGTTCACATACTTTGGTGGCTGATCTGTGTCATACTGATTGATTCCATTGTCAATTGCATCAAGTGCCTGTTATATGACAGAAAAATTATTTCTTTGGCACATGAAACATAAATTGGCCTCAGAATTTGTTGTCAGATGTCTAGCTATTGTGTCTCAGAATCTGAAGTCAGATGTCTAGGAATTAAAAAGGTTTTTATTATTATTATTATTATTATTATTTTGACACCCAGGAATTGAAGCCTATTGATGATACAGATGCAACAAAGATTAGTGATGTTTGTCCCATTAAAATATATTTTAGATTATAAAAGGAAGAATTATGGTCCAAGGAAAAACAGATAATAACTCTAATTGCAGAAACAGACTCCAGTGAATCCCTGAAATTTTTATTTGAGTCTACAATTACCACCACATAAGGCCAATTGATCGCTGGCGTTTCCAAAGTTTGCAAAATTCAACAAAAATAATAACTCTAGGGACAACTCAAACCCTATAAAACCTTCAATAACCAATGAGTGGATCACCAACAAAATCTATTATAAACTATATACCGTAAGACTTTATAGCACAACAATGGTTAGACAAAAGGTTAGAGTAACAACAGTAACCCATGAAACATGATACACCAAAAGCAATATATTGAACTTTTAAATCTAGTTATAGGATAAGGTCCTAACCTCAACAAAGCTTTTATATATAGCAAGATACAAGCGGTGAACATCCTCATGATCTTCACTGACCCCAAGTACCTTTGCAATTATTTCTTTACCAAAATGCTGCAGTATCAGGCAACTTAAAAGGTTAATTGAACATGTTTTGCCAACATTGATATAGTTAAATACAAGGAACTAGCAGTCACCATCTTCAGTTTGCAACCTGTACACTTCAATAGGCAAATGGCATAACTAATTTTGATGTAAAATTTCTTGGACACCATTCAGGCATAAAATAAAACAAAAGGGATACGGAACAAATTATCATCATCCGTAACCAAACAGCCCCTAGAACCAAACAGATTCTAGCCTAGAGGCTTTGAATCATCATTCCATCAAACAAAATTAACTAATTCCTCAGGAGTTGCCAATATAGAAGAATTAAAAATCATTGTAGTCCACCGGGAGTACCTTGTAGACAAGCCCAGCACTGCTAAGTTTTGTGTTAAATCCATGCCCAAAGACTTCATTGAATCCCTTCTGGTGATGATCATAGCGATGGCGGCTTGGATCATACACACCACCAACATCAAGGACGGCATCCAGCGTATCAAGGATCTACATCATAGTCCAACAAGAAAAGGAGGCATACTAGTGAGTGCAACTGGAGGATATACAAAATAGCAAAGAAAACGCTCTAGAGAATGACGTAGAGATCCCCATTTCGACAGAATACAGTGACTGTGACCCATAATCTAATTAGTAAATTCTACTACTAATTAATGCACTTGTATATAGCAAAAACAGAGAGGAGATTTCAGTCTTCAGAGAAATGGAGGAATACTTAAATTCAACAGAGGAATACTCGAATTGACGTCCTATGTGACAGCAGGTTGCACGCATACTGCTCATCTAAGGTTCAGAGGTTCAGAATTTGTGAAGCAGCAGTGCAAACTCAAGGCGGTGCGAGGAATGGAAAGCAAATCGAACCGTTAGTTAGGGGGGGTGGGGGGGTGTGGAGATTTAGGACCTGGGAGTCGCGGGTGCGGACGAAGTCGGCGCCGGCGAACTGGGAGGTGAGGCGGATGAGGAAGCATCCGAGCGCCTCATCGCAGTGGAAGCTGCCGTTGTGGGTCCCCACGCGCTTGCCGGTGCCCGCGCCGTTGAGGGAGTCACCGTCGGCGGCTGATGAGTATACTCTCAGCCTCTTCGGGGAGGCGGCACCGGCCGGGGAGAGAGACGCCATGGCGGAGAAAGGGCTCCGGATTGGAGATCGCCCGAGGCTTAGGAGCGGAGACGTGACGGCTCGCTGACACAGCCTCCAGCCGGCGAGCATGCTCTGTTCGGTGAGGTAGGGTTTTGGTAAGAGTTTTGTTGGGCGCTGTTCTGTTCGTGTTCGGTGCTTCAAGTGGTAAATTTCGTCGAACCGTACGGCCGAATGGCCGAAAATGGGTTCGGCGTCGACAGCCCATTAGTCGGGTGGGAGCGCTTGCAGCCCGCTTTGGAAGACAGACCATATTAGCTCAGAAGTCAGGAGCGTGCAGCTGCTTGTTGGGCCATGCCATCATATGAGGTCAGCCTATTTGTGATCTTTTTATTTTCTCCTGCTCCTATCGTTAAACTACCGATAAAAGTGTTTTCGAAAGATACTACAGTAGTACTATTGAACACCACCCTTCCAGAAACTGACACGTGCCGTGTCCTCCTACCGGCATTGTGCTGCCTGCTTGATCGGCTCTCTCATCGTGGCCAGGGCTTCTACATTAGCATGAAATCATTGACACTGCGATTATGATGGGAAAAAAAAAGTGCGCGTGATTTAGAGGAAGCGCACCAGTTCCGTCGAATGGGGCCGCTTGCGCATAGCGCATGGGCGTCACGGGCGTGTCTGTTTGCTCCGACTTAATTGACCGACCGCCCCTCAAGGACTCCTAGTTAAGTTGATCTGATGATGAAGAGTGGCCCAGCGCGACCGGCCATTCTGTTTAGCTTGGCCAGCTAGAGCCAGAGCACCAGCGCAGTCCAGTAACGGCACCGGCTGCCCAAACCTAGCTCATGCGTACCTCGCCAAGAGCATGTGGACGCCAAGCATGTCGGCACGCACCCGACCCGTACGGTGCACGGGCGACGCTGCCAGAGTTATAGAGAAAAAGTCACTGGTGCTACAGGTGATAGTCAGGTCCAATACTTGCAGATGGTCAGTTTCCTGTGCATCAACATATGAGATCAACACTCATTCAAAAAAAAAAAAACTGATACACGTTTCTACCAAAAAGTCACCAACGACGACCAGGTACATATACAGCGATTTACAAATGATCAGAGGACACCGATGACACGTAACACCGCCACCGGTTGTACGCTGCAAACCTTCGTACACGCGATAGCAACAAACAGGAAGCTGATGATACGTACAGACATCGACGCATCACGATATCAGCTTTTAAATTCAATCACACGTAGTGCAAAATACGTATAAAAAATCATTGATTTCTTGACAGATGTCACATTCGTCATTCTTATTATTTCGATCGCCGAGAGTACAGAGAAATGGTGAATTTTACATCACGACGTACCAGCGACTAACCACACCACCGATTGGGTTTTTGACAAAAACACAAACCCGTGCCGTGCATATGAATGCCATGACATGTGGTGGTGGTACGTCCGCCCGTAATTAGTACTACTATTATAAAAACGAAAAAAAAAAAAACAAACAAACAGGAGGCCTCCGATACTTGCTTACAGAGCAAGGACGGACCCGGTCCGGATCTTGCCGCAGTCCTGTGGGCCGTCCACCTCTCTGGCGGTGGGCTGGGGCCCAAGTGTCGGCCTCCTGGCGCCGGCTCTCTCCGCCGCCTCGTCCGCCTCGATCTGCGCGCTCCGGCACTCCTCGCTGCAGAACGGCACGTCCCCTCTGTTCGCCGGAGACGATCGCAGGGACATGGCTCGTGAGGGCGCCCTTCGAATGGCAACAATGGGGGGAGAAGAACAATACTAGTAACAAGGATGAAAGAGAATACGATTACGAACCTGTACATGTAGATGTCGCACTTGAGAGGCTTCCGGCAGAGGAAGCACGCATCCAGAAAATGCATCTGCTGCAGATGATCCGCCCCAGCCATCGATCTCCCCGTTTTCTCTGTCCTCGTCTAGGGGGTCCCCCGCAACTAGCGTTCGGGATCCTGGCGGGCCGACGGAGAGAAAGCGCGCGCAGCCGAGTTAGGTCCGGCGAGATCCACGCCCTTCCGCCGGCACCAGCAAAATCGCCCGCGGTCCCTTGGTGCCCCGATGCTCCCTCCTCCTTTTCCTTCCGTTGCGCGTCTGTTGCGTCAATTGCGGTGACGCTTCGTTGGGAGGCAACGCAACGGAGATGCGCCCGGCGTTTAATAATGGCAAAGGGAAGAGGAGAGGGGAGCGGAAGCTGCCTTGCCTGGAGATTGTTTTGACCTACCTGTCAGAGTAATGGAACGGACGCCGCGTGGAAGCCAGCGCACTGGTTACGGTTACGGCAAGGAGTTGGAGTTGGATACTCGGGTCCACGCGCCCGAACTTTTACAATGGCGCGTGGGCCGGACGGTTGTTGACCCACATGTCATTCTCAGTTCAGTTCGATTTGGACGAGCGGGTCCCGGTAGGCGGTGGGTGACCTTTCGTGGTGTGTCCAAGAGAATCTTCTCGTCGTGTCCCTGGGATTGGAACAGCCTACCAGCCTTGCAACACACGCAGACTCGAACGTTTTGTCGCCTGCGAATGAGAATTTACAGCACTTCACGAGGTCGGGAATATATGCAGGAATCAGTTTGGAGCATTACCACTTTTCAGATTTTTGACCGCAACAAACAAGAAATTCTTTCAGAGAGCGTTAGGCATCTTTTGACCAGTCTAAAAATTTCTATGCAAACGGTTTCGAGTGGAAGCATTTCATTTCCGTTGGTAGCTGAGCGACCTGCGTCGACGATCGCGCTGCTGTGCGGCGGTGGTGGCACATAAGGCCTGAACTTTAGAAAAAACTCAAAGGACCTTGACTCCGAGTCGGTCCTCCAGCACCGGACCACAGAATGGTGTTCCTGTTTTGTTCCTGTTCCACTTCCGCAAAGATCTATCAGGGTCAGAACATGTTCTTGGCATTGTCAATGGCATCTTCTGAAATCTCTTTGCAACATGCATCTAATTTTTTTTATTTAAATGATGTGTTTGATTAATTGACTGGTACGATGGCGTAGTATTCGTTTGAGAGAATTAGATGACTACCATTACAAATCATAAAGTTGTAAAATAACATCCTATATGAAGATGAAGCCCACGTGTCATAGATACATGGATGGTATTTAGCTACTCCATGTTTCTCTGCGATGATACTACCGTACAAAAAATTGTTTCATCAATCCGCTACTCCCTCGGTATAAAAAAAAATAATTTAGAATAAATTTTCGGTCAAACATTAAAAATATAAATCATAAATAATTTTTAAATTATTATGTTTAAAAATATAAAAATTATATGAGTAGATTTATTTTAAAAAAATACTTTCATAAAAATATATATATATTATTTTTTTAGTAAATATTTTTATTAAAAATTAAAGTCACTTTTTTTTTTATACCGGAGGGAGTATCAGTTAGTGCTGAAACCAAAGGCTAATCATTGGTCGGAGATAAAGGGCTTGAACATTTGTGTACGTGCGTATCCGACACTTTGAAAGGGATGAGCTTATGATAAATTTCAGAAGCTGGGCAACCTAGACAATCCCATTCCGTGGAAGTCAAACACAATTTCTCCCGAAAGCCACGTTACTAAAGAAAACAGCTCATTCACTGGCTCCAGCGGCCCTGATCTTTAATCAGCAATCCAACAAAAACGAGCATGATGAGCAACAAACAAGCTCGTCTGTGCTCACAAAGAATCGATTCTCTCGCTACTTTGGGTCACTTCCCCTTTCTTTACACAGTCGGGGAATTGCAGGCCGTGGTTCTCTGTGCGAAAGAATCCTTGTCTAGTACTACTACGTACTATGGACGTGCAAGAATTCTTCCCGGGATCACGTAGGTGTGGAATCCTCCATGAGCTTTAGCGATGTAGCTGAAGCTGAAGCTGCCGCTGCTACGGACGCTCCCTGTGCGCCACCGCCGCTGCCTGCTGCGCCGTGGGGGAGTTCTGCTTCTTCCTCCGGTGCTTGGCGCGGTCCATGTCGATCTGCTCCCTCCTGCACTCGTCGCTGCAGAACGGCGTGTCCCCTCTTCTCTCGATCGGAGAACACGCACGGGCAAGCGGCGAAATCAGTACGAGAAGTCGCGTATGCATGCCGTGGGGTATTACGTGTCGTAGATAGATACCACTAGTACTAGAGCGACAGGCAATTCGTACGTGCGGACCTGTACATGAAGATGTCGCCGCAGAGGGCCTTGTGACAGAGGGTGCACTCGTCCAGGAAATGGTGCGCCTCCTCCGTCTCCATGTCGGGGACGCAGAACACGGAGGGCGCGTGCCTCGCCGCTGGGCTGCTCCTACTGCTCACCGCTGCCTTCGTCGCCACGCGCGGCGAGGCATGGACGTCGTCCGTGGCGGAGGGGTCAGGCCGGCGAGCCTGCGCGCTGCCTCCGTCGCCGCCGGAGAACACCGCCGCGAAGTCGGGGTTGCCGAACGCGTGGAAGTAGGACGACGTGAACTCCATCGGCCCGGCGTACACGTCTCTCGGCACGTCGAGCCGGTTGGCACGGAGGAAGCGCGGGACGACGGCAGCTCTGCTCGCGCTTCGAGGGAACACGGCGGAGGGGCCGTGTCCGTCTTAAACGGGGACGAAAGGGAGACTTGGCGGTTAATTAACCAACTCGTAGCTGGCATGACTTGGTTTGCATGCGAAAAATTAGAGGGAGACACCTAAACATAGGTTGCCGGCCTGGCATACGGCATGCACTTGCCATTTTTTGACTCCGTGCTGTGAGCTGACCTGAGCTCAAACATGAACCGTACTGCTACGACTTTGCTTCGAGTCAATACTATGAATCTCCAGACCACTGGGACATTTGACCCGCCCGGGAGAAGGGGAAAGACAAAATAGATTTCCATTGGTGAACATGGTGGACTGTTGGTGTCCAGCTCGATCAAGCAAATGCCACTAGTCCATAAGAGATGAATTCTAATTAAACTGCTCGATCACCAATGATCGAGCAAATGGTTCTGTGCACGCTGGGGCAGAGCCCGGGGGATAGTGAACTCAAAAATTCACCACGTAATTCGATTATATTTTGGATTTGAACCCCTTAATACTAATTTTCTACTAATATTACTTGGCCCTCTTTATACTGCTCCACTCCCCTAGAAAACAATAAAAACAAAGTTGGTGCTGTTTCACTGGACGACAGACCTCAGGTAATCCACATGGCTGCAGCGGCCAGAGGGAACACACAGCTCGCAGCCGGCGCACGGCCAGCGGAGCCGCCGCGCGCTCACGTGTGCCCCCCACGACGAACCAGCACCAGCAGCAGCGCCCCGATCCTCTCCTCTGCGCGTGCAAGAGCGCGTGCGCACGAGGCGAGTAATCAATCTCCTCGGTGTGCTGCGATGTCGTAACGTGTCAAGAAGATTCTTGCGCCGGGACCGGGAAGAAGCTACCAAGTGTGCTTTTCTTTTCTTTTCAGGCTCACCAAGGAGGACGCGCGCTCATAGGCTGCTTAGTGCCTAGGAGCGCTAGCTCGTGCGAGTTGGGCACATGGCTGCAACTTGCGGCGAGCATACCGGCTCAGGAAATGTGAAAGAAAACCAACGCGGTCCGGTGGGTCGGAGACGACGGGTTCTGTGGCATTTGTTTAGTGATGAAACCCAAAAGAACACTTCCGTCTTGAGCCGTACTGCTGTGCTTGTACTTGTTACTAATTTGACCCTTTTTTTTGTTTAATCAATCATCAATTTTGCGGTGTAAGGGATTGATTCTAGTGACATGTACGTACGGGCACGTATCCTTTTTCAGAGTTGCTGAACCGCACAGGTCAAATAACTGGTGGTATTAGCTACAACTCTGAAAAGTTCCAAGGTATTTTCTGCTGAGTTCGTGAAACGCGTGAGGTTATTACATGTATATGTGCCAGCAGGTAGACTACAACAATAATCGGTTTCAATGTGGACCGTGAAGGTGACAGGTAAGGTGACAAGGATTGGCTTAATTTGATAATGTCCAGCACACCGTGCAGATCGAATCGTTGTTGATTCTGGTACAACAGGGACAAAACCAATACCGGATCCGGCGAGCAGGGAAGCCCGCGTCCACACGATCGAGCCGCTTATTGTTCGTTCGCTGGTAAATGAATGGCAGGCACCCAAGAGGATCCAGCAAGAATACAAGACGGAAAAGGTCATGCAAATGGCACAAAACTTGAGTGCATCAGGCACGAATCAATAAACCCTGATCAGCTAGCTGTTCTGACGGTCCTATACACCACAGTTTCTTGTGACCCCGTGTCGATCGATAGGTCAGAAAGATGGAGGCCTACGTCTACCGAGCCCAGACGGTGATGCTCCGCGGGCTGCTGCTCTGCCTCTGCCTCTGCTCCTTCCTGGCGGGGGACCGCCTGGACTTGTTCTCCCTCGCCTCGTCGGTCTCGATCTGCTGCTGTCGGCATTCCTCGCTGCAGAACGGCGTGTCGCCCCTGCATCCACACGATCGAGCGGACAACGATCACAACAAGAAACAACGGCGGCGTGCAAAAGTTTCATGTAAAATGGTAGGTTGGCCTCGGACTTTTACCTGTACATGAAGATGTCCTTGTTGCCGCCGAGCAGACGACCGCACAGGAAGCAGGCGTCTAGGTAGTGGTGGTGGAGCATCGTCCCGGCGGTGGCGTTGTCGTCGCGCGGAGGTGGCGAGATCTGGTTGCTGAAGCCAGCAGTGCCGACGTGTTCTGGATTGTCCAAGGTGGAGGGGAAGTAGTGCCAGTCCTCCATATCTTGCTGCTTCTTCCGCCGGGACAGTGGAGCTAGCTATACAACACGAGGAACAATGCGACGGTGTATGTGGGAGGATCTGGAAGTGGCGGCCTGGCGAGCGCGATTTATACTGCAAAAGGGGGGGGGGGGGGGGGGGGGGGGGGGGGTGGGGTGGGGGTGGGAGAGGGTAGCTGTGCGTTTTCCGTTTGGGACCTCTGGTTTATGCTGGATTTCATAGTGCTCTGTCGCCTTCTGGTTGACAGCTCTCGTAGTCTCATTGCTTTTGCTTTTCCGTGCTTAGCATGTCTGCAAATGTTCTTTTTTACGTTGTTTGATGTTATTCATTTTTATTGTTTGATTCCTCATGCATACTACAATGATGGCGGACTATACTATACTGGCAAACGAGTTATAGCAATATAACATTAGTTATGGCAAGTGGTCTCGTAAAATAGCTAGTGACAAGATTGACTTCTCAATCACTCGACCAGAATAGCGTGGCACTGCAAAAAAAAAGAAAAAAAAGGAAGCCAAGAAACGTTTAACACATCCATACTTTGTAGGACATCTGCCTTTCCAAAAGAGAAAGAAAACAACTAAAAACGGGAAGCCAGTAATAAGCGAACAAGAAATAAAGCTGCGGGGGGGACAGAGACTGAAGGTTCCTAGCACGGGGGGGTAACAAGCGAAAAGTACATACATGCATCCTCCAATAAGAGGTGGATCATCCAAAGAGAACAAAGATGAAAGGGGGTTAAATTAGGCAACTAGCCAAGTTGCAAACAAAACTAAAGCTGGCTCCTTTGATTGCTATGAGGCCAAACCGGTTGCAATGCAAAACCAGGGCGGTAGGGCCCAAGGTGGCATATGGAAGAAGCATGTGTGTATTATAACCAGCACGAGCTTCTGATGGTTCATTCTCAAACCGAATAGGTGTTTAAGTATTACACTAGCCGTCCAATGTTGTGGTTAGAATAACCTAGGTTACATTGGTTACTGATTCCAGGTTTCTAAGTGGCTCCCTAAACAAGCGTACACTGGGCCATTGGCATCCTTGCTTGACCTTGCACATCCATTCTCTGCTGGAATAGTGTGCAACTTGCATGACAAACTTCTGCTTCAAGTAGTCAGAGACGAGGTTTTGGTCAAATATGGATAGTGTCAGCCATTGTTTCTTCAAGTCTATAAACAAGAAAATTTGACAGTAATTTTTGAATCAACTCCTATTTCATTCGATAAAGATCGAGAAATCTCTGTGGAATGTCTATATAGGTTTTCACCAGAGCTCGTTTTCCTTCACATCATATCCAGACTTAGAGGAGGCTTCGGATGATGTAGGCCAACACGACGGTGGAGACAGGCGAGATATGGCAGACAACAAGGTAAGAAAGCCCCACCGGTTTGGTGGGAATGATAAGCAAGGGTTGTGGTGCCGCTAAATTAACACGATAGGATTGAAAGTTGTGAATTTGATGATGAGAAAATGCCATCAAGGATAGTCGGAGAACTAGAGAATGGTACATTTGGGGGTGGGGGTGGGGGTTGGGGGGGGGGGGGGGGGGAGCTCTTGGATTGTTCTAGCACGATACAATGGTTACTTGATTAAACATGTTGTAAAGTTAAATGTGACTATTACTAAAAAAAAAAAGGTCGCCACCAGATTGTCTAAGTTCCTCTCCAGATCTAGTGGTTCTCCGTCTCTTGAACCGTCCAAGCTACTTTTGTTGAGCACTAGCTATTCTTAGAAAGCCTGCTAGATTAGCGTCTTATTTTCTTATGATGTATTATTTTTTAAAAATAGTAAATCATAAAAATTTGTAATCTCTTCGAGTTGCTTAGATCTCGTACGTGCATGTGTGGATTCACAAAGTCATTTATTTCATAAATAAATAAAAAAACATAGTGAAACATCGTTTCCTCAACTATTTTACGGTTGCTTAAGAAAAATTAATTATATTTCTGAATTTTACTTAGAGCACATAATTTGAACGAAGCATATATGAATTGTGTACTTTTCATTATCTACATATAAGTCATTCAAGACCTTCAGACCCTTTTTTATGGTTTGTGGACCAGATATGAAAGAGTTCTTAAAAAATGATCTCATTGGAAAACTGATTGAATATACAATCGTACATAGTAGTTCTTTGTTACTAGTTGTCACATCCATGTGACACCTATTAGTATTCTACTAACTTTGCATAATATTTTTTCTGCACCCAAACAACCATGACATCCATTGTTCTCTAACTAGAAATAATAACAATTGAGAACCACCAGTCCACCACTCGCGCTCAGAGGACAAACGTGGCGCAATGTGCAATTATGAACAGCCACGCGTACGCGCACGTCAGACCGCTATGTTCGCAGTCATTTTCGGCTGGCCCGCTGCGATGTCTTGGCGGGCCTCGATTGCGTTGTTGACGTCGCCGTTGTACTTGGGGACGTGTTGAAGGGGCGGGCCGTTGGTATGGGCCGTGGCGATGCGGTGGAACAGGGGTGTTGTTATCTTTCGGCTGGGACGGGCTGGATAAGGTGGCCAGTCCAACGCGTTGGTGCCAGGTTGTGTCAGACAATTCCCGAGAGATTTCAGAAGGGACCAGACCGGGTTGAGTGAGATCGGTGCGCCGACGAGGTGAGATTGAGAATGAGACGCCAGATGGAGCGAGCAACTACTGACTGACCCACAGGCACATGCGCATGTCCAACCAACGCATCGATCGTACTAAGTAAGATGTACCGGCCAGCAAAATCCCCCATTTCCTCCAAAATACGTCGCTCTTTCCTCGTGCCCCAGCAAACAAACCAATCCTGCAGAATACTGCGGCGACTGACGAAGTGACGGTCAGTCCGCCCGGTGATAGATTCGTTCGATCGTGCTTGCCGTGCAATGATGAATAATGATCTTTCGCGGTCTCGCCTCAAGCTGGAACCATGTGCCGGCCCTCGAGCTGCACCAATTAGCTACTGTAGGCCGCATCTAAGCGTTGCTTTTAAACTAATGCAAACCGTCTTGTAGGTCTCCATCTGGACACTTGCCTTTTAGGAGACCTGCCTGCCTCCCTCCCCTCCCTCTTCCGCCCACGTACTGCACCTGCATGGCCACCGCATCACATGGACATGATGGATGGGTTAGGTTAGGACGCGGATGCTGAAGGACCGTTCTTCGACCCGTCACCAGCTTTTGGCGGATCGTCGCGATCGTGCGTCGCTGCTGCTTATGCTAGTACCATCATCTGTCTTTTCCTTCGCGGCTAACGTGTGCGGTACGAACTCGACCTCGCTCTCGGGGAAGAAAAAGCTGCCATGTATAGTATATAGCGCCTTGTGAACACTGACGGAAACGGAAGGCTTTCCGCAGTTGATTTGATAGGGCATTATCACGCGTCGCTCCTTGTTAGGTGGTGGCCGGCCCGTGTACGTTTTGGTTAGACGACAGAGAATCTGCACCGGCGTACACGACGGGAGAATTCAGCTCCACGGCACACTTCACTCGATCAGGGAAGAAATTGATGAGAGGCAACAAAGAAAGCAATTATATCCGGCGCTCTCATAGTGGCATGTTGTTGGTTACGTTTTACATACTCACTTCACCTCGTTCATAAAAATTTTAAGAAATATATCATATGCTTTATTATGATTCAATTTATTATTAAATGATATTAAAATATGATTGTTAGTTTTAAACATTCAAACTAATTTTTAAATAAGATCAATAATTAAAGTTATTAATCAAATTCAACATAACAATAATTTAAAAAACAGAGGGAGTATAAATACTCAACAAGCCATTGAGCAATCATATTTTTCTGAAAATAAAATTGAGAAAAAAAAGAAGCAATTATACCATGTGTGTTTTTTGTTTTGTTTTTTACATAGGTTGCACTGCTTGAGTCTTCAGAACACGGTTTGATCCGAGGTTAATGTTACCACAAATTCAGTTTGAGCCAAGAGATGAAAAAGTACAACATACTCCATTTTCCGCTAGTTTACACTCTTATACACATGGTATATCAAAACTTAATTAGCGACAGAAAGACGGCGAAAAAAAAAAAACTGGGCGTCTGTGATTGCGTCAAAGCAGAGTACACAGTACTACGATCTTTTCATCTCGATCGGTCGGGTTTTTTCATTCAGGCGATCGGACGCTCGCTTCCTTCAGCTGTCTTCTGATGATCAGGTCGCAACGGGCACGTCCGCGGCTAGCTTGACGCGGCCGGACGCGGCTGCAGCAGCCGGCGTCTCGTGCCTGTGGCGTTGTTGCTCTTTGCTTTTCAATGCCCTTGCTTGCTCGTCCCAGAGGATCTGGTGGCACCTGCACTCCTCGCTGCAGAATGGCGTGTCCCCTCTGTCATTTGCAACAGGGGGAAAAAGAATCAGAATGCACCGTTCTCTCAGAATCAGGTAGATACAGAGATCTCTTGCTTGCTGCAGAGCATTATTTAGATTAGCTTACTGAACGAAGTAAGTGCACGGTGTGCTAACCTGTACATGTAGATGTCGCAGTCCATGGTGAGCCGCTTCCCGCAGAGAGAGCATGTGTCCATGGCGTGGTGGCGGAAGGTCTCGTCGCAGCCGCCTAGGGGCTCAATGTCGAAGAACGAAAACGTGGAGGAAGAAGAAGCCATGCCTTGCATTCAACGCTGGAGTTGAGTTTTAACGCACCGAGTGCAGTACCAGTACACTACTAGACTGACCTGAAACAAGTATCTGCTACTACCATCATAGAGCTAAGTCTTCCTTCTTATAAAGGGGGGCACGGTGGTACGGGACGCGAGAACCCGCTGCTAGATTTCCACGAACCTCTCCTCCTCTTTTGTACCTGTACCGTGTGCGAAAGGAGGCAGCGCGGCCGGCCAGCACATTGGCCGTAGCAGCGCTGCTAGGGGCAACAAGAAAGCTGCAGCGCGCGCGTCGGTTTTGTTCGCTTTTACCCGTGTGACAAACCCTCCTTTCTTTGGCCTTGGTGGCGCCGTCGTTGTTAACTGCAATGCGGGCAAGGATCCCACCGGTGGATCTCCCCGCTGTAAAAAACAACGGAGATCCAATTTCTTTATGCCCGCGCTTGATTCCATGGGTCCCCTCTTGTTGCGGTGCTGGCTGCTAGTTTTGTGCGCCGGCGTCGCCACGTGTGGTATTTTCTCATCGCATGATTGGGACGCCCTGCCCTTTTCACGTACGTACGCAACAGTCTCTGTATGCCGCTGACTTCTCACGTTGTTTAGTCGATCCAAGCGGGACACAGCCGACAGAGACACGTTGTGTCACCAGAAGAAAAAAGAGAAAGGAGATTTAATTTGTGGTGAATTTGACACGCATTTGATTTTATAAAAGCTACATTTTGCTCAACAGCTTTAGCTGCTTCGTGCTGGTACGAGACGAGCTCTTGGCTCGGATCTTAGAGACAAGGGATCAGGAAAATTCCAGGAAGGTGCATGCGCAAGAGCGCGGGGAGGCAGTTCCGTTGGCCAGCACCACCCGGCTTTCTTGCGCGTCTTCTTCTAGAGAGAGTGAGAGACCTTGACCCCTGTGGTGACTGAGCCCAAATTCTGTTGTTTACGGCGGATGTAGGCAGACGCTCCAAACAACAGGACGTACCTTTCAAGGGCGCAGCCGACGCGTAAAATTGAATTGGGTGTTGACCCGACAAGGAAGAACCAAGTCTTCTCGAGACCTTGACTTGACCCATCATGGTGACCGAGCTTTTAACCTGTACTACTGCTACGAGGACGGGCGCGCAGTGCAAGTACTGCACAAAATCCTTGCGCGATGCGCGGGCGGTGCGCAGAAAATCGCTGCCTCAAGCACAAGACTCCCATTCCCGTGCGAGGTGATGATGACCCTGTCCCTGTGCGTGCGGTCCGGTCGCCGTCGACGTGATTGCTGGGATCGGGAACGGCGTCTTGCAGAAGGATCTGTGCTGCAGCTGGTTTGTGTTATTTGGCGCGCAGGCCCGCTATCTGGCTCAATGAGCCCGACGACACACAGAGTACAGCAAGAAACCGGCCCAACACAGGTTGCATAGCCTCAGTCAGCGAGGTCACTGTTCATGGCCAGTAAGAAAAAGGCGATTGTGCCGCAAAAAATAAAAAGGAACCCATCAAGGCCTCTAAAGCAATTCAGCAGGCCATCGTCCAAACTTTTCTTTCTTAAGGAAAGGGGGCCATAGTTCACATTCCTTTTTGCCTTTTGTTTGAGCACAGTCCACAGCACGGCCGGCTTCTTTCTTCTCTTTCTACCTTTTTCTTTCATCGCCTCCTCGGATCACCACACTTTACCTCTTTTGTTTTTTGTTCAACAGCTCTCTCGCATCTTCCAGTTAAACTAATTTTGGATGCATCATCCTCTCCAATAAGCTCTCTCACCATTTCACTCTTCGTATTGCTGACGCATGCATGTGAAAAGGCAAACACACATATTCTAACTACAAGTGCTGGATATAGCACTACTTAAAACTTGAGGGTCAACGAGAGCTAATTAGGTAGCACTACTAGCTATTTCTGCAACGCGTATATCTATTCATTCGCCCTTGTCTGCTGACGCGCAAACGATGGTCCGACAAACGTGTTCTGGGATCAAGGAGTCCCAACCCAACCCAACCCTATATTCGGCTTGTCTGATGCAAGGCGTCAGCTTATTATGGATGATGGATCAGATTTCCACTCCGTTCGCGCATCCATAACCTTTCTGTGGAAGCATTCCTTTCTTCTTCTGAATCGGCCGGTAGGCCAGGTGAGCACACAGTACACAGGCGTATAGCGCATCAGACCATCATCGCCAGGAGGATCAGAGATATTCAGATCGATATGGTGTGGACTGAGTGACCACGACTGCGATTCGCAGTAATCCCGTGAAGCAACGGTTCGACTGATACGACTGATTGGATCTGTGGTTACTAACAGCGACTGCTTCCCGGGCATCACCCCGTGAAGAATCCGATCAGATAATACGAAGGCAGTAGCAGCAAGCCATCTATCCTTCCTGCTGCCTTTTTTATTTCCCGGCGGGCCGACGCTCTCATTCGTACGTGTGCGACCGAGGCAAATGACATGTGATATGATGCGCATGCTTGCCGCCCGACGACGGGGTTGGGTTCATAATTGCACGCAGTTCAGGTCACGTCGAAGCTAGTAGTATTGCACAACTCGCAAGCAAAGTGGCGGTGGTGGTGCTCATCACCGTTACTGCTGCTCTCTGCGGGTACTCCGGTGATCCTCTCGATCTGAATTCTCTCTCGCGTCCGTCTCCCGGCAACATCACTGCGAGGGGGTTCGTGCCACAGGGGCGGGAGGGCAGGGCGATCTGTTTGGTTAATGCGTGCGTAAGGACGGTCATTATGACGCGTACGGTCCGAGCATCAGGACGCTTTGGACAACCTAATCTATTCATTAGAAGATGGACCCCCCGCGCTGGAATTCATGCGTTCCCTACGGCCTCGTTGTACAGTGGAGGCCCGGCATCTCGCCTCCTTCAATTGCTGATAAAGTCTCGCGCCGGTACAGCTTCAGAGGCACGTCGTCGAGATGTGCCGAAAGCGGCAAAAGCTTGGGTGGATGGAGTACGAACGGTACAACGACGACGGTGCCGAAGAAACCGGGGCGGCATGTGAGAGATGCGACGACGAGCGGTTCGTGTAAGTAGTAACCGTAGCTAGCCCCACCATGGGAGGTGCAGGTAGGAAACTAAGAAAAGTGACAGTAGTCTGACCGGAATGCCATCCACCCCCCACCTCCCTCCGCACCCGTTCCTCGTGGCAGGAATCAGGATGACTGACAGAGATCACGCGCCCGGGTACGTATAGACAGACGGGTGGGGCGCACGAATTCCGCCCGCCGAGCTCCACCCGGGGCCGCGCCGTGCGCCTCGCCATAACTTACCACACCCCGGCGCGCGAGCCGCGCCTGCACTCCCGCGCTACCACCGCACCACCACGACTCCTTCGTCCTCTTCCTCGCGCGCTAGCGCGCGCTGCGTGCCTGTTGGTCCATCGTCAACCAACCGGCCGGCAGTGCCTTTTTAACCTCCTCTGTCCTCCCGATGCAGACCAGAAATGTCGAGATTTTGCGCGCCATTTGAGCAAGCGCGATGCGGGCGTCGCGTCGCATCAGGGCGCGGACGACGTCACGGCGGTTGCGATCGCTTGTTAATACTGGCACCGCCCGCCAACGCCATATCCGGTTGCAAAGACGTCAAGACAAACACAGCGAGGAAGGAAGAAAACCAGGAGCAGACAATGGAAAACCTGCTCCCTGATTACAAGTGTTTATAGGAAGACAATCAATCACATACGAAAGAGACAGCGAGAGGAGGAAGAAGAAATTTCAACTGCTGCACTTGCCATACGGACTAGTAATAGTAGTATTAACAATGAACTTAATCAATTGAATTCTCCTAAACCCCAAGTATAAACGGAGATTTGAGGAAGGAATACTCCGCGATACGGGAGTGAAAATATTAACAGAAAACCTGGAACCCAAAGAAGGAAGAAAAAAAGAAAAAAAAAATTCTAGCTTCCTACGGGTTGTTTTGATTCTCCCCCACATTCTTTTTGGAGGCAGGAATTGATGATGCCTCCACATCATGCACTCACCGGGCTCACGAGACGGATGGCCGGATGAGACGACGACGACGACAGCTCAACAGAGGATGACCTCCACGCTGCCCGTCCGCACGCACAGGCACACCGGGCACGCCATGGCCACGTCCGCGGCGTCGCCAGCGGCGAAGCACTCGCCGCAGAGGGACAGGTGCCGGCAGGGGAGGAGCACCACGGACGCCGGCCTGAGGCGGCAGCCGAGGCACGTTCGGTCCGACGGACCGGTGCGGCGAGGGTCCACGTACGCCGACGACGAGGATTCCGCCGGGCCCGCGTCGGGCTCCTCGACCGACGCCGCCCGGGCCGCCGCCGCGGCTTGCTGGAGCTGGGCGTGCAGGGCGACCGCGGCGGCCTGCTCGGAGAGGGCCTTCGCCTGCCACGCCGCCGCCTCGCTGCGGAGGCGCGCGATTCGCTCCTCCAGCTCGGCGCTGCGCCGCGCCTCGCGCTCCGCCTCTGCCGCCTTCTCCCGGAGCCGGCGCGCGGCCGACTGGTCGGCCTTGAGCAGAATCGCACGGTTGTGGTGCCGCAGCCGATCGGCCATCGCCCGCCTGAACTGCTCCGCCTGCCCAGAACGCACGTCAGGCCGCGTGAACTGAATAGACGAATTTGATGATGATGATGATGACGACTAGAGTGATTGCGCGGGCGCGAGAATTACCTGTTCACGGATGAACCGGTCGACCTCCTCGTCGTTCTGTTTCACCTGCGCCGCAAGTTCGTCGGAGACCGAGGCGAACAGCGGCGACGACGTCGAATAGCGCAACGCATTCATCTGTTTGCTCTCCTGTTGCTGTAATTGTTGCTGCTGCTGCTGCTCGTCGAATGCCAGACGGAGGCCGGTGGACACGAGCGCGGTAGCGGCAGGGGACGGGGACGACGGCGAGACCTTGTTCTGGTTCTGGAAGCGCGCCACGTTGGCAAACGACGTCGACTGCTGCGGCTGGAGCGTGAAAAGGTTGACATACTCCTCCATGGCCTTGGCTGGCGGCGGCGGCGCCATGGCCTCCCTCGCTCGCTTCCTCCGATTGCCACTCGCTGCAAGAAACCGAAACCGTCACAATCCATGAACCGTGATAATAAGGCCGCCGGGGGAACGGCGCGCGACGTCGTCCTCCCAACATCGTAAGGCACAGTGGCGCACACCTCCACCGCTGGAGAAGTAGACGGCCGCCGGGGACACTCCGGCTAGCTGCGGCGGCCTGGACATGTCCATGTCCTTCCTCTCCGGCTCGCCTCTGCGACAAACACACCAGGGAGCAGAGGAACCCGTGAGACCACGGCAATCAAAGACTCCCCTGCCTCTGAGAACAGAGCAGCAGACACCGCTGGGTTCCTCTAGGGCGGAAGGAGAAGAACGGGCCGTGAGGAGGAGGAAGTGGAGGCGCACCTGTCGTGGAAGAGGAGATTGGACGGGTACTGCGCCTGTACTGCCATTGTTAAGTTAAGGTTGCCTGAGAAGCTGGGGAATGAGAAACGGATGGGTGGTGGGTTGGCGATGCGGGCGGGCGGGCGGGAGGTCACGGAGAAGAAAACTTCCACTCGTGGTTTTAATAGGGTAGCCGAGTCCAATTCCTTGCACCCACTTCGCACGCTCGCCTTTTTAAAAAAAAAAAAAAAAAAACTCTCGCTCCTTTCGTCTCGTCTTGATCGCATGGAACGGAACGGGATCGCTGATCCGTTAACGGGAAAACAAAGAGAGGGCAGGCCAAAATTGCTCCAGGTCAAGATACGGACGGATGGTTAAAATAAGGGGACGGACGGAGATGGGATCGCAGCGCAGAGGCCGTGGTGATTCTTCTTCATTACAGCTAGATTTACCGCCCAAGTTTAATGCGGGAGATTAACGTGGGGGGTACTAGTTTCGTTTCGGTTTGATCTCACGCTCCATCGGCCGGGTTTCGCTGCGCAATAATGATGGCCGAGGCGTTTGGAAAAGTCACGGAGGGTGGGGGAAATGCATGCGTATACGTGGAGACGACAAGCAAGAAGAGGGGCTTCCTTTCCGTTCCTCGATGGCTTAGCCGTTAATCTTTTCAAAATTAGCAGCGGCGCGCCGAAATAAAGGAGCGCGGTAGAATGCTCTGGAAAGCGACGTATTATAACCAGCTAAAGATATATACGGCCATAAATGTTTGCCATCAACCTAAATTTAAGCCAGTGCCATTTTTTTTATTACTTAGCATTTTTGTTTTCATAATATGTGAGATTCAATTTACTTGGCACAATCTTTTTGAGTGAACAGAGACAAAAAAAAATATCATACGCCTTTAATTTGTCATCACATAGAAAATTTCCATGCAAATAACATGAGTAACGATATACCTACATTTTTGTCGAAAAAAAGAGTAACTATATATTCTTAGCAAAAACAATGAGAGTAATAAAATTGGACCCCATTTATTCTTTGATACGGATGCAGAAACATCAAAGTCAAGTAATAAATTTCAAGTTTCTACCCAAGGTTAGAAGCTTCCAAATACTTGATTCTCCGGGCGCCTTCACCACAGCTGTTCAGATATTCAAATCAAATGATGCGGCGTGGTGAGGCGAAAACCAAGCAACACGTCGCGTCGCTTCTGTTTGGCAAGACGATGAAGCTACAAGCACACGCATACGGGGCGGCGGGCCGGGCAGCAATCAGTCGTTGAATTTCTAGTGCTGCCTCATTTTCATGTGCGTGTTGTTGATAATACGAAGGCGGGGCACCGGGGGCCCTTGTTTTTTTCTGATGGAAATTAAGAAAAAGTAGCGTCTTGTTCTAGAGTTGTTTGGATTTTATCGTCTTTGAACTTTCTCGTTTCTTTCCTTTTCAGCACCCCTCATTGTCCCGTGAGAAAGAAACAATATGGGTCGGAAAAGCATAAGAAATCTGTAAAAACCGGAGGCGAGAGAATGATGCATCCAACCTACTGATCTACTCTTGAGTGGTTGTCAAAAATGCTTTGGTTTGGGTTTTTGGTAATCCATGATGGAAGATGATGAATAATTGACCCCCCAAAAAGCTAGCTATAGCTGCTGGCATTAAACATTTGGTGCGCTACTACTGGCTAATTTCTTTCTCTATGTAGTACTAATTGTATACTATGTTTCCAATAATTACTCCTCTCCGTGTTCTGATCGAGTCTAACACCACACCAGACTTTGAAACTTGGTGAAGAGTTTTGTTTGCAATAAGCTAGCTAGGTCGTCTCATCAGTGGCGCGTCGTGTTTGATTGAACTGGATGGAGATTAGTAGTAGTAGTAAGAAGCACGCACATCATACGTGGCATGGCACCACGTACGCCACTACGTACTGCTGCGCTGTGCTGTGCTATATTTGACGGAGAATTATTGTTGCTTTCCGGCCGGTTCTTCCTAGCTCGCAGCAACAACACTATCCTATACTACTATTCATGCATCGCTTAACTGCCAAGTACTGGCAGGCATATTGGCGTGCGTAGGACCCAAAGTTAGATGCATATGCAGGTGTGTGGTTTATTGACCAGTACTGTACTATCGAGAGAACCAGTTGTAAGTTGATTGGGATTTGGTAACATCATTAGGACAACCACACAACTCTCTCTGGAGACATCTTTTTTCTTTAAAAGAAGCATATATGGCGATGGAAGCAAGAAGGCGCGCATGATATACAAAGGGGAAAGAAATATCCTTGGTCGAGAATGTTTCCTTGAGATCGAAAGATGCAAAAGAGCGCTCGCTGGCTGGCTGGCTGGCTAGAAAGAATCAAATGCTGCCATCTTTGTTCCCAAGGTGGCTGTCAGCTGATCGATGCATCTACCTTCATTGCGAGAACAACCCGCCATATTTGTCAAAAAGAAATTCTTCGTTTCATTTGGTAAATTTTAAGTATTTTCTTTTTTCCTCGACAATGCGTTTGCACGTGATTGCGATTGATTCGAAGATTTACTTCTACGGCCATCCGGAGGAGGAGGAAACATAAAGTAATCTCTTGGTGGTGGTGGTGGCATGGAGTAAGTAAAGCCCCTGCCTGCCTGCCTGCCTGCCTGCCTCTGCCTGCAGCCTTCTAGAGCAGCTAGCTCCTCCTGCTTATTTTTGCTTTACCGTCTCTTCGCGCCTCTCTGAAGGACGTAATACGTCGAGACCCATTTGATGACGAGTCAAATTAAAGAGACAGTTCTCTCGTTCAGACTAAAACCAACTAGTCGCTTTTGTGTTTTGCAGTGCTAATCCATGACATAGAAACCAATACACAAACACGCATACGACTACGTACGCAAGCTCGATTGGAAACGCATGCCGCTGGTCAAATCCCAAATGTATGTGCCTGCAACGTCAACCGCACCAACAAACCAATACGCGCGGTCCTAATAAGAGGACAAGGGAGAGGCTGCAGCCAGCGTTTTGCGTACACACGCTGAGACAGATGCGCCATATGCGCCAGGGTTTTCTACTGACAAGGGGAAGGGAGTACTACTACGTTTCTTCCCTTTCCTTTTTTTTTTGGGGGGTTACTTAACTCGATTCGATCGCCGGCGGGTTCCACGTACTAGCTCGACCGGAAAACGGCCGGTCAAATCCGGGACTAGTACGAGTTAGTAAAACACTTGGGTTAAAACGCGCGTCCAGCCGTTTTCGCGCGGCGACGTACGTCGGGCTGCCGGAGTGGGTGGCGAGATAATTGAGATGCGAGGGAGTGAGCGAGGGGGGCATAATGCCGATGCACAAGCAAGGCGCGCGTGCATACAGTACATGCATGACGCGCGCGCACCTCTTCGCAGCGTACGTCCGTCTCCAACCCCGACGCACACACATTAAGTGCGGGCCAAGGAAAGGTGCGATCAAGGCCAAGGATAGGAACTGGAGCCGCGCAGATGCGATGCCATTGCCCCATGCCGTTTCTCTTCTCTCCGCGCGTGGTTGTTTGATGGCATCACAAGTGCTCCGGCCCGGGTGGATCGATGCAGATGGAGAGCATCCTTGATGGATGGGCGCGCGACGAGGACGAGTGGCACGGCAGGCATGTGATAGATGCCGCCTCTCGCCTTTCCTGCTCTCCTCCTCCCTTTCTTTCGAACGGTTGGGTCCCGCGCCGCGCGGCCCGCCAGGCGCCAGTGCGTGTGCTTACCGGTTCCTCTTCCTCCCTCTTCGCCCAAGCTGGGAGCTGGGAGGTGGTTGTTGTTTTGTTCTTCTTGTGGTGGATGTTGCTGTCCGCGGCTCCACGCCGGAGCAGAGCGCCTTCGTCTCCCGTTCGTTTATTTGTTGGGGCGCGAATCGGAGGTCGTCAGTTCGTGCTTGAGATTTTGGTGCGTCTTATTATTTTAGTAATTCAGTAGCTAGTTTGATCGATCGTCCGTTGAGTAAGTAACTAAAAGCCGGTTTCCCTTTGGCGTACTCTACAACGATTGTTTAAAAGTACGTGTCTGTGTGTGATAACAAGCTGGGAAAAGTACGAGATAGTGATGGTACGCAAAACTAGCTAGAATGGTCGCCTATCCGATCCGCTTAATCAGCTTGGTTGTACTCATCCAATCCAATTGTTGTAATCTACATCACCCAGTCGTGGTGCCAACGTACAATATGTTATGTATGTGTATTATCTACATCGTCTTTTCCACATGTTTCATTCGGGTTGGGGGTACGTACACGTAGAATATTATCATCATTCATCAGTAACAAAACACACGAACATGTAAAAGCGAGAGCTAGGACATATATACGAACATTTCAACGCAAGTGATTAGGTCGACTGGTGACTGATCATGTATATATCCTGTGGATGCATGTGCGGATCCATTGCCATCCGGACAAGCGAGAGCTGTTCTGATCCGGTTCTCCTCGCAACCATGTGTGGTCGCTCGCTCACGACCGTTCGCCAAATGTGACAACGAACTCCCCCGTCTTGTTGACGACGTATGCTCCGATCCTCCCGATCGAGCTGGACCAAGAGCTCCTACCTGTCTCGCGGATCAGAGAGGAGGATACAGATATATGAATTCAATCCATATGCTTGGACCATACTACCCAACAGCCACAGTAGGGTTTATACACGCACACAAACATGGACCAAGACGATGGAGGTCATGCAGCATCATGCCTAGCTATGACCTGACCTACTAACAACTGCTGCTCTGCTGCGATCTAGAAAGTAGAAACCAACAGTACAGTATCAGCGAGCCTTGTTTTTATTTGCTGTCTCATGAGTGCCTTCCTTTCCATGATTCAAGCACAACCATACCGCGCGTCTCTAACACGGACACGCTGTCTTCGTCCGATCCGAGCTGTTTTGGCACGGCCCGACGTACGTACGCACTACCGCACACGGCGGTCGTCCTTATCAACCCTCATTTCAATTTCAACGGCATGTGTGTGTGTGTGTGTGTGTGTGTGTAAAGAAAGGATCGGACGGAAGCGCGCACTTGCGATTTCTGGAACTACTGTTGTGTGCTTGTGTGGCCACATCTCGACCTGTAATCGTGCATCTTCCGATGATCCCATCCGTTCTTTTCGTTCTCGATCGGGCTATGCTACGGCTATGGCCAGTCCTCGCTTTCCGCCGACCCCATCGTCGTCTCGCGTCCGCGTTCGGCACGTCACGTCCAGGTCCAGCGACTCGACTTTTAACGAGGCGGAAAATGCTGTTCGTATCCTTTTCTCTCTCTCTCTTTTTTTTTCACCCACCGCGCAGTGACGCCTTTTTTTTTCTGTTTTGCTTTACTTGTTGTGCGTGTGTGTAGTGGAGTGCTAGGTGAAACGCGTACGGTATCGTGCGTACGTCTTGGTGCGTGCGATCGATGCGATACGGCTTAACACGCAGATGCGCACCGGCGAGCGAGACCAAACAAAACCGTCCGTTCACCGGCGCCAACTGCATGCGTGCCGGTAGTGAGTGACTGACGCGGGGCATGTGCCACCAAGTTAGCATTTAGCTCTGTTTGGCTGGCTGGACCTAAACCTTTTGACAGCAACGAACACCAGCCGTCCTGCCGTCCAGGTCCGTGTAATCGCTCGATCTACCGAGATTCTCTGCACTATACAGTCTAGTGGTACTCTGTTTTTTTTTTCTTTTTCGAGTAAACCGTCCACTCTGTTTTCCTGCACTTTTTTTTTTCCACCGGCAATTCATTGTACGGGGAGAGAAAAAAAAAACATCATGGTTCTGAGGCCGCAAAAAGAGCCTTTATATTTTTGCGACTATTAAGAGCCTTTAGTTTCAGTGTGACCTCCCTACGTTTTTTTTTATATATAAGTGACACTCGTTAAAAAATTGAATTAATCTACTTAATAAAATTAAATAACAGATTGTATTTGTCAATAAAAAATAACCTTAATACTTCCAACTCTTTTGTGGCATGTTCAAATAGCAGACATAAGACATTGATGCATGTTCATCAGGATCATGGCAGTGGAACTTATACATCCAAGTTTTTATGTATTATGGTTATTTGATTACCGGCACAGACAATGTATTTAGAGTTATTCATTCTTTCACTGGTAGCGACATTCACGTCAACAATGAGATGAGTGCTAAAATTCATGAATTTCACGATTAGACAACGGAGTCTTTTGAAGGTACTCACAAGTTATTCTTGTACATACACAAAGTATCATTAGTATTTATAGGTATGAGTACTCATGCATATATATATTTTTTATTTTTATTATGCAAAAGACTCATGAATGTGTACGGTGCTTCAATCTCTAGTTTGTTTTTTTTATTGAAAGCAATAAAGAACTACAGTACACGTCCAAAAATAGTCTCTATCCCAATCCATTCAGAACTTGAAGAGGTGAAAAGCACACGTATTGTTCTAAGAAAAGTCGAAAATTAGCGGTGGAGGCGGATTGTTGCGCATCACAGGCAACCGGAAACAAAATAGTATACAGTAGTAGTATTTTCTGATCCACACGCGCACCCATTTTCAGGCGCTCCCAAAATAAGGGGGCATTAACCTATAGTAAACAGTACTACTAGTACTAGTTATTTCTGGTCGTACCGAACGGAACCGGCATACATGACCAGGCAGCCCGCTTTCATAAGATGGCGGCAATAATCGACGCCACTATATAGAAAATAGAAAACCGTAGCAGACTTGCAGGCACCTCTTCTTTGACGACTGGCGATGCACGCACTGTTCTTTGCTTTGACATTTGGACGGGAAAGCTCTGGATCAACACGCGGTTAAATACTTTATGGTTTTGTGCTATACCTGTTGCCAATACATGACACCAGCTACCTCCATGAATATATATGCATCTATGCCGCGACGGGGAATAATATGGATGCAATTAGCTTCTTCTCGAGCTGACGTGAAGAGAGGTAACCATTATAAATGGCGCCGTGGACCTGCCTCCCCTGATAGAACTGCCTGGGTAATCTGACCAAAACTTTCGGGGTCAATTGCTGAGAAAACAACGCTTGTTTTGTATGATGTGATGCATGATGGTGTGGCTAGCTAAGCATGGAATTGTATTTAATTTGTTTGTCTGATTCAAAGCATGGCCTGTATATATGTAATGGATTGGTAGTAGCGAGTGGTTTGGTTGTCTAGCTACTTCTCTGTCGAGGAAGAGGATTCGTACAATACAAAGCAATCATGCGTGATATTTGCCTCGAGATTTCTGGTCCCTGATGCCTAAGTACGGCCGGTTCTGTAGGTGGCGATGGCAATATATCGCGTCACTTTCTTGCACAGGTTTATCTATCTTTGGAAGAAAAACATACATCCAGTGTGATTCTATCTTATTACTTCCTAAGCAGATAGTAGTACTAGCGAAGCGAAGGAAGGAAAACAGGGATTTATCGCCCGGTTCTGCGATCCTATTTCCGTACAATACAACAGATTTATCAAAGGAGAGAAGGAAGGAAAAGAGGGACACCATTCACACTATTATTATGACTAATTTGAACGAGTGCTTAAGAAGAGTCATATTGCTGGAAAATCCAAGCGGCGCCTGGTGTCATATGCTTTGTGCTTTTGCTAGCGTTGCTTCCATTGTCACGCTCACACATGACAAAACGGGACAAGTCAGCCGCGGATTGTACGCAGTTCTGGCGTGGTGATCGTAGCCAGTGGTGGCCAAGTTGGCGATCTCGATCTCTCTGACAGGGCAGATCCCATCTCCTTTTCAATCGCTTCAACGATGCAACTACAGTCAGTCAAGCACTGCCAGCCACAGTACTAGAACTACCTGTTATGTAGTGTAGATTGTGTATTTTGTTTTTCGGATCGACACATGATCGGACGGTCCGAAACACGTGTAGCAGTCCTCAAGGCTCATATTAGTAGGAGGCCGCCATGTGCCGCGAGGTGCGGCCTTGTGCTACCCGTTCCGTTCCTCTGCAGCGAAGGCGTACGTAGCTGTTGTTTTTCTCGTATAGATAGCCTCGTGGCTCCATGCTCTGCGATTCCAGAATCCAGCCTTGATTGCCATTGTAAATGGAGTTTCCCGCTGTCCTGCGTGGAGCTTTGAGCTCACAAAAGATAGTTTAGCGTGCAGCTAATAGGAACCCATTTTTTTTTCTCCTGGATTGAGATACCCTTGCTGAGTGTTGTATACTATTTGTAAAGATTTTTTTTTTTAAAAAAAAGAGGGCCAAAGACAGTCAGTTGTCAGGCTGCGCAATTGCTTCCTACCACTGCTCTCCCACTTAATCAAAGATGGTCGTCAGGGTCGTCAGGTTGGGAATACAGAAATGAGTTGGATGCCTCAACCAGAGGTTGTTGTCAGCCTCAATAAGACACGGCACTCGCTAGCAAATATTTCAGCTGAAAGAACGATGCGCAAGCTGATACCGAACTACTCAATAAAACGCATTTCAACATCGCCACACTAGCCGAACGATATGTACAGAATAACAGCAGAATCCAGCAATCATGCTGATACGATGGCGCATACACGACGATTGAAAAGTCGTGAAAAATACAACGCCCCGTTTGTTCGCATCATTATCTTCAGAGAACCAAATCAGAAGTATAATAATAATAAATTAATTTTTTATTATTTCAGAAATCAATACTGTAAATACTACCGTTTCACCACTGCCATATATCGATCATAAAGGACATGAGAATGCCCCATCACCATCAAAAAGATCCAAAAGCCATTAACACGGTTTTCTGTGGGGGACCGTAACAAGAATTGGCAAGCTTCATGTGACATCCTTCAATACGAAAAAAGATCAAATGAAGCCGGTCCAAACCAAATCAGAGAAAGAGATGGTAAGATTGGTCAGAGGACAAACAAAGGCAGGGAGGGTGGGAGAACCGAATTCCCATGACACTCCAACCCCACCACCTCAACTCAACCTCATGCTCAGTACTAGTGTGTACATAGTATTTATTTTCTCCATGCTTTAAGGAAAGAAGAGACCAAAGAGATCTGAACAAAGTGGGGGAGCAACCTCCTCCTAGCAGGAAAGAGGGGAGGTGCGATGCCGATGAGCAGATGGTGCAACAGCAACCGAATTATATATGCCCCTTCAAATTGGTAGGCTGGTGCGTGCCAAAGGTTCTGTCATGCAGTCCTGCTTTCAGAGACCACTCCACTCCACCCAACCAAACAAGCCAGCATTATTGCTGCAGCCACCATAGTTTATCTACAGAAAGAAGTCAATTAAGAATCAGATACATATTCACATCTTCTAGTAATTGATGTACTAATTGCAGATAAAATGTCTTTCATTTAATATATTCCTCGACTAGAAAATTATCAACATATATGCAAATGGCACGATGCATCTACCTGAACAACCTACACGGCACTTTATCAGTAGCTTAGTAGTACTACAGAAACTTTCAATTTTCAGAACAGATTCCAGACAAATTAGATAGGGGACAGACACAAGGCACGCACGGTGCGCAAACAAGCTCACGTTTAGTGGTAATGCGCTTTCACAGGTTCTGATGAATCATGGCCATCACCACCGCTGTCTTCCTCCACTTAATGCAGTGCTCAAACCAAAGCATATGGGTGTTGTCAGAGCGTCCGTAGCTTTCCTTTGGCCCCAAGCTCACACTTCTCCATGCTCCTCACCTTCTTTAGCTACCACCTACTCTCCTGTTGCCCCCATTAGCATCCTTGTCGCCATTCTTTTCCATCCTTTTCCTGCCACCCATTCTTTGTTTTCTTTCTTTCATATCTGCTTTCTTGGTTGGATAAACACGCCCAGCTAGGCCTTCCGGGCTTTAATTATAGTAACTGATGCTACGATGAGTGTTTCCTGGAGAATGCACCAGGCACACCGATCACCATCACATGCACTGCCTTTATATTATTACACTCTTCTGATCTTTCTCATGTGATCAAGTTCCAGCCCAAGGTCACTACTTCTCTGGCCGCAACAGCTGCACCTGTGACCTGTCTCTCCAACCTTGCTTCCGCTTCCCCTTCTCGCTACAGGCCACAGTGCCCCTGACTCGTCTTGGATGCGTGCGCTCTTTAAGAAATGAGTGTATGTCTGTGCCGGTGTGGATCATCATAAGACTGCACACTGAAACAAAGCTGAGGCGTCGGCCGTCCCAGCTCCTGCCGTCCTGCGAGATCCAATGCCATGTTGCCACTGTGTTAAACTCAAATCCTCGTATCGGTGGACTTGCAACCATGTATGTTTTCATCTTTCAAACAAGACAGTTACCTACCTATGATGTATCCATGTATTATTCTTTACTTTATTCTATGGTCGAAAACCCTGGGGAGTGAAGCACTTTACTTCTCTTTTTATTATCAGTAGAAACGGAGCACCAGACACCAGAATTTTTTTTTCGAGTAACCAGACACCAGACTTAAAAAGCATTAAGCACGATTCAAGATTGGTAAGCTGATTAGCAACGGGCATGTGCATTGGTCCTTCCCTATGCATGCAGCAAGGTTCCTTCCCCGTCATGCACGGCCTCTGGGCCTGACCTCAGATTTGTTTCTACTGCCCATCGCAGCGTGCAGCGGCAGCAGCTTCACCATAACTCCATTCTGGTGAAGAGAGCTGAGTCAGATACCTAAAATTGTGACGGCCCGATATTATTGTCAACTAACGTGTGCCCCCTGGCATGCCCTTCCAAAGGGTCGGCCTGTGCTTGCCCATCTAGTCCACAGCACCGTTGCACTGTCTTTTGATGCCCATCCTAATGGGAGCCAGGGTCGAGGCCAGCCCAGCACTCACCGATGGATTCCGATTCAAAAACCCTGAGTAGGGACAATAGGCTACAGGAGAAGAAAAGAGAAAGGAAATGTATAGGAGTCGCCATTGTAGACAGGAATTTATTTGGACATAGCTTACCACATGCAGGCAGGCCAACCTCTTCAGCCTCCTCCAACCACTTGATGGAATCACATGAACCGAGCAATGCTGTTTATTGTTTACTGTGTTTTCAAATCTTTTTCGTTACTCCACCTGTACAAAATGTTGGTATTCAATAATGTGACAGTCACATATATCGAAACGCAAACGGCATACATTTGAAATGCAAACGGCATTTTAGTGCCTGCCAATAAGAAATTTAAGAGATATTTATGTAGTAACTCACAGACTTATACATGTATACTTATATGTACTTGCTTTCTCGAATAAAAATATTAATAAACCAAAGCGGTGCTAAAGTTCACTTTGATAGAGAGGCTGAATCAAAACAATTTTTCTCTAATAATGATGTGAAAAAGCATTTTGTGCACACCAGCATGTGGCGTTACTCATCAGTGTTGTCCTCCCATGCTGGTTCACCAAAGAGTAGAGTCCACCAACAGAAAAAGGTCCAGAAGGCGCCACCGAGACAATTGTTTGGTACCTTAGCATATTGAATAGTCTTTCTTCACAAGACGCGATCTATCCAATCAGCATATTGAGATGAGAGAAGGATCACATTGGCAGTTAGTTCCGTTCAGGTACATGGCTTACAAGGTTCTGAACTAACCATGTACCAAGCATGCCAAAAAAAGGGTAGAAGGTATTCTGATCTGAACAGAGAAATGTATATATGTGTTACTAGATCATAAGTAAAAGAAACCTTTCAGAGTTCACAGATATATATGTGGAAGAAAGTAATCCCTCTGGATTCCTTTTCTTGACATTAAGACAAAAGATTCCTAAAAAAAAAAAGACATTAAGACAAAAGAGTGTAAATTTGCACTAATTGTCTTGTCAAGACATCAACAAAAAAAAATCCAGTTGGAGTATATACTAACTGCTGGATGTTGCATTGTAGTGTTATAATATGAATTTATAATTCGATCAAACATTACAAACATGCAAAGCACTATACAAAATCATGTGCTTTGAGATAAATTTCACAATCTATAATAAAATTGTTGAATGAAAAAAGTTATTTACATGGTATTGTTCTATCCCTCGTTTTCCTTCCGGTCTCAGACTCTCAGTCTATGTATTTATTCAAATAATACGTAAACGAAATAGATCACGAAACAATACAGAGACTTCAACACTTACTGGTAGGTTCATCTATTGGCAGGGAACTTCTTCATATTACTAGAGTAAGGTAAGATGCATAATTAACTGGAAGACAAAAGCATTCCTCTCCTTATCGTAAGGCAAAAGCATAGGGTGCATCAAGACACCATCTGAACCATCAGCATTGCTAGCTAGATGACTGAGAACCAGGAAACATAAAACAGGTAGAAGAGCAAGAGGATAGCAGAAGAGAATTAAGCTGGAAGTGTAACAAAGATAAGGAACACCGCAGACAAAGCGCAATGGCTTGAGAGGTTTACACAATTACATAAATCTCGCCACAAACACAGGAAATAAGTAACTTCTCCATTATAATCAACACATCATACACATTAGTAACTTCTCCATCATACATTCTTATCCTTAATATAGCTTAAAAAGCAGTTTGAAACAGGCAACAGCTTATACATGACCAAATAGATGCTAAGTTCATTCTTTTGACGAGTATTACTGAATCTAAATGAAAAGGAAGGATGGAGGAGAGAACTTTAACAGGTAAAAAGGAGGATATTGCTTCAGAGGCATCCATGGTGGTTTCATTTACATGCTTAAATCGGGTGAATAGAAAGATGCTAAAAGAAAAGTGGATAGGGATGGATGGTCCTTCGTACCGACTAACAGGTAGCAACTAAGTTTGATATCCTCTTTACAAAGATATTACATTCATCTGTGACCATTTTCGGAACCACTTTTATTATCTCGACTTTAGAGCTTTAAATTTGAAGCTCCATGAGCAAACATTTAATAATAAAGGCTAACAAGATGACACGCATCAGAAATGTAAAACATAGAAGTGCATGATAAGTTACACCTCACGCCTCTACTGGTCACTCACAAGACAATGACCTAATGACCCAGTTTGGACAAGTTATCCCTACAGACAACGCAACAGCATGACTCTTTCTCATATATCTGTAGACGTTCAGAATTATATTAGTAAATCTTAGGTTAATGTAGGCTATTGTTCTTGTCTTCTTGACATTTGTGCTAATCATGTCCACACTCAACACACTACATGTACCGGCTAGATGACTTTCGACACAACTTTAAACTGATTAGAGCATATGCATAAACAATGCTTTGGCAGATAGCTTTCCTCCTATTAGTCCACCTATTAGCATATTCTACACTAAAAACTTTGCATGTCCCCCCTAGTGTGCAGCTGTCACTCCCTCCATGATAAAATTACTTAACAATTGGTGGTGAGCTTATACTCATACATCCACAATACTGTTTTAGGTCAGAAATCAAGGTAATTTCCAACTCAATCACCGAAGAAAAGTAGTAGCTATCTGCACAACCCTGTGGCACAACTGAAACAAGTACACACTTGAATGCAGAATCCTTGCTGATGCATATGGTGCTGAGAGAGAAAAAAAAGGATATCCCCGTCACCACTTACTTTGCTCCATTGTGTCAATTCCTAGGCCACATCCAGTAAATCTTTCTCAATCCAAAAGTTCGGAACAGGAGAGGGATGGATAGATGGAAGAGGACCGTGGCCAACCAAATCGAAACAACTGCAGTGGACAAGCGTGGTAGTAGACTACCAACCAACAATACAAGGAAACCGATCAAAAAGAAAAAAAACAATAGAAGGAAACATATTGCACAAAATATGCCCATTTTCAATGACAGTAATGATATATCAAGACGCGGATCTGTGCAAACAATGTGCGGTCAAACAGATACTAATTCAGTTGCATGTAAGGTTCATTTTAGAGTGAGCAGAAATAGCAGAAAGGAAAATGACGACAATTTTCCAAAAAAAAGGGCGGGGGCGGGGCGAAATGACGACAAGGTGCACAAAATGTAACATGGAGTTGACCTTTATTTTTCCGCCATTACTGTGATAACCAGTCCAACGGAGCGGCATCGGAATTGCACAAATCAATTCGTAAATCAGCATTCCACGTAGTATTTGCTTCTAAACCTAGCCTTTGACTATTTCCATACCAATATATGCAAACTGAAACTAACAAATGAATAAACAAGGGATGTAGCGAGCGGTTTGCATACTAAGAAGTGCTGATGAGGGGGGCCGGGCGCAGAGACGCACGCCACGACGGCTCGACGGCAAATTCTCCCACGAGCAAGAGAGCACCAAAAGGATCTGCCTGTAGGGACGGTCCGCCTCATCTGATACCCCGTGACGGATGAATGCAGCGTGTAGATCGGAGCCGTAGAGACCCTCTGGAATCTCAAGCCAGGTAGACAAGTCAGGCAACGAGCACGGCGGCTCGCCGCGGCGTCGATCGCCGCCCTTTTGAGCGAGAATCGCAAAGGGCCACAGAGTGAGGACGATGACAAGTAAATGGGCCGACGTGAGGAACGGCCTAACGACTCAGATGTAGGCTACATCCATCCAGATGTGCGTGTTACCGTTGTTTCCTTTCTCCGGCGACGTGAATTAGTGGGCCGTGATTTTTCTATGTTGCGAGTAAATGGGCCGCCAAGGCTATACGAAACCATATTTCGGAGTAATTTCGACTCCTCGACATATCCGTCTCCCACCCGCCAGATCTCGAACCCACCCCTATGGCCACCGTCTCGCCGTCGCCGTCGACGGCGGCGGCCTGGGCGTTCGCCGCCGCCGCCTGCGTCAAGATCCTGCTCGTCCCCACCTACCGCTCCACCGACTTCGACGTCCACCGCTACTGGCTCGCCCTCACGCACGCCCTCCCCGCGCGGCAGTGGTACACCGACGCCTCCTCCGAGTGGACGCTCGATTACCCGCCCTTCTTTGCCTACTTCTCCCGCCTCCTCACGCTCCCCGCGCCGCTCGTTGACTCCTCCCTTGTTTCGCTCCCCGTCGTTGATGATCCCCCCTTCACGCACCTCCTCTACCTCCGCCTGACCGTCGTGTTCTCCGACCTCCTCCTCCTCGCGTCCGTCCTCCTGCTAGCGCGGAACGGGCGGCGGAGGCGGCGGCCATTCCTCGCCCTCGTGCTCGTTCTGTGGTCGCCGGCGCTCATCGCCGTGGACCACATCCACTTCCAGTACAACGGGTTTCTGATGGGACTTCTGCTACTGTCGCTGCATTGCCTTGAGCAGGGGAGGGATCTTGCCGGAGGACTCGTGTTTGCTGTGTTGCTGTGCTCGAAGCATCTATTCCTTGTTGCTGCCCCGGTGTATTTTGTGTATTTGTTCCGGCATTTCTGCTGTGGCCGTGGTGTCTTGAGGGGAGTGGGAAGGCTGGTGCTGATGGGAGCTGTAGTGGCTGCTGTTTTCTTCGTGGCATTTGCACCTTTCGTATGCTATGGTCTGGTAAATGAGCTTGATCTCTTGATTCCATTTTCAATTGATCAGCTTACCGTCGTATTTCTTCATTCCATACAGTAATTCATGAATAAGCATCAATGGTGAAGCTAATACGGTAGTCAAATATAATGATAAGTTGTAGCTTGAATCCGATTGAAAAGTCTTATAAATTATAATTGAGCAGTGCACTGTGTAGTTATTCATCAATTTCTTATTTAGTATTAGGAATTGGAACTGCTTCAGCTTGTGTCAATCCCCTAAATATTGGTCTCAGCTACTACTGTGAAACTGATCTTATTAAGGTTATATTATTGACCTTGGATCTATTTGGGATCCTTAAGTGATGTTTCTATGCAAGACAAACCATACAAAACTTTTCATTCCTGTGCTTTAATTTTCCTATGTCAAGAATGAATTCTCCCAGTCTGGTACATGTATGATTGTTCTGCTATGCACCCTTGTACACCCTGGGTAACTTTGTAGGAAGTTTAAGTTCAGTTGTTAACAAATATGTATCCATCTGTCTACCATATCTTATATGTTGGGTTCATAAGTGTGTTCATTCTAATACAGCATTTTGTTTGAAACATGCCTTGGCAATGTGGACAATCCTCACAATATGTGCAAGGAAGTTTAAGTTTAGTCGTTAACATCCATCTGTCTACCATGTCTTATTTGTACCTTCCAAAAAATCATGTCTTATGTATTGGGTTCATGGGTGTATTCATTATAATACGACATTTTCTTTAATAATTGCCTTGGCAATATGGGCAGTCCTCATAATATGTTCTCACATGTATAAATGAGGTACCGTTTTACACATGACCAAAATTTCTTACTGTATATACTAATAATTTTGCAGATACAACAACTGTTTAACAGATTGTTTCCCTTTGGCCGAGGTCTGTGCCATGCTTACTGGGCCCCTAACTTTTGGGTATTCTATATAACACTTGACAAGGCCCTTGCATTTCTTCTTAGAAGACTAGGCTTCAATATCCAGATACCTGAAGCTTCATTCACCGGAGGCCTTGTTGGCGATTCGTCCCCTTTTGCTGTTTTTCCAAAGGTTCTCCCCTCTACCATCCATCTCTATGATTTTTCATTACAAGGAAAACTAGCTATACCATTCATGTCTTTGAACTTGATGAACTGTAGGTCACTCCACTGACTACCTTCTTATTGGTCATTCTTGCAATGACTCCTTGTCTTTTCAAAGCATTCTCTAACCCCCAACAGAAGCATATAATCAGATGGGTGTCATATGCTTGTACATGTGGATTTATGTTCGGATGGCATGTACATGAGAAGGCATCACTTCATTTCACCATCCCGCTTGCCCTAATTGCAATGGATAGCTTGGATGATGCTAGGCATTATTTTTTGTTGTCCATAGGTATGCTCTACTTATTCTCACTCTACTTTTTACCACATTTTTTTTAAAAAAATGGGTTTAGGTGCCTTTTGTTTCCAAGTTTCGTTGACATATTGCCTACAACCGTACCTATCATGTTACTTGTACTAATTGCAATAAACCTGGCTAGAGAAATATTTTATATCATGGATTTTTTTTTATGAGGTCTGGGCATCACTTATGTGCATAATCAACCAAAAACACCAATTGTTGACTTGTATCTTCCTTTTTTGCAACTGTTATGCATTATCCTAACATATGCTACTTGGGATATATAATTGATTTTTTGAACGTTTTCTTTGTAAAGTTTTCGAGTCATTTGAGGATGTTCTATTCTAATAATATTTCATAAATATTTTCTGTATTGATTTTTCTGTTTTTTCATACTATGACAACAAATTGGGCGAACTATTTCCTAGTTATGACACCGAGCACATTGAACAGTACTGAGCACTCTGAAGGCGTGTGTTTTGCTTATATACTGAGTTCAACCAAAATATGTTGTACTTGCAGTCACATGCTACTCTCTATTCCCTTTGTTGTTTGAGGATCAAGAGTATCCGATAAAGGTGCTGCTGCTGCTAACCTATGCTACACTCATGTGGATGGGGTTTTCGTCCCACTTTGCTATAAACTCTACTCGTGAGGGAAAGAAAGTAAATCAATCAAGCAGCATGGTGAAGGAAAATAGTCTCGTTGGGTGGATTGGTTTCATCTATCTATTGGGACTTGTAGTTATAGAGTTATGGTTTCGAGTTTTTCACCACCATTTTTTCGGTGAAAGACTTCCATTCCTACCTCTCATGGTGGTATCAGTCTATTGTGGAATTGGAATTATGTACTCATGGATTTGGCAACTCGTGTGGATAGTCAAACATACTTGACAATTTTTTGGTTGTCAATGTAACTTTAATACAAGCATATTTTTGCCTTACATCGATTGAGACTGATTTCAGTGATGTGATGCCTTCACGGATGTATAAGACCAAATTGCCGTGACTGGGGTGACTTTTTTACATACTAACTTCCCTTGAGAACTTTTGGGAATGTGATCTGATTATGAATATTAGATTTTATTTTAATAGTTGCATAGTTGGACAGCTCTCCTAGATGGGAGATTGTTTTTGCAAACAAGATTGAATACATAGCGTGGTTTAGATCGGCGGTGCACTGAAGCTTTTGAGAACCCCAGCTGAAGCGGAAGTGAGTATACATTAGCTGGGAAAAAAAACTGATAAAAAAAAAATTCGGAAGCCCAACTGAGTTATCAGAGCCAGGTTTCGATCCTGGGACCTGTGGGTTATGGGCCCACCACGCTTCCGCTGCGCCACTCTGATTTTGATGATGACGTCTAGAAATGGATCTATTTATAGTTAACTCGAAAGAACCCATGAAATCCACTGGTAACTACGAGCAAATTCGTAATTTTGAATTGAAGTTAATAATAAGCTAATTATGGCTCGCGTTACTTAGGGCACACGTACAAAATCTAAAATGCCGTAGTAAAATTGCACTCTGGTTACCTCAGTACCTCACCTCGTATGTCACAGGCAGGCAAGTGTTGTGTTGCTAACTAGAAGAACCTACTGCAAGTCTGCGACTCTAGTTCAACCTACCCAACAGCATTCTCAAATAAGCTTCCATTAAGCTTGGCATCCACGGCACAAAAGAAAGGAAAACAAAGAGATAGACAAAGAAAAGCCAAAGTGAAACGCTGACTCCCCCCTCTTTTCCCCTGATCCCCAAGCCCTCGATCACCTACGAACTTACTTGTATTACCAACGAACATCTCTGCTTTTCCAGTTGTCCAGAACTGAAACGAGAACACATGCTGCTTTCCCCTTTCCATCGTTCCCGATTAGGATGTGCACGTTCTTGGTGAACAACAAGTTGCAGACATGTTTGACTCTTTCCCTTTTACAAAGCTAAATACATGTACTAGTAACTTGCATGGACCAGCAAAACAAACGAGATTAGGGTGCAGTCATCAGTCAACTATGGTTCCTTAGTTTTCCGCATGAGTCCAAGCACACGAAAGCTACTGAATCTGGCTCGGGGTATCCCGTGATGTCATGGAGGATTACTTAGGAGTCACTACGTCACAACAGGAGAGACGCATCACTTTGCTTTCGATTTTTTATCTGCCCTTCCTACTTCCGAGCAACCGGTACCTGCAGTAGTAAAAGCCTGGTTCAGAGTCGCCATCACGACTGCGTTTCTTTCTTTGAATTTTTAAGCGACCTGTAGACGTGTAGTTAGTATTTTGGACATGCAGCATGAAGCAACTGACTAAACGACGTTGGACGGCTGCCTTGGGCGTCAGCAAAATCACCTTCTCTGAAAGCTGTTAACACCACATGTCAATTTGGGATAAGATTTTACATTGGTGGTCAAGAATTTGATCCGATCACCACCTTTGGATCATATATGAATTGTGATCAGGCCGGGTGCCAAAGTGAACACGCGCTTGTCAATGTTTCAGTCTGATGGTTGGCAGGCGAACTAAGCAAGATGCATGGAAGCAGGCTACGCTATAGCAACAAAAACTTCAGGGTTCAGTTTCTGACCGTTCTGTTCCATTGGATGGAAGGTGTTTATATATATATATATATATATATGACAAAGAAAGAAGACATGCAGGACATAGTAGCAGTCATATTCTCGAGTAGTCATTTGGATAGTGCGGTGGTGGTGGTTCTTGGCGATTTCCATCACGAGTCATGACATCATCATATCCGATCCCTGGGAAGATTGAAAGATCCAAAGGCAACAGGGCAAGCAGGTGCAACTTGCTAGCCAGGCTCATCATGCAATGGCATCAGGGATGAGCAAATGAGCAGAGAGAGGCAAGAGGATCTCATGAATCATGGAAAGAACACGAACTTGCACTGATCACCAAACGGGATTCATGAGATTCTGAGTATCCAAGGAGCTGCTGCATATCCTGAGCCCCGTGTTGTTCATGAATTCACATGAATCATGAAACCTGCTTCCTGCAGCCTTAATTTCGCCACCGTTTGGGAAATCACATGCCCTCTATATCTTTCTTTTGCTCCATGATAACGAGAAAAAAAAAACAATAAAGAATAATATTTGGCGCTTTTTGCTGTAGGTGTAAAAGTGTAGTACTAGTACTGTAGGACAGTTCTTCAGCAAGACAGCAAGTCCCCTAAGACCTTATATATTGTAAAAGAAGTCCACACTTTCGATATGAGCTACCAATAGTTAACGACATTTGCGTATCCGAAGAACAGATTCCAACACTCGATCCAGAACCAGTACGAACACCATCGGTAGCAACAATTTGACCGTTAGTGACATCATTAACAAAACCAAAACTCGCCAACGATCTCGATGATGTAAAACTAAACCGAAGGTGTTCACACCTCACCTCTGTCTCCCAATCCCGAGGCCTCCTGCGGTGCCAGGTACCATTAGGGAAAAAGGGCGCCAAAGAAACAGCAAGTCTTATGTGGCCACCAATACTTTAAGCCTCTCGATGAACTTAGCATGCTGCCTGCAGATACAATATTCCTGAACTCCCTCCTGGTTCCGTTGCCCCATGGGATTACACTGGGCCAGCGCGCATTAGTCTAACTTTTGTTTGTTGTTATGCTTCAGACAGAGGCGATGTGACTGCTTGCTTTGGAAGGTCTCTCCTCTCTGCTCTCCAAGAACGGATGGACAAAGAACAAGGTTGTAGTGTGTCTCAAGGCACCCTAAATATGCAACTAGTACTGTGTAGCTGACTATCTTATCCCAGCATCAGCCACAGGTTTATGCTATCTGGAGTATTTTCTGCACAAAAGACAAAACACAAAACTACAAACCCTAAACATGAAGCTTGTTGTACTACACTACCATATACAGGTCTTAGCTGACTCAGGATATGCCTATACATATAGAATAGTTAAATATTCTGAAGGTGGTCGTTCAAAAAAAAATATTTGGAAGGTATAGAAATTTTACTTTAAGACACCGAATTAGCTTTACGTGCAATCAGAATTATACAGACTTGTTGACATATATGCGTAGGTGGTCATTTTTCAGGACAAAGAAGCAGAAAGCAGATTTTCAGACGGCTTATTATAAAAAAAAAAACATATTTGGTCATTCAACTTCTAGAAAAGCAATGGAACAAGATCCAAGAAACCCGTTACTGTAATATCATGTACCAGTTTTTTTTTTTCCCATGCATGACTTTGAGCTCGCATCATCTGAAGCGTGGTCGATCTGAGGATGTAATAATTCTCAATATCTGAAGCTTGCTCCAAAGAAGAACATTTCTTGACTTGTGATCGCGACACCACGCACACTGGGCCCGTCTATACTACGCTACAAATTTTCCGTAAGTGAGTGGGTAGGTCGTTAAATCCTCCTGATCCATGGCGAGTACAGTTTCCACCAACTTCTACTGTTAGGCTTTACGATACACAAGCCATGGACAAAGATCCGTCGTCGTGCAAACATTGATCATGCACCATCATAGCAGCATTTCCATGCAACTGCATCGACTTGTATACATAAGTGCTTGTCATTCTTTTTCACCCGTGAGTGTTAGACCTCCCGGTCGGTCATCATTTAATTTCCTTGGATTTGAAAAAAGAGAAGATTCAGAGAGAACGCGTTCACATTTTAATCGTTGATGGGAATTAAATGAAGTCATTTCCTTCCTTTCTTTTTGTAAAGAAGAGAGCACTGATCGATTAACTCCGCCGACACTCTTCTTGTAGATATTCGTCCTTCAATTATACTAATAAATTCTCTCTGTTCCGTCTCAACATTATATTTGCATCGCGCGGTAGCATTACAATCGTGTACTACCACAACACATACATGTTCGTCAACGTGTGCATGTGAGGCAATTAATCAACCAGGCAACAGGCATGTCTCGCTGTGCTGGGCGCTAAGAAAAAAATGACTCAACCGTACACTAATTTAATTAATGGTCAGTGCGTATTAGCCACCATAGTATAGGTTCCTTCCTACAGGCAGGGACTGTCTTCTTTGTAGCTGCACGACGCTCTCCTACACCTCCCCCCCCCCCCCCCCCCCCCCCCCCCAACAACCTCTCTATATATGCTTGCTCAGCATGTGCAAGGGAATTAGGAATGTGTTAAATAATTCAAGTCAAATTCTGGCATACAGTATCTCCTACTCCTTTACAATCGCATTCATATGCAGCTTAATTATTTAGCTAAAGAGATCAAACTGACAGCTTGACCCAATGGTAGTCATCGTCAAGTCTTGAACCAGTGCATTATGTGGCTAATAATTACCAGTACCACGCAGTTCAATTCTCCCTGACTACTTTACATGTCAAGTGAGTTTATTTTTTGACCTTTTATTGCGGCTGTCTATACAGTACTTTTTTGATAAAAAAAAGAAAGCAAAATCCTGTTTCTACCTTGTTGAGGTGTGCGCGATGATGATCATTTATTACGACGTTTGAATTTAATGTTTTAAAATCTTCCAACACATAGGCTTGAAGTTTTTTTGTTATTAAATTTTGAGAACTATGGCTTGATTAGGTTTGATTCATGACCTGTTGTTTAGTTTAACGGGATTCCCGTATAATACCCACTCTGTTTCTTTTTCTGTGACATTTATAGTTCAGCAAAAAAAGAGAGAATATAACAAGTACTATATTAACTACTAGTACACCACTATATGGAGAAAAGAAATTGGATCTGAAAGAGAGTACTGCTAATAGATATTAGCGGAGTATACTAGAGGAAGGGTAACCATAAATACCTAGTAATCTAATCAATGGAACTTGAAGGGACCATTCTCTAGATTTGCCAGTATTAAGTGTTGAGCGAAAACGAGGGACCTACAAGGTTGATATGTGTCTGCTGATGGAGTTCACAAATTCACGGAGAGACCGGATGTTATGGCACACGTCCTCAAAATGTACAAGCAGAGCATTACGACGTTGCTCAGGGTACTTGTGATCCACCGATCTGATGCTTCTTAAGGTTTTAATCCACCGTTATTCTACTCTCTCCCCTCCCGGCCAGCTGCGGGACAGAAGAATCTACTGACCACAGTACGTACTGATAAGTTGCTCCATGCTTTTTTTTTTCTTTTTTTTTTTTGCATGGATTAAACCACAAGCAACTTCGCCGCTCGATCCGTATAGATCTCGCTCGCTATTGCTAGGGTTTAATTGCACAACACAACAGTACAACAAGACACAATTTGAGGCGAATTCATGGCCGATTTGATTGAATTAATTCCAGTTCAACAATATTTTTGTCGGTGCTGTTGTTCTAGCTGAACTCTCCGTGGTGTGTTGTGCGTTACAGTGCTCTGCATGATGGAAACAAAAAAGGGGCAGGCCGCTTGATCAGCTTCCTCCTGAAGCCGCCCGAGCTCGGCCTTTTTGAGTGGGAGGAGCATATGCAGCTTCCCAAGTAAGCCCCATGGATTGTGTTTGAGCAAAAAGCTGGTTGGCCAGACCCCCCGGCCGGAAAAAGATGACCAATGGTTCTTTCCTTCCCGGTCCACTGTACTGTACTATTACGGCTTAATTTCAGATAGTCAACATTACGAGAATCTAATGCTGATACTTTGCGAGGTGCGTAGTAGTAATTAGGAAAAGAGCTGCGCTACACAGTGTAGCAGCTATTGATGAACCGCTGAGATAGATGATGACTCGATCCGGGGCAGGCCGGTTGCAGTTGAACTGCTGATGAGATAAGAGTACATGGCATCAGGGCATTGATCTAAAGGATCGGAGTCTAATAAAATATGCGTTGAAACGAGCACTTTTGCTATCGGGCAGTGGCCCTGTTCCGTTCTGTTATCGTCTTGATCTTTATAAGTCATATATCTCGTTCCCTTGTCCTTTGTTTACAAGCTGTGCCACTTTGCTTGCCCTGGATGGTCATATAAAGATACTACTAGATAATGACTGGTTGATTACCTTTTTTTGCAGAATGATGATGAGTTGCCACCATTGCCAATGCAGAATGACTGCTTCGTGAAATATAAATTGATCGAAGCGCGTGGAGTAGCTTAGAGTTTACTTCAAGGGAAATGGACAAGATAGTGATGTACTATCGGTAATTGAAGATGTTGTATTGTGTAATTGGCAACCTGGACCACATACTACTGCATACTACTACTACTAGTGTATAATTTCGAGAACAGGACATGACCGCTAACGTCGTTTTACGGATAATTAGTCACTTGATGCGTCACTAGCTACAACGAAAACTAACTCAAAGCAAACTAACAGGACATGGTTTCATTGTGTTCAACGGCTCGAATCTCATTCATGACGACACCAATAGTAAGAGTTGAAAATGTTAACGGCACCTCTCAGGGAATTCCTTTTGTGGCTAAAATAGTGAAGCCGGAACATTAATTTGCAGTTGGGTCACAATCCCCTGGAAATTACTAGTACTACACTAATCGGAGTCACAAGAGTTCAATTTGACCCAAACTGTGCGTGAATTAGCACGAGGAAATCGGATGAGTCATCGGCTTGAATTACGTCCTGGTGACTGACTTTTTTTTGTTGTGTGAGTAATTTCGCTCCACCTCGCGCTCCCCAGACACAGAGGTAAGAAGATTAACCAAGGCAAGTCACAAGCACAACCCGCAGATGAAACAAACACAACCAAACGTCGTAGAGGAAAATCGCCTCACCTCTCTATCTTTACCTGTGTGCTGTCTATCATGGCTGCTGCGAGTGCCACCCCGTCAATCCGTCCACCACGCACCCCAAAACCCATAAATAAAAGCCGCGAGGCTGCAGCAGCTGCACCAGAGGCCGCCATAAACACACCACCGTCTCGTCTCCTCCCTCCCTCCCCCCTCCCTGCTGGCTGCTGCGGGTGGTGGTGGTGGTCCAACGTCGTCCAACCCGATGGACTCGCTCCCGCCACCGGCGCCGATGGCCGTCGGCGGCGTGGACCCCCTCGCGGCCTCCATTCCGCCCTCATTGCTCACGCCGCCGCCGCCGACCGCCCCGTCGTCCTCGTCGCTCAACCTCTCCCCGTCGCTGCTCATCATCGCGGCGCTGTTGGCGTTCGTCTTCTGCGCCTCCGTCTCGATCCACCTCCTCCTCCGCTGCCTCGCGCGCGCGTCGTCGTCGCACCAGGCGCCGAGCCCGTTCTCGAGGGCGCGCCGCGCGTCCGAGGCGGACGTGGAGGCCGGGGCGGAGTCGGCGAGGCGGAGCACCGCTGCGGCGGCTGGAGCGGGGCAGGCGGAGGCGGAGGTGGACGACGAGAAGGAGCGGCTCATCGCGTCGCTGCCGCTGTTCACGATGGCCTCGGCGCTGGCGGCGCTGCCCAAGAGCTCCCCCGACTGCGCCGTCTGCCTCTCGCCCTTCACGCCCAACGCGGAGCTGCGCCTGCTCCCGGCGTGCCGCCACGCGTTCCACGCCGCCTGCGTCGACGCCTGGCTCCGCACCACCCCGTCGTGCCCGCTCTGCCGCGCCGCAGTCTCGCTCCCGCACCCGCCGCTCCCCGTCGCGGCGGCGGCGGCGCAGCAGCAGCAGCAGCAGGAGCCGCTCGACTCGCGGAGCAGCAACAACAACTCCAGGAGCTTCCGCGTGGAGATCGGCAGCGTGAGCAACCGCCGCTCCTCCGCTGGCGCGGGCGACGACCGCCGCACCTACTCGCTGGGCTCCTTCGACTACCGCGTCGACGAGGAGGTGGAGGCCGTCGTGGCCCGCATCGCGCAGCGCCCCGCCGCGGCGGCGGCCAAGTCGTCGACGACCCCCGCGACGCCCGGCGAGGCGCTGGCGGAGGCGGCGGGGTCCCGCGGGTGGCTGCGCGAGTACGTGGACCGCCTCGCCTCGTCCGCGTCGTCCCTCTCCGGGCGGTGGAGCGCGCGGTGGAGCCAGGGCCACCACAGCCACAGCCACCGGCACGACGACTCCTGGCGGTGGGATCCGGAGGCGCCGTCGGCCATGTCCCGCGCGCCGGACGAGGAGGAGCCGGGGATCGTCTCCCTCTACCGTTGGATCGTCGGCGTATAGCGCTTCCTACCGGCCGGCCAGATGTAATTAGCGTAACCTCACGAGGGCGTTTTTGGCAAATTCCTTTTCTTTCTTTAGATTACTACTACTGCTACGAAATATTTTCTACTACTACAGTACTACTAGGAGCCCCCCATCTTATAAACAGAGGAAACAACAGCTCCAGGTGAGCGAGTTTAGCGTCTCCGAAGCTTCCGCTGTTGATTGATTCGTTCGTTTGCCATTTGGGAATTTGAGCGAGCGTCTTCTTCCTCTGGTTCGGATACGTACCTTCTCGGTCCTCTGATACCGAGCCACCGAACAGGTTGCGGTGGTGGCGGTGGTGCGCGTGTGCGGATCCGTCCATGGCCCGTAGTGCGCCGCAGACTCGCAGTCAGTCGCTGTCATGCCTGGGACGTGTGGATGGGCCGGGCGCACCCAGACCAGAATTTAGGGCAGCGTTTGGATTGGATCCATCCATGGCCGTTTGTAGCACCGTTCAAGATGAAGACAACTCGAGACAAGTGAAGTGGTACTAGAATTCGAGAATTGTTTATGCCCGATTTTTTGCATGTCTCCACTTTGGCATGGCATGGCTCCGTCTCTTGTCATGCCGCCGGGGAGGGAACTCGAACTTGGCTGGTAGTAGTAGTAGAACACCCGTACCCGTTGTGGTCCACGGTCTTTGGCTGGTCCCAGCGTCGGCTAGCATGGGCATGGGCAGCTCTCCGTCCTCAGATCGTCGTGACATCGACCAACTTGCCATAAACTTTGGCTCCATGTTTATGTATGAACTTACTTGGCCGCGTTGATGTACACACACGCACACGCACACACGATACTAGTACCGTTTGAGAATTTTCTGAGACCACTGGATCTCATCGCTTCAACAATCTCGTAGATCTTCTATCGACGACGTGGACCTGGCAACCGGTGATCAAACATTGACGACTGACGACGACGTTCCTGGCGAGTAGTACTACCTGAGGAAACGCCGAAATGTTGTTAGTGGTACTACTGGCAACACCAAACCCAGTAGTACACCATATGGCAGCCACCAAACAAGACATGCTGCGCCGGCCGCAGAGTATCCGGGCGATTATTACTAGTACCAACCACCAGAGAGAGCGTCCCACGCTACGCCTGCAGGTGCGGTGAGAGGCACGGTCGTGGCGACGCATTGAATTGAGCCCGATGGTTTGGATGGAGCAGCGACCGCAGTGCCCGGCCGGTACACCCCCACCCCCGCAGCGGGCAGCGCCCAACCGCGCACCTCATCGCCTCGAAAGAATGAATGAATGCTTGCTCCGCCTCTGATCGCCGCCATTAACACTCTGCTTCCTACCCCGGCCCGCCGCTGCCGCTGCCGCTGCCGCTGCCGTGGACGAAATCGTCGGCCGGCTCCGGTAAAAACCGCAGCCTCCGTACGCGTGCCGGAATGAATCTTTTTTCCTTCCACGCCCAATGGCAGCAGTAATACTAGACAGCACGAGCAGCGTCTGTAGCTGATTGACCAGAAGGTAAAATTAATCGCGGAAGCGTCGGTTTGACCGTATCACTGTAGTATGCAGCAGCGTATCTGCATGCATCCTGCTGTGTGTATCGCACAACTCACGTTGCACAGGGCAGGGCCTCTCGCCATGGCTGTGTCCCAAGCGGACACGTAAACGTGGTACTGGGACTTGGTGCCGCTGCTCGAGCATCGGGCGCTGTGGCAGAGCGGGTCCCATAGCACAGAAGAAGGCCCTTAGTAACTCTCAGCTCCACGACCACCACCGCCGGCACCGGTGGGTGCGTGGATTCGGTCGGTCGGTCCGGTTTCTTGGAGAGAAACGAGCCAAAGAAATTTTAAAAAGAGTGGACATATGAGCCATGCTCTGCTCTGCATTTGGTTTACGCACGCATTCGACATGTCATCGGGGTTTCCAACTCTGGTCTGGTTCAGCACTGTAGCATTTGAGTGTGCTCGTTTGCTCGGCGTCATACTCTATACTATTAGAAAAATGAGAGACGATACTAGTACACAACTACTATATTGTATAGTAAGAGGAGTATAGCACAGTACCTGTTGAATGCGACCACTGTTTCTTCCTATTCGTGATTGTTCTCCTCTTCAACTCCGACCCCTGACGTCGCATTGCATGAAGCTACTGCAATTGAACAGTGTTCCAATATAAGGCACGACAGTTCACTCACCGCGGTCTACAGCAACTCCGGCCCGGCGGGTGCCCGGTTGCATGCAGATGGAAAGCAACCGCCGCGCAGCGCCAATGCGCCATTACCAGCACTGGTTTAGTTTGGCTGCCTACTTCACAGCCCCGCATCGCTGTTGCTGTTGCGATCACACTCCTCTCGCCATCGCAGGCACGCAAGTGCTGACGCGCGCGCATGGCTTTTCGCAACGAACGGGCACCTGAGCATGCGAGTGAAGCCAACCGGCTTTTCCAGTATCGGATGAAAGAGGTAGAAGTAGGTGGTTTAGTGGTGTTGTTTAGGTAGACTAAAACAGTATCCGCAGCACGGAAGCAACGACCGGACAGCTGTTGTTGGTGTGACCATTACTCAAGTTCAGTACACTTACTGGTGGCAGCACTGCCACTGACACCCAGTAAACAAACAAAAAGAAAATAATCATTTTCTCGTGTAGCTGCAATCAAGTGAAAAGGGTTGATGGGTAAAAACACTGGAGACCAGACGTGTGTTCCGTACACAGCGGCCCAACTGCGCAACGAGTGGAGATTAATGACCTTGCATTCAAGTGTGTGGAAAAATATTATACAGTGCAAAACAAGGGTATCCAAAGGCAAAGCACATGCTATGTTTCTATTGTTTCTTGATAAACGATGCCACAGTTAAATTTCATCTGCACCAGCAGGGAGAAATGAAGGTACAAATCGTACACAACAAAACTTATATAGAGAAAAGCTTCGTACCGAACACAATTACTCAAAGAAGAGCTCTGTCGTCTTCCTGTGGTCTCTAGTAAGTAAATAATTGTGGTCCGTAGATATTGCACAAACTTGTAGTACAATACAACATGATCCTACAAAGCCTATGAGCTATGAAATAGTGTACTGCATCTACAACTTAGTCTTTCGAAAAGCATCTACAACTACAAACTCAAGGATGATAATCCGGAGCCCCTTGCATTCATCGGATTTGTTGCACTTCTGAGTATCTGAGGGATGTCAATTTGTCACAAGTAGTTTTAGCTTTCTATCATGCTTTATCATTGAACTTACACTCTCTACGACCAACACAGTCTGCAAAATGTGGCAAACAATAATGTACAATGAATGTGACGGATAACAAATAGATTTGGAGCTTCGATATGTCAAAGAACTGATAGCTACAGAGCAGTAGAGTTTCAATGAAACTGCGGGAAACCCAGCTTGTTGCTGGCCAAGAAGCTAGAACCATCACAACCATATCTCATGCTGAATCTTAAACAGTTTCAGTTTAAAAATTGGGACGGAAACAAAGTTTTAATAAGCCAGGCTCTAGGTCTGAGCACCAGTTCATTTTCTAAAATCCTGAACGAAAGTCTACATAACTAAATAACAGGTGTTTGACTCTAACAGAAAGACAATATTAATTTACCTGAAGGCAAGTATAAGCCAACCCTGTGCCAAAGTAGAAATTAGCATTACCAGTGCCCTGGCAGAAAAAACTGTCATATCAGTAATTAAGCAATATATGTGAGAGAAGAGAGAAAAACAAGTCAGGTTAGCAATGGCAGAAAGAGACCCTCCAGATCCACAGATTGTGCATGACAGGACTAAGGAGAGAGACACCAATATATCCGAAAAATAAGAAGAATGTGAAGTGCATTTCTGCAAGATGTAAAGATAAAGCATTAGTTTTCATAAAACCATATGAACAAGGATATGAGGCGTTAGGTACCTGCTAATTCATTGGCAAACAAGCCCAGAAGACCAAGATAAAGAGCTGAATCTCCAGCCTTCAAGATAAACAACAAGATATAAAAGATTTCAGAAGAATATAACCGGGGCATATAAATAAAAAGGGCACTGCACATTTTTGCACGAAAGGGATTAAACTTATCGGTAATATCACAAAAAAGGCAAAGAAAGAACTCACCGATGGATAAGACTTCAATATACCAATGATTGCAGTGTAAACAAAAGCGAGAAAGCAGGGGCGATGCTTCAAACGAATGGCCAATGGCAAGACCATAAAAATAATATTCATATTGAAGACCATAAGGAAGAAACTTCTAAAGAAGTCAAAGACTTCAGCAAAGAAGTACCTGCATTAATTTTCAAATGCATGAGGCACATTCAAAATATGCTGAAGTGATGATCACACATCATTTCTATCAATACTCACCATAAAACACCGATATTTGGTGATAGGTCCTTTACTGTAAGAATAAAACCATAGATCCTGCAAAACCACAGAATTTATCAACATGTGATATGGGAGAGGAAACCATTCTATTGGAAGGGGGCAAACAACTGCCCAAAGGCTCAGAAAACAAACTAAATAGATCTATGTTTGAAGAAAATAAACTAACACAAAATATATGCTTGAACTAGCAGGATAAGCATTCATTTGAAGGAATTGGAAGGGTGAGGGATGGGGCTCAAAAAATATATAGATTAACATAGTTTTCAAGGGAAGGCTTGCCTATCCCAACTTGTTTGGGACTAAAAGCTTTGTTGTTGTTGTGTTATTTTTGTTTTAAGGGAAGGCTTAAGTTTAACGCAAACTTGCGTGTATTATCAGGCGAATTTGATGACTACCAATAAATTCAAGTGTAAAGAAAAAAGAAGCTTAACATCTTACTTTTGAAACATCTCATGGAGGCCACCGACTTTCTTCAGAACTATGCTGCTCAACAGCAACACATAGCAAGACCAGATAAACAGCCAAAATATAAAGTGAACTACTGGTTTCCATGAGAATAGTGTAGCAACTCTCAGTCTGTTTCTTTGATCATTGTCTAGGATGCCACTTTTACTTCCACTTGAGCCTTTTAGGAGAAACACTTTTGGTGGAGGAGTATCTGGGCCATACCCCAATAAAAGAATGACCTGAACAGATTTATATTTTTAGTAGCCAGCGAATAGGTAATTTTGAGATAAATAAATAAAGATTTTGCAGTGCTAACCGGTACAATGAGAACTGCAGGATAAAGAGAGAGATGTGTAGCCATAACATATCCAAAGGCAGCAAGAGGAGCAAGGCCTAAGAAATTACAAGGATATTTAATCAACGTCAACAATGGGAGTTCTAGGTTATATACAAACTTCCATGAAAATGTTACCAACTGATCCTTTCATGAACAAAAAGAGCCTTTCTACATACCATGATTAGTTTGGAAAAAGAAAACAATGCAAAATGAGTTGATAAATAAAAGCTTGATTTACAGTTTTGAAAAGATTGAGGATCTCTCACGTGAACAGGCTCCGTAGATCATTATTACAACCATTAAATTCTCGATTGGTGATGTGCAAGAACCCACACACGTGACTATTCCCCAAGGATTCCACAAATATATGAGAGATGCCACATCTCCTTCGCTTACATTAACTGCCAGAGTAGCATAAAAAGTAATTATTAGCACTGTAATAAATATGAAGCATTGAGAACAACACCTGACAGAGAAAACCTTATACTATGAAGTATTGAGGCTTCAGAGCATGAGAATTTATTACTCCGTATTCAATTTTAAGAATAGATATTGTATTAGCTAACAGACAAAAAATGAGTGCTATCAACCATGCAGAGGCTATGCACCTTGTGCAAGATTCATTAAATAGGGTTCCTTCGTCATCCAAAAAAATATCAGAATTATGAAGCACATGAACAAATCATATCTGTTTTTCACTTTTGCCTACAATGACTAGAACAGTGTTTCCAACAAAGTAACTAATAGGATAATAGCTAATAGGCATGAAATTCAATACTATATAAAGCTATTTCAGGCAGTAGAATAACCTGAGTGATTAAGTGCTTTTGTGAGGTCAAGTGAATTCAAACTTCTGTTCCGTGTCGTTTGGAGTCTATGCCCAGTTGCTCGTATTAGCATGGCAGCAAGGAAATCTACAACCACAAAAATCAAACTGTGCCATGGACTGGTAAGTGTAAGAAAATTACATCGTGAAAAAAGTGAAGAACCTCATGAAGAGACTGGAGTTTCAAACATTTTTATTTGTTTAAAGTAGTACATTGTAAGATAAAACATAGTACAGGCAGAACCAATGATAAGAGAACTGGCATTCAATGAGACTCAACGATGTATCAACAAATTGCCAATCTTAGAGAAACAAACATGAGTTGCACTTTAAGTGCAGCCTTATTTACCTACAATAGATATGAGTATGATGTCCATCACCCCTGCTATACAATTGAATATGAGGATGTTAATAATTTCATGTTAAGGTTCTTACAAATTAATGACGTTAAGGTGTAACGGGAGTAATGAAGAATAATCACCTGTTATTGGTTAGTGGACCAAGAACAGATAACAGCAACGGGGAACCATGATACATAGAACCTGAAAAGAGAATTTAATCAACAAAATAGACTATCTCTGAAGTTCATATTTCAAGATAACGCACTGCAAAGAACCCGGTCAGAGTATATGTTAAATCATCAGCAAACACGGCTCGGCTAAGTAGAAATGGAAAATGCGTCAGGTCTGACCCAACCGTCCCACTCATGTACAACCAGTGTATGTGCTGTAGAAATATAATGGTAAACCTGTGCAACATTTTTTTTCTGAAACAAATCATGTGGAATTTCAAATTTATAACCGACAAACTGAGTAAAACTATATGCCAAACAATCCATTACAAATACACGCTTAGAGCAGCAGGCGAATGCTTAATGGCGCTTAACAGAGAACCGAATCAATAGTCTACCAAAAACAAAATAACCCCATGCACTGATTATAGCCAATGTTTGTCGAGTTCAGATTAAATGTAAGCGAAAAATCAGCAAACGAACAAGCAGATGGGGCGCAACGCACCGGAGTAAGGCGACATGGATGCTTGCTTCAACCAGTAGCCTTCTGCAACTGCAATCACAGGCACAGATAAAATCAACGGGAAACTCAAACTACAGCGAGACCAAACCATAGTTTCGCTTCGTCGAACCAGAATGATGGAGTGGGGGAGGCACTTACGACGGCGAAGGGAGGTGAGCGGGGTGGAGACCTCGGGGCGGGAGGCGAGATGGAGGTCCCCGCCGAAGAGCACGAGCACGAGGCGGAACCCTATGGCCGCCGCGGCCATCGACCAGTACTGCGGGATGGCCATCGCCGCCGCTGCCGACGCCGCGACTCCGATCTGAAGCAGCTGCCTCGTCTCGGCAGCAAGACCGAAGACTGACCGGAGGAGCAGTTTACGTTAACGGGCCTTTTCCCTTCCTTTCAAGGCCCACTAATACATTTCTTCCTAAGCCTACCAGGATACTACTATTAGCCCGTTACCCGGTAATGACGGGCCGATCTGCAGGCCGATGGGTCGTTTCATCGAACTTTCTAGTTTTTTTCTTTTTTTTGAGAGAGAGAGAGCATCCGAAATTCGAAGTTTCTAGTACACTGACGCTGCCTACAGAGTACAGACTCTACACTCTACACTACAAAAACTCTCGCACATCGCCATCAAATCAAATATTCTCAAAAGCTCAAGGTGCAGAGCTAGGTAGCCAGCAACGAAGTAAATCATTCGTTCATCCAGGCCGCGATGAAGCTGCTCTTCTCCGCATTGTTCCTTGTGCTGATCATCATGGTGCCGACCTGCAAGTCGTCTTCCACACTGGAAGACACGTGCAGGTCCTTCGCCGCCGGGCACCCGTCCATCGGCTACGACTACTGCATCAAGACCTTCCAGGCCGACGAGTCGAGCGCCGCGGCCGCCACCGACGCGCGGGGCCTTGCCGTGATCGCGGCCAGGATCGCCGCGTCGAAGGCCAACGCCACGGCGGCGCGCGTCGCGGCCCTGAGCGCCGTCGAGATGGACGCCAGGAGGCGGGGCCGCCTCGACGTTTGCGCGGAGGTGTATTCGGACGCCGTGGACCAGCTCGGCGAGGCGGCCGAAGACATCGCCCGCGGGGCTGGTGGCGATGGAGACGCGATCACGCTGCTCAGCGCGGCGCTCGACGCGCCCGGGACGTGCGAGGACGCGTTCGGCGAGGCCGACGACACGTCGCCGCTGGCCGCGGAGGACGCCGAGTTCAAGAAGCTGGCGACCATCGCGCTCGCTGTCGCTGCGTCGCTGACCCCACCACCACCACCGCCGCCGTCGCCGTCCATTCCGACGCCTGAGGATTAATGGTTGAAACGTCGCCTGTGTACTCTACGCCGTTAGCATTGCGATGCATGAATGATGCAGATCTCAGCTGGTATAATAATCTCTTTTTTTTTCCGATGAGAATAATTTGCTGTTGACTGTTTTGGTACTACCCTTTTTCCGTTTGCCTCACTGGACGAAGAGGTTCAGTGCCTTGCATGCCTCGCATGCGATTGTGGGCGAGTTGCTTGTTGGAATCTAGTATATGATCTCGCGGCCTTTTTGATCCTTTTTATCGTGGGTTGTTAGCTGTGTGGCTGTGGGGTGGTAGTGGTACGCCTTGAGTCATTGAGTGGAAGCAAGGCATGCTGCCGGCTGCAGTACCCTTATGCCTTTTGGCCTCTGCTTTTTACTTGACAGATATAGTTTCGAATTCACTATCCGGATTCCGCCTAAAAAAGAAAAGAATCGCTATGCGAATGAGGAAAACATCCTTAGTATCGGGATGTGTGGAGCGCGATGGGCCAAGACACGCTCCGCCATTCCGCTCGTGGGCCTTAGCCATGAAACTGGGTTTCGGATGCATGTGATACTTTGGCCCAGCGCGCCACTGATCTCAAATGCAGTGACCATTTCTTCCTTTCTTTTCTCTCCTCTTCGCCTTTTTTGTGGTCGCATAAGACAAGAAAAACATATTGAAGATATCGTAGCTTCGCTCATTGAGGAGAGTGCCAGCCAAGTAAGTGAGAGAGAGAGAGAGAGAGAGAGAGAGAGAGAGAGAGAGAGAGAGAGAGAGAGAGAGAGAGAGAGAGAGAGAGAGAGAGACGGCGCCGCGGCCAACCAGAACCAGGACTCGCGAGCATTATCAAACAACAGCAAAAAAAGACCTGTGCTCCTCAACTCAGGCGGGCACAAAGAAAGGCTGGCCGCGCTCTCCGGTTCGTGGAATCTCATTCCCTTGCCTACAAACACCATCCGCACGGGACGCATCCTGTTCATATTCCACGTTGTTCTCCATGGGATGGGTTCGCAAATGCACTGTAGCTGCAGAAACGAGCCACGCAATGCAGATACGCAGAGCGGTGGCGGTTGCGTCGTGCATCCAAGAACAGTATTCTCTTCTCTTTCTCTCCTTTTTTTTTTAAAAAAATAATGGAACAGTATTATCGCCATCGCACCACTATTTCGGAGCTGGGTCAAATCCGGCGTGCCAGGACAAACGTTACGCTCGCCGAAAGTCAAAACCAGAAAGTGATTCGTGATTCCGAGCCGGTGACGCCGAAACCGAACCCGATCGCAGAGTCCTGGCGCTGGACGCCGCACACGACAGCGACGAGGGGTTCTCATTAAAAAAAGAGCGGTGTGGGGACGTTCGCGCGTTCAACGACACCACACGAGGGCAAAGGGGCCGGGCGGCTGCTGCCTGCCTTTTCTCACTTTCCTATCCGTGACTGTCCCCCGTACCCGTGCACCGCTCCACTCCCGCTGACCAGACCACCCCCCTCTCGCGCCATCTCGTCTCGTCTCCACACCTCACTCGTCGCCTCCCCTGCTCGGCCGCTAAACCACTCGCCTCGGATCGGACGGCATGGCGTGCGACGGCGGCAGTAGCGGGGCCGGGGGCGGCGACGGCGGAACGAACGCGGAGGAGGTCCAGATACAGATCGCAGGTCAACCCGCTCGTCTCTCTGTCTCTGAGCGAATGCTCATCTTTCTTTGGTTTGGTTATCAGTATCAAAATTATCACTCCGGGAGTGGCGAGAGGACCGCGGCGTGTGGCAGGATCACGGTGCCTGGGTAGCGCAGAGAGACACGTGTGTGTGTGTGTGTGTGTTCTTCTTCGATGTTTCGCCGGGCGGTCTCGGTCGGTGTCCCCCATTGGCCATTGTTGACGCGGGTTCACGCGCGCTATATGTTTGATAATTTGCCTGCGTGCATCCTGATGGTTCTGGTTCTCGTCATCTGGGTCCGGATCATCTTTTCCCTTTATTAGTGCGCGCGCACTTGATTGCCTTGTCATTGCTGCATGTGCTCTGTGGGAGCGTTTTCCCTTTCAGATTTTGGTCTCAACTGTCAACGCACACGAAGCCACTTCCAGTGAGCGTGTTTAACTTGTTTTTCTCTGCACCAGCTGGTTCAGTCCTTTGGTACAATTACAACTACTGATACAAGTGACACATTCGACAAACAAGTGTTCAAAACCCAGCAGTCTTGGTATCACTATTTTACGTTTAGGAATAATGTGATTTGTTTCGAATAACTCATGTATATTTTGGAAGCATGATTAGTGGACAATTTCCTACTAGTGTAAGTTTAGAGTGCAACGCTGTCAAGTCGGATTTGTCCAGAATGGCAGAGTTTCACTTGGCAAGGAGATCAGCCATTATTTCTGAGTAAAAGAAGTGTGTTCCATTTGGTCATGTCTTGTTAGCGTTTCTTTTTAGTTCGAGATAACTCATTGATATGCCTTGTTTTTGTTAACTGCAGGATCATCGAAACCTGCAACTTCATCTGGTGCCGAATCAGCTTCTGAAAACCCTCCTACCAAGCATTGGCATTGGTGGTTAATGGTAGCTTTGAACATCTTCTTCCTCATTGCTGGTCAGACAGCATCAACACTCCTTGGGCGGTTCTACTACAATCAAGGTGGTAATAGCAAGTGGATGTCCACGTTTGTCCAAACAGCTGGCTTTCCTGTCTTGTTTGTCGCCCTATACCTGTTCCAATTGAAATCTCCTTCTTCACCCACACCCATCAGCAGTAGCCCTGAGACACCTGCCACAAAACTTATTCTGATATATGTTGTCTTGGGTCTCATCATTGCTGCAGACGACTTGATGTATTCATATGGTCTATTGTATCTTCCTGTGTCGACATATTCGCTAATATGTGCGAGTCAGCTGGCCTTCAATGCCATCTTCTCATATTTCCTCAACGATCAAAAGTTTACCCCATTGATTTTCAACTCTGTACTTCTCCTTACCTTTTCTGCTGCACTTCTTGGAGTTGATGAAGATTCCCAAGGCACCAATGGGTTGTCGCATGGAAAATACATATTGGGTTTCATATTGACACTAGGAGCATCAGCCACATACTCACTCATTCTCTCCCTAATGCAAGTTGCATTTGAGAAGGTTATTAAGAGGGAGACATTCTCAGTCGTGCTGAACATGCAGATATATACAGCTCTTGTGGCAACGTTGGCTTCGCTTATTGGGTTGTTTGCAAGTGGTGAATGGAAGACTTTACAGGCAGAGATGCATTCCTTTGGCACAGGGAGGTTATCATATGTGATGACACTTTTGTGGACTGCTATAGCTTGGCAGATCGCTTCTGTTGGAGTAGTGGGGTTGATCTTTGTGGTGTCATCGCTCTTTTCAAATGTGATAAGCACATTTTCTTTACCCATCATTCCAGTCTTCGCTGTGATTGTCTTCCATGATAAGATGGATGGAGTGAAGATTATTGCTATGCTGATGGCCATCTGGGGATTTATTTCTTATGGCTACCAATTATATGTTGATGACAAGAAATCTAGGAAGACTTCAACCATCACTGTGGAGGAGAATTCCTGAGTGCTTCTTACATTGTTTTCTGCAGCCAGTACCAATCCTATATGTGGGTACTGAGTGAGGTACTAGATCTTATTTACAGCCAATAGGAAGTGCATCAAAGGATGCAATGTTGCAATTTTCTCTGTCTATATTATATACCTCTATTAGTTCTTTCCCTATGTAATAATGTGTTTTTTTGGCAAATATAAAATAATAATATCTTCAGAGACATGTGCTCCCCAAAATTTCAGCTGTCCTGTAAATACTTGCCTTGAATGTTCTAATTATTATTGTTTTATCGGGAAACTCAAACCATGCATTATAATATTGTTTGGTAGATATACATGGTTTGTTCATGCGAAGTCTGCAGCTGAAATAGGTAGGCTGATCATATATAAGCAATGGAGCTTGATCTGAAGGTGCCTCCTCATGCATACCCTTCCCCTGATTTCTGTACCACCTGGAAAATGTGCTGGGCATATAGTGAACTTATTTGAATGAATGTAAGTAAATGGTACAACAGGTTTTCAGGGCCAAGGAGGAGAGGAGAATGATATGTCCCCACGAAAATATTGCTTGAGAATCAGCAACCTCAACGTTTTTCGACTTCTCTTGGTTGGCCGAACTGTGCTTGTTTCAGTGATTCTGCGACAAATGGGTGGATAAAACACTGCACGGTAAGATGGTTCAGTGCTGCTTGGACAAAAACATTGTGCGGAGTTTCCATCTCATCATAAACACGAATTTATTGTACGTTGGATATCGCACGAGAGAGTGTTGTTGTACTGCACATAGCTCAGACAGAATTCATCAGAAACCAGAAACACGGTCGTAGCTGCTTACTTTCGGGCCTCAGTTCCTTGGTGTTGACCCGAGCTCAACACCGGCGGCGTCCTCAAAAGTACCATAACAGCACAGGATTCTGCTGCGACTAACGCTCTGTTGATGTTGGCTAGGCATTCGATGCGATGCCTGGGTTTTTATTATTACCTACGATGCTACTAATAGATACTATGTACGGGATTCATCCATTAGATTCAGGGTTCTTTTGTGACAGTTATCACTACAGCTCAACACAGCACAAAGCTTTGTGCAGAGTTCAGCGAATGTTCCAAATCGTTGTTGTTGAGAAAACTATATTTAACTACTACTACACAGGAGTACTATTGTACGAGCTTCAGGCGTGAGGCAGTTCAGAGTTGTTGAGGAGTAGTAGTCAAAAGTCTGGCGACAGATTTTGTGTGTAAGCGCTTTCAGTTCACTTACCTCTCAATGAATCGACAAATGCAGTCAGTACACTACGCATTGACACGCGGTACCAGATCAGTCATGCTCATTCTGACTGATCATCGTGCATTGTACTACCAAGCTAAATAACACATTATTAGTACTGGTACTAGTATCAAAGAAGCCACAGTAGTACACCAGCAGTACTACGAATGGTCCTAACGGCACTTCCTTTATAAGGCTCTTTGATTCATTTGTGAACGCAATTAGTATAGTACCAAACATCAGCTTCACATCTGGCGTTCATACGCCACCTGCCTCATTCAAAGCCGGGGCCAGGTGGACGCCTGTACTCCTACGTGTCCTCTACTGCTAGGGAGAAACATTCCTCTGAATACGAGAGAAAACGTTACGATCATTTATCCGTCCGTTGATCAAACTGTTCATGGAACCGGAGATCTGAACAGAAGTTTGTTGCGATAAAGCAGTCTGCTAGGAGTTGTATTTTAATACTTGGCCGCAAAGAAAAAAACAGCACAGAGAAAGAGGACTGAAATCCTCAACCCCACTGGAGTCGCCACCGCAACTGAGATCTGAGGGCCGGCCAGCCGCACCCACGACGCGGCGCCGCCTGCCCGATCCCACCACCACCGAAAGAAAAGAAAAGGGGGATACTTACTAGTAGCTGGACAGACCGGCAAGGAAAGAAAGGCGCAATGAGAGAGCAGCAGCACGAAGGATTGCGCGCTACGGCTGTGTCAGCAGCAGCGAGGAGCCCGCGGCGACGGCACACTCACGCACGCACCGGTCAACCGCACCGCACTAGCCAGGCTTCCCCACCGATCCGATCATCCGAGCCCTCGCCGTCATCATCGTCATGGCGGCTCCACCCACCACTCGTGCCTCCTAGTGCCTCGTGGGCGCGCGCCCATTTTTGGTTCGCGTCACGGCTCGGCGTCGTCCCCGCGAAAACTACCGGGCATTAAGCGTAACCTCGAAGCGAAATGAGAGAGGTTGGGCTAAGCCCCGGGCCGACGCAGGGTGCGCGCCATGATTGCGTGTGCCACATACCAGGACCCTGGTTCGAGCGGGTAGAATCACTACTGATCGATCCACCCCCGCTTGATAATCTCTCTCCCGGTGATCAGCATGAGAGAAGCCAGTGAAGCTGGGTTTGGGATTCTTCGGCTTCTGTCTACGGAATACATGGCCGGCCGGCCAGTCTGTCTGGACAACATTTCGCCTCTTTACATTGACGGAACGGTAGGCCAAACACTGTGAACTCTGCTGCTGCTGCTGGAGACAAATTATTCAGTTTGACTTTGCTATTTTACCTGATGGTGGGGAGGCAGGTTGACTTTGTGATCGACTGCGCAGTGGCACACGTATCCCCAATCCCAACGTGCCTGCCGCATGATCGATCTTTATCCAAAAAAAACAAAAAAACGTGGCGCATGATTAGGAGTCAGGGGCACCATGATAGTGTTCCTAGATCTCGGCGTCTCACTCTTATGGGAAAACGCGAAGCAAGTTGAAAAAACCCCCCAGGTACACGGTAGGCAAAACGGTAGGGCAAGCGAGCGCATCTTCCTCTGCTAACGTGCTGGGGCCTGGGAGCGGTCCAAAGCCTTCTTCTCTTCTCCCTATCTGGTGACAACTCCAAAAATTCAAACAAACAGAGAGAGATCGAAAAAGATGCGAGTACAAAAGCTAGCTACAAAGTCCAAGCTTTTCGTCTACCAATAAACTACGCTTTCACAGGTCATACGTACAGGGAGCTAGCCACATCCCCACCAAGAACATGCCAAAAACCGACACTAATTTTATGTTTTGAGTGTGCCGGCGAGCAGCTATCCGTGAGCTGTGATAATCCCATTGTTTAGTACCTGTACCTGTACTTTGATACGGTGACGGCATCTGAGCAGCAGCAGCGGCAGCAGCAGGTTTAACAAATCAAGGGGATCCCATCCGAAAGAGCGCGCGGACACTGCGCAACGCGCCACCACGAACGGCAGCGTGTGTTTGTTCTCACATCGTGATCACCCGGTCACACAATACACTGATACCCACACGAATGCAACACCATCATCATTGCATATATCTCACATCGCGGAAAGCTTAAAAGTCACTACGAGAGGCCTAAATGAGAAGAGAATCTTCTCCAAATCCTTCCTCCAGATTGCTGTCAGCATTCGTGTATTTCCTACCAAAGAGGAGGACGTTGTGGTACCTGCGACCATATTTCTATCTCTTCTTCCCGCCCCGTTGTGCTTGTGCAGAAGCAGAAAGAAGCTCAGAATGAACTCCAATGTGTTAGGGCCATTTATTGGTAGGGTTTGGTGCACCAGCAAGCAAAAGAGCAATGAAGGGAGCCATCCACCATCAATATGCTGCACTGCTGTGCCTGCCTCCCTCCATGTGAAACCTCTGACCAAACGGAATTGAATTGGAATATTGAATTCGTACATCATGCAGCTCTCGTTTTCATAGACCAGAGGGTCGGATTCAGGCTCATTCATTCAGACACCAAAGCGATCAAGAACCTTCTTTTTTAAAAAAAAAAAGTATAATAAAATCTCTCCGCTCCTCCATCCTTGCCCGTCAGTCTCTATCTCTGGCATTTAATTCTAAACATAGCACCTGTACCACGGGCATCATTAATGTTGTCAATCGGTATTAAACTCAAAAACAAAGATTAGGAAGGTAATAGAGGAATGAGATTTTGCAAATCAAGATCAGGAAGGTAGGCAGGTAGCTGTACAGGAATGAACAATAGTACATGATACGGAGCTCGTTACAGTGCCACAAAATGTTTGGGCTCACAAGCGAATTATAACCTAAGCAGTACTAGTACTATATGTCAACGGAGCGGTTTGGAGTACTGTATTCCAAGTCTTACAGATTCACAGATTGACAAATGTAAAAATCCAAGAAGAAAAAGAAAGAAGAAAGCTAAAAAATGAGGTAGTAACCGGAATTAGGTGCGGTGATCACGGGAGTAAAAATGGCGAAATGAGGTGAGAAGATCACCGGAAGCGGCCGGCGTCGGCGAGCTTCTTGGAGCGGCAGCGAGTGATGGAGGCGGCGGAGGAGAGGTTATGGAGCGGCGACGGCCGGAGCTCGCAGGAGAAGGAGCAGGGGTCTGGCGGCTGGACACCGCCGCGGTGGCGGCGGCCCGGGCTGGGCCGCACGAGCGGGCTGAGGCAGACGGCGAAGCCTGACGGCATGCTGTTCGCCTGGCGGGGGCGCCGGCACGGCGTCTTCCGCATCGGGGAAGGGGATGGTCGCCACGGGGGCTCTGCCGCGGGTGAGCTGCTCTCGTCGCCACTGCCGTTGCTGTTCCGCTCGGGCGAGAGCCCCCGGTTGCTGACGACACGGCACAGGCGTCTCGGCGGGGGCGACGGGGGCAAGGCGGAGGAAGCTTCCTCCGGCGCCGCCTGCTTCTTGCGGCGGCGGGGAATGATCCCGGCGAACCACGAACGCTTCTTGCGCTGTTCCTTGGCGGCTCCTCCCTTGTCATCCAATCCGTGGTGGTGATGGTGTTGGTGGTGGTGGCCGAAGAGCGTGGAGAGCACGGAGAACTTGCCGGCGCGGCGCTTCTCGTACTCGTACCCGATGTCGCCCTCCTCGAGCGCGCCGCTGGCGGCGGGCCCGACCTGCGGCGTCCGGAAGAAGAGCAGACTCGGGTGGCTCCTGAGCGCGCCGCCGCCGGCCGGCACGTCCGACCTCCTCCGGGGGGCCACGTACGGCGACACGGACCTGGGGAACGCCGGCAGCGGCTCTGGCGCGGGCGCGGGCTGTGGCGGCGAGGAGTCGTCGCCGTTCTGCGCGGCGGCGAGCACGAACAGGCGGTCGCGGAGGCAGGTGGCGCAGACGCCGCCGCCGGCCTGGAACGGGTGCTTCTTGCACCTCATGCCCGTCTTGTCATCTCATCGGCCGGGGCACGTCGCCGGTGCCATATGGATCGAACGACGGAGGGGACGAGGAGGAGAGCTGGAGAGGGGAGGAAGGGGGACGCGCGGCTGGCTGGCTGCGAGCGAGGGGCGAAGCGGAAATCCTTCCAAAGGTGCGTCGTTCGTGCTCTCACACCTGCCTTGTATTGCTTGGTTTGGTTTGGTTCTTCCCTTTTCGGACGGGGTCGGAGGACTGCTTAATTTTGGGGGGTTTTGTTTAAGCGCGAGCGTTTATTTAGTTGGTGAAACGCGGCGGCCGCTGCAGGTTGCTCGCTCGCTCGCGCGCGTGCGTTTTGGGGCTGTGGCCGACGAGAACGAGAGGATCTTGTCGTCTCGGGTTTAAATAAGGTTGGGAGATGGCGCGGGGACGGTGGTGGAATGGGCGGGCGGGCAGACGCGACGGACCGGGAGCGGTGGATTCGGTGGTGATGATGAGACGGCTGCCGGCGCGAGGAGGCGGCGATACGCGTCGATGCCGGTGTTTTTTGTTTTGCTGGATCGGGGTTGGGTGAGCAAGATTCGGGTCGGCACGGGTCCGGGTGGGATGGGAATGGGATGGATGGAGTTAAAAGCCGCGGATGGTCCCGTCGATCCCCGTTTCGGTGGTGCCACACACCGTGACAAGGCATTCGTTTCGTCTCGTATCAGTAGTACCGGTTGTACTGTGCAAAACTCATGAAAAGTTGCGCTTTGGATTTGGCCCATCCACGCAGGTTCCGTACGTGCACGTTAAGTCTGTTTTTTGGCTGCTTCTAACTGGTACTAGTACTGTACTGAAGGTTTTTTTTTTTATATATAGTTTGGTTTATTTCAGGACAAAGTAACGAGCAACTGATCGCCCAGAAGTGACGATCAAATGCTTTGTTTAGACCTTTGTTGCTTTCCATCCCTGCAGCGTACAACGGTGACAGCAGTGTGGAATCAAGAAAATAGTGTATTTTATTAGTACAAATCTGGGAGCTGCTTGATTACCGGCGTTTACAAATTAAGTGCCACCACCCGCTACCCCACACCTGACTGTCAGACAGTTGCGGGATCATCAAGATCACTGAGCTAGATTACCTGGATCGTCTTCCCCGGACGAGACGATGCCCACGTGCGTGTTTTGTTACCAAGTGTTGATTATTCTCACCAGGAGTACGGTTTTAGTTGTTGCTGGTTTGCGGGCCACAGATAGAGTCGTCGCCCGCTCGCCAGCTAGCTAACCGAACAACTGTTGAGTGTTGACCGAGCGGCGGTTGGAAGAAGCCTGGACCCAGAACCGTCCGTTCTACGCGGGCATTAACATCGGTGAAGAGGATGTGCTCGCGCGCGCCACACGACGGAGCTCCTCGATCGTCTCACGCTTCTCGCAGCGGGTGCGGAAAAAAGCTCGCGTTTGTCTCTGCTCCCATCTCGTCACGGAACACAACCCTTCTCCGCAGGAACTCAAACGATCGGCCACGCCCAAGTTTTGAACGGAATACTTTCGTGCTGCCCGGAAGGTCCACCGTTTGCAACTTCTGATAGGTTCGCGCTCCCTCCAGCGCTCCTCTCTTGTATCAGAGATCCCAGCGAATGCGACCAGGGCGTCGGGGTCCAGCATTCGTCTAGAGAAGATGGAGAAAGGGCGGCGATGAGATAGCGCGCGACTTGGCATGCTGTCCCGGGAGAGAGAGAGAGAGAGAGAGAGAGAGAGAGAGAGAGAGAGAGAGAGAGAGAGAGAGAGGGAGAGGGAGAAGCGTCACATCGCTGCTCGCGCACACGGAAAAGAAAAAAGTGCGGCGGTCTCCGCCTCCCGCGCGCGCCTCCGGGTTTCTTGTGTCCATCTCTCGTCGCGGCAAGAAGGATCAGCAGCAGCGCGCACGCGCACGGCAACGCTCTCGGCTCGCGATCGAATCGAAGCTTCGCCACGCCACACGGTTCCTGCCTGACTGACGAGGGCATCGCGGGCGGTTGATCCCGTCAAGAGCGTGGAAAAATCGGGCCGGGGGTGACTGTTCTTAACTATCTATCTCTTGGCGGCAAACCCACTTGGGCAATTAAAGGAAGTAGCACCCGCGGATCACAGTTCTCTACGCTTCATTCGACACTGCAGAGACGTATTCGTCGGCAGGCAGAGAGAGACCAAGTTGTTGCGCATTCAAGTGAAGGCAAGAATGTGCTGTGACGGTGAAGAGGAAGTGTCGTCGTCGTCCTCCATCACAAGAAGCGTTAGATTATTCGCGTTAGCTAGGTCCCTTCATTTCTTTCAGAAAATGATGATGTTATCGGTTGAACGGGGCTAAAGGCGACCCAGCAACCTTATCTTCTTCTGCTGTAGTAGTACTATTAGTATATACTACTCGAACGTGGTGAATCAACAATCAGTTACAACTAGTAGTATATTGTTAGTGTATGGAAATATCCTGTTCTGCCGCGTTGAGCTCTGAAAGCTACACAAGCTCTGCCCTTTCCCCCTTCACCTGGGGTCAAATTAGCACAGGCGCTCCATCACCGAGTTGGTCTGGTCTCTGGTGGGCTACGGAAACCTCTTGCCGCTTGGGCCAGACCACCCGTGGAATTCACCTCCTCAAGGCCCGTTCCGATCTGGCGACATCTGTTTTTCGTACTCCAGCTAGAGTAGTGTATAGATTTGATCGTGAATGTAGTGGGGAAATTAAGACCATCCAGCTACAAAATTACAATCCTGTCCATCCTTACATTTGAAAGATAAGTATATGCGGATTGCATACTTATAAGTTTTATGAAAATTATTAAATTTCCACGCACGCCAACAACTACAATTAGCCAGCACCCTATTGACTCCCTGACCGTACTCGAGCTTCGGATCAATGTCCCCAAAAGCAAGGAGTATGCCTACGTGTTTTGACGAGAACACGAAAAAAACCTAATTCAACGAGAACTGAAAGATATGAAAATTCTCAATTCTCTACAGGATCAATATCCGAACGGAACGGATTCGAACTTTCCCAAGAGGCGGCCAGCTGTGCTTCCCCAACGACCACCCAGTGGTGGCAGAAAATGAATATCTTCCCGAGAGGCAGTAGTTTCAAGTCAAGCACTGAACAAAGAAGAGTGTCTCAGATGGGGAAGAAGGCCGAGTGGATGCTTTCCAGCAAATTTGCATGTAGGGACATGGCATGAGAAACACATGAATACAAAATTGCAGGCCGAGTGGATGCTTTCAAAACCTAATTTGGATCGTGCAGTCGGCGGGTATGGTAGCAATGGCTTTATCCATCCTCCGCTGCAGCGACATGGCAGGCCACGCGATGGTGGACCGCTGTGACTGTATCACGTGTCAGAAGCACAAAGGGGGTGTTTGAATGGAGGGGCAAAATTTTTACTCATGTCACGTCGGATGTTTGATTCTAATTAGAAAGATTAACTATTTATAAAACTAATTACATAAAAGTATGATAATTCACGAGGTAATTTTTTAAGTTTAATTTATCTTAATTAGCACATGTTTACTGTACCATCATATTTTCAAATTATGACTAATTAGACTTAAAAAATTTGTCAAGTGCATTAGCCTCAATCTATAAAATTAATTTCATAAATAATAAATTTAATACTTTAAATTAGTTTCTAAACATTTGACGTGGGCAAAAGTTTTGTCATAAGAACCAAACGCCCCCAAAGCGAGGACGGCGTCCGCAGTGAGCAACTACACTCCGAATGCAAGGTGCCAATGGCATGAATGGAGAATGGATATGGAGGGGGAACGCCGCCGAACATGACGCGCGGTGTGGAAGTCAACGGGCGCCTGAGATGAGATATATCCAAGTGGGAGTGGGCACCGATGTGGTTCAAAGCCCAGGGCGGCTCTCTCGGCCCAGTTGCCTAACACCGTTTCTATTTTCACTCAGCTGTACGTTCAGAGAATGAGATCGCGACAATCAGGATAAGCGGTTTCATCAAAACCAATTCTTAAACCGAGCTAATCAAAATTTACACCCACGTGAACAGTAACTAAATCTATGTACAAACGACGATGAACGGTTCAGCAGCTGGTTTGCAAAAGCGTTTGTTGAACAGTTCTAGCTCAGACTGAAACGGTGCGTAAATAAAACTGTGAATTTTGATACAGAAAACCTACATCAGTCGTTGTTTTAAGGAGCAATAACATACGTATGACCGAAATCGCATGACTCATGAGTCGTGACCGACTGGAGATCCTATGGAACAGAGATAACAAATTGGAGACGCAGGGCACATCAAATCCTAGTCGTACGAGATCCCTACAACCCGCATGCAAAATCGACCATCCGTTTTGACGTTAGTACAAAGAATCGACCGTCCAGTCTAAAGAAGAAAACGCCAAGGTTGACTTCAAAACATGTAATTATGTAAACCAGATTGAACAACTTGAGCTCAAACCAGGGGCCAGGGGATGCCAACGGGTCCAGAATACAAACAACTAGCTTGCTTCGCGGTCCCCTTCAATAATGGTGAAAGAGGTAATTTTCCTAGGATATGTTCTGCACCATTGATTTTAAAACAAGCTTGGCACAAGATCATATGCTACGATAATGGCTCCAAACCTCACCCAACCAGGGACTTCGATTGTCTTTTACTTTTAAAAAACACTAATATAGCAGGTTCCTGCCACGGGATCAGATACTATGACACTGACTATCCAGTAACTATGCAATGCAGTAATCATTTGATCTAAATATGCACATAAAAAAATTTCAAAACTAAATCGCACATTAAAACTTGCCTCAGTAATAGGTTTCAATGAAGAAGTGAGACCAGAGGATATAGGTTATCTTTGTATCTGTATGACCAGCAGGAAATAGGTTATTTTTAGCATCTCTAAACATACACTCATATAAAATGCAATACTTCACGGACAAATATTTATGTATGGAATCTTAATGACATCATTGATATAAATAAGAACCTTACCCAATCACTAACCCTGAACATGCCAAGGTTGCTGAGAATTTCTGAATCCATGTGATGTTCAAGGTACAAGAAGATAACACCGAGTTTTGTAACCAAATGCATGTAGGATACCACTTTCAAAAGGATCATTCGTACTGTAAGAGTCATCTTCTATATAATGTAAATAAATATATATAGGATAAGCTCTATTTTTGACATGACAATTTACCAGGTCAACATAAGGTTGGGAAGTGAGATGAAGAGGTACGCTGCTGCAGATCCCAGTGACATTAAATCGAAAAAGTGGAAGCCATCGTAAGTCGTACCTTATCTTATTATTCGTATAAAATCGACTTCCACATATAGAACATCTATATAAGCGCCTCAAGAAGGTAAACAGCAGTTAGGTGGCTTCATCACGCCCAGGCCTGCTCTTTTGAGTAAGCATATACCTTCCCTTTCGAGTAAGCATACGTAGCAATTGCTTGTCATGTCAAAGCTCATTTGAAAACATTTCAGTTTCTTATGTCGCTTCTTTCAACATTGATGCTTTGAGTTGATCATGACACATCATGTTTCATTTAGCTTGGCAAACATCCACCAGATCTTGTGTGCTGCTAGTTCTTCCAAAGTGAAATCTATCACGCATGCACGTGCTCCTTGACAATTTGATGCTCAACTACATGATACAGATAGATTTATCATATGTGTTATAAGTGAGAGATACCGCACTCGATCGCTTGTTATTTCCAGATTCATGATATCTAAATCTCTTATAACATTAAATGCATCAGATGCATGCATATTTGAATTTGTAGCTATTCAGGAGCTGTCTTTCTGATTTACACAAAATAATTGTTCTTATCAAGCAATTGGAGGAGAATTTTCAGCCTCCTATCTTCACAGGGAAGCTCAAGTCATCAGCAAATGGGACATACAGTAAAATTTGGAAGAGCTCTACCGCAGATTGGTGTTTCAAGGACCAATCCATAGGTGAGCAATGAGTGAGTTGCGAGGACCTCCAAGTTAACATACAGTCCTTTCTCATCAGTTCTATGGTGCGATCGAAAAATGCTAATCATTTAGAATGATAAAAACAACCAAAATTTATTTAACTAAATAATGTTTTATGGCAGGAGGCATGGCAACATAACCTGAACGAGCAAAGAAGTTTGGAACAGTGTAGCAAAACTCCAGAAAGTTCGGAATATTTCTCTGCACTTGAAGAAACTGAGAGAAGTTACAAATTGCAAAGCTTCACTCTAGATCCCAAAGTCTATCCTCCTCTGAAATTTTTCATCTGCTGTCTGTAAATGTAAGTATTTCAAGCCAGCAAGTCACATAAGCCAGGTTATCTGATGCTCAATTTGAACTTGTAAAAGACAGCACTTTTTCTAAAAAAATAAGTAAAAGAAAGCACTTATCAGGGTCTACACAAAAGCTGAACAATCATAATGCGGATGTGAAATGCTAAATCAGAATAAACTAGAACGAGCTAGTTTATTTCAAAATGGAATGGACTTATTCATTGAATGTGCTTTTGTCCCGTATTCCTTATGTTATGTATCATGGATAAGTAGCATAAAGTGATATCAAAATACAATTCTCTTATGTTTTTAAGAGTATAAGTGCATGCTCTGGGAATAATCCACTGGATGGGAACAAAGATGACAAGGGGGACAATATGCTCGATCCCAATGAAGAAATCAAACAAAGCTTGGATGAAATGAGGGTAAAAATAAATAGCAATGACTAAATGTATATAAGATGTCTCTATAGGTGTTTACAGACCTGATCCAGTGGAAGTTCTTTTTGACAGGCTTTACTGTCCAGTGGAAACGTTCGCCACACAAGATGTCAGAAGTACAATATTAAACACCCAAACTATGTAAGAAAGACAATACTTTCCACAAGCTAAGGTAGACTTCGTATTTTTATAATCGACAGATATCATGTTCCCCAGATGAGTATGGGGTCAGCAGCAAAATGGTTGGTAGACAAGTTGGCGAACTTTGTGCAGAGGGGTTATAGAAGAAATAGGGAGGACATACGACTCCAAACAGCCCAGATGCATGCAGCACTCTCAGCTGCAAGACTGGCTACAGCAGTTGTAGGGATTATTGGGAATTGGCCCTATGGGTCAACCAATATAAATGATATTACCCTGAATTATATGGGAAAATACTCTGACAAGAAGATGCATGCTGCGATTACCTCAGCTGCAGCTTTAGTGGCGGCCTCATGTGCCGAGGCTGCAAAGTCTGCAGGAGCTAGCACGGAACAGGTTTCATCAGTCATCAATATGGGCTTGGATGCTAGAGAAATGGGAGATCTGCTCACATTGTCTACTAGCACAATATCCTGTATGATTAACAGAACCAGTTCATTTTCTCTGGTTGATGTATATATAATGACACGAAATTGTGGTTCTTGATGCTGTAGGCCTAAGAGGAGTTCAGTGCCTTAAGATGCGGACAATAAGAAACCATGCCTTGCAGGATCACAAGAACAGCCAGAAAAGTGCCATACTTCCAGTTCGCACACCTGAGGGTATACCCAACTATCTCAGAGAATGACCAAACCTTTTTACTCCACATACCAATTCATTTTCAATTGAAAAAGGTCATTAAAATATTTAAGTAGATTTATTTGTGCATCCATGCAGGAAGGCTCCAGAACATGATGGTTTCAGTGGACTGCAACTATGACAATGACAACATAATGCTAACATTATGCAAAGGGCGCCATTTCACCACCTCTAAAAAGTGTGAGTATTGGATACTACTAGGGTACCTTATTCAGAAAAATTAGAATCCATACGAAAATCAGGTACAAAAAATGAATTATGGTATCATACATTCTCATCTCATTACTCACATGTAAGCAAAGACATTCTAACTTAGAACAATAATGTAGAATAATAGAATCATTAGACTCAAAAGGGAATTAACTCTAGTTCTTCTATTGCAAAGGATATTTATAGGCTCGAGAAAGTGCCACTTTTTGAAGCATTGCGTTTCTTTGCAACAAATTATGGTGCTAGTTTCAACTATCCCCTTTTATCATTCACCAACTTTCCTGCAGGCATAATTTTGCGAGACGAAGAAGAGAAAAAAGACTTGGGCTATCAAAGAGATAAACACGGCTACCACACAATAAATCTCTCGACATCCAGTGGAACTGTCCAACTGTTATTTGACGAACATGGACAATACAGTGCCTGAAGTCATTCATCAATCATCTGATATTCACCAAGGGCACGAAGCTATCTCATTAATACTTATGCACAGAAGCCAATGTATCTTACACTCTGAACACTATTAGTAATCGATATCATCATATTACTTTGGAGTCAACGGTATTTTAGAATTTAACTAAATAAATTAGTCACTGAATTACTTTGTCACCAGATATTTCTTTTTATAATTTCAGAGTTAACAGTTGCACATTGAAATAATGGCTCAGCAAGCCCCATTGAGTTGGATATCTGTCCTAATCACATTGATGCAGCTCTTTTTTTTTTTTGAGAATCAGTCATAATTTTCATTTACATTAGCGGATTAGCATTACAGCTAGTAATTCTATTTTCTATGGTTTATGTCTTTTTTGTTTTTGAATTAGTTAGACACTGTGCAGGGTAACCAAGAGGCTCTTGCATTCATGTTCCTTTGTAGATTTCATGACAAGCTCCGTTTATGTAACAATCAGACTTGGTGTTAAAATTTTTATTTTCAGTACTTGCCTTCAATAAGGTAACAATTTCCAGGACACAGAAATTCGTTAAAAATAAAACAAAACAGCCCTGCTCCTACCTCCTACCGAGAAACTTGCCTAGGCAAAGATGATGCCGTGCTCCTTGATGGTGTCGATGATGATCCCGAGCTTCCCCTCGATCCTCTCGTTCTTCTTGGGCTCGTAGGCCATGGCGAACACGTCGGCGTCCATGGACCTCTCAGCGATGAGCCTCCCAATGGTCCTGCACGCGTTATCGTCGACGAGTGACGGTAGCGTGAGCCGGAGGTCCTTTGCGTTGGTGGTGGCGACGGCGATGACCTTACTGGTGCCGCGGTGCATGACCTTGGCGTGCACGAAGCGCTTGGAGAAGAAGACGTTGAGCAGGAAGGGGCGCAAGTACATGTCCGTGCGCTGCTTCCACGACTTCCGGTTGGGCCGCGCCTCCGCCTCCCCGCGCGACCTCCGCGTCCACGCCGCGCGCACCACTAGGCACTGCTGCGCGGACCGCCGCCAGGTTAGATCAGAACTGGGGAATTGACGAGGAACCGAATCGAATCGAAGCTAGGGCGATTGAGAAAGGAGAGGAATCGAACCTTGCGGTTGCTGGGCGTGTTAGGCGTGGGCAGCGACCGGAGAGCCAGGCGAGGAGGCGGCGGGATGCGGGAGACGGCGGCGATGGAGGCTGACCACGAGAGAGACAACGACGCACCGAGAGGGGCTGGGAGGGATTGGCGCGTCGGGAGCGTTGATATCGCCGGATGGAGGGCCGCCATGGGTGCCGTCGAGGGAGGCAAAGACACTGCTGGGTAGTGTCGGGTTTTAGCCGGAGGTAGTCTTATCCAGTAAGCCTGGTTCGCAGCGGTCTCGGCCTGTTTGTTTGAGCATTTCGGCACCTCTGTTTGTCTCGGCTTGAGAATCGAGACTGATTACAAGGATAACACAAAGGTTCGGTTGATGGTAGTACTCCAATACATTCTTTCTGCCTAACAGCGGATAACCATATACAGCATGCAGAAATGAAGCTGCTGTCCGTCACACCACCGGTGCCCTCAAATATAACAAAATGTAAGTTAAGGATAGGTTCATTTGTTTTTTGTTGCAAAGAAAGTTATCAGGCGGCCAGTCGGCTGGGCTGGGTCATCCCGATCCCCACAAAGTGTAAAAAAAACAGGAACCATAAAAACAGTCGAGAATGAACCCAAATCGTTTTCCTTCCCTTTCCTGACGACTCGTGCTCTTTTTTGTCCCAATCCCGAAAGAAAAACCGAACAATGAAAAACAAGCAGGAAAATATGGTATTGGAACGGAATTTTCATCCCTACCGAGGGCGCCCTCTTTTTCCCCTTCTGTTGGTACCTGCTAAACAAAATTTCCATGTGGCCAAGTTACAACGGTCAACCCTCAACATAAATGAGGGAGACACATTTCTACATCCTAACAACCTATCCTAGGCTAAAAATGTACATACATGTATGGAATTTACCCAATGCCTCCATTAGTGCAAACCGATCCTCCAAGCTTGTCAGATCAATGTGACCTCACCAAGCCAAGAGCTTTGCTCCAGCCCACCATGATTAAGCTTGCAGCACATCTATGTACGGCTGAGCAACTCGATCTACCTCCTTGCCTCCTACCAGAGAGCCTACACTTGTCTCGATACAAGACATGCTCAGAACCTTATATGTTATTTATAATCATCCGATGTCAGTGAAATCTGAAAGAGGCTCTAACTCCTCAGCACCAAGAAGAAAACCAGGTTCATCCTGATGTGGGAGTAACTCGAGGTGGTCAGCCTCTTCTGAGAGAACCTCAGATTGGCTGAACTCAGAATCACTGATACCAAATTCAGACAGGGACTCGCTAATGTGGAATTCAGCTGTTGTTGGTAACAGCTGAACAGGCGTTCGGAGAAAATTATTCATGCCAATTGGCCCTTCCTGATGTGGTTCAGTAATCTTCTGGATTTTGGATTTGGGAGGTCTTCCAGATTCCGATGCTGCTTTGTGCTTTCCAATGGACTTCGGACCAGATTTGTGCCGAACAGTATCATGTATGTGGAAAGCTGACGATGCCCAATGAGAGCCTTCACCTTCAAAACAAGCCTCTGATGCTATCCTGCAAAGACAAAAGTGCATGATGCACTAACTCTTAGTTAATATAACTGAGGTTGGCTAGTTTTTACAAAGATTTATACGTAACAGCAAGCATGAAAAACTGTCTCTAACACTGACCTGAATCGGTTTTCCGCTTGTCTGCATGAGAGTACAGAGTGTAATGATTGTTTTACTGTCTCCAAAGGCTGTTTAAATGGCTCCGGTTCTAGTATGGACACATTTACTACAGATGGGAAATCTTCATCATAAGAATGTCGATCTGTGTGGAAATTCAACTCTAATTCTAAATAGTTCCGGCGCTGTTCCTGATTTCTTGTTGTTGGTGGAATCAGCATTTGTGTACACTGAACCTGAGCACCTGCAAGGGCATTTCTAACGAGATTGAAGTTTGGTCTAAAGTTTGTCTTGGACCAGTTTTCACTTGCACCACTCTTCTTTGCAGAACGTATACGGAGTGCACTAGAGTGTGTACTCATACGGTGGATATCACGTCTACATTTTGATCTCCAAACAGCCGAAAGTACAGCCATGAAATGTTTCTGAAGGAGCAGTTCATTGTTAGGTAGTTCACTGGTCACGTTCACCAACATCTGTGCTTGATCCTGCAACAGAATGCATAATAAATTATCAATTTCAATACACAAATAAGTTGGATGTGAGCAGTTTATTGAAGATAAAGCACAATAAAAACGAAAGCTAACACCTGGATTAAGCATGGGATACTACAGCAGGTCTCAATCTGTATTGGATTACTTGTACTGGAGCTATGTTGACTTGATAATTGACCAAGCAGAAATAGCAGAGATGTTGGTGCTTATCACAACATCATAGGGATCTAATTCTATAGAAAATCCTATGCCATTTACAAATTGGCCAGTTTATAGAAGTAAAGACCAGAAAATGTACTTCAAGTTAATTCAACAGAGGGTTTTAAACTTCCTATTTCACCAGTAAGCTCACTTGCATGGTTTCAGAACCATTGTAACAAATTAGAGCAATCAATCCTCATCACATGTACATTGACAAGAAATGATCTCACCTCCGATACTTTCAGTACAGCTTTTCCAGTCCCAGAAGAAACCTTTTCATTGTTTGAATTATCTGTTGCTGACATAGCATGTTTGCAAAATAGTTCTCGGTACCTCTCACAGCAATGCACAGGATGTCGATATCTTCCCCTATAAAATGACCCACCTGGTAAGGATTGAAGAAAATCACTTGCCAGTTCCCAAAGTGGCCCATACTCATGTACAGTGGCACAGAGAACAGCATCCTCCTCAGATGTCCATGGGTCTGGAGCACATTCACGAGACCAGATTCCCTTCTTTTTCAGTCTCTCGGGCTTGATTACAATAACACGTTTGACTGGCATGCAAGGGATGGAAATTTTGCCATCGCTCTTAGATTTCGCAGCTGACTTTGGATCAGATTCATTAAGCTCCTCCTTAAACTTAAGCTGCCTTCCATCAAGAAAGTGAGGTGACAAGGTTTCTGAAAAGCAATTTGATCTGGACGCTTTCTTGTGCTTCTGCAAATTTCTGCTGTAACTGTTTTCTTCCTCGGTTGTAGTTGTAGACATTCTCTTACGCTTGTTAGAATGGTGGCATGGCGACTCATCACTTATAAGTTCAGGTGAGGGCGCATTATCATCAATGCTCATTGTATCTACAGATGTTTCCTCCAGTACGACCTCTGACTCAGATGACAGACGCACTCTTTTAAGGGACTTAAACTTGCTGGTCTTCTTTTTACTCTTTTTTGAATTTTTGCGCTGACTGCTGCAGAAGGAAGACAAAAAGAACTAATCAATAGTGTAACAAAAAAACAGACAAAATATTCAACTGAAAATATGCATTGTGATATTTTATGTAAGTTGGCACAAAAGAGTGACGTGCCACAGAAGAACCATAGGTTTGCCGTACTAAACAAAACAAGAGTCTGTACTTTTATACATCCAGAAGTACAATTACTCATGTTGCACAATTTCTCATTTATTACCTCATACTATCATTCTTTTCCTGCAGCTCCATTGCTGCTTCACGAGCTTGTCTTTCCTGTTCTTCCAACAACTGTAAGAATTTACAATGTCAGCCTATCATGCAGTGTCAATATACACAAACAAAAATATAAGTGATACATGACCTGCTTCTGAGTTAGAGCCTCAACATGCTGGCGATACGCTGTAGTAGCAAAATCAACATCCCATGCTGCAATAGGGAGTACATCAATATACCAAACAAAGAAGTACAGGTACGTCAAGAACAGTAGCTCCAGCAAATTAAAGATAATGCTAGTGTAATTACAAATAAATTGTTCCAAGTGCAGCAAAGAGCGTCCTAAATTGATATAAAATTACTTACATTCATAAGAAAGAGGCTCCTGGTCTTCATCAATTTCTGCTTCTAAATCCTCTTTGAGTTTTTCAATTCGATCAAGCTCCCATTCTTCTTCTTCAACATTTACCTGATGGGTAACAGCAGCTTTGTTGATTACTGGATCCCAGAGTTCCATAAAACGCATTGCATATCTATCAATTGGCCGGAGCTGATTCTCGAAAGACGAACTTGCGTGTCCTGCTGCAGCAGCTGCTGCAGCCATCTGTTTCACATCAGCAAGCATGTCAATATCCTCATCACCTCCAGCCAATGTAAGAGACTTCTCTTCATCCAATTTATTGATAGGCAAAGGAACACTCTTATCCACATCTGAAGAGTTGTATTTATGTTCTTCATTAATGGGTTCGTCAGGCTTTGAATCCTCCTCATTTACAAACTCATCGTCATCTGGTCTTGCAGCAACCTCCTCGCTGAACTCTTGATTGTCCACAGCTTCTTCCTCCTCGAGTTTCTTGAGGGCCATATAATCGGCTTCATCCTCTGCTTGTCTAATAGCTGCTTCAACATCTGCATTGGACAATGCCAGATCCAGTTCATTTGAAGATCTGGCAGCCATAGAACAGTCCTTCTGCTGATCCTCCACATGAACAGATGTATGTCCAGAAAAGAATTCCATAGGATCAAGCTTTTTGAAAAATTCAGTATTATAGCTGCCTCGTTGAATAACTAGATCATCAAGAGCTCGTTTCTGATTTGCTTTCTTGAGAATATTCTCCTCTATAGTGCTTTCACTAATGAGTCTATATATGTGAACTTCACGAGTCTGACCAATTCTGTGACATCTGTCTTGTGCTTGTTGGTCCATTGCAGGGTTCCAGTCACTGTCGTAGAAGATGACAGTGTCAGCACCTACAAGGTTGATGCCCACACCACCACTGCGAGTGGACAAAATGAAAAGGAAGAACTTTGGGTTCGTATTGAACCGTTGCATCAAAGTCTGCCTCTCTTCTGGCGGTGTAGAACCATCTAACCGTAAATATGTATAGCCGTATAAATTAATAAACTCTTCTAAGACATCAAGCATCTTAGTCATCTGAGTAAATATCAAGGCTCTGTGTCCTTCTGACTTCAAACGCCTCAATAAAATTGCAAGTTCCTGCAACTTCCCACAATCAAACTGGATCAAACGCCTATCAGGAAAGTATACTTGACGCCGAACAATTGCTGGCCGTATAGGAGACAGAATGGGTGAGAACTCATTCGTGAATTTTTCTCTATATGCTGGCTCAATAAGAACAGGAGACTTCCCTTTGCTGCACCAGCAAACAGGGGTAGGAGCCCGTGCGGCAGGAATTGCAAATGTAAATGACTCAACAATATCAAGCATTTTCTGAAAGCGTTGCACAGCTGTTAGAACAAGATCTGCTAGGCTTGATGAATAATCCATGTGGCACAAGGGGTTGTTCCTCTTTTCAAGAATATCAGATACCGGATGCTTTACAGTTAAAACTTCTCTCATGTTTGTGCCGTAGATAGGCCTCTTTTCACACCGCACCCTATTCCACCATGCAATGGAAGCTGCCCTCTCTCTTGATTCTTTGATTCTCTCCTCCTGCAAGGCTTTCTGAATATCTTCAAAAATATTTGTTACACTATTTCCATGATGGTCCTTATTACTGCAAGAAGTTTCTAAGCTACCAGAGATGATGCTTGAAGGAAACTCAGCAATGACCTCATCAACCTCCCATGAAGTCATACTAAATTCATTTTGAGTAAATACAAAATTTAGATCAGATAGGTTCACTTTCAAAAATGGACTCTTATCCAGGAGCAAGCAAACAGAATAGCTGAGCTGCAAGTTAATCCCCGCCATGTCAAACGAGCTTACTATTGGCCGACCTTCAAAAAGATCTGGATGGTTACAAACCTTTCTAAGTTGCATAATGATACTAATCATGCCAAAATAATTCCCACTTGCCAGTGTTGCCTGTGTCTCAGAGCTAGCAATGAAATCTTCATATAAGTTTCTTTGTCTTCTAGAGAGTCGGCAATATATGACATGCTCATGCTTCTTTGGCAACTGTTTCTCAACATCACGTTTCAGTCGACGCAGTATAAATGGACGAAGCACATTGTGCAATCGATCTATAACTTCTCTATTTACTTTATCTTGGCCCTCCACCATTCCTGAAATAGGATTGCAGAACCAATCTTTGAACTCTTGGTGAGACTGAAATACATGAGGCATCAAAAAATGCATGAGAGACCAAAGTTCCATTAGGTCATTTTGCAAAGGAGTTCCCGTCAAAAGAATGCGTCTCTTGGAATTAAAATTAAGCAGTGTCTGCCATCGTTGTGACTTCCAGTTCTTTATCAGATGAGCTTCATCAAGAATAAGATATTTCCATTTCTTTCGCTTAAATACTTTAGAATCCTGAATAACAAGCCTGTATGTTGTGATACATACATGGAAGTAATTCGGCTTCATCCAGCCCTGGCGTTTCTGCTTTCTCTCTTTTGCACTTCCAAAATAAGTCAGAATCTTAAATGCCGGGCACCACTTGAGAAATTCAGTCTCCCAATTTAGCATAACACTGGTTGGCACAACAATAAGATGTGGACCCCATATCCCCTTCTCGCATGCAAGGTGTGCAAGCAAAGAGATTGTCATGATAGTCTTTCCTAAGCCCATTTCATCTGCTAGAATGCCATTAAGCCTCTTCTCATACATGGCAACCAACCAATCGAGTCCTATATGCTGGTATTCACGAAGTGAATGCTTAAGTAGGAACGGAAACTTTGTGCGCACTTTCGTTGTCAAGAAGGTGTTACCAGTAGGTTGTGCTGATCTTGCAGCAGCAGCAGCATCTGCAATTACATCATCACTCTTATCTCCATTCACCATCTCATCAGTGAGCTTATTCTCTTCCACAGAATCTTCTTTCACACAAAGCTCTGATGCTGTTTCTGACTCCACAGCCTTCACATTCACATTATGCTTGTCTTCCAGCATGTCTGTGGATTGGCGATGCTCAGATGTATCAGTGTTCACTTTCAAAATGTTTGCAGATTGACCATCCATAGGCATGTCAGTATTGACCTTTTCAACAAGATGGGTTGAATTCTCCAACTCTGTTGTCCCATGATCAGTATAGCCATCCTAGTACAGAGAAAAGGAATTACAGACGGGACACAGTAAACTGCTCCAAGAAAGCAACCAAAAAAGCTATCTATACCTTTTGGTACCTCGCAAGAAGTTCTTCAAGGGGGATCTCACTCTCCTTCTGCAGTAACTTAACCTGCATATCATGGAAATAAGAACACCAACAGTTGGGAGAAATTTTGCAGTAAAAAGTGCAATGCAAAGGTGGATGTATTTCTAGCAAATTAGGAGTTTATTTCTTATTGATGACCCTTCTAATGTGAACATACACCCAATGACTTCAATTATCAGTGGCCTCTCAATTACCACCAATCAAAATGCATCCTAAATACGGAGTTTACGAGCACAGAGCATAAGGGAGGGAAAGAGAGGAAATAACAACAGGCCCCAGTAAATACATCTCTAATACAATCAATCCATGTTGCATCCATAAATTAATCAGATCTCTCCACTAATGGCAGGCACTTTTGTATCGTGTTGTAAAGAATAAATCCTCTAAGCTTATGAAAATATCAAATCTGCTCAACAAGCTTGCAGGTGGCATTCACATAATGCAGCTCACTACAAGAATTAAGCAGGCAGACTTCTGAAAAGAAATCAATAAACTAAAAGCTGCAAATCTAGTAATGCATATAAGATTTTATTTTGAACTGCTGTACAGCCAGGTTTACCGTAACCTTGTTGCAAGCAACACTTAAACTAAAGCATTTGAGCACAACAATACAAACATGTCAAAAATGTTATGTATAGATGTCTGGAATCACCTCGTCCAGATGATTAGGATCTTCTTTCTTTGCCAACTCTTCCTCTTCTGACAAAGTTGCTTCATCGTCCTATCAATGAGATAATAACATAATGAAAAATTACGGGGCACAGGGACATAAAAAAACTAATGGACAACTTTAGTTTCACTGTTTATTAACTATTGTATTATGTAAACTACCATCCAAATAGCACGATGTGGAATGCCAAACTACACAGGTAAAAAGAAAATGATGAGGAAACAAGATGAACGTGGTGATGCTACCTTTCCTTCATCAGCAGCAACATAATCTTCATCCTCCTGAATACAAAGGAATGCCACTAATTATTTATTGTAAACATACCACCACACAGTACACAATCTTTTAATTTCTTCTTCAGATGTCAGTATGTCATCAACTTTGTTCAGTGCTAGTCCCTAACCCATGAATAAGGAATCCACTGAGTTTTAATTACAAAAAAAAAGGTTCTGCTGACTACCAGCTTCGAAGAAGACAAGAAGTTTCTAACATCTCTCTTTTTTTCCACTTCCTCATGTGTATTTGAATAGATTGTGTTGGAAAATACTTTCATAAAATATTCATGTCAATGTTCAATAAATATTTTTATTAAAAATATAAGTCAAAGTTATGCTTTGGAGACCGTGTTGCTGTCCAAAACGACTTCCTTTGGGGAACTAGAGGAATTATATATTCAAAAACGAAGGGAGTTAAAAAGGGCAAGAAAATTTATGCATATGTTTACATAAACAAGAGATTACTTGATTTACATTACATGGACACCACAAAATCAAAACCAAATATGCCAAAAACCCTGACCGCAATCACTAGAACCATGCTTGATCAGTTTAGTGAAGATGAAATCACTGAACAAGCTCCTTGAGAAACTGACAACCCTCCTATAATTAACAATTACTCTCCTCAATTTCACAATGCAAGCACGTAAGAAAAATTTGTATTTTGTTGGGATTCTAGTAGTAAAGAGATACTATCAAAATGACAGCTCAGGTCTATTTGCGGGCACAATAGAATATATGGCGAGCTCTCATTTAGGCAGTGAACAGGGGAAAATAGCAAAAATAAGAAGGAAAAAAAAACATAAACAATAGAGCAGAATATTAGAACATGCCTGATCATCAACAGAAGAGATATTGCCGTTACTTTTTCCCTGCAAAGTAAAGTGCACCATTAGATAAGGTTCCATTGAACCGGGTGTTATCCCCAAAAACTAGAAAAGAAATAAGTACAAAAAAAAAGACACCAAAAGAAAGGTGTACATGATTCTTATTCACAAAATCAGCATAAGAATGGCCATCATCCCCATCCTCCGAAGAATCGCCCTCATCACTTGACAAGTCGGAAGGTTCATGATCACAGCCATTAGCATGGTTTGAAGCATCTGAAAAAGGCAAAAATATCAACCTTAATCACAAGGGAAAAAAAAAACTTCATAGTAATCGGCGTAATGCTATGAAAGTGTCTGTGTTCTCACCTACAATCAACTTCTTTGGATTTAAGTTACTACTAATGCCTTTGGAGTCTGGACTACTTTCCCTGCTAACTGAGAAATATTCAATTTATCAAATTATCTTTTATAGGTACCAAGAAGAGCATAGCATGGTTCCTATACATACATGAAAGTTGGTAAAAGAGAATCACTGTATATCACCTTTGGTTTCGTTTTTGTACATCTTAAGAATATCATCTAACGGTAGGTCAGCTTCTGCCTCTAAAGCCGCTAATTCTTCATTTCGCTCAGCCTCTGTGATCTGAGCTTCATCCTCATCGATTGTTCGCTCATCATCTTCCTGCAGAAGTCATACATACCATTATGGTTAATGTACTATTGAGAATAAACCACAAAAAAAACAGGATACCCTTGAAAGGGCAGTCCGGTGCCCGGTGCACTCGCGCAGGGTCCGGGAAAGGGTCTGACCACTTTGGGTCTTTTGTACAGAGAGGTCATTTCCAGGAAGTCTCTGAGCCCGTGTCCTCATTATACTGTTATAGTAAACCAAAAAAATAAAAACTGAGATGGCTTACCGGCTCTTCATCAAAGCTCTCATAATCAGAATCCGCTTCCATATTACCTATATAAATAGAAATTGTAAAAGCATGAAAAATAAAATAAGATACTTTAGGGTGCAAAATATAACATTCAACTCACCAAAATTATCAGTGTGGATAGGGGATGCCCCCAGGGTCACCACCTCCAGTTGAGGTGCTTCTGGGACCCCCGCGATTTGTTCGACTCCAAGAGTAGATGCATGTATGTTTTTCTCAGCTTCTTCTGGATGGGATGATTGATTTGTCCGCAATGTTCTGTCTTCTACTTTTTGGGAATAGGGCAAATCCACAAGGTTTTCGGCCAACATTGTCGAATACCTTTCGAAGAATCATTCCAAATGACAGAAAGTTAATATACTGGAAGTAAATAAAAAATGCTAATGATCAGACTAACCATATTGAAGGAAACCCTGAATAGATCATGGTACCTTTCAGTCTGCCCTAATAGGAAATCAAGTTGTTTATCAAGGGCCTTTTTCTTCCTTTCCTCAAGCTCCAGTTGATGCTTATAGACAACCTGATTTCCCCAGATCAAAACAATACTGTTCAGTTTCTTGGAGAAGGGATTTCACTTCTAACAGTAAACCATAACATTACTAGAACTAAAATGAACTTGCCAGCTTTTCTATTTTGATCCAGAACTTCTTCACATCTTTAGAAATATTAAGTGCCACTTTTCTTATCCTATGCTCTTCCTCCTGTATATAAATAGAATCAAATGATATAAGTTCAATGATCGCTGACTCATTATCTACATTCATTTTTGAGAATATAAACTAAGGCTGGTCAACCAGTATTCAGAAATAATCATATAATCATAATCCACTACTACAAGTCAAACCTTCTGTTTTCTCTCATCCTTCGTTGCTTGGTCAACTATGCTCTTATTGGCTTTTTGAGCAATCTTTTTAGCCATGGACAACTTCCATTTTCTCTCAGAATCAAACTCCTGCAGCATATAAGACATAAGAATTTCAAATGCCTGAAAAATACATGACATTCTCTTCAATGAGAAAGTGATTCTAAAAAATGTAAATCATATCAAGAGCAAGCAACCTTTGAAAGCCAAACCATCTCTGCAATGACATGGTCCCAGTGAACTTTTGGCCTTCGAGGCTCCCTTGGAGCTTCAAGAGCCTGCAACAATAAGAGAACATATCAAGCTAATATATATACAAAAAACAGAGTACAAATAGAATATACAATAGTGATATTAAGCAGTATCACATATTATATACAAATGAACAACAATTATTTCATTTATACTCCCTCTGGTCAAAAGTACATGACACTCTGGATAAGACAGTCTCCAAAGAGTAGCCCTGATTTAAGAAAGCATTTTCTGTTATGATTTTTCACTTCTTGAGACCAAATAGATAAGTTATTCAATTTTTCCATGGCATGTTAGGATTTTATCCGAAAGACCGAAACACCATGTATTTTGACCAGAAGGGGTATGTAAAGATGGAGAGAAATGGTGCAGTGGGCAGTGGCTCATGAAATGTCAAATCGATAGCTAAAGCTAACCTTTTGACGTCTAGCCCTTGTCTCATGATCTAGCTTGGACCGGGGACCTTTTGATGCCATCCTTCCAATCCCTTGCACAGGTTTACCTCATGTTTTCAGGCGTATGCAGCAAACTGGCGCTGGCATACAAATAGCAAATGCCACTGAATCTGTACCTGAGAAATTCTAGCAATGTGTAAGTGAATACATAATAAAAAACAACTGGCACAAAATCAATAGCTTAGGTAAAAATCACAGAAATGGAAGAGAAAGCTACAATTAAGGTGAAAGGCATGATGAATACAACGTTTTTGGTTGCTGTAACTAAAAAATGAAAGGTAAAAGCAGGTATCATATCCTAGCTATCATAGCAAATCTTGGGTCTTTTTTAATGTTTTTTTAGTCCTAACATCAGAGATGAGTGATAATAAAAACAATTGGGAATTTCACTTTCACCATTACAGCCTTACTAGTTTACTTTGATACTCAGAAGCTCATCTGTATGAATTCAAGTAGTCAAAGAACACATCAGAGAGGTCATATCACGCTTTTAATATCAAAAGCTAGAAACGATAAAATGCTTATCAGAAATTTTAATTATATATTAATATTAAAATTTCAAGATTCCATCGAAGACTAAATTTGCATCATTTAATCAAAGGCTACTTCAGAGGTAGGTTACAGAAGTCAACAAGCACCGCAGATCAAAAGACAGAACCAATGTGATATCCATGCCTACTACCAGTAATAGGGTGCATGAACCATGCACTGAGCTTAGCCAGCATGCCAGCGGCAGTCACAGTAACGATTAAAAATTCCCTACACATAGGATACTCTGAGGCACATAAAAGAGATTTTGCCACGACAGGGAGGTGGACGCAGACCCAAACAGATTTCAGGGCATCTACAATATGCAATAAGCCGTCTACCACTACAAGAGCATGATTTTAGTCCTATTATCATGCAGGATAACATACATTCTCATAGTCCAGATTACAATCCTCTGCCACACACTAGACCATTTAAACTGCAAATATCACACACGACCCCAAACAACGAGAACTCCATGACAAAAACAGTGCAGACCCGAAGCAAAAGCAGGAGTCACATACTACTAGGCTAGCGGCAGCAGTTGACTTCCCGAGGGGCACGGAGGTTACCTTGAGTCTACAAAAGTTCACTAACAACGAAACCACGGGAAATAGGAGACCTGGAACAAAAAACTAACATTTGAATTTCATGACTTCAAGAAGCTAAAGAGATTCTACAAAACATAATAAGCAAGCCGTTCGAGCAAGCTAACCATCCTAACCGACAAAAGGGGGAGAAAAAACTCAGGCTCGAATGGATCGGATCGCCACGTGACACCAATGGCGTCCAGCGATGGCGGCCTCGAAATGTAGCGAGTGTGAAAGGCTAGGAGTTCTACTACCTGGTTGCAATTAAACAAAACTACAGTCGCCAACAGTGAAGTTACCAACCTGCAGTGGCGGAGCAGGATCTGAGAGCCCCAAGGGCAGAGGCGGCTAGCACCGCCGCACTGTTTAGAGCCGCCCGAAGGCCGTGCGACACGCGCAGAGGGGCAAACGGCGTCGGCCCGGTGGTGCCCGGCGTCGCCCTCGCGTTATGGGGGGGCAGGGGCCTGGTTGCCGCGCAACCGAGGGCTGGAGACACCGACGACCGACTCGTTGCGTGGAGGATGGCGACCGGCGGTAGAGTTGAAGGACCGGCCGCCGGAGTCCGGGAGAGAAAGCTAGGGTTTAGGCCTTTAGGGCGAATGGGGAACGGGGACGGGGAGGAGGCGGTGAGTCGCGACTGCGAGAGGGGCATCGAAGCGACGGGACGAGCGGACGAGCGTCGGGGCAGAGTCGCAGGACGCATCGGGAGGATGGAAGATTGGGCTGTGGACCTGGGCCGGGATTAGTGGGTCCAGGCAGCGGTACATAGGCGCTGATTAGCACCAAATATTGGGCCCTGGCCCGTCCAATGAAGAAACTAAAATTTCACTTGACACATTCCCTCCGTCCCCTCCCAGTCCCAGTATCTGACTTGACACATTGCCAATCAGATAGATGTAAATTGGTTAGATGATACAAGTCTGAATTTTTTTAAAAAATATCCTTCTCACTCATGTAAACAAACTACTCTGTATCATGAAAAATGAAACTTCTTTGTTTGTCGGTCAGGATCATAATGAACAAAACCTTTTAGAACTTAAAATATTTTTATTGTGTCCTCTAAAACGGGCGCCAAACTTGAAACTTCAATTTGGTCCTAAAGTTTGAATTTCCATAAATACTGAGAATCACGGTAGGAAGCAATGAATTGTATATACTGTATATGTAGGGATTGTGCAAACGTACTCCTTCCGGTCTTAGGTCTGAAATTGTTATGTTGATTGCTTTGAATTTACACTAATGAACATCAGGCATTTTAAAACTGGAGGGAGTATGTGGTATCATTATGTCATGATATCTAAATGACATGGTATTCTTGCTACCGAGTAACTTTTATAACTTGTTTAGTATTAGAAATTCCAAACAAATGCAACGGAATTCATATATTTTTTGACAATCTTTTAGTTTATCATTTTGAATTCGAACGAAACTTGAAGTCTTGGTAACAGCATTTCTGGGTATATGAGTTGCATCCAAACAAGATTATAAGTATTGTCCAAATGAGCGACTATTACTCCTATTGCTATCTTCATCCCAAGGTACAAAATCATTCGGCTGGATTGTGAAAGTTTTTTTTATAAAGGAGATTGTGAAAGTTTACACTCGGTATTTGGGAGGGAACATGTGATCCTACCATATGATTACGGTCCGGCGATACTAAATTCATGTCACTGCCAGCGACGCACAAAGTGAAATAACAGCAACATACGAGCTTTCAGCTTCCAAAATGATGATTCTTGATGGGTAACAAACAAGGAAGATGGAAGTGGGTCCATTAGTATCACTGTACATCATTCCTGGTTTCTTGTTACATTGGCTACAAAATGTAACGATAAACTATATACTGTAAGTTACAGATTAAAGTTACATGATGACTGAACACCACACATAGTTTTATTTTAGCAGCCCTCCCCCCTGACCAGCCATCCCCTCCTCCTGGTCGTCATCGCTTCTCACGCCCACCTTGCCGCTGACGTAACGGTTCGCGCACACGAGGTACACCACGAAGTCCGCGACGGACAACACGGCGAGCAAGAAGTAGAACTTGTCGAGATGGCCCACGTTCAGGTCAATAGGTATCCACCCGGGTCGTCCGCGCGTGGTGGTGATCTTGGTCACCGCACTCACGATTACGTCGCTGAAATAGTTCCCCAGCGACATGGACATCATGCACAGCGCGCTTCCGAAGCTCTTGAGGCCGTCCGGCATCTCGCCGTTGAAGAACTCGAGCTCGCCGACGTACATCATCACCTCCGCCAGGCCGATCAGCGTGTACTGTGGCGCCTGCCACATGATGTGCAAGTCGCTGCTCATTGCGGTGGTGGCCCTGGCTTTCCTGAAGAGCTCGACCGTTCCGGCCGCGGCCATCGCCATGGCCGCCAAGACTAGGCCGAAACCCATCCTCTGCAGGTCGGTGGGCCCGGTACGCCGCCCGGTAAACCGTGCCAGGAACGGGCAGATGGCGCGCTGGTAAAGGAAAACGGTGCCGGCGACGGCAATGCTGTCGAAGCCCGACATGCTGGATGGAGGGATCAAAAAGCTGCCGAACGGGGTGGTGCGGCGCATCGCGGCGCCCTGCACGACGAAGAGTGACGCCATCTGCGTGAAGACGACGGAGAAAAGGATCGTGCAGAGCCAGATGGGGAGAAGCCGAAGGATCCTCTTGACCTCCTCCACCTGAGTTACCGTGCACAGCTTCCACGGGTCGCGCTTGCCAAGCTTGGAGTCCATGTCGTCGTCGTCTGCGTATGCCGCGCGGTCCAAGAAACTGTACCACGACGAAGAATAAGTTTGGTTGGTGCATGCCCAGATAAGTTCAAGTGTATGCAATGTACTATGAGCACCGAGCAAGAGGAGAAAATTGTACGGACCTAAAGCCTTGTGTGTGCATAAGCTTCCTGCCGCAGGAAACCTCCTTGTCGGCGCCCTCGTAGAGGCACACTACTCCCTGCGAGTCGCCGGCCTTCCCGTTCCTACAGGCGGCGACGATGACCTGGCAGACCCTGCCGACGGGGTTCTCGCTGGGCTGCACGTACCGGTACCGCAGCGTCCCGCACAGGAACAGCAGGAGCGCGGTGGCCGCAGATGCGGTGGATGCCCAGAATCCCAGCGCCCAGCTGCCCCTGTCCTCGATGTAACCGAGGAAGGTGTAGGCGAGGAGCGAACCGATGTTGAGCGCGAGGTAGAAGTAGCTGAAGAAGGAGACCTTAGAGTCCGCCTCGGTCGGGTCGTGCTCGTCGAACTGGTCGGCTCCGAAGGACGCGACGTTGGGCTGGTACCCGCCATTGCCGAACGCGATCATGTACAGAACGATGTTGAAGATCCACATCTCTTTGCTGGAGTGCGGGCCGCACGGCGCGTGCTCGAAGCCGCACCCGGCTGGCCTGATCAGGTAGAGGCGCGACGACATCGACAGCAGCCCGAGGCCGAGGACGAAGATGGCCTGGAAGACGACGCAGGTCTTGTATCGGCCCCAGTAGGAGTCGCTGACGAAGGCGCCGATGAGGGAGAACATGTACACGGTGCCGGTCCACTTGCTGACGTTGTTGGCGGCCTCATCGTTGCCCTGCTGCAGCACCCGTCTCAGGAACAACACCAGGTTCACGTTTGCGCCGAAGAAGGCCAGCGTCGCCAGGCCCTGGTTCACTGCAGCCGGCAGAGGAAATAAGGACAGATAGCTAATCATCGTCACACGCACATATATAGTATAGTACTACTACAGTAGCAGCTAAATTAGAAAAGAAAAAAGGTAATGAGTGATCAACAAAGCACCCAACATAGTGAGGAAATAAAATTCAAAATGGCCTTTCGGCAGCTCCCCCCACGAAAGCAATGCAGAGGCTGGTGACCACGAACCCGCAGGCGCGGCGCGGCGCGGCGGGGCGTTGCATGGCCGAGATGTCACCTAAGCAAGTCAGCGTGCAGAGAACTCCGCATAGAAGACGAGGACTATGCGCGAACAACCGCCACTTCCGAGTGGCTTTGACTATGTTAACTGGAAATCCCAGTCACCAAATCTTTCTCCTGTGTTCTTCGTGTCAGTTTTTTTTCTTTTTTTTCTTTTTTTTTTCTTTTTTTGCGCGCGCGGGGGGAAACAGAGCGACAATAGAACAGGCAAGAAGGCTGAACAGAACAGCGGGATAGTACCGAGTAGGAGGATTCCGGCGATCCATCCGCCTGACTTCCTCTTCACCGCCGGCCGACCTTTGATATCCACGGAGCCGTCGAGGGTGTACTCCTCCTTCGGCGGCGTCGATACTACGTTCGTCATCCCCGCACCTTCCACGACGATCATCCTCACCTTGACGTCTGCCTCGTTAGCAGCTGACTGCAATCAAGCAAAGCAACCAGTAGTGTCATTCTACTGTCTACGACATGCTCGAATGTTCATTTCCGAACTTATTGTTACAAACAAAGGTGGTTCTTCTGAAAATCGTTGTTTGAAGAACTTTCAGAGTAAAACAACTGAACACATAATACTGACCATTATTATTTTCGAGGCTGTGAGGATCGGAGGTCGGGCAAGAGCGAAAGAGTGGTGTGGTGATCGAGGGCGAGGGTTGGGTGCGATTTATAGAGCTCAGGAAGAGACCGGGTGCGAGTGCGTGGGACGACGTGCAGACGGCTGACTGTCCGTTGTGTGGTCGAGAGTGGCTGCCTTTCTCGCTCTCTAGAGCCGCCCACCCCCCGCCCCCCCGCCCCCCCCAACCCAAAGCCTGTGTTTGGTGGCGCAGATGGACATGCTCGCGCGGCGGGTTCAGTAGTAGTAGCTCGAAGTGGCAATAGCTGGTTACATGTCGGGATCAGTAGTAGTATGGCCTAATAGTAAATGATTATTCTGTTGCCACTAGCTCAACAAAAGGAGAGCATGCTCTGCAGCGATCCGTTTGGACGTGGAAAGAATAGCGATGTTGTTACCTTTCAGGTGCGCGGCACGGTACGATGGCTCATGCTGTTGCTGAATGCTGACTGCCTGACTTGCTGAGTAAACAGAGTCTCTCACGCCACCTCGCCCTTCTGCTCGCCGCTCCGCTATTGCTGCGTGCGAACGGCGCCTTGTGGAGTGGAAAGAGTCTGTGCATGCAACCGGGCAGGAAGAGCGACGGGAGCGTTGGGCGTTGGTTATAGGATACGGCATACTACGGGCAATACGGCAATCATCAGCGGATGGAAAAAACGGGAATAGCGACCCTTTCCTTTCTAGTCCTTTCTAGTGCACGTACTGTTGGAGTGCTTGGATACGGTGTGGTCGCCTACTAGGCAAAATTTATAAATATTTTCTAAAGATAATGGGAGCATTGTCATCCCAACCCCACATTTAAAAAAAAAAAAAAACTACGGTCTCGTGGTCTTTTAATAAGTTACAGAATCACCCATGAAAATTTGTCCACATCAAAAGTTATATATGCACACAGAAGAACCAGATAGTTAAAAACAGAGGAAGAAAAGTGTTGAGGGTCAACACCGGCGATGACCGGTATTAATGATCCTCCGACTGCTTTACGTATAAAGCACCGAGCGATCTCCGTCTCGCCCGACCTCAACACCACGATACGCGTACGGCGGCTCGGGCCCACGGACAGGTTCGCCTCGCCCGACCCCTTCAACCGGGGTCGGACCATTTGCCGCTCGACTCATGCGCCCGACCTCGCCGTGACGGGGTCGGGAGTCCGTGCTAGAGTCCGCCTCGCCCGACCTCAGGGGTCGGGCGAATCGCTCCCCCCCGACCCTTAGGGGTCGGGAGCACTGCCCACCGCAACGAAGGCGGTTGGTACTGAGTAGTAGAGTAATAAAAGCTCAACTACTCTCGTGGCTACCGAAGCCCCCCGCGCAAGTGGGCGCTAACCGCCCACGTCGCACAGTGACGGCGAGGCCGTCACTATGCGAACGACCCCCGTCAAAGCCCATCCCTTCTGACAAGACGGGACGGCTACGATCGACATTTCGACCGGGTACGGAGCTAATGGCGACCAGTCCTCCTCTCCTCCGACCCCTCGTCGGAGGACGACCGACCACGCCGAAGGGACGTCCCTCGTTGACGGCCATCCCTGTGGCGCCACCGACCGGAAAAGCACCGCCATGCCTGCGACGTCATCCACAGCGACCGGCACGGAGTTTGAAGCATCAACAGCGCGGCCTACAGGACACCCGGCCATGCCGCCGCCCACACCTTTGCGCCAACTCTTTGTACGCCCACCTCCCTCCTTGCAGTATAAAAGGGGGAGGCGGGAGAACGACGGAAAGGGGCGGAACATCAGGCTACACGCGAACATAACCGCCCACCACACGTAGAACACCAGAGACTTGGGAGCTCGTCCCTCTCTCGCCCGTTTGTAACCCCCTTCTACAAACTGTCGCGAGTAACACGAGCAGCCTCATCGAACTGGACGTAGGGCACGTTGCCCGAACCAGTATGAATCCTTGTGTCCTCTCGCGAACCATCCGAACCAAAACACGCACTCCACGATACTAATTACTCGTCGGCCACAACGAACGCCGACAGTTGGCGCGCCAGGTAGGGGTTCTTTGTGCGTGTTTTCGTCAAACCCCTCTCTTTGTTCGGATGGCTAGCCGCGCAACCACCTGGGTTCCCGGCACACACGTGCGTTTCGGGAGCCTCGATTTCGTCGCCATCTCCGATGGCGCTTTGGCACTGGCCGGTGCAGCGGCACCACCAGTTGCCTCGCTTGACCCCGGGCGTGCATCGCCTCTCGATGGCATGATGTCCCGGGCGTCAACGCTCCCAGCTCCATGCACCACGAACAACGAGTTCGTGGCTATGGTGGGCTGCGCGTCCGAGTCTTTCTTCGACCTCCTGGATGGAGCGTCGAGCGAAGGCTCCGACGCGGGGTGCATTGAGGGGAGTCGCCACCCCTCACGAGAGTGCCTCATGATACGAGTAGGAGATCTTCCCGCTGCGGAGGGCGAACGCCCTGCGGAGCCTTCTGGCCCGCAGGACGGGACCCCACCCCGTGACGTGCAGTCAGAACGACTGCGCGCACGGAGGGAGGAACTCCTGGAGGTCCAGCGTCAGCTGGATCAGGAGCGTGCGGTGATTGATCACGAGCTCGCTCAGAGCGAGTCCAGTGAACACACCCGCACTGACGACTTACGAGTCGCAAGTCGTGACGATGGCCGCCCGCGCTTCCCACGGGCGAGCCAGAACCTGGCCGCGGCGGCGGCATTGCTCAGGGGCCTCCCTGAGCCTGTCGCGCCGGAAGCCCGACGCGCCCAGCGCGAGGCTGAGGCGCTACTTGAGCGCGCGGCAGTGCAGCAAGCTGAGAGCTCGCTGTCGCGTCTGCGTGGACAACGTGCCCAGAACACGTCTGTCCACCAGACTCCCCCAGCAGCGGATGGCACGGCGAAAGCCTCCGTCCGCGGTCGTCTGGGGACGAACAGGGACGCCCGCGCCACCCTGGATGCGCGGCGGCGCCGCCTGGAGTTCGACGATGGCACCTCCCGATCGCGTCATCCGCGTCGAGGGGGACGCTACGACAACGATGAGGATCGAAGCCCTAGCCCGGACGCTCCGGGGCCAAGGGTCTTCAGTCCTCACATTCGGAGTGCGCCATTTCCGCGGCGCTTCCGACCCCCGGCCAACGTGCCAAAGTACGCGGGGGAAACCAACCCTGGCCTGTGGCTCGAGGACTATCGCCTTGCATGCCGGGCTGGGGGCGCGGAGGATGACGATTTCATCATCCGCAACTTGCCACTGTATCTGGCCGATTCGGCCAGGACGTGGCTCGAGCATCTCCCCGCCAACCAGATTACTTGCTGGTCTGACCTTGTCGGCGTTCGTTGTGGCCGACGAGTAATTAGTATCGTGGAGTGCGTGTTTTGGTTCGGATGGTTCGCGAGAGGACACAAGGATTTATACTGGTTCGGGCAACGTGCCCTACGTCCAGTTCGATGAGGCTGCTCGTGTTACTCGCGACAGTTTGTAGTAGGGGATTACAAACAGGCGAGAGAGGGATGAGCTCCCAAGTCTCTGTGAGGTGTTCTACGTGGGATGAGATATCGTGTGTGTTGCCTTAGTCTTCTGCCCCCCCCCCCCCCCCCGTCGTCCTCCCGCCTCCCCCTTTTATACTGCAAGGGGGGAGGCGGGCGTACAGAGGGTTGGCGCTGGGGAGTGGGCGGCGGCATGGCCGTATGTCCTGTAGGCTGCGCTGTTGATGCTTCAAACTCCGTGCCGGTCGCTGTGGATGACGTCTTCGGAGTGGCCGTGTTGCTTCTTGTCGACGGAGTGGTCCGAGCTGTCGCTCGATGGAGTCCCATCCGTATGGAGAAGCGCCACTGTAGGAGCCGGCTTGATGACGCCGTGGTGATGGCCGTCGCTCCGGGGCGTCCTATCGTACGAGACGGTGAGTCTCTGACAGGGGACTGTTGGAGCGACGCCCACCCCGTGGACGATGCACGTTGTGCGCATTTACTCTTCCGGGAGCGGTCATCGCCACCGTCCCATCTGGAGTTTGAGCTTATTAACGGCTTGACTTACCCCGGACATCCGTCCCGTCCGGGGTGGTTGGATCGCCCAGTTTCGCCCGTCCCCGGAGGTCGGGCGAGGCGGGACCCTCGTCCGACCCCTCGAGGTCGGGGTCGGGCGAGGCGGAACTTTTGTCCGACCCCGGAGGTCGGGCGACGCGGAACCTTTGTCCGACCCCGGAGGTCGGGCGATGCGGAACCCTCGTCCGACCCTCGAGGTCGGGTCGGGCGAGGCGGAACTTTTGTCCGACCTCAGGGGTCGGGCACTTCCCGTCCGGACGTCGGGGTCGGGCGAGACGGAGTAACCTCCCTCGGTGCTTTATACGTAAAACAGTTGGAGGATCATTAATACCGGTCATCGCCGGTATTGACCCTCCACAGTAGCCCCCGAGTGAGGTCCGACCCCCGCATAAGAGGGGTCGGGCGTCGCTCTAATCGGAGGTGGCTGTAGAAGCGTTTCTACCGGTAAGGGGCGCGTGCGAGCGCGCACCTTACAGGTGTAGCCCCCGAGCGAGGTCTGATCCCTTCTTGGGATCGGGCGTCGCTTAAGTCGGGAGGAAGAGCAATCGTGGTGATCCCTTATTTATGCTGTAAGGGGCGCGCGCGAGCGCGCACCTTGCAGGTGTAGCCCCCGAGCGAGGTCTGATCCCTTCTCGGGATCAGGCGTCGCTTAAGTCGGCAAGAAGGAATTTTCGTTCGCGAGAGCGAACTCATCCTTGGGACTTAAGGTTCTGCGACCCCGCGTTGGATCTCTTTTTGCGATTCCGTCCCCGAGTCCTCTGCTCGTCGCAGTGACCGGTCGGGGGTTCGGTTCGTCTTTGCATCGTGCCTCCAGCGCGTCCGTCCGCCGGACGAGGAGGTTGAGCCGAGCCACGCCTTACCTCGATGGCCGAGGCGTGACGCTCATCGAGCTGCTAACGGGTAAGTTCAAGTGGAGCCCCGGGATCCCTTCGGGGGGATCCCAGCCGAACCGGCTGGCGGTTAGCCCCAATATTCCTAGTCGCCGTCCCACGTGGTTCTCAGATGCCGTTCGATAGGCTTCTGAGGGCTCGTTGCCTCTCTGCGGGGAGATACCCGTGGGTCGGATCGGACCGGGACTCGAACGCGAATCGTGATGCCCCTGGGCGGTCGACCGCCTGGGGGTACTGGCCGCTAGCGGACCCATCACTTTTCACCCCTCACTCTGTTTATGCCCTGAGCGGCTGTCGAACCCATCCGCTGGGCCAGCCTTCAAACTCTTTGGGCCGTCGGGGCATGTTTCAGCCCATGTGTTTTTCTTACCTGAGCGGGCCCGGGCCGATAAGTCGAACCGTCGCTCGGTATCGCGGGGGTACCAGAGCTGGCCCAGCCCGATAAGTTGAAGCGTCGCCCGCCGGCGCGCGGTGGCGCTCGATCTGTCGAAGCCTGTAGGCGTCAGCAATAAAACGTGACGAGACGTTTACCTGTCTCACCTGGCGCGGGAGTGAATGGAGCGCGCTGCTCGAGGGGGAGCGTCGCGGGAATCGTTGCCTCGGCCGAGCTTATATAAACGTACCACGGGCTCCGTTCGTCCTCGCTCAAGTCTTTTGCCTCTTCGAGTTCCCGCTGTCTTGCGTGCTTAGCCCCCCAGCCTTTTCGCCGTCTTCGATTCTCACTACTTCCCGAATCCTCCGCTTCGGTCAATCTCGTTAGATAGCAATGGCGTCGTGGTTGAGGTCCGACGTGCGTGGAAACCGCCTCCAGGGTCTGGTGAAGCGCGGCCTTCTCCGCGCGCGCACGGCGGCTATGGAGTGGCAGGTCCCGGGCGACGAGACGGTGCCATCCCCGCCGGATGGCTACGTTGTCTCGTTCGCGCCGTTCCATGAACGGGGCTTCGGCGTCCCCGCGCACCGATTTCTCCGGGGGCTGCTGCACTATTACAACATCGAGCCGCAGCACCTCAACCCCAACGGGATCCAGCACGTCGCCCTTTTCGTGGCGTTGTGCGAGGGATTCCTGGGGATCGAGCCCCACTTCGACCTCTGGCGGCATTTCTTCGCCGTCAGTCTGGTGAAGGCGGAGCATGGACCGGCGCCGATCGGGTGCGCTGGTATCCACCTCCGCAACAACCGCGCTGCCGACTATGTCTCCGTGAAGCTGAAGAGCTCCCACAGGGGCTGGCATGGTCAATGGTTCTATCTTAAGAACGATACCGCCGGTCCCCTGCCGGAGTTCACGGGGCGGGTCTTCGCGCGGGCGCCGGAGTCCTGGAGATGGGGTGCTCCGAAGAAGGAGCAGATGATGCTGGACGGCCTCCTTGCGGCCATCGCGCAGCTGAAGGAGGCGGGCGTGCGCGGTGCCGGGGTCATCGCGGAGTACCACGCCCGCCGCGTCCTCCCGCTGGTGGCCCGCCCACTCCGTCTAGACCAGGTGGGGCCCGGCGTAGACGCGGAGGGGTCGGTGATGGCGGGAGCCCCCCCCTCCGAGTCGGAGCTCAAGCAGCGCCTGAAGGAGACCCTCGCCCCGGAGGAGGCCGACGTCGACTTGGACGACCATCCTCGGGCCCTTCCGTGGCCCGGGAGCGTCCAAATTGTAAGTTCTCCCCATCCTTAGCTTGTAGATCGTCTTTTTTTCTTTTTTAGAGTCGATATTGACTATTTGATGTGCGCCAGGAGGGCCTGGTCCTCCGCCGATCCCTCGTCCCCGTCCCGGAGGACGCCGCCACCAGGGAGGCGAACCGCCTCGCCGCCGAGGAGCAGAAGCGGCGGAAGGACGCCGCGAAGGCGAAGAAGGCGGCGAAGCTCCAGAGGCGCGGTCGCCGCCAGGGGTCGGAGGAGGAGGAGAGCGATGACGACGATGACGACGACGAGGAGGAAGAGGAGGAGGAGGAGGAGGAGGTCGGCCCCCGTCAAGGGGGTCAGGGGCCGAGCGGGTCGCGCCCGCCGGCCCAAGTGCTGACATTGGAGCCCCCGAGGTTGAAACCTCAGGGGTCGAGCGGGTCGCGCCCGCTGGTGGAAGAGAGGAGGCCCGAGGCTCGGAGGCCGGAGGCCTCGGGGTCGGGCCCCCGGGGTCCGGCTGCGACGCGCCCACAGGAGGAGCCACCGAGGTCTGAGCCTCGGAGGTCGGAGGCGACGCCAAGTCGCGCCCCGGCCGTGCCCGCCGCGGGGTCCGCGACAGCGGGAGCGGTGCCAAGGACGCCGACGCCGGCGGGGCCATCGGCCGGCACGCCCCCGAGCGGGAGGGTGGCGCCCACGGCTGCCCCGGGGGAGCCGGCGGCAGCGCGGGCGAGCGAGAAGCGCCCCCGCCCTTCGGAGGGGCAGTCGAATCCGACCCCCAAGCGTCGTCGGGGGATGGCCATAGGGTAAGTAGTTTTGATTCTTTCTTTCTTTTCTTTAAGTGTCCTGCTCACCGCCGCTCGCTCGTTGTGCAGGGTCGGAGGGATGGTCCTGGCGTTGGCCACGGCGCCCAAGAAGGCGCTTGCGCGGCGCCCATCCGCCGGTGCGCCAAGGGCCGGTGACGCGGAGTCGTCGGCGGCTGGTGAGGCCAGGGCGGTGGAGCCCCCGCGCGCGGTGGCGACGGCCGTCGAGGCGGCGCGGTCCGCGAAGCAGGAGGTGGCGGCGGCGGAGCCGGCGCGGGCGGAGGCGGAGCCGGCGCGGGCGGAGGCGATGGTGGTGGCGCCGCGGGAGGCGCCAGAGGGTGCGGGCGCTAGCGGGCCTGTGGCTGCCATGGTGCCAACGGCCCCCGTGGCCGAGGGGTCGGCGTCGGGGGGCGCCGCGGTGGGGTCCATAGACCAGGCCCTCCAAGAGGAGCTTTCGGAGATGGTCGCGTTGGACAGCATCGCGGCGTCACTCCGACATCGCCTCTCGAGGGGTCTCAGGAGGCGCCAGGCGCTCGAGCGGCAGCTTATCGCTGCTAGCAGCGCGGCGGCGGATGCCCAGACCCGGGAGGAGTCCGCGGTCGGCCGACTCCGGGGGGCGGAGGAGGAGGCCCGCATTTTGAGGAGTCAGCTGGAGTCCGCCCACCAGGTACGCAACGCCGCCGTCGTGGTGGCGGTGGAGAGGAGCCAGCAGGTGGGCGGGCTTCGGGCGGTACTCCGGAAGGAGAGGGAGGCGAGGATGGAGGCCGAGGGCATGGCCGCCGACCTGGGGACGGAGCTGTCCGACGCTCGGACAGCGGTGAAGAAACTTCAACAGGCGGTGGCGGGTATGTGGTACCCTTTCTCCTTCTTTTTAGCTTTCTCTTCCTTAGGCAGCGTGGTCTGACCATCGGACGATGTGTGCAGCGCTCACGGAGCAGGTGGAGGAGCGTGCGCGCGAGGCGTCAAGGGAGGCGCTCCGCCGAGGCGTGCACCGGGCGTTCGCTATCGCCCGGTCTCATTATTCCAGCATCGCGCTGGACTTAATGAGTCAGGGGTTCGCGCCCGGGTACACCGACGAGGAACTGGACGAGATCGAGGATGAAGTCGCCCCCTTGGCGCACGCCCTGGCTGCGAGGATAGAGGAGGAGGATCGCCCCCTGACCCCGGAGCACGAGAGGCCCCCGACTCCAGAGCAGGAGCGGACCCCCGCCCCCAAAGAGTAGGAGTAGATTAGTTAGCATGTGTTTAGGGTGTCCGAGGCCGAAGCGCCCGGACAACTTGTAAAAACAAGTTTTTGTATTACAAGTGATTTTGACCTCGACGGCCTGTTTCCTTATCACTTGCGTGAAAAAGCGCTCTGTCCCTCACTCGTCCGTTTATGTGTCCTCAAAGAATCGTAGGTTGTAGACAGGATCGACACTTAGTTTTTGCCGGTGAGCAATGTTGCCGTAGCCTTTCGCGGGCGGTAGGCGTTTCGCAGTCCGACCGACTCGACTTCGTGTTTCTCCTATCCACGACCTATCTTCTCTGAGTCTTAAACGTTAGGTGGGGGGCCGAGGCTCGGTGCAAAACGTAAGTCGCGGATAGGATCGATCGTTAGCTTGACTGGTGAGCGTTGTGGCCATAGCCCCCGTGGGCTCGTTAGCACTTTCGCGGTTCGACCAGTTCGATCTCAAGCTTTCCTATCTTTGATTTACTTGTTTTTGCACAAGTTTTTTGAAAACGTGCGAGGGTCGGGCCGCGCACGTATTGCACATGGAATACATGCGCGCACCTTGCAGGTGTTGAGCCCCCGAGCGTGGTTGGACCCCTGTGCAGCAGGGGTCGGACGCTGCTCGGGGGGTGCGGAAAACAGACAAGCTACGAGTTTTAGGGATAGAAACGACGTAGCTGTTCGATGTTCCAGGCGTTGGTGAACTCTTGTCCGTCCGCGGTCTGCAGCTTGTAGGTGCCGGGTCGGAGAACCTTGGCGACGATGTAAGGCCCTTCCCATGGCGGCGACAGCTTGTGTCGTCCTTGGCTGCTGGTGACGCGACGAAGGACGAGGTCGCCGACGTTGAACGCTCGCTCCCGCACGTTTCTTCCATGGTACCGGCGTAGTGCTTGCTGGTACTTGGCGGATCGGAGGAGCGCCACGTCTCGGGCCTCGTCGAGCTGATCCATCGCGTCTTCGAGGGACGTCTGGTTCCCTTGGTTGTCGTACGCCTTCACCCTCGGAGCACCGTAGTCAAGGTCGGTTGGTAGGACGGCTTCGGAGCCGTATACCATGAAGAAGGGGGTAAACCCCGTGGCCCGACTAGGGGTCGTCCGCAGGCTCCAGAGTACGGCAGGGAGTTCGGCTGCCCACCGACCGTTGAACTGCTTCAGGCGGTTGTGGATCCGAGGCTTCAATCCCTGCAAGATCATGCCGTTTGCGCGTTCGACCTGCCCGTTCGTCCGGGGGTGCGCTACGGCTGCCCAGTCGACACGGATGTGGTAGTCGTCGCAGAATTTAAGGAATCGCTTTCCTGTGAACTGCGTACCGTTATCCGTGATGATGGAGTTGGGCACTCCAAAGCGGTGAATGATGTCGAGGAAGAATTCCACAGCTTCTTCCGGTCGGATCCTTGCCACCGGTCGGGCTTCGATCCATTTGGTGAACTTGTCGACGGCCACCAAGAGATGGGTGTAGCCCCCGGGTGCTTTTTTGAGCGGTCCGACCAGGTCGAGTCCCCAGACCGCGAACGGCCACGTGACGGGGATGTTCTGCAGCGCTTGCGCTGGCAGATGGGTCTGCCGGGCGTAGAACTGGCAGCCTTCGCAGGTGCGCACGATATGCGCAGCGTCGTTGACGGCTGTCGGCCAGTAGAATCCTTGTCGGAAGGCGTTTCCGACCAAGGTCTTGTGCGCCGCGTGGTGTCCGCAGACCCCACCGTGGATGTCTTGCAGCAGCAGCTTTCCCTGCTCGGTTGGGATGCAGCGCTGCAAAATCTTGGTGAGGCTTCTTTTGTAAAGCTCCCCATCGATAAGGACAAAGGACTTGGCTCGATGCGCGATGCGTCGAGCTTCCGTCTTGTCCGTGGGGAGTTCACCTCGGATGAGGCAGTCGAGGTATGGGGTCCTCCAATCGTTCGGGGGGCCCGACCCCGACGTGGGTGCGTCATCGATCTCCATGACGTCGGATCCTGGAGGCGCGGGAGTCGATCCGACCCCTTCGCCTGGGGTCGACTCGTTGTCGACCCCTTTTGGGTCTTTGGGACGGATCGACGGCTGGCTTTGGTCGTGGGAGAAGACCCCTGGTGGGATCTGGTCCCGACCCGCCGCAATCTTTGCGAGGGATTCAGCTTCTTCGTTCTGTCGCCTCGGGACATGCTTGAGTTCAAGACCGAAAAACTTGTGTTCGAGCTTGCGTACCTCTTGGCAGTACGCGTCCAAGACATCGCTGTGGCAGCTTGACTCCTTTATGACTTGGTCGACGACGAGTTGGGAGTCGCCTCGAACTTCGAGACGTCGGATCCCCAACTCGTCGGCGATCTTGAGCCCATTGATGAGCGCTTCGTATTCCGCCATGTTGTTGGAGGCGGGAAACTGTAGTCGGATTGCGTACCTCATGCGCACCCCCATGGGAGAGACGAAGACGAGTCCGACCCCTGCTCCTGCGCGCATCAACGAGCCGTCGAAGTAGAGGACCCAGTACTCTTGGTCGACGGGGGCAGTGGGGAGCTGGATTTCGGTCCACTCCGCCACGAAGTCGGCCAAGGCCTGGGACTTGATCGCTGTACGAGGGGCGTACGTGATTCCCTCGCCCATGAGCTCGAGAGCCCATTTCGCGGCCTTCCCCGTTGCGTCGCGGTTTTCGACGACCTCGCGCAAGGGGGAAGAGGTGACCACCGTTACCGGGTGCAACTCGAAGTAGTGTCTGAGCTTTCTCTTGGCGAGGACGACGCCGTAAAGAATTTTCAGTATCTGGAGGTACCGAGTCTTTGTGTCAGACAAGACTTCGCTCACGAAGTAGACGGGGCGTTGAACCTTGAGGGCGTGGCCCTCCTCCCTTCGCTCTACGACCAAAGCAGCGCTGACGACCTGAGTCGTCGCGGCGAGGTAGAGTAGGAGTGGCTCTTTCGGGGTCGGAGGCACCAGGACCGGTGGCTTGGACAGGATAGCTTTTATCCTATCGAGAGCCTCCTGTGCCTCGGGAGTCCATTGAAATCGGTCGGATTTCTTCAGGAGCTGGTAAAGCGGGTGAACGCGCTCTCCGAGGCGTGAGATAAAACGGCTTAGCGCCGCCAAGCACCCGGTCATGCGTTGCACTCCCTTCAAGCTCTGGATCGGACCCATCCGGTTGATGGCTTCGATCTTCTCCGGGTTGGCTTCGATGCCACGCTCGGAGACGATGAATCCGAGCAGCATCCCCCTCGGGACCCCGAAAACGCATTTTTCGGGGTTGAGTTTGATGCCGTTTGCTCGGAGCTTGGTGAAGACCCGCTCCAGGTCGTCGACGAGCTGGTCGGTCTTCTTGGACTTGACTACGATGTCGTCCACATAGGCCTCGACGATGTCTCCGATGAGTTCGTCGAAGGTTCTGATCATGCAGCGCTGATACGTAGCGCCTGCATTCTTCAGTCCGAACGGCATCGTGACGTAGCAGTACGAGCCGAACGGAGTGATGAAGGACGTCGCGAGCTGGTCGGACTCCTTCATCGGGATTTGATGGTACCCGGAGTACGCATCAAGGAAGCATAGGGTTTCGCACCCCGCGGTTGAGTCGACTATCTGATCGATTCGTGGCAAAGGAAACGGATCTTTTGGACACGCTTTGTTGAGACTGGTATAGTCAACGCACATTCTCCATTTCCCACTCTTTTTCCGCACAAGAACGGGGTTGGCTAACCAGTCGGGGTGATACACTTCCTTGATGAAACCGGCTACCAGGAGTTTGGCGATCTCTTCCCCGATCGCTCTGCGCTTCTCCTCGTCGAAGCGGCGCAGACGTTGCTTGACCGGGCGAGAGCCCGGCTTGATGTGCAGGGCGTGCTCGGCGACTTCTCTCGGAATGCCCGGCATGTCCGAGGGTTTCCACGCGAAGATGTCGACGTTCGCGCGGAGGAAGTCGACGAGCACGCTTTCCTATTTGGGGGAGAGAGCAGTCCCGATCTTCGCCGTCTTGCCGTCGGCGCTGTCGGGGCAGAGCCGGATCTCTTTGACGCCCTCCGCGGGCTCGAAGGATCCAGCGCTGCGGTTGGAGTCGGGCGCGTCCTCGGTGACTTGCTGGCGGATGACAGCGAGTTCCTCCGTCGCCACGGTTGCGGAGGCGAGCTCGCCAGTCTCCGCCTCGCATTGGTAGGCGTGTTGGAAGGACGTCCCGACGGTGATCACCCCCTTCGGCCCAGGCATTTTGAGCTTTAGGTAGGTGTAATTGGGCACGGCCATGAACTTGGCGTAGCATGGCCGTCCCAATATGGCGTGGTAGGATCCGTGGAATCCTACCACCTCGAAGGTGAGAGTCTCCGTCCTGAAATTGGACGGAGTCCCGAAGGTGACGGGCAAATCGGTTTGCCCGAGGGGAACAGCTTGTTTCCCAGGGACGACGCCGTGGAAGGGTGCGCCGGTCGGGCGAATGCGCGCCCGGTCGATGCCCATGGCGTCGAGGGTCTCGACGTAGAGGATGTTGAGGCCGCTGCCTCCGTCCATAAGCACCTTGGAGAGGCGCTTAGTGCCGACGATCGGGTCTACCACCAACGGGTACTTGCCTGGTTGCGGTACGTGGCTGGGGTGGTCTGACCGGTCGAACGTGATCGGAGACTCCGACCACTTGAGGAACGACGGGACGGCGGGCTCAACTGCGAACACCTCACGGCGCTCTAGCTTGGCCCGACGTCGGCCACCGTGTGGCGCCGGCCCAGAGACGATCATAAGGCAGCCGTCCGTCTCCGGGAAGTTGTCGTCGCCGTCGTTGCTGGCGTCATCGGGAGCCTGTCTGGGTTTGCCTTTCGGCTTGCCCTTCTTGGCCTCCTCGGCCAGGAACTTCTTCATCAGCGAACACTCTTTGTATAAGTGTTTCACTGGGAAGGCGTGGTTGGGGCACGGCCCGTTCCACTTCTTTTCGAAGTGGTCCGGGGTGTCCTCCGTGGGTGCCTTGGCACCCTTGCGATCCGCGGCAGCGACCATCCGTTCTCCGGACGGACGCGGCCGGTTCTTCTTCTTTTTCTTGCTCGGGGGGTCGGAGGAGCCTCCGCCGGCTGTCTCGACCCGCTTGCCTTTGGCGTCTTGGGCGCGATCGAAGATAGCACCCACTGCCTCCTCGCCAGAGGCGAAGCTGGTCGCGATGTCCAGCAACTCTCTGGCGGTCCGGGGACTCTTGCGCCCTAGTTCGTGAACTAGGGGGCGACAGGTCGTCCCGGACAAGAATGCGCCGATGACATCGGCGTCACCGACGTGCGGCAGTTCGTTGCACTGCCGGGAGAAGCGCCGGATGTAATCCCGGAGCGACTCTCCAGTTTTCTGCCGGCAGTTCTTGAGGTCCCAGGGATTACCTGGGCGGTTGTAAGTCCCCTGGAAGTTTCCAACGAAAACCTCCTTAAGGTCAGACCAGCAGGTGATCTGATTGGCGGGGAGGTGCTCGAGCCACGTTCTGGCCGAGTCGGCCAGATACAGTGGCAGGTTGCGGATGACGAAGTCGTCATCCTCCGCGCCCCCAGCCCGGCACGCGAGGCGATAGTCCTCGAGCCACAGGTCGGGGTTAGTTTCCCCCGCGTACTTTGGTACGTTGGTCGGGGGTCGGAAACGCCGCGGGAATGCTGCGTTCCGAATGTGAGGACTGAAGACCCTCGGCCCCGGGGCGTCCGGGCTAGGGCTTCGATCCTCGTCGTCGTCGTAGCGTCCTCCTCGACGCGGATGACGCGATCGGGAGGCGCCATCGTCGAACTCCAGGCGGCGCCGCCGCGCATCCAGGGTGGCGCGGGCGTCCCTGTTCGTCCCCAGACGACCGCGGACGGAGGCTTTCGCCGTGCCATCCGCTGCTGGGGGAGTCTGGTGGACAGACGTGTTCTGGGCACGTTGTCCACGCAGACGCGACAGCGAGCTCTCAGCTTGCTGCACTGCCGCGTGCTCAAGTAGCGCCTCAACCTCGCGCTGGGCGCGTCGGGCCTCCGGCGTGACAGGCTCAGGGAGGCCCCTGAGCAATGCCGCCGCCGCGGCCAAGTTCTGGCTCGCCCGCGGGAAGCGCGGGCAGCCATCGTCACGACTTGCGACTCGTAAGTCGCGAACGTCAGTGCGGGTGTGTTCACTGGACTCGCTCTGAGCGAGCTCGTGATCAATCGCCGCACGCTGCTGATCCAGCTGACGCTGGACCTCCAGGAGTTCCTCCCTTCGTGCGCGCAGTCGTTCTGACTGGGCGTCACGGGGTGGGGTCCCGTCCTGCGGGCCAGACGATTCCGCAGGGCGCTCGCCCTCCGCAGCGGGAAGATGCTCCGCACGTATCATAAGGCACTCGCGTGAGGGATGATGACTTCCCTCACTGCACTCTGCATCGGAATCTTCGTTTGACGCTCCATCTAGGAGGTCGAAGAGAGACTCGGATGCGCAGCCCACCATGGCCACGAACTCGTTGTTCATGGCGCGTGGAGCTGGGAGCGTCGACGCCCGGGACAATGTGCCAGCGAGAGGCGATACACGCCCGGGGTCAAGCGGGGCAACCGGTGGTGCCGCTGCACCGGCCAGTGCCAGAGCGCCATCTGAGATGGCGACGAAGTCGAGGCTCCCGAAACGCACGTGTGCACCGGGAACCCAGGTGTTTGCGCGGCTAGCCATCCGAACAAAGAGAGGGGTTTGACGAAAACACGCACAAAGAACCCCTACCTGGCGCGCCAACTGTCGGCGTTCGTTGTGGCCGACGAGTAATTAGTATCGTGGAGTGCGTGTTTTGGTTCGGATGGTTCGCGAGAGGACACAAGGATTTATACTGGTTCGGGCAACGTGCCCTACGTCCAGTTCGATGAGGCTGCTCGTGTTACTCGCGACAGTTTGTAGTAGGGGATTACAAACAGGCGAGAGAGGGATGAGCTCCCAAGTCTCTGTGAGGTGTTCTACGTGGGGTGAGATATCGTGTGTGTTGCCTTAGTCTTCTGCCCCCCCCCCCCCCGTCGTCCTCCCGCCTCCCCCTTTTATACTGCAAGGGGGGAGGCGGGCGTACAGAGGGTTGGCGCTGGGGAGTGGGCGGCGGTATGGCCGTATGTCCTGTAGGCTGCGCTGTTGATGCTTCAAACTCCGTGCCGGTCGCTGTGGATGACGTCTTCGGAGTGGCCGTGTTGCTTCTTGTCGACGGAGTGGTCCGAGCTGTCGCTCGATGGAGTCCCATCCGTATGGAGAAGCGCCACTGTAGGAGCCGGCTTGATGACGCCGTGGTGATGGCCGTCGCTCCGGGGCGTCCTATCGTACGAGACGGTGAGTCTCTGACAGGGGACTGTTGGAGCGACGCCCACCCCGTGGACGATGCACGTTGTGCGCATTTACTCTTCCGGGAGCGGTCATCGCCACCGTCCCATCTGGAGTTTGAGCTTATTAACGGCTTGACTTACCCCGGACATCCGTCCCGTCCGGGGTGGTTGAATCGCCCAGTTTCGCCCGTCCCCGGAGGTCGGGCGAGGCGGGACCCTCGTCCGACCCCTCGAGGTCGGGGTCGGGCGAGGCGGAACTTTTGTCCGACCCCGGAGGTCGGGCGACGCGGAACCTTTGTCCGACCCCGGAGGTCGGGCGATGCGGAACCCTCGTCCGACCCTCGAGGTCGGGTCGGGCGAGGCGGAACTTTTGTCCGACCTCAGGGGTCGGGCACTTCCCGTCCGGACGTCGGGGTCGGGCGAGACGGAGTAACCTCCCTCGGTGCTTTATACGTAAAGCAGTTGGAGGATCATTAATACCGGTCATCGCCGGTATTGACCCTCAACAGACCTCAAGGAGGTTTTCGTTGGAAACTTCCAGGGGACTTACAACCGCCCGGGAAACCCCTGGGACCTCAAGAACTGCCGGCAGAAACCGGGAGAGTCGCTCCGGGATTACATCCGGCGCTTCTCCCGGCAATGCAATGAGCTGCCGGACGTCGGTGACGCCGATGTCATCGGCGCATTCTTGTCCGGGACGACCTGTCGCTCCCTAGTTCACGAACTAGGGCGCAAGAGTCCCCGGACCGCCAGAGAGTTGCTGGACATCGCGACCAGCTTTGCCTCTGGCGAGGAGGCGGTGGGTGCGATCTTCGATCGCGCCCAAGACGCCAAAGGTAAGCGGGTCGAGACAGCCGGCGGAGGCTCCTCCGACCCCCCGAGCAAGAAAAAGAAGAAGAACCGGCCGCGTCCGTCCGGAGAACGGATGGTCGCTGCCGCGGATCGCAAGGGTGCCAAGGCACCCACGGAGCACACCCCGGACCACTTCGAAAAGAAGTGGAACGGGCCGTGCCCCAACCACGCCTTCCCAGTGAAACACTTATACAAAGAGTGTTCGCTGATGAAGAAGTTCCTGGCCGAGGAGGCCAAGAAGGGCAAGCCGAAAGGCAAGCTCAGACAGGCTCCCGATGACACCAGCAACGACGTCGACGCCGCCGACGGCGACGACAACTTCCCGGAGACGGACGGCTGCCTTATGATCGTCTCTGGGCCGGCGCCACACGGTGGCCGACGTCGGGCCAAGCTGGAGCGCCGAGAGGTGTTCGCAGCTGAGCCCGCCGTCCCGTCGTTCCTCAAGTGGTCGGAGTCTCCGATCACGTTCGACCGGTCAGACCACCCCAGCCACGTACCGCAACCAGGCAAGTACCCGTTGGTGGTAGACCCTATCATCGGCACCAAGCGCCTCTCCAAGGTGCTTATGGATGGAGGCAGCGGCCTCAACATCCTCTACGTCGAGACCCTCGATGCCATGGGCATCGACCGGGCGCGCATTCGCCCGACCGGTGCACCCTTCCATGGCGTCGTCCCTGGGAAACAAGCTATTCCTCTCGGGCAAATCGATTTGCCCGTCACTTTCGGGACTCCGTCCAATTTCAGAACGGAGACTCTCACCTTCGAGGTGGTAGGATTCCACGGATCCTACCACGCCATACTGGGACGGCCATGCTACGCCAAGTTCATGGCCGTACCCAATTACACCTACCTCAAGCTCAAAATGCCTGGGCCGAAGGGGGTGATCACCGTCGGGACGTCCTTCCAGCACGCCTACCAATGCGAGGCGGAGACTGGTGAGCTCGCCTCTGCCACCGTGGCGACGGAGGAGCTCGCCGTCATCCGTCAGCAAGTCACCGAGGACGCCCCCGACTCCAACCGCAGCGCTGGGTCCTTTGAGCCCGCGGAGGGCGTCAAAGAGATCCAGCTCTGCCCCGACAACGCCGACGGCAAGACGGCGAAGATCGGGACTTCTCTCTCCCCCAAATAGGAAAGCGTGCTCGTCGACTTCCTCCGCGCGAACATCGACATCTTCGCGTGGAAACCCTCGGACATGCCAGGCATTCCGAGAGAAGTCGCCGAGCATGCCCTGCACATCAGGCCGGGTTCTCGCCCGGTCAAGCAACGCCTGCTCCGCTTTGACGAAGAGAAGCGCAGAGCGATCGGGGAAGAGATCGCCAAACTCCTGGTAGCCGGCTTCATCAAGGAAGTGTATCACCCCGACTGGTTAGCCAACCCCGTTCTTGTACGAAAAAAGAGCGGCAAATGGAGAATGTGCGTTGACTATACCAGTCTCAACAAAGCGTGTCCAAAGGATCCGTTTCCTTTGCCACGAATCGATCAGATAGTTGTCGCAACCCCGTCCGATAAATTCGTACGGTTGCTCATCCAGGATCATTCGGGGGGCCGCTTGCCGAAACAAGTGACTTTGCAGTACAATAATTAACAAGCACTCGCATAAATGATTTGAAGATACATTAATTCAGGTTATATTACAACTGATTTCGGAAGTTTAAGAAGTGCGGAAACGTAGTTTGATAACAAACACGTGGATTTCAGCGGAAGCAAAAATCTAACACTCGGCGCCTCGATCAAACACCCCAGCCCGATGGTGTTTAATCTCCACGGGAGGGAGAAGCGGGGACCCACTCGAAGGTCCACTCCGAGGGCATCTCCTCTTCCCAACCACCCTGGCTACAGTCAGCACTATTACCTGCAAAACAACAAACAACAAACCGTGAGCGACTGACGCTCAGCAAGACTTACCCGTCAATAGGCCTTCTAAGGCCGACTCCTAGTATGCAGGGAGTATTAGTGGCAGCTGGTAGGTATTTGCAAAATAGCACTAATGGTAAATCCTATTTTCAGGTTTTAGCCAAAATTTTAAGAGTTCACTAGCAGTAGTAAAATGTGCTCTTAAATACTAAACAAACATGGTTGCAATACAAATCATTGAGATCCCAATACATCGATTTGCCCACCATACAATCCACATTCTCGGCAAGATGTGACACAGTGGACAAGCGGGTACTCTTAACCGTGAGGGGCGGCGATTATAATCGATGTACATCCTGCAGGAGAAACCCGAATAACACGACACGTGCGCACTCCACGAGTCGCACGTGGCCACCTTTCACTGCATCGCGACAGTGTCGGTCCGACTGCCATCTCTCCAAGGACATGGTCCTCCAGGCAACGCCCTGCGTCCCTGTACGGCCCCAAGCCTTTCCCACTAGCACATGCCCAAGAAAAACAGAAATGCGAATTCATCCACCCTACTGGTCCGTTCACCCGGAAAAAGAGATGGCTGGTCGTCCAATCACTGCGCAATGAGCTACGTCGGCTTCCTGGTTCCCATATGCCAGTATGCATTCGGTACACAACTCAATACTTGCCCATGGGTGCCGACATTCAGTACCATTGTTAACTTAATCCATTCAGCAATATTGGCTAACAGTTCATGTCATATTTTGTGCCCATTCCTTAAAGACTACACAGGTGACGGTCACCCACCTCCCACAAGATTTTAGCTATCAAATGAGTAGTCTCCATACTACTCATGTGCTACCGATTCCTAATATTAGCAAGGCATGCTAACGCTTAGCTGATGCTACTGGATTAGCCCATAGGAACTCCTGCTAAGGCTATGCAACTAGGTGTCAAACAACTCCTCAACGTAATGCACAAACAAGACCTGCAAACATAGTGACAAAGTAAAACTTTAAATCTTAGGTGTGCACCGGGGCTTGCCTCGGTTCGGGGAGAAGTTAGCACAGTCGAAGGCGGGGTCGGCAGCGGGGAAGTCCTCCTCAGCTTCAGTGGCCGTCTGCAGCTCGGTTCCTATATGAAGATGCAAGGTAATCTTGTATTAACAGATGAGTGAAGTTGCATGAATTTCTCTCTAACAAACTTTAGTGTTGCTTCGGTAGACGGGACTAGCTAGACTGGTCGGACGGCAAAGATTACCAGAGGGCTGTCGGTGGAAAAAGAACAGCAACAGAGACTGGTCGTCGGAAAAGTGATGTCGACGCGCCGCTACTTCTGCAATAATGCGGAAGATTAGGGCGGCGGTTAGAGGCGATAACGGCTGATGAGGGAAGCGACGGCAGGGCAAGGCTTACCGAGCGCACCTGAGCACGAGAGAAGCTGGCTCTGCTTCGGCCCTGCGGGGCTCTTCGGCTGTAATGGCGGAAGGGAGTGGAGACGAGAGCAGAGAGACGAGCGCGCAGAGGAGCAAAAGAGCTCGCCGAGTGAAGTGTTTCGTCTCAGGGAAAAATATCAGCCTCCGTTCCTTTTGTCTCTCCAGGACGACGCAAGTTGGCGCGGCGGCAGTGTACTGCAGCGCATGGGCGCCGAGCGTGCGCGTCTCATCACGAAGACTTTCGGCACGGTGGCAGCACTGCTGTGTACGGCCAGGCACTTTTACGGTTGGGAAGATGACCGGCAGCATTAATGGCGCGGCCGCTTCGAGCTCGGGTCCGACGAGTCTGTCCGGCCTCGGGGTCGAGCGAGGCGGAACGAAATGCGGCTTGTCCGACCTCGGGGGTCGAGCGAAACGGAGCGAAACTGCTTGTCCGACCTCGGGTCGAGCGAAACGGAGAGTGATGACGGGTCGGGCGAGACGGAAAATAATGTCCGACCGCTGGGGTCGGAGTCGGGCGAATCGTGAAAATCATCCGACCTCTGGGTCGGAGGTCGGGCGAAACGCAAAAGTCATCGACCTCTGGTCGGAGGTCGGGCGAAACGTAAAAGTCATCCGACCTCTGGGTCGGAGGTCGGGCGAATCGGATTCCCAAACGACGGGGTCGGGAAGACATGGAAAAGAACAGAGGAGCGGCACCCGAAGGAGCAGGGACTCGGGCGGCGGTTGGAAATTGGGAGAACAGAGGAGACCGGACGGCGCTCGTTCCTGCTCGGAGCGGAGCAAGGCCGGCGGTACACGGGCGAAAGCAATGAGAAGCGGAAAGACAGTAAAGATTGGATTTCAAATTAAATTTTGAATTTCAGTTCTGTGGATTAGATCCTATGATTTCATTACTTTGGGTTTTGAGATTTTTATTGAACTCAATTAAGTCTTTATTGACAAAAGATTTAGCGAGAATTTAGTTCGGGATGTTACAGCCCTTCCCCCTTAAGAAAATCTCGTCCCGAGATTTCGAGGAAACGTTACAAGGGGGGAAACCGATGACTACTTCACGACCGATGCCATGAATTCCGGGAACTGTGAATGAAGAAATTCTTCACTTTCCCAGGTAGCCTCATCTTCCGAATGATTTGTCCACTGCACCTTGAAGAAAGTTTTGGTTCGCCGACGAGTTACGCGATCCTTCCGATCAAGTATCTTCATCGGCATCTCCGGATATGTGAGGTCTTCTTGGAATACTTCAACATCCGGGATGACCACTTGTTCAGGCAACTTCAAACACTTCCGGAGTTGAGAGACATGGAAGATGTTGTGAACTCCCGACATATGAGAGGGCAGCTCCAATCGATATGCTACTGGACCACATCGCTCGATGATTTTGAAGGGTCCAATGAATCTTGGAGCTAACTTGCCCTTAATGCCAAAGCGTTGAACACCTTTTGTTGGTGACACACGAAGATAGACGTGATCACCCACTTCAAAAGTTAACGGTCGACGCCTTTTGTCGGCATAACTTTTCTGCCGGGACCTTGCAGCTCGTAAATTTTCTTGAATAGCCCTCACTTTCTCTTCAGCTTGAGTTACTAAATCTGGTCCAAAAATTACTCTCTCTCCTGCCTCAGACCAGTTTAAAGGCGTGCGACATGGCTGACCATACAACGCCTCGAACGGAGACATCTTGATGCTCTCTTGATAGCTATTGTTGTAGGAAAATTCAGCCAATGGTAAGCACTCTTCCCAATTCTTCCCATGGGTCAGCACAGATGCGCGAAGCATGTCTTCCAGAACTTGATTTACACGCTCTGTTTGACCATCGGTTTGCGGGTGATAAGCTGAACCATGAATTAACTTGGTACCAAGTGCTTCGTGAAATTGCTCCCAAAAACGGCTCACAAACTGGGGACCCCGATCAGAAATGATGGTCTTTGGAACACCATGGAGGCACATGATACGAGAGATATAAAGCTCCGCGTATTTCCTCGCATTATATCGGGTATGCACCGGAATGAAGTGAGCAGATTTGGTTAGTCGATCGACTATCACCCAAATAGAATCATGTTTCTGAGCAGTGAACGGGAGACCGACGATAAAATCCATACTA